>CM069544.1:5000-1235000 GCA_035773235.1 Eospalax fontanierii | reverse complement strand
TCATGAGACCGATTAACTGATTAGAGCTTCAATGACTGTGTACACTTTAAGATGTAGTAAGTTCAGAGCCAAATATCTTGGCCGGTCTTTAGTCTCCTCAGCAGCCGTATGTTGCCCTCCTCCAATGCTCACAAAGATGTTAGGTCACGCACAGAAAAGAGCAATAAATGATACTCTCAACTTTCGGGTAGGTAAAAGCTGGTGTTCTGTTGATACATTCCAAGAAAAACTAGTGTTCTTTCTGTACATTCCAAATCACCTAGAATGTACAAACAGAGCACTAATAGTGTTATCAGACTGCACCTGAGGCTTACAGCTGTTGTTGCTTGGCTATAACCCACCTCTCTGATGTCTCTAACCAATGCATTCGAAAGCTTTCCAGATTCATGACTTCCTCTGTACTGTTACTATAAAACTTCATGAAACTGCTCCCACACTCAAACACGGAATTTGGAGTTCCCACTCACACTTGGTCCTAGAATAAACTATCGTTTATCCCTTTGAGGTGAGAGTTGTAATTTTGTGTTGGCGTTGTAATGATTACTTTTATAATATGGGCATATTTTAACTTCTGCCTAACTGCACAACCAAAAAAGTAATCTTAGAATTAATCTTAGCTTTCTTATTGTGAACAAGCTCACTGAGATATGTGCTCCATTTATGACGTAGGCATAAGAACTTAATCCCGCATGTCCTTCCCTGCTCCTCACTCAGGTTATGTGTGAATGTATGCATGTGTTTTACATTAAAAAAAATCTGCAAAAAGTGCTTTTCTCATTGGAAATAACGCTATAATTATTCCATTCATGCAGAAAGCAATAGATGGGATTAAATTAATAATATCTGTAATTGTGTACTATTCTAAATCTGTAGAACTCAGAAAGGTCAAAACTCTTCTCTGGTGAGGGTTTGAATCTTACTTCCCCTTTTCATGCTGTTTGAATAAAACAAAAAGCAGGTCCTTATTCCAAAGCCCAGTTCCAAAAGAGAAGTCTGGAGAAATAGGTTCTCAGCATCTCAAGTCCATGCTTGGCCTTAAAATGGTTACTAAGATTCAGACTGTTTTTACTAAGGCATAGTCATAATGTGGCATAGCAAATACCATAGGCAGTTCTATGAAGTAGAGTCATGGACTTTTTCAATGAACTTCAATTCTAGTCCCTTCCCTTCCCTAAGTAGAAATGAAAGGAGACTATGTTTTAGATAAAGTTCTTCACAAGACTAAAAGTCAAAATGATTCACAGGTGCTACATTTTAAAGTAAGCTGTTATTAGACCTTCAGAGAAATTAGGAAGCAAAATAGCTAATTCTCCCAGGTAGGCCAGCTTAAATTGGTGTAATTATTAGGTTTCCTCTGACTTAACTCCGACACAAAAATGAAGAACACTGATGTTGACCAAATCAGCTATTTTTATGCTCTTTCTGTCTCCTGTCCCCTCGTTCTACAAATTTAGTGACATTGAAATGACCAGCCTGCCTCTTGTTCACTAGCTGCTTTTTAAAAAATATTTTTATTTTATGTGTATGAGTGCATTTTATTTTATGCCTGCATATATATAAGAGCACCTACATCGTGCAATGCAGGTGGAGTTCAGAAGAGGATGTCAGATCCCCCAGAATTGGAGTTAGGACAGTGGTTACCCACCATGTAGGTGTTGGGAATAGAACCCAGGTCCTCTGCAAGAGCAGTCAATTCGTGTGCCACTGAGTCACCTCTCCTACCCCCTTGTTCTTTAATTCATGCCTTTTCAGTCCTTTGCTATCAGCATGTGTTTTCTATTTTGTACTATGAAATATTAGATTAATTAACTAATTTAACTAATACTAGATTAAAAAATAAAGCCATTTAAAATTGTTTAATCCAATTGTAACATTGTCATTTCACACTTCCAATTAATGTGTCTGATCCTAGGCACCACCCAGCCACCCTCTCAGGTGTCAGTCAAGGAAAAAAAGAATTTCCTTTATGTGGAGGAAATTAAGTTATTTGATCACATTACCAGCCTACTTAAAAAAAAAAATTTGCCTGCTTCTGTCTCCTAAGAAACATAGATTCCCTCCTCCCCTCCCTGAGGCATTAATTATTGTGGTCAAAGACTGACTACAAAAAAGCCCATAAGTTGAAAATGCTGCTCAGTACAGAAGTTCCTCCGTTTGGTGGAGTGGTGAGGGAGGAAAGAGTTAAATCAGGGCCCTTTGCTGTACTTTAGGAGCTGCATCCGTTCAACCCCCAACCTTTGAATCAAGAAGGGCTCCTTGTTGAGAAAAAGTATGCCCCCAAGAACTTTGACCTGGCCTTTCTCTGCTAATTCCAGACCTGTACAGACTGAACTCAGGGGCTGCCAGAAATGGAAAAGCCAAGTAGAAATTTTATTTCTCAGCCAAGAGACTATTTCAATTTCTAAGATATCAGTTGAGTTTCTTCTAAAAACAATGACAGGTGTATGTGCTTTCTGCAAATAGGCAACTTCCAGTTAGAGAGTAGAAAATCACCCTGCCCCAAGCTGCTGAAGCCTGCAGATGAGGCATGATTTATCTTCCTGCACCAAGAATGTGAGCTGAAAGGTCAGAGTGTAAAGATTTGTGCTTTGTTTTATGAAATTTTTCAGAGAGACTCCTTTCTTTCTCATGTTTATTTTTATCCTCTTCTACTCTGTGGTTCATTTTTCCTTCCAAAGTAAAATGTAGAAAGTGAACTGGGAGAATGTCCTGAAGTAAGAGTCTAGGAGCTTCCATCTTCCCCTGTCAGGCAGTGTGCAGCAATAGGATAATGTGAGACCAGCATCTGTGGTTCGTCCAAGAGGGTGTGTGCATAATTGCACCTGGTAGAGTTTTTTAACCTTTGTTTCAAACTGGGATTTGTTTTCCTAGGCAGATGGATCTGTCACTGTCTAGCCTAATAACCTACCACAATTCATAAGAAAATCAGCTTGCAAGCATAGCAAGTAGTTGTTGTGTCTTAGATCATGTTAGGTCTTTGCATTTATTAGATTTTGATTCTGGACCACCCAGACATCCTTGTTTGTTTTTCTCTAAAACATGTGCCCATGTCCTCTGCCCCAGGATAGTCAACACAGGAAGAGTTACGGACAATAACAGCTGTGTAAGCTTGTTACTGGCCTGTCATTATCTTCACGATAAAGAGTTGAAAGACAATTAGTCCATAACCTGGTATGTGAGAAGAGGGAAAATCATGGAGCTTATCAATATTTAACCAAAGGGCATCTTATCACCTTAATTTGTTTCTCCCCAAAACTGATTTTTAAAAGTTATTTTTATTTATGTGAATGTGTGCATGCCTCCATGAATTTATGTATGCCAGGTGCATGTAGATGCCTGCAGAGCACTGGAGCTCCTGGAATTTGAGTTACAGGAGGTGGGTGGTTGTGAGCTATATGACATGGGTGTTGGGAATTGAACCTTGGCACTCTGGATGAACAGTAAGCACTCTTTCACTGAGCCATCTTTCTAGCCCTTAAACCATGTTTTAAAAACAAAACTGTTATGCCATTATGAACAGAGCAACAATCAGCAGGTTCTGAATTTTTGTCTTCTTTCTCTTCAACTCTAGTCAGTCTCCATTTATCAATGACTGAGCCTCAGAAAAGTGGCCCTTGCTTCCCCACAGCCCTTCATTGTCTCTCAACTGGATTACTGTGATTCTTTAAGAATTGACCCCTCCTTCAAGCTGTTCCCTTCCTTCATGGAGCTTAGCAAAGCCCCAGTCTCTAGAAACGGTGGTCACCTATTCTCTTATTTTTAATAGAAAGTTCCACATTCTTAGCATGTCAGAACAGTTGCTCCACTGAAACATCTCCTCCCAAATATTCTGCAGCCTTTCAAAACAAAAGGGGACAAATATTCAAATATATTAGTGTGTATGGAATATTTTGCATCCAGGCCATGAGACTAGTAACCCCATTCCTAAGTACAGTGTGGTATACAGATAAAAATGGTTCCTAACTTATGATGGTAAGATGGGATATTTGAAACTTATGAAATCGCAAAACTTTGTGAGAGTGCAAAAGCAGTGCGTATTCACTGGGTACTAGATAATGGATTTTAAACTTTGATTTCTTCCTGTGTTGGCAACGAACTCTTTTCAAAGTACTAGTCAGTAGTAAGCAACAGTTCTTAATCGTGAAGCCACAAGGAGAAATAGCTCTTACTTTAGAGAATATTACTGTTTTTGGTAAGAAAGGGAAGTTAATGCTTTTTTTCTTTAAGATACTTTCAACTTGTGATGAATTTAGTAGGATGCAACCCCATAGTACTTCAGGGAGTAAATACCTAAATGTTGTATTGTTGATAATATTATAACTAGCAATGCTATGATGTTGAACTGTGAATTGATTCCCTGTGTGTCATTCATCCTCAAATGTAGGAAAAATATCAAACAGATAATAAGACAGTAAGAACGCCTATTTATAAAAACTGCTAACAGCTCAGAATAAGATGCTCTAATTCTGAAGCACCGATGAAGCTCTGGAGTTTGTTGGTTTATAGGGCCCTTTTTGACCATAATGCAAATGCCTCATATCATATTATCCTCTCAGAGCCGAAACTCCACCCACACTTCTGAGATCTCTCTCCAAGAAGCTATTGATACTACTTGCTTTATTGCCAATAATGTACCTTATTTGTGTAATTATTTCTCAATAAAATCATCATGATGAATGTCTATTGTCAAGACAACCAAGAAAAATGAAAGGCCTTCACTGTTCCATTTCGCCATGGTCTCATCTTGTTCCAAGTTTTTACTCCTGGGTTTATTAGAATTCATCTTTGGCTGCCTGAGAGTGCCTGACTCTGTCTTCCCTGTAGTGAGCTTCCAAATTGCCCATGCCCATTTTCCTACTTTGGAACCACCTGTAGTCCCATCCATTACCTCAAGGCCATCTTTCTCTAGTAGGGGCCCAAACCTTGGGAGACTTGAGAGTGATTGACTCCAGCCTCCACCTGTGAGCTACCCAAATTGTGTGTGCCTATCACTCTGCACTGGGAACAAGGCAGTCTTTCCCATGTCTCCAGCTGACCAATAGGGATGAGCATTTCCATCCCCTATCTGTTCTCCTTGGACCATGGACCCACCTGACGTTTCTGAAGTGCTCCTAAACTAACCAGTGTCAGTTCTCCCTCCTGGAGAGCTCTGAGTAGCCTGATTGAAGCCATCTGGTTTCTCCAATATAAAAATCAAAAGAGAGAACATGAATCCTAGACCAATCAGCTTTTTACACTCTATCAGTAAGCAACCAAAGTACATCAATACTACAAAGAGAATCAAACTTCAATTCAAAAAAGGAAGACGAGTTTTGTAACAGAATCACAAGCAACAAAAAGAAATCTACATGCCCAAACCACAATTAAAGAATAATAGTAGGAAAATCAACATAATATGTTTCATCAAATACCACTAGTCCTAAAGAAGAGTTCTACAGTGAGAACCCCCTAGAGATAACTAGGGATATAGAATTTAAAATAACTTGCATCAACATGATTAAATAATTCAATAAATTTAAAGAACACATAAACAAATTAAAGAACAGAAAGAAGATAGCAATAAGCTTCTGATTGAATTCACAAAAGAATAGAAATATTGAATAAAATTCAGGTAGAAATGAAGCAGGAAGAGCAAACCTCAGAATGCCACTTTGAAACAACAGGAGAAAGCCTCACCAATAGAATGAATGAAATGGAAAACAGATTGAATGATAAAATTGAAGAACTGGAATGCTGTAGCAAAGGATATGAAAAAGTTTTAAAAAGCACACCAATGTAATATAAGGAAATGTGGGATACCATGAAAAAAACTTTATGCATCATAATCATAGAGGAAGAGGAATCTCATGTAAATGGCATTGATGAGATCTTCAACAGAATTATAGAAGAAAATTTCACCAAATTAAGGAAAGACATAACTATACAAATGTAAGAATCACACAGAACACCAAATAGACAGGACAAGGAAAATAACTCCCAATTGCATACCATATTAAAAACATCAAATACAAAACTAAGAGAGACTACTGAAAGCAGCATAAAACACTAAAGAAAGGAACAGCTACACATGAAGCAACAGAAAGAAATTAAAGAATGGTGTAATTGTGGAAACAAAATAAGCCAAGAATGCAAACAGAAATGACAACAACCAATACATATCTTTCAATAATAACTGAAAATATAAATGGCATGAAAACCCCAGTCAAAAGATGCAAGCTATTTGAATGGGTTAAGAAACAGAATGCATCTTTTGGATGTTGTCTGTAGGAAATGCATCTCACCTTCAAGGATAGGCACTATTTTAAGGTGAAAGGGCAGAAAAAAGATATTCTAAGCAAATGGCACTAAGGAAAAACTAGGGGTTGCCATACTAATATCTGACAAATTATACTTAAAACTAAAACTAATCAGAAAAGATAAAGAGGGTTTCTTCACTCTGATCAAAGGAATAATTAACCAAGAAGATATTACAATTTTGAATATTTGTGCACGAAACTCAACTGCACCCATTTTCATAAAAACAGTATTAAAAGATCTAAAACATGGATTAACTCTAATGCAGTAATAGTAGGGAACATCAGTACCCCAAGATCTCTAATGAACAGGTCAACTGGATAAAGAATGCATAGAGAGAAATCTGAATTAAACAATATCATACATCAAATACACCTAACTGACATCCACTGAATACTCCACCCAAAGACTAAAGAATACATATTATATTCAGCATCCCATGGAACTGTCTCTAAAACTGACCACATATTGGGGCACAAAACCAACCTCAAAAAATACAATAAAATAAAATACTTCCATGCATTGGGTCAGACCACAATGAAATAAAGTGGAAAATCAACAGCAAAGGAAGCTCTAATAACTACCCCATTTCATGGATATTAAACAACACACTCCTGAATATTAAATCAGTCAAAGCAGAAATTAAGAAAGAAAAGTATCTATAGAACTAATTGAAAAGGATAATAAAACACACCAAAGCTTCTGTGACACTTTAAAAGCTGTCCTAATTTGGATGTTTATAGATCTAAGTGCCTACATTAAAAAAATCAAAATGAGCACAAATCAATGACCTAACACAGAAACTCAAGAATCTGGAAAGGCAAGAACAACTAAAACTCAAACCCAGTAGATGTGTAGATAACAAAACTCAGAGCAGAAATGAATAAAATAGAAACAAAGAAAATAAAATATGATCAATGAATCTTAAAACTGGTTCTTTGGAAATATAAACAAGATAGACATACCCTTAACCTAGTTAACCAAAAAAAGAATAAAACAAATCCAAAGAAAACAAAATCAGAGATGAAAAGGAAAGCATCACAACAGACAATACAAAGATCTAGAACATTAAACGGGAATAGTTTAAAAACCTATACAATGAAAACCTAAGAGAAATGGATGAATATCTAAAATCATGGGAACCATTAAATTAAAGAAGTGATCAACAGTTTAAATTGATCCATTTCATATATGGAAATGGACACTAATTAAAAACCAACAAAAAAAAAACTCAGCCAATACGGATTCACAACAGAATTCTATGAGACATTTAAAGAAGATCTACAATCAACATTGCTTAAAAATTTCAAAAGGATATAAACAGAAAGAGAACTCCCAAATTCCTTCTATGAAGCCAGTATCATGCCAATTTCAAACCAGGTAAAGATGCAAGTAAAAGAAAGAAAATGATAGACCCATAACTTTAATGAGCATATATGCAAAAATTCTCAACACAGACACACATCTAAAATATCATCCACCATGATCAAATAAGCTTTATTACAGAGCTAGAGAGGTGGATCAATATACATAAAGCAATAATGTCACAAATCATATAAATAGACTTTCAACAAAGTGACAGGTTACAAAATCAGTCTACAACAATCAGTTGCCTATCTATATGCCAATCACAAGGTATCAGAGAAAGAGTACATGGTCTCACACACACACACACACACGCACACGAGACCAGGAATAAACATGACCAAAGACATGACAGATCTTTACAATGAAAATTTTAAACCTTTGAAGACAGAAATTGAAGAAGACACCAGGAGATGGGAAGTTTTCCCATGCTCATGGATTGGAAGAACTAATAAATGAAAATAACTATCCCACAAAAAGTAATATATTGGTTTAATAGGAACTCGATAAAAATCCCCAGGACATTCTTCATGAAATTACAAAAAAAATCCTAAAATTCATATGGAAACACAAAAGACCTTGGATAGCCAAAGCAATCTTGAGCACAAAAACAACACTGTGGGGATTACCATATCAGAGCTCAAACTATACTACATTACTATAGTTATAAAAACATCATGGAACTAGCACAAAATAGACATATCAATGGGACATAACTGAAGACCCAAGTATGAGTATATGCTATTTCAGGCACCTGATATTTGAAAAAGGTGCTAAAAATACACACAGAGGAAAGACAAATGGTACTGGCAAAACCGGATCTCCACCTGTGGAACAACGAAGCTAAATCTTTATCTTTCACCTTGTACAAGAATCAACTCCAAATGGACCAAAGACCTCAATGTGAAATCTGAAAGTCTAAAACTGTTAGAGAACACTTTGGCAGTAACATATTAGACATAGGTACAAGAAAGGACTTTTTAAGTTGGACATCATTAGGAATTAAAGTTAACAATCAACAAGTGGTACCTCATTAAAATAAAAAGATCTGTACAGAAAAAGGAACAACCTAGGAATTGAAGAGAAAACTCACAGAGTAGGAGAAAATTGTCAGCAGCAGCATATCTGGCAGGGTTTTAACATCCAGAACATATGAAGAACTTGAAAAACAAAGAATCAAGGAAACAAATGACCCAGTTAAAAGATGGGCCATGGATCTGAACAGAGAATTCTCAAAAGAAGAAATAAAGATGACTAAGAAACACAGTAAAAAGTTTTCAACATCCTAAGTAATTAGGGAAATGCAAATTAAAACCACTGAAATTTTATCTAACCCCAGTCAAACTGACTAAGATCAAGAGAACAAACAATACCAAATGCTGAAATTATTCCCAAAAGGAGAAAGGTCCTTTACTATTTGTAGGGTTAAAAAGTTGTGCAACAACTATGGAAATCAGTCTAGAGAACTCTTAATAAAACTGAACATGAATCTACCACATGACCTGTTTATACTGCTCCTTGACATATACCCAACGAACACATCTATTTCAGAGATACTTGTACATTCATGTGTGTTACTGTTCATTTCACAATAACTAAGAAACGGAAGCAACCTAAATGTTCTTGTTAAGTGGATAACAAAAATGTGGTATATACACAATGGAGTTCTACTCAGCAGTAAAGAAAGACAAAATCATGAAATTTGCAGGTAAATGCAAATGGAGCTAGTAAATGTTTTACTATAAGAATTGCACAGACTCAGAAAAACAAACAATGTATACTCTTCCTCATTTATGGATTCTAGCACTAGTTCCTTATATGAGTGTATGTATCCCAATGTACTGTAAGAGCCAAGGAAATGGAAAGAAACAATGGTAAAGGGAAAGAAAGAACTTGAAAGAGAAAAACAGTAGAAGACAGGTATTACCACGGAGGACATAGTTAAAATGAGGTTAGTTAAATGGGAGGGGGAGTGTGATGGTTATACAAGGAAATATGGAAAGAAAGGCAAAGAAAGAGGTCAAGAGAGAAGGTTGCATAGGTGACAGATATTATCGAGGTGAAATATGGGAAAATGTGGGTACTTTAATTGAAAATTAAAGAGAGAGTGTTAATACAGGGAGAGAGAGAACAGAGAGTAGTGATGCTAGCTGATGTAAAAAAAACAGAGGGAAACATATTATTACAAAATCATACAGAAAATTACACATACAACAACTCTACATGACTCCGTGTGTATAGCTCAAGTCTATATAACAAGAAACAGTGCCCTGAAATAGGAGACACGTCTCTTCAAGTTTTTGGCCAGGGTGGTTTAAGAGACTCACAAAATTACACAGACTATTGTCCCAGCCCTTAATTTCTTCTAAGAGCTTGAAGGTAAAACTCTATTGTTGAAGATAGGACATACTTAGACATAGGACGCATAGAAATGGAGCTGGAACTTAACTGGAAGTAACCTCCCTGAAGAATAGCTCTCTTATTTTTGGCATATACTATGCAAGCTAAGAGAGAACATTAATTGATGGTCCAACCCCAGCTTTAAGGCCTAATAACCACAATAATGACCATAGAACAAAGTATATTAGGGCAGAAGGGGCTCTTTTATCTTGGGGGTAAACAACAGTTATTTAATGAAACTTAAAAAGTAAATATAACCAAATACACATGGCTGGAGAATTCATAGATCCAAAGAAAACCTCAAGGCTGTCACATCCTTAGACAAGTATAATTTCTTAGTGTGTGTGAAATGTGGGTCCTTGTATTTACAGAAAAGTATGCTAGTCACCCCTCATCAAAGAAGCTTCTCATGCAATAGATTGAGATTTTTAAATAATTTTTCCATAACTGGTTACACACAGAGATTAAGTGTCTATGAATTTCCCAATCCTAAGTGACACATCTATAATGGAACCTGTACACCTAAGTCTGACAGAACCTAGTGAATCTAGATAGGCTGACTAGATCCCAGTGGATGAACATGCACTAGAGGGCATCAGAGGCTATTAACTTGATTTACTAGGCTTTAACATAAATGATAGAATGCCTGAAATTCAGTGGGGAGGAGGGGTCCTACAGAAGAATGACAATGGAGGTATAAAGAAGATTAGGATGTTGTGTATGGTATAAATATAAATTCAAGTAAGTGTTTTTTTATGAAAATAATTCATCCTTCTACCATAAGAAGTGCTTTATATGGGACTGGAGAATGAATGGAATTATTTCAGTTTTTTTTTGTATATCTTGAAGTTAGTTTTGTTCCCCAATATGTGTTTGATTTTGGAGAAATTTCATGGCATGTGGAATAGAATGTGTATCGTTTGGTATTTGGTTGGAATATTCAGTAGATGCCTGTTAGGTCCGTTGGATGTATGGCATTGTCATTCAAATACCTCTCTGTTTATTCTCTGACCAGTTGATCTAATGGAGACAGCCAGGTACTAAAGTCCCTTACTATTAGTGAGTTGTGATTAATCTGTGTCTTAAAGTCCTGTAGGGTTATTTTTAAATTGTTGTGTGCACCAGACTTTGGTGCATATGTGTTTCATGGCTGTTATATCTTCTTGATTAATTGTTCCTTTGGTCAGAATGAACTGACCCTCTTTATCCGTTCTGATTTGTTTTAGTTTGAATTCTATTTTGTCAGATATTTGAATGGCAGCTCCTGCTTGTTCCTTAGTGCGATTTGCTTGGAATATTTTTTCCATCCTTTCACCTTAAGGTAGTGCCTGTCCTTGAAAGTGAGCTGGGCTTCTTGTACACAATATAAAGATGGATTTTGTTTCTTGATCCAATCAATTAGCTTTTGTTATTTGATGGGGGAGTTCAATCCACTGATATTTAAAGTTATTATTGAAAGATGTGTATTGATTCTTGTCACTTTAATTTCTTTTTGAGTTTTTGGTCTAACTTTGTGGTTCCCCAGTTATACCTTCCTTTAGCTCCTCTCTGTTGCCCCTTGGATATAGTTGTTCCTTTCTTTAGCTCTTTGTATTGCTTAAAGTATTCTCTGGAAGGAGAATAGTTTTCTGGACATGGATTTTTTCAACCTATTCATGTTGTGGAGGATTTTTCTTTCCCCTTCAACCATAATAGACTTTTTTTTTTTTTTTTTTTTTTTTTTGCTGGCATAAGTATTCTGGTTTGATATCTATAGTCATTTAGAAATGGGAATACTTGTTCCAGGTTCTTCTAGCTTTCATAATTTGCATTAAAAAGTTAGCTGTAAAACTCATGGGTTTTCCTTTATATGTGACTTGTTTTACTTTTGTAGCTTTCTATATTCTCTCTTTGTTATATACTCTTAGATTTTTTTCTATGACATTCTGTGGGGAGTTTCTTTTCTAGTCCTCTCTATTTGGGGTTCTATGTGCTTCTTGTATTTTTATTAGCATGTGTTTCCTTAATTTGGGGAAATTTTCTGCTACAGTCCTTTTGAAGATCTGGTCAGTACCATTATCCTGAGATCCTTCTCCTTTCTCTAAATCTATGATGTATAAATTTGGTTTTTATAATGTCCCACAAATCTTGCATATTCTATTCCTGTGGTTTTTTTTTTTTCATAATCTTTGCTTGAGTGCTCCAATTCTTCAACTTTGTCATCTAGTTTTGTAATTCTGTTTTCTGTTTCATTCATTCTATTGATGAGGCTTTCTCCTGTAATTTCAAATTGACTTATTGAGTTTTTCAGGAGAGATGGCTCAGCAGTTAAGACTACTAGCTATTCTTGCAGAAGACCTGGTTTTGAATCACAGCACCCACATGATTGTTAACAATCAACCATAACTCCAATCCTAGGTGATCATATGCCCTCTTCTGTCCTCCGTAAACACTGCAGAACATGGGTACACTTACACACGTGTGGCCATAATACTCATACACATAAAATCAAAAGAAATAAATTAAATGAACATTTAAAAACTTTCTTCCCTTTTTCTGTGGCTTCTTATCATCCAATCCCATTCTACTGAATCTATTAAATTCCAATATGTTTCTAAAGATATAAAACACTCATCTTCACTTTCAAATTGGTTTGCCTTCCATTATAATTTCCAAACGTATGCCCTTAATAGCAAATTCTGATATGAAGCATCATTGGTTTAAATGTATATACCAGTAAGAATTATTTTCTGACTGGGAAAAGTACTTGAATTTTCTGTGTATCCATTTTGCCATCTGTACTGTATACCTGATAAGTGTGCTAGCCTCAGGAATGTTTTTAGAACCAAGTAAGGTAATGGATATAAAGCTTTTAATCTGTTGTCTCATGCATATAAAGCTTTCAAGAAGTGTTAACAACCTTGACAATGAAGCTTGCGGTATTGGTATTGGTGATGATGACAGTGATTATAGGTTAATACTTATATTTCGTGTGGAAACTCTGGGAAACTGACATGATATTAGAAGGTGATTACTATGAAGGGAAGGATTCACAGTTAGGAAGGACTAAACAGAGCAATGAAGTCCATTACTGTCCTACTCTCTACAGATGTGATGAATCACTGACCCAAAGCATGTAGAGGAGGTCAGGGTCTGTTTCACTGCACAGCTTACAGATCCTGGAGGGATCCAAGGCAAACACTTAGGCCAGGAATCTGGAGGCAAGACTTAAGGATAGAGCATGAGGAACACTGCTCACTGGCTTGTTCCTCTTCCCTGTGATCAAGCTGCTTTCTGGGATAGCATCAGCCAGAGTGGGCTGGGCCCTCCCACAGCACTCAACACTCAGGAAAATGCCACACAGACAAGCACATAGGCCAGTGTGATGGAGGAAATTTCCCAAATGAAATTCCTTTTTCCCAGGTGTGTCAAGTTGATAACAGAATATATTCATTACAATTATGCATGTATATAAATCTCATAATGAAATTGTTTTGTACAATTAATACAACTAAAGGAAGATAATTGTATTTTTAAAAATATTTTATTATTTTTTTCTTTCACATATATAAGTTTTTGGCCTGCATGTATGTAAGTGCATCCATGTCATGTAATACCTGCAGGAACTAGAAGAGTTGTGTCGGATTCCCTGGAACTGGACTTAGAGACAAATATTAGCCACCATGTGGGTTCTGCAACCTGAGCCCAGGTCCTCTGCAAGAGCATTCAGTGATCTTAACCACTGAGCCTTCTCTCCCATGAAGAGATCTATACTTCATTAAATAGATTCTCTTTCTTAGCTACCTAGAAAGAGGGTAAAAGGTTAAAAAAATAAATGATTATATAAAAGAAAACAAGTTATTTCTGAGGACTGTCAGAAAGTAAAAACCATAGAACCTGAAAGGGAACAGCTCCCATGAGGGAGCTTTCACAAACTTAGCCCAGATATTCCAAGCAGAAAAGCTTTCCCTCCAGTCAAACTGCTCACTAGAGAGTGTTGAAACCCAACACTATGTGTAGAACTGCAACCCCATGCCCCCAACTCAAGACTGCCTCATACCAAATTTCGGTCAACCAAGACTGCCCTTAATTTCATGGCTCTTAGGTGTATGGTAGAGATTGCATAATGCAATTACATGTACAATAGCTCATACTAACTTCCCAAATCATTACACATCACATTATTGATGTGAGAGAAATCACATGCCCAGGAATCACACACAAAGTAATTCACTGTAGCTGAACAAGCACTTCTCCAAAATGGAGGCCCTCCTAGTCCCTGTCTTAGACTGTAGGTGGTACTCTGGTCACTGCACAGCTTGCTGCCTCTTGCACTATACTCATGTATTAGTTCCATTTCTCAGTGTTGTGCCAAAATATCTAGCAAATGGCATTTAAGGAAGAAAGGGCTTATTTTGGATTACAGTGTTAGGGTAATGTCCTTCATAATGGGTAAGTCATGACTGTAGGAGCTTGAGACAGCTGGACATTTTTTGTCTTCTGTCAGGAAGCAGGGACACATGAATACTAGTGCAAATTTTCTTTCTCCCTTCTACTCGGTGCAGGACTCCAGCCCATGGCATGATGCTGCTCACATTCAGAATAAGTTTTCTAACTTCAAGTAACTCAATCTAGAAATTCTCCAACAGAAATGACCAGAGGTGTACTTCATGGTGATTCTAAATCCTTCTGAGTTTGCAATGAATATTAACCATCACAACTCAATAAAACTTTATTTTTCTCTAGTCTAAAGGATAATTCCTCCATTAACCACTCATCGCCAGTCTGTAGATAGATTGTTAAGATTTAGATCTAGTATTTGTTAGAATAGATAATTAAGAATACTCAGAAAATCTAGAGTGGGCAGACTTTGTTGTTGTTGTTGTTTTGAGATAGGATCTCCTGGTAACCCCAACAGGCCTGGAGTTCTTTATGTAGACCATGCTGACTTTGATCTTACAGAGATCCACCTGTCTCTGCCTCCCAAGTGCTGGGATAAAGGCAGGCACCATCACATTCAGCTGAGTTGGTAGTTTTGAAGTATGACAGCTGCAAGTGAAATTTTTTCTAACTATATTACTGAGAGTTTGGGGGATAGTTATCTAATTATGGAGTTGTAAATATAGTCTTTGAATAATAATAATAATAATAATAAAGAAAATTGCCCATTAGGAAAGGCATCAGACAGAGAAGAGCATGCTGTGTCATCAAGTTTTGGTTTTTGAAAGTCCCAATGAGGCAAGAGATGATGAAGATAGGAGTTAGTGTGTACCAGTTGTCCAGGGAGACTCTGAGAGTTCCTTTAATGGAGCTGAATGACTGACTTTGTAGTCTCTTGGTGTTCAGGTGCTGGGCTGAACTGAGTTAGGATAAGAATCTTTGTTGGAGGCTGGTAGAAATTTATTTTATAATATTACTAATTATTTTACTCATTGTTTATATGACTTGAAGGGTATTTATGAGGATGTAGGTAGCAAAGTTACCTCTTTTTGTTATGGTGCATTGAGGTTCCTCAGACATTAGTCTAATAGACTTAGGCAGCCTCCTTGGTTCCATTAGATTTTCTTCTGATACCACCTGCTGGGATGAATTCTACGGATCCTGTGGCTTTCTTTCCTTAGAAATACTGAGGACGATTGCTATAGTGATCTACTACTTTGCAGAATGTACACTGGCTGGAATCCAACTTCTGATCATTTTAAGAGGACAAGTGACCTACAGGAGTTATATGAGATTTTCAGAAGTGTTATGTCATCACCATAGGGCTTGGCTGAACTAGGAGTAAGAACCAAAATGCTGGCTGTCCTCTGAGCCCCTTTAACTTTGTTGGCTTTGGCCTCCAAGTACAGCTCCTGAACACTGAAATAGCAGTTAACTAGTCTTAGAAGATGAATAATGTTTCAAATTGTATTTTGTATAACACTCAAAGATTGAAAAATAAAATCAGATTTTTAACTAAAGCAGTTTTTTAAGATTTAGTTTTTAGTAGTTAATAGTAGTACTTGAAAAAAGTAGCTGAAATCACTAGCAATTATTTTGATAAATGACAAAATCTTTGTTCTTAAAGCTGATTAACATTTTAAGGAAACCTTGTTGCTCTAAACAGAATCAAGCTCCAGTTTTACATATGAGAACATTGAATTTTGACCTCAGGAGTTTTTAGTATTTTCTAATTACAGCCAGCTTATTTAAATCCATATCATCTTTAGCTTCTACAAGCCTTCTTATAACTTATTTTAACATTTTCTTTTTCATTTTTATATCTCTCTAACTGGAAATAATATTTTACTTTGGGACGTAATTTCCTCATACAATTTTTTTCTTATCTGAAAATAATTGTGTTTTCAACCTATAACTTTTACATGTTTTCACACTTGTTGGTTTCTTTCTTTCTTACTTTCCTTTTTATAAAATTTATAATGTAATTTGGACTATGTTTATAACTTCACACTGAAAGAGGTCAACTTAGAACAAAAGATCAAAGTGAGGCATTTTATGTAGACCTAGGTAAAGAACTAAGCCATTTCCTGTCAGTAGGAAATGATTAGGCAGAGAGCCAGAACCAGGACCCACTTATGTGGTAGAAAGAGACTTGATGGTATTTTAAGGGAAACAAGATGTTTTATTTTGGGGGTCCAAAATTCAAACTGGCGCAATTTCATTACAATATATTACAGTGCTTGTTGGAGGGATAGAAAGGACATGTTCCATGCTGAGTCCCATGGGTGATAACTCCAAACTTTCAGTAGAGTGTCTTTACAAAGGAAAGGGTCCGAGACATCTGGAAGGGACTTGAGTTGTTGTGACTTTTAAAAGTGTTGACTTTTTCAAAGGAACTTCTGGTAGGGCATCTACAAAGATAGTAGATCCAGCTTCCAAGAAGTGTATCACATTTTTTGCAAGGGCCTTCAAGAATGAGTGTCCAGATGGCCCCCTGAGATGCAACTTTTGAAGGGGAACCCCTTCCCTCAATAGGATTTCCTGGGGGTGTCTTCAGGAGACTCCGGATACAACTTTTCAAGAGGACATATTTCCTCTTAGAAGGACCTCCAGTTGCTGGTCAATCATTAACGGCAGGGATATCTGCCAGGAACATGAGACTCAACTTTCAAAAAGACTCACTGTTTGAAAGGTCTTTCTGGGAGGGAAGTCTCACCAATATGCAATTGTAGGCTGTTTCAGGACGGCCAAACTAAAGAGGAAGAGAATGAGGAGACAAAAGAGCATCTTTCATAAAGGTACACTTTTAAGTTTGTTGAGGTCATACTTGGAAGAGTATGGGAACACCAGGAACATCCAGCCAAGGGCCTTCAGGCCTCAACAAGCCTGTATGATGGTGACTTTGAGGATCCCAAGTCAAGAACTGGAGCAGACCCCAGATGACACACTTGATAGAGTTTTGAACTCCAAGGGCCTAAAGTTTTCAGGGATCCAGACTCACACACCAGGATTTCAAGAGTCCAAGGCAGGGGTCCAGAGTCTATGAATCAATCCCTGAAGTAAGGAAACCTTCTTATAACACTGGGATTGCTTGGTCAGAAGCTTTCAGGGATTCAAACCCACACATCATAACTGTGAAGGTATCAAGCCAGAGGAAAATGAAATACGAGACTTGATGATTCCATTCCCTGAATTAACTAGACTAGATCTAAATCTTAACAAAGACTAGTGCTTTCACATTAACAAATCTGGACAAGTAAAATCTCCAAGATATCATCAAGTATGCCAGCAATTTGGCAGAACAAGGATCATGGTTGCCCTGCTTTTCCTTTTCTGATGCCCATTTGTATACTTCCTAAATTTGACCTCTGCATCTTTAGCCTGCTTACCAAGTTCATATATTCTAGGGTTCAATAGTTGTTTCTCTGGATGATAATTCAACAACTCTTTCAATTCCTACCATTATAAGCCCATTTTCCTTAAGTCTCTTGGACCATAAAATGTGGGTCTTCTACCCAGACTACTCCTAAATATGGTTCTCTTTTCACTGCATCCCATAGGACCCCTGCTATAGAAACAAATGGTTTATAGAGATAAAATGTCACCCTACTCAGCTTGAAGCAGTTCAATGAAGAGCTATCCAACAAAATTTCCAACATACTCTGTAGGGAAGACTATTAATAAGACACCACAGAACTGGAACACATTCCATTTAGGCAACTTTTTTCCAGAAATTCCAAACTGGAAAACAGTCAAACTGCTTACCACAACATTCTATAAACAGGCAGCAAAGGGTTGCAGCTCTGTGCCCCACAACCCCGGCCTCTGCACAGGATTTGTGTGTGTAGTAAATATTGCATAACTTGAAGCTTCAAGTCACTACATGCATAGTGACTCAAATTGACTTCCCAGAAATTCACACCAACTAATCTGGAAAACCTCATTCACATGGCAGTGATAGCATACCAGAAAACTGTGCCCAAAAGAGCTCACGCCATCAGAACAAGCACGTCTCCGAAGTGGAGGCACAACTGCCTCACAGCTGCAGGTGGCACCTTTATTACCTCCAAGCCCACTACTCTTTGCAATACTGTATCATGAATTCTCACATGGTGAGGCCCGGCATTCAGCCACATCCCACCCCCATATTTGAACCAATTGAGCAGACTGAGAGTGCTCTTTTAGAGAAATTAATTTATTCCAGGTTTCTTACAAAGGATTCATCCCTGGGAGAGAGAGACGGAGCTGTTGTATGGCGGAGACTGCTTTGATCATAAGTCCCCTGACCTCTGGAACACACGTGTGAAAACAGAGCCCTGGCTCCACGCCCACTTCTCTCCTTCCCGTGCTTCCACGCATTTCTGCTAGACTCCCCCCTTAAGTCATTGGTTAGTGGATGTCAATCACATTTGGAAGCCTATTCCTCGCAGTAGAGAAAGGAAACTGCTTATCTATGCAACAAATGCACTAAATAAAACTATCCCTCCCCACACTCTGGTCTAAAAGATTAATTCATTCACTCACTTCCTGCCTATCCCTTCCTCATCCATCACAGTCCTCTCCAATCTAAAGCAGGCTTCAAAGTCTTATGAAAAATGTCTGTGGAGTGTTGGGTATCCTGGAATATTCAAGAGAGGCTGAGGCAGAAGGATCATGAATTAAGGGCAGCCTGAATGCAGAGTAAAACTATATCTCAAACCAAACAAAACAAAGCCAATGCAATAGCAAACAAACAAAAACTGTAATTCTGTGGAAAGGAAGATGATGCTATAACAATGGAAAATTTTCTCTGAAGCATTCAGAAATGAAACCTTCTAGTTTACTCTAGAAGCCTTTTACATTTCTAGTGTGGATCTTTGGACAGTCTTTCCATTTCTTTTAACATTGTAATGTTAACCTTCTGTTCCACTGTGCTCTCAGCATAAGACGCATAAACAATATCATTTATTGATGGTGAACAGCTCTTCTTTGGACTCTGCTTTCAAGGATTAGAGATACAAATTCAAGTTAATAGATGCACACATAATTCCAAGGCCCAGGGTCTAGACATCAATCTAACTTTATTGGTGACTTCTAATTTAGTTGTAAATAAATTCCTTAAACTTTTGGTATCTATGTATTTTCAAATGATGAGTCATATTTAATTAATATTGTGACTTTTTTGGTGCTCCAGTGAAATCAAAAGATTTCTTATCTAAAAAGTAGTTCTACATTCTCAGCCTGCTCACAAAATGCAGAGGGTGCCTTCTTACCCATCAATCAGTTCCTAAGATGATACTATTTAAAAGGAATGGTCTAGTGATGTTAAAAAAAAAAAAAAAGTTAAAGGCAACTGTGGGAAACTGAATGCATGAATAGAAAAAACAGATCCTTTGAGATTTTCTTCCTTTTCTAATGAAAAATCATATAAACATCTCATGTTCTGTTTAGAGTCTAAATGGAGTCCAGTAAATGAACTGGAAGATCATATATAGAACTGTCACAAATAGAAAGCAGAAGGAGATGAAGGATGAGGAAAAGAAAAGAAAAATAATAAATGCAAAGGGTAAAAAAGAAAACAGAATACTGAAACACAAATCTCCATTTTGTGCCAATCAGTGGATAGTGGATTAACAACACTGCATCACCTAAGATAATTTCAACTACAGTTTCAGGACCTATTTCTGATCAGCTGTATGGTGGTGTTGGTGTACCAAGCACATCCTTACTTCTTGCCAATGTCTCCATTCCGTAGCTGCCCATAGAGTTGGCTGATAACAAGAACCCACAGGTGCCCTTTATCTAGATTCACCCTTGTCCAAATGAGTACTTTCTCACGTCTAAGACTAATGACAGCTACCCAACAACTTCACCCAATAAATTTAAATACTGGAAAAAGAAAACTGGCCCTTCATCTCAAAAGGAGGCTGTGTTGCTATTGTCCTCCAGACATACACAAATAATTTCAGAAAATCAAGTTCAGGTGAGATCACATTCATATTCAGCTTTCATGCCAGGCATCCCTCAGTTCTTTTCTTTTGAGACTCTCAGCCCTCTTCTCAGTAAATCCCTTGAAGAATATCCATCTCACAGTCTTCTTTTAAGGAACTCAACACAGGAAACCTGAGAATTAGTCTCCTGGATGTGTTGCTTGTGACTTGCCAGTGGGTGATGGAGGTAAGTCTTGTGGGGTGTTGATGGCCCCTGGGTAACACTGCATGCAACTACAGTGCACAACAGAGGAAACCCAGATGCATTTCAAAGAAAGAAGATACAACTTTTCAAGCTTTTGAGCAATACCAGAGTCTGTAAGGCTGAGAAAGCAAGTGGCTGTTACTGAGGAACTTGATTGAATAAAGAAAATGACAGTATTAGAACTCTTAATAACTTAAACTATTGGTGTCCGAAGGCTTCTTGGCAGTATTTTAAAAGATTCTCTCCCCCTGAAGCCAAACAGGAGAAGCATCTGAAAATGAGGGAGAAGAATGAAAGTGGAATTATCAGCACATCTGGGAATCTGGGGCCTATGGAAACCTCCTGTGGCGATACAGGGCTCTGAGGGGGCAGGACGTAGCACTTGAAGAGGCGGTGCATGCACAAATGGCAAATTTTATGTCCTTCATGTCTAAATCCTCTAGCACAGGTGGCCCATTCATTTTTGAAAGAAAGTCATTTCTACCCTGTTTAAGACCAATTAAGGGAAGTTCCAAGTAAGACAGAATGCATCTTTCCCATTTTTCTTGGGTGCTAGTCCTTTAATAACAGTCAAATCTCAGAACAGCAAGCATGCAGAAGTACTGAACCTTTTAAGAAATACTAGGATTATATGCAACATTATGAACCTGGATTGAGTCACTGACGAGAACATGCAGACTTTATCAGGGAGTGAATCTTGAGAGTGCTGAACCAAGAAGGCTAGAATGCATCGTTAGATAAAGAATAGTTCACAGCATGAGGAAAGTTCTGGCAGCACCTGGAAGCAATACCTCTAAAATACTGCTACTGTGGAGATGAGGCTGTGTTCTGCCCTAATGACTGCCCTGTTCTAAGTTGTGTGAAACTGGCTTTCAGACTATGTCTTGCCCTGGGACTTTGCTGTACAAGGTGGAAGTTGGCTCCATTTTGAGTGTAAATGCACATCCTGTCTGTGAACAGACAACGCCACTGTCCACCAGCCCAACAAGTTATTTATTAAGGATAAATAACTTATCCATGCAAGTAAAAAGTTACCGCAAATATACCTACTAAAGCAGACTGAAGCAGACTGGCTTAGGAATGCAGGCGTATTTAAACTGTATCAGAAAAACCAGTTCCAAGAACTTATCAAATACATAAGAACATCAAAGGATGCAAAACCCCTACTTAAATTCCGTAAAAGAAGACGGTCAATGCTGCTGCCTCTGATGATCACACTGTCTTGTCATCCAGTCACCTGGTACATATTATCTAAAATCCAATAGGCAAGAATTTTTTTCTTTTTAATTTTTTAAAAAAATTAATTTTAATTTTATGTGTATGAGTGTTCTGCTTCCTAATATATAAGTGAAACTGTGTTGTGTAATCCCCATGGAGGGCAGAAAAGGACACTAGTTTCCCTGAAACTGGAATTATGGATTGTTGTTTGCTGCTATATGGATACTGGGAACCTAATTCCAGATTTCTACAAGAGTAGCCTAGATACATTAGTCTATGACTATAGAAAAAAACATTATCAGCACAACCTGGAGACAGTTAGGTCTTGGTAATAAGTCTATGAATGGTCCTTCCTACGGGAGGTGGGGGGGAACTAGTGAAAAAGAAATACCTTACCCTGAGTCTGGCTGAAGCCTCTCACCAGCTGAGATCCAAGAATTCGAGCACAATTAGCATGGAATCCAGAGGGTATAGGCATAGATATAATGTTCATTTTGTGCAAATATACTTCTGAATAAGAATATTAAAGAGCAATGAGACGTGCTTACTGTCTATATCTATGTGACCTTAAAGTATGCCTTACTCTTCCAAGATATTTTCTGGAATCTCACACATAAGAATAAGTGTTATGTATGATTATATTATAATTTCCCTAACCTAGGATCATTAGCAGCTGTAATTCTGTCTAGTGCAGATCAAGAAGGAAACATTGTATTATCTCATTTTCAAAAAGTAATTGCCTAATAACTTTTGAAATATAATGTTAGAGGCCACTCAAAACACATACATATTACTGCTGTAAAGACATTTGATTGCCATGGTCTCTCGAGGAGTCCATCTCCACACTCTTGGGTATGGATTCTCACTATTTCTTGAGAAGCCCACCTCCACACTCTTGTGTCTGGATTCTCCTCTCTTAAGTGCTTCTCAAGGGAACCCTCACCCTTAAATCCATGTTCAACTTTCTTCCTAAAAAATTACAACTCTGTTTCATGCTGGTTTGTAACAAAGTCAAGAATGTCACATTTATCTGAGTAGATGTCTATGAAAACAACTCCTGGACAGCATGGAATTTGTCTCATGCTGTGCCCCACTGCTGCTGACAAGCCAAGATTCTACCACCACTCCCTCCTTCTACCCAGCTACAGGTAGAGGGTGCTAAAGTGTATAATGGTAGAAGATGGACAAGACGTAGGAATTTATCAGTGATGCAGGTTTTGAAGGTCTCCTACGATACTGGGGCTGGGACTCTTTGTTGAATCAGATGCCCTCCAGTTATCAGTTCCATTAAAAGAAACCCCAGGAATCTCTTTGATTAACTAAGCTGAACTTGGATGAATCATTTCTTTGTTATTCGGGTGCCTTCTGTATTTTGGGTGAATAGATGTTTTGTTAGGTTATCTGAGTAAAAGTCATGAAACAATAGGCTTAGAAAATTGGGCATGTTAGGATGATCTACTACATGAAAATGCACAACCCAACCTCTGCTCTCTTTCTGTAGGATAGCCTAGAGAGAACTCTATTTACTTAGGCAATAAATAATGAAGAGACCATATAAACACCACAGAGCTCAGTAGAGCTGTGGGCTGAACTTGTAGGAAAGATGTTACTGAAGAACTGAGTTCTCTATGTATAATGAAGCATGATAAGATTTTGGAATACTATTAAAATATGCATTTAGAAAGTACTTTTCCTGGGTTATGGACAGATGGCTCAGTGGTTAAGAGCACTTATTGCTCTTGCAGAGACAAGAATTGGCTTCTAGCAGCCATCTGTAACTCCAGTTCCAATGGGATCTGATGCCCTTTTCTGATTTCCATTAGCACCATCAGATACACCTTTATTTTCATATACTGAGTATGTTATAATCTCCTCACCTCTGCCATAAAACATGGAATTTTTATGTCAGTATTACAATCATTAAACTTGAATATCCAAAACTATACTGTACTGCAGATTCGTTGGAAATGAAGTACAGTCCGCAGACTGGGAATGCCTGAGTTCCCACCACGAAGAATGATGCACGACCCTTATTAACCTTCTCAGATTTTGTAGACAACATTGTCTACATTTGAGAATATTGGTGTTCTCTGTTCTTCCTGTTGCACTAAAGGCTTTGAATTGGGGGCTCAGAAAAAGCAAGCACTAGATATTAAATCAGTCTGTGTTTTAGATTGACATTTGTCCCTTATGACTCAGAAGATGTTATGATAGTAGAGATGTCTGTGGTATAAAAGGACACAGCATACAGGATTTGTGAAAATCTAAGAAAATAGTGATAGCAGAAGACCATGTTATTTGGAAACAAAACCATGCTACGTGCAGCAAAAACTACACCCTATTCAAACAGGCCACGGGTGCCACTAAATCCTGCATGAACTAAGCATCTGATCTTGGAAACAAGTGGAAGACTCCCTAACTACGCCTGAATCTCCACTCCAGCTTGATTCAGTCCTTTGCTGTTTGATGTGGCCTACTCAACTGTTCCTCTACCTGTTCACCCATCCAGACTTTCCATTTCCTACTCTGGCTTTGGTTCCTGCCTTTGACTTCTCAAATGGACTCTACCGGTTCACTCTTAGTTCCTGACTGTAAAAGCTCCAGTAGCATCTACCTCAACAACTTGTCTAGTTTGTTATCTTACCAACGCACGCTCCATCACAGCCCACTTCTGAAACCTTTACAACTCTGCTTATGCATCTTTAACTTGTAGTCATTCCTTAAATCATACATACACATACACAAATATATTAACTATGTGCTATAATGTGTGATATGAGAATTAACATCAGGAATTAAGATTGCAATAACTTAAAAAAAACTTTTATCCCTTCAGATTACTGGGATAGGTGAAGTTATATGCCAAATTGCTGTCACTGAAATCATAAAACATTGCAAATTTGTCGTTATTCAATAAATTCTCTCATTGTGGAAAAGTGCAAACGCGTTCGTCTACACTTCTGCCATAGCGAGTTAGCTACTACTAATTTCATCAGTCACTCACTTGACAGTCATATACCAAAGTACATTCTAGGAATCATGTGCAATAATCTTGGTGTTGTTCACCAAAATCAAGTCTCAGAGCCAAGGGTGGAATCGCATCCCTGTTCCAGTTAGCTTTCTGTTACTGTGATAAAACACTGACCACATCAACTTGGGGAAAAAAAAAAAGGTTTACTTGCCTCACAACTTACAGTCTATTATCAAGAGAAGCCAGAGCAGCAACTCAAGGCAGGAACCTGGAGGCAAGAACAGAGACAGAGGACGTGGAGGAATGTTGCTTGCTGGCTTGCTCTCTAGCTTGCTCAGTTAGCTTTCTTATGCAGGTCAGGCCCACCTGTCCAAGAGTGACATTACCCATAATGAGCTGGGCACTTCTACATCAATTAGCAATAAAAAATTCCCCATAGAAATGCCCATAGGTAGGTAAGTCTAATGTAGGAAATTCCACAATTGAGGTTAACTCATCCCTGGTGACTCAATTATGTCAGGTTGACAAAATTATCAACCACTCCTATATACCAGTACTCAAAAGATTGATGCAGGGAGTGCTGGGGCATGATTCCCATGTAAAACTGGGCTTTTCAGTGGGACCCTGTCATCCTTCCTACTCCTGCCCCAGAATCAGGCTTAAACTGATCCAAAGTACATAAATAAGATACATGAACAGTTTGCTAAGAACCCTTGCTGCTCTATGCTCCTTTCCTCAGCTCACCCTTGTGCCATACAGACATTTTATATAATTAATTGTTGGGAAAGGAAAACTACCAAGCGTGATTCAGAGTTGGTTTAGAAGTGGTTAAGAAGGACAGGAAAGAAGGGAAGGGAAGAGAAGAGAGAAGAGAAGGAAAGAAAGGGACTGTAGCTGTATCATGTCCTCACTAAGGGTAAACCTTAAATGAGAGGATCAAGGGAAAAAGTCTTAACATACAAAGCTTCAGACACTACATAGAGTCGTTCACTTGGAAATGTTAAATGTGAACCAAGATAAGTATGTAGTGAGATCCATGAACAGGCTAATAATTTGTGTATTAGGCTAGGACCTTGAAGCACATTAGGATTCTATTTCAGAGGATTGTGAACAAGAGGTCTAAGGAAACAGCAGGTGAGTAGATATTTGAGAGTGAGTGCAGACATGAAGGTCTTGTTAATGTTGGAGATCACTCACTATACCAGAGTGTTAAACTAACCAGGAGCCATCCATTATTTAACTTGGTGTTTTCATAAAAAATTCACAGAGACCTGAGTTTTTGAGAAAAGATGGAGGCTGTTTGTGAGTAACATAGGAGTCCTTGCCAGAATTTGTGAGGTCTACAATGCCAGAAAAATATGTGTAAAAGCACCTGTTTGTGTATGGTGTGCATGTGGATATATTTTTTATGAACTGATGATGAATAGGTGTTGTGGACAGCCTCTTCTAACTGAAATAACTCCATGGGTAGCAAGTAACTGAATCACAAACTCTCATTAATGAAGCTCCCTCACGGAGGACAAGGAACACAAAAGATAAAAAATGGCCAAAGAGTGGAGATTAGAGGTCTGCAGAGTGTGGGTCCCTGGATAGACTTGTATATTAAGTTTCACTCATGCAGGGCTCAGGGACCATTGCAGAAGAGGGGGCAGAAAGATGCAAGAGGCAGCGAGGAGGTGAGTGACCACAGGGAAACAGAATCCTACAAGCTCCTGGGACCCTGCTCATATCAACCTACAGCAATGGCATCAGCATGCTCAAGAGCCATGGAAACTCAAGCAGACAAAACTGAGCATGGAATTGGGGAAATGAGCAACAGATTCCCTGGCTGAAGAAACATTAGTGGCTGATTATTGTTGGGTGAGGAAGAGAAAATCTTAAAATGAGGGTCTCTGAGTAGGCTGACTAGACCACAGTGAATGAGCTGCACTGAGGAATGAATGCCTGGGGACACACACTAGATAAATAGGCCATAACACAAATGACAGAATGTATGACTTCTGGGGGACAGGAGGGTGCTATAGGATGGTTCCAATGAGGAAGGTGGTATGAAAGTGATCAAGATTGGTTGAGAAATTCTGTATGAAGTAACACAAAACATAAATAAAACATTCAATTAGAGAAAAAAGAAAGTGGGGGACCAAGAAGCACTCTGCAGTTTCCAAATATTCCACTAAGAAGGAAGCAGGTGTATCTCTCTTGCTGATCTCTGGTTCTATAATAAATTCAGTTTCTCCCTTACTAACTCTTTAATGTCAGTGCTGCTCACACTAACCACATGAGATTTTATTTGATGTCAAAACTATTTGTGGCTGAATTTTCATTGTTCATAAAGCTTGCATTCCAATGTGCCTTTGGACATGTATCATACGTTCTATGCATTACTCTCAGAAACATGTTTCTTTTTTCCTCCCTGTGGAAGACTTCAGATTTAGAGAGCTATATTGATTTTATTGCATCAACCGCATACTAATGGAAGAAAAAAGTAATCATCAACTTGTGAATCCTGATAACTACAACAACTGGTTCAGCAAGATATGCCCACTAGTATGATAGTGGCACAAATGTTATGGGGTAATCTACCACTTTGAGATTGGATTTAAAGTCCACTTCAGAAGATGGATCCCATACCGACAATGATATCAGGCCTAGGAATTTGTGGTTAGAGCAGTTACAGGCCATAGACAATAGTCTACTACTACTATTCTGTTAAACACATATAGTGTTAAACTGATTCCTAATGACTTATTGTTATACTTATAGATGAATGCATCTCCCATGTTGGGCATAATGCAGGCTGGGACCCCCGACACTCCCAACTCTCACCAGAGAAGTTTTCTCATGCAGCAGATAATGATTAACACAAAAATAATGCTTTTTATATTTCCTTTTCACATTTTATGAACAATTGGCTATCATTTGGAAAGTGGCATTAAGTGGCAATAATTCAACAGCAACAACAGGAAGATTGAAATATATCCATTCATTAAAGAGCAAATAGGTGTGTGATAACATATATATGTATATAACATATATATGTTATCACACACCCATTTGATATATAAGTAGAAACAAGTACAATATGAGAAACATAACTTCCCTGAACTTATGAGAATGTGGGGATATATATGTACATGTTTGATGAATGAATCTTTGTCAAGAATCATCACAAGCCAAAGTCTTATAGTTTGAGGAATCATGAATAACTGTCAAAGGTTTGTGTTCCTGGTAAAATTTAGGATATCCTAATCATATCATTTGCTACATACCCTCACTCCTTGAATTTAGATCTTGCAAGACTCCCAAGTAGGGCTAGCTTCTCATATGTAGACCTGTGTAATCAGAGGGTGTCATGCACAGAAAGGCCCAGGAATTTAATGTTATAAATTTTCCTCATCTGAAAAAATTTAGCAATTTATTCAATAATTTTCAGTAAGGGACTAAGCATTTGCTTATTTATTTTTATTTTGCACTGGGATCTGAAAATTATATAGCTGTGTGTCTGTGTGTGACCAGCTGTACTCTGTAGTAGTCTCTGTCTGGTACAATAGAAGCATGTTTGATGAGTGTTTACTGGGATACGTGACTGTAAATATAAGTTCACCTACTTTCTTAAAGTAAAAGTGATTTATATTGTCTTCTTTTATTCCACCTTTGTCCCTCTACCACTCAGCCAAGCAGAACATAGCAAACCTCTGTCTTGTAGACAGATACTCATACTCAAAATCCTATGTTTATCCTTTAGGTTAAAAGACACACATCAATATTACAGTAGAATTGCAAAGGCTGATTCTGGCATCAACATGTCTATAAATCAATTTCCTGCCAATAAACCTGATCCAGTGGCCAAAATGATTCCCAACAATAGGAATCCTCTGCTGAATAGTCTCTATTTTCCTAATAAAATAAGAACCATGTTTCCTAGGATGTAGTAAAGCAAACAGTTCTTGTTGGAGAACAGGAAATTGGCAAAAGTGGCAAATGAGAAAATGAAGACACACTGGGTAGTGAAGAACTTGGTTAATTTGGAAAACCTGATATAGCTTCCTGGTATGGAGAGGAAATATGAAGTTGGCATGTCATAAATACCCCCTTGCCTTGTGTGAGACATTTTATATTAAGTCAGATTTAATCTCCCTATTTTCTACTAGAGAACACAGAGAAGTTAAGTAACTTGTCGAGAATTTGCTTCTAATAAATGGCATACCCCTGGTTCCAATCCAGAACTTTCTTCCTTGTAACTCCATGCCACATAGGTCCCACAGGGAGGGAATGCCACATATCACACACTGATGTCTCCACCAGATAATTAAGACATGAAGAAAAAGTGCAAATGAGCTATTTCCCTGCAATCTTCTGCTTCAGCAAGGCAGGGCCGTGGCCCTGAGGGAAGCCTGGATGCTGGGACATGCTGCTCGTTGCTGTGGCTGCCAAATAAAAGACCCCTGTGAAGAAAAGACTATTAACAATCTCAGCTCCATTAAATTTAAAGCAGCTGCTAACAGTAGGGGCCTTTACATTGTCAATTATATGAATTTTCCTATTACTATGTCACACCAAAGAGCAATTACAGCACATTCATCAAATTCTACTTCCGCCTCTCTGGTTCTGTCCGTTAATGCCACAATGGCAGGCCTTAGAAATCCTTGAAGACAAATCTGGCATGCAGACTTCAAGGATTTGTGGTCAGAGACAACACTGGGTGAGTCGCAGGAGGTCAATTACACAATTAGACAGTGATAGGCAAAGACCAGCTGAACTCATATACCACACCAAATATTTATATATTCATTCACTTTGCAAACTTCTTCAACACCTACCAATTCACTTTGAGTTGACATCAATTCCATTAACTGCTCTGAAAAAGATTTAATTATTCTGCCACTTTTAGAATGGAAGAAATGAAGACCTTGGAGTCTCTAGTGGGAAAGAGTGAACTAGAACCTGAGAGATGGTTCCTATGCAAGTCCACATCTATAGGAGAAGAAGAGCAACAGCAAATGACCAGCCTTACCTCACTGTACCACAAGAAAGGAATAAATGGGCTCCACAAGAGAGCAAAGGAAGAAAGAGGTAAGGAAAAAGAGAGAGAAGACAGATAAACACTAAGTTGAGCTTGCTGGGGGGTGGCTTCATCTTGAGACATTAAGTTGATGTGTGCAATGTCACAGCTTTACAAAGACAGAGAGAAAATCTTCAAGAAAATATTCATTGAGGAGGAAGGACAGAAAATTAGTTCTCTCTAGTAAAATTTGATTTGCAATAAAGCCTTCATACTTCTTCAAATGAAAATCTTTTGTGACTTTAACATGATCTTAAAATTACAAAGAAAATATCTTCTGCAATATAAGCCCCTCTTGGCTGCAGGCAACAGAAGACTTACTAGCATCTACAAAAAAATTCTTTTTGGAAAACTGGCAGGTATTGAAATGAACAGTGAAATTTTTCTTTCAGTAAACTGAGCATTCCTGGAAGTAACCAAGTCATTGGTGTAAGGTCTGGGTTTGAGAGACACAGCAGAAAAATGGAACAGAGACTCCACTGGGAGTTAACAGAACTGGTTTACTAAGGGCGCAGTACTGGCTTCCCAAGTCAGGGAAAGAAAGAAGACCAGTGGGGACTAGCTTTCTCCACACCCCAGGGAGATGGGGCAGCTAGCCTCCTCATCTTGGGGGCTGGGGCTGTGGGACCAGGCTGGTGTGCCTGGCTTAAAAGTTCCTGGTTAAGTTCACTCAGGGAGAGAGCAAGAGGCTAAGTTCCCAGGAAAGAGAGATTAGCTCCAGGAGAGTGAGAGATAAAAGCCCTGCCTAGCTGGTCGGTAGGCCTTTTTAATGGGGGTTCCCATGACATCTGATTGATGTTTAAGGTAAACTTTTGACCAGGAAGTAATCCATTTTTTACAGATGATGAATTCTGGGTCAGGAATCTTACCTGTTTAAGAAGCTGTAAGAGTCAGTTCCTTTTGCAGGTGTTTGTGAACTCTGGGAGTTTGACTGGAGTTGCCAAGGTGTCTGTCCTGGAACTGCTGGGGCGGGGGTGCTTCCTTCAGTCACATCTTACAATTGGTAGATTCATCAAAGCATGTGAAAGTATGATGTGAATTCAGGCATCAGTGGAGTACAAAGCAGAAAGGAAACCTACGTAAGCATGAGGGAATAGTCCCAACCAGACCTGCATAAGATGTAAGAATCATCAGATGTTATAACAAATAAACAGATAAGAGTGAGGAAACTTTTTTTAGAATAAGATACCAATTCTGATCCATCACTTGGTAAGGAACATTTTAGGAGATCAAGGACAAACCAGTTTTAGTGAAGCTTGCTTCTGATCAGGTCCTATATAAGTCAAGCCTGGTATCAGGACTGGAGAGGTCAGCACAGAGCATCAGAGAACCAGGGGCAGCTGCATGTCCAGCACTTCCCAGGTTCTGGAGCACTCACTACAGCTCTCCATGTTCTCCCCACACTGTGCACACTGTATCCCTAGTCTCCTTCCTTCTTCAGGTCCCTGCACCACACTAACCCCTAGATTTTGTGGTCAAGATTAAATAATTCAATATTTCCTTATTTCAAGTCGGATATTTATCATAAGAAACTAAGAATCTATTATCGCTGAAAACCCTAGGTTAAAAAATACTGTTGTCAAAATAAAAAAAATTCACCCAGTTATTTCTCACTGAAAATCAAAGTACCACGAAACTTAAAACTCAATGACTTAAAAACAACATTTCATTTTGCTTATAATTTCACTGGTCAAAATGAGCTTGGCTGAGTGTTTGATCTGTGGACCATATGCAGTAGCTACAGTGGGCTGGGCTGCAGACTATAATCTCTCATTCTCTCTCCCTGTCTCTCTCTCCACAACACTGTACACAGGATTCTGGCTTCTCATAGCATAGTATTCCTAAAGTAAATATCCCTTCCTATATAGTAAACTTTCAAGAGGGAGGGGAATAGCTTTCAAGCCTGTTTTAAACATCAGCAATTTGAATGACATTATTTTTGCTATGTGCTATTTGGTCAAAGCAGTCACAAGCCACCCCAGATTCAAAGAGGGATTGAAAGAAATCTTCTGTCAGTAATGTCACACGAATTGTAGTCATTTTTCTTTGGCTCAGAAACTGGGTAGAGGTTTGACTCAGACTGAACTTCATGAAACTGGAGCACTTAGAATAAACATCCTTTGTTTTAGTATTCATCACCACAGTCTTCAGAGTGTGTACAACAGTTTTTTTAGTGACCTTGTAGGCAAAACTAGAAGACCAAACCATGTGGGAACAATGCCCACATCCACACCTGCATATGTCACATCATGCAGCCTGTGGAACACAAATGAGATTCAGTGAGCTGCTGTGAACTGCAAGCTTTCCTCCCCTGCACACCTGAGGGCAATGTTGACCTCTGCCTTTGTGTTAACCTCAGTCACATGCAATGTATAATTTGAATTTGAATCATTTTTCTTTGATTGAAGTCAGTGGTAGTAAATCTAAGACTAAGTATGTCTTCACACTGAATTCACCAGCAGAACCACTCTGAATATTAGGTATAATGTGATTAGGTAGAATCAGCATTTAAGCCTTATTTAAATGTTTTAAACATGTGCCCATTAAGGGTAATTGATGGGGATGAGGCAAGAGCCCTGACTATGTGACTATCTGATTCAAAAACTCATCTTTCTGCTATCCTTACTCAGCTTCCTAAAACAATTTTAAAAACTACTCAAGAGGGGGAAAAGAATGAAAAATGTCATCCTTCCTGAGAAAGGCTGTTGAGCCGCCACTGGCTGCAAATCATTTGCAGTTGCTGAAAGTGGCCTTGACAGGTGAGCAGACAGGGTCTCTCTGGGGAGCTGCTAATGAACACAGGCCTGGAGAGCAAGAGAGGACGAGGTGGCAGTTGCTGTGATATCAGCAGCAGTCTCCTGTATCTGCCTGCTGGGGAGGGGCACTTAGAGTGGTCCTCAGCAAATTTTCCCAGTAGAAAGCCTGTCTTTAATGTTCAAGTTTTCTGTGTCCCTTTACTCACTCTGGAACTCCACAGCTGATCTGCTGCCTACCTATTGTCACTGCAGTTTCCTGAGCACCCAGTAGCCAGGCAACTTCCTCCTCCCTCTACCATCACCGCTCAGAGAAAGGACTGTCATGGACACTTGTTTAAGCTTTACTAGAGCAGGCAAAAGTCCTTGGGGGAGTATTTGCATTTTCAGTGTCTTCCTTTCCTTTTCTTTGGTATTCCTCACACTGAGTAATAGACACAGCAATCATTTGATCATAACTCAATCCTAAAATGCTTAATTTCGTTGAAACAGATTTTAATAACAGGACTTAATGGAAGAGGAAAAAGAAGCAATAAATAAATTTATCTCACTATCAGTAAGCAGTTCCTCTGAAGAATAAAATTTTAGTGTATGTCTGTAAAGCAAGGCCAATTAATTGCAAGGATTCTTCACATAAGTTTTTTAGGTGGGAATACTTTTTAAAGTAAATAATGCCTTATGGATTTAATTTGCCTTATATGAAAAGCAATAAAAAGGAAGATAGGACTAGGGCCCAAATCCCCCGATCATTCCATTCTGTTCTATGACTTCTCCATTCCTGATCTCAGCTGTCTCTGTGGTAATAAAGTCCCCTTTTACAGGCCACTCTATGGATTACCAAGTACTTTCATCTTTCATCGGCATAGTTTCATGTCCTTAAAGGTATGGATTATCAGTTAGAGGATTCTACTTTGTTTCAATCCAGTTAGTCTGGACCAAACTGTAGTAAAGAGAATTCCAAAATTTTAGTCATGTCACCCAAGAAAACTTTCTTACAGACATTCAAGTCCAAAGTGGGCCAACAAGTAAGTCCACTCCATAATGTTTTGGGTAATGGGAGCTGAGAGGGCTCCATTTCACCACCACCTTCATGGACTCCACCACAATTCTAAAGCAGATGACTCTTAGAGAGCAGGTCTGGAAGTGACACAGGTGTCCTCCAAGTGTTATTGACTGAATCCAGGGACACAAAAATGCCTAAATTCATGAGAGGTGGAAAGTATTCTCTTTTGTGTATTTTAAAAAACTATTCTATTTGCTAATTTATTTTATGTGCAGTGCATGCATGTGTGTAAGTATACCCCTGTTGTGCATTGCCCTTGGAGGTCAGAAGAGGGCATCAGATCCCCTGGAACTGGAATTACAGTTATTAGTGGAACATGTGGGTACTGAGAAGCAAAGCGAAGCTGGGATCTCTGCAAGAGCAGCCGGTACTCCTAACTGCTTAACCACCTCTTCAAACCCTCTTCTGTATACTTTATAGCAAGAAGAACTCTGTAAATAATCCAATATTTTCTTAATTCGATTGGAATGTTCATCACAAGAAACTAAGACTATATCATATCTAAAAACTTTGCATTATAAAAAATATTGTTGTCAAGATCAAAAAAGCCTCTTCACCCAGTTATTCACTGGAAATCAAACTACCTCAAAACTCAGTGGCTTGAGTTTTGAATATTAATTATTAAATATCAAATTATATTTAAAAGGAAAGAGATAGAATATCTACGACCAGTCAAAACCACTGCCACATTTACAAGACACAACATGAATGTAAGCATGGGTAATTTAAGAAGTTAGTTGCAATTCACTTAAAACCTATTTGTACTATATGAGTAGTGGGCACTAACAAAGATAGGAGATAATCTAGGAGTAAAGAAAAGAATAAATTCAGCAATAAAAATCTTCAAATAATTCACCAAATTAGTCACACATGTGAGCATTTCATTTACCTCTGACATTTTTCTATATTAAAGTAAAACCTTAAGTAATACAGCAAATGAGAATAGCAAGTTAACCCTCAAACTTCAAGTATCTCAGAATAAGAGCTATCTTAACTGATAATTGGGATAGATAAAGGAAATTATGAAATTTGAATGAAAAGTCAGACTACTTTTTAAAGATATTGACATTTATAGAGTTTAACTCTAATTTACATGAATACATATCACACTTCATGGACTCAAACACAGATGACACTCCAGCACAGAAGCTTGTCTTTTCCCATCTTCACCTCATTATTCGTCAGCTCTGCCATTTTATCTGCTTTTCTTGAGGTCATTCATTTGACAAGAGCCAAACTTTGAATGCATTCCCATCTTATTACTGCATTCTAAAAGTAGATTGAAATGTGGAAGTAACATCAGAGTTACTAAATTCTGAAAGCTGGAATTATTGAGTCTCTGATTTCTTCAGCAGTATTTAGAAAAGAATAGGTATTATTAGAATGAAAGAGAAAAACAATAGGTTTGGAACTCTCTCAGTTACTGAAAATAAAACATAAAAATATCACCTCCTTGGAGTCATTAAGCACGGTGAGAGGAGAGTCTATATATGAAATACTGACTGACTTGCAGCCTAGGCCTGAAACCTGTAACTAAGACAAATTACATGGCAAAGGTGGTGAGGTAGGTTAAAGATGTAACTAAATTGATCATATTGAGACATGGAGGTTATTGGGTTAGCTTGTATCGTCTAGGTGGACATGATATAATCAAGAAAGCCCTCGTAACAGTAGACAGGAATACGAGAGTAAAAGGAAACGTGAAAGTGGAAGACTATTTCCAATGCTACAAACCAAGGAAGGTAGGCATACCCAGAACCTGGAAAAGAATGAGACCAATTTTGAACTTCTCACATTCTGAATTGTAAAGGAGTAAAATTAGTGTCATTTTACTCCCTCAAATTTGTGATTTTTTTTACAGTAACTTTGGAACCTAATGCAAATAGACATCAAATCTTTATTCCTAATATATTTGAAATTTAATCCCCTCAAAGACCTATCTCCTGAAAATAAGTTGGGAAAACACTGTTTAATCAAATCCCCTACAGTTTTTGTAAGCTGTGGATAGTACACATAGTGAATGTTTAGAATGCGTATTTCATCAAAAAGAGACAGATCAGACTAAATACAGGAGATAGGAGAATCAGTAGTGGTCACAGCCCAGTTTTAGCCACAAAGGTTTCATTTCTTAAACAGTAAATTGCTGTTGTCCCTGATGCCTGGGGTGAAAGGCAGCCCTGGATGCCCTGGTTTCTCCTCAGCACAGACACTGTCCTTTGCTTCAGTCAAAAACAGTTTGAACCGGTGACAGCAGTTCTTCTTTGTTAATGCCCTTTGCCTCAGGCACAGGGCTGGGATCTCTCCAGACTAGAAATGTTAGGAGAGCCAATCCTTTCATTTCCCTCTGGCAGAGCCAAACATAATTTGCAATTGACTCAGAATGTGGATGAGTATCAGAGGCTGACAGGATACTTCTGAAAGATGGTCTCCCACACAGCAGTTTTTATGTGTCTCACTTAGAACATGTGAACAGGGGAGAAAGGGCAAGCCTCTCTAGAGTCTACCCCTGCTACACCTATAAGACATTAGAGTCAAAGGTGGTAGAATCCTCCCTGTTAAAGCAATAGGCAGAACCAGAAAATCACAAGCCGTATCATTGTGCAACCCTTTATGGTCATAAAATATAAGTTATCAGTAAAATAACAGAAAGCCAGATCCCTCACTTTCACAAGTCCTGCAAATCATTTTTACCTTTTTCCCAGGAGAACCACTCATGTTGCTTTAGGTCTCCAAAAGGAGAAAGCATCCTTGGGGAGGGCACCTCTGGCCTTGTCACTGCTGTGGAAGGGCCTGGCATCACTGAGCTATTTTGCTAAGACAGTTGCTTCAATTCTCTAAATGTAATATCTGCAACACTCTAGTAAATTGAAATTGAAGGCCTCAGAATAACCTAGAATGATTGCTAATACAAGTTCCAAAGACATTAACTATGCTTTATTTCAACCTGTCAGAGGGCTGTTGTTGATTTCATTTTCACAGTGTTCTTTCATCTAATCAACTTTTGTATATTGGGATTATAGTCAATATCCTATGGGCCAGAAAATAAGCAACTATGAAACAAGCAAGCTGCTGGCAGACTGTTGCATTTTTCTTTATCTAGTTGGAGATCCCAAGCAAAGCACAGATGTCTTCCAAATGAGATCTTCCTTTGAAAACAGAAGGTAGGCTATAGCCATAGATTATCTTCTAATATTGCCAGTTTTCAGAATACCTCCAAAGACTGAAATCTTTACATTGCTGTTAGAAAGATAGTGACATGATATTTAAGAAATGCCTAATTCAAACTTCACTCACCACCATCACTTTTCCAATTATTTAGTCATCAAGTAGTTGAAAGTCTTCTACGTGTAGGAATGGGCAGATGAGCAACTTCTATCTGGAAGTTCTTAATGTTCTGTGTGGGTGAAGTGTGTAATGCCCAGATCTCACGACCCCCAAAGACCACCAACAAGTCCAGAGCATATGCAAAAGCAGAGAGCCTTTATTTCAGGCTCAAGCTCAGGTCCTCTGACTTTACTGATGCAACAGGTCCATACAGAGGGCCTCGTCTCAGGGGGAGTGGGCTTTTTTATTGCTAAATAAAGGAGTGAGGAGAGAATTGTCCAATTGGCCACCCTTACAGCAAGGATGTCTTGTCACAACATGATCGGACAACAAGGATTCCCATGTGCACGAACCGTGTTCAAAACTAATTGGAGGATGTTTGATAGGACTCTCATTGGTGGTGACTGTCTTCATGACTATGGAATGTGCTGGCTGTTATCTTTACGGCCATAAAGTTTTTGGTTTATTCCTTATAAAGTCTCAACATGTTCCTCCTGCCTGGCATGCTTGGGCTTGCCTAATCTATAGCTACATGACTGTGACTGGAAATCTAAAAGGGGATCTGACAAAATGGGGGAGCTGTCCTTAAGATGGAGCCCCAGCTGAAAATGAGGTGACTCTAATTTGTTTCCCACATTTCCCCCTCTCCTGATAACTAAGGAGGACTCAATCATGGGTCCCTAGGGAGTGGTCCCAACGGTTGGTACTGGGACCTTAATACTATAAGTTGCACAGTGTTAACTCATTCCCTGACAAAAGTTATCAGTCAGTTAATAATACATGGACCTATAGTCAGCATCAACAGAAGAAGAACAAGGGGTCCTGCTAGTGCAGAGAGTAGAGTAGTTAGTCATGGGGACAAGTTGAAAAGCTGTTCATATCATCCAGGTTCTTTTTGTTTCATATTTCTGATGTGTTTCCTGAGCAATGCCATGGAGTCCCTAATTACACCAGAATGATTCACACAGAAGCAACATTCTTCTCCTAGAGCTGCACATAAACCCCCTTTCTGAATAAAGAATAAATCTGGCCTTCTTCTATTTTGGAGAACTACTTATTGCCAAAGAATCCAGTGCTGTTGTCAGATGGACCACTGGTTTTTCTAACTCAGAAAGGTCTTGGTAGATCTGTTTACTCAAGAGCTTAAAGTTCTGGTCCTGCATTAAAAGAGCTGCTATTTCCCCTCTCACTGATCCTGCAGTTCCCAGGCTTACTAGAAGGGGCACTAGGAAATTTGTCAGCCGTGCATCCCGGGGCCATCGGGTCCTTGCTAGAGCCCTAGATGTTCCCTGCCTCGCTCCCCTGAGTAGTAATATACTTGGGGAAGGAGGTGTATGGATATGCAGAGATCTGATGCCTCAGCAAGGATGAAGGGGTTAATAAAGGGTGTAAGGCCACACTTACAAGCAAACTAGGTCCCCTTAAGAGGAAGTAAGTACTTGCTTGTTTTATAGTCAACTTCCATCCTAGGGTTGGAGACAATGGGCCTGTTTTAAAGAGATATCCAACTATCTTGCTCAGATAGTATCCAGGGAGCTTTGGACTCACATCCCCATTTCCCACAGTGCCATTTCCCTGGTATATCACAAGAAGGGAGTCCATCAGAAGGGCCAATGTAGAATTCAACCAGTGTTAAGTAGTTTCTGACTGACACAGACTGGCAGGTCATCCATTAAGGTACCTGTAGACGATGAAATGGAGTCATAAACAATTACAAAGGTTAAAGTCCAATATTGAGGCTCACCTCAAAGGTGACTTTTTTGAGGGTGTGGTCATCTAATGTCTGGAACTGTCCATCATTTGGGGGGGGTCTTTTTACCCTAAATAGCCTAGGTAATTTCTACCTCCTATTTTCATCACATTACCCTCTGAAGAGGCCACCCCAATTGCCAATAGGGAACTGGGGCACTGACTGCTCTGACTTATTCAAGGCCAAACACAGACATAGACTGTGGCAATTGGCATACCCATTCAGTGAGTCTATCTAAAAGAGCCCTGAATTGCATAACTGTTAGCTGTAGGAGGAAAAGAAAGTCCTTAACTGGTGCCTGGGAGATGTGATGGAATAGAAGGTAAGTGCAATAAATCATTGCTTCTTTCAGATAACAAGAAAACTAGGTATAGTGATTAGAAAATTCTCTTGACTATAAGCATGATAGGAAGCTTTAGTCTTTCTTCTACTTTTCAGACTTAGAGCAATGGAGCAGAAACTGACATCGAAGCCTTCTACAATTGCAGAAGAGTAGACAGAAAGATTGTAAGAGCTAGGGTTGGTCCATGAACATAGGCAAACAGATGCTTTCAGGCCACTGGAAGCTTGCTCATGTGAACTTGTGGTGATGGTGGCATCAAGCACAAGACCCATGTCGACTTAATCAGACAAGGGCCCAGAGTGGAGCAAGGGAAATGGGCAGCTGGGTGGCCCTAGCCTGGGAACTGTTGGATACCAATTACTACTGAGTGAGGGAGCTCAGACCTTACTTACAATCATCAGATAGACTGACTACACTCTAGTGGATGAATTTGCATTTAAGAACATCTGGAACCAAATGCTTGACTAAATAGGACTTAACATAGCAAAATACATGAAGTTTGGCTGAGCGACGGTGTGGAGGAGCATGAATGGGAGGGTATCTGAATCTGATTAAGATTTGTTACATTTCCCTCTGAAGAGGCCACCTTAATTGCCAACAGGGAATTGGGGCACTGACTGCTTTGGCTTCTTAGAAGCTGAACATGGATGTAGATTGTGGCAATTAGAGTACCCATTCAGTGAGTCTATATAAAAGACCCCTGAGTTACATAACTGTTAGCTGTAGGGGGAAAAGAAAGTCCTTAACTGGTGCCTGGGAGATGTGAAGAAGTAAAGGCAAGAGCAGTTAGTGTTATACGTTCTAAACAGAGAACCAGAAAAGTCAGAACAGGGAAATTTCAAATGTCCAAGTTAAAGTTCATTACAATTTCTTGCTTAGGACTTCCAAAATCATTGATCTATTAGGCTCCTCCTTGTTTGTTGTTGTTGTTGACAAGACTGGACTTGAGAGTCTTGAAGTCGAGATTTGATAGCTTGTTGGAGTGGCTGAAATCAATGTAAGTTCCCTCCCAAATGGCTTCTAGACAGGAAAGAAAAGAAATTAGCAAACATTTAATGGTTAGGTTGAAATAGTGGGATTGACTTTTTTGACAGCAGATATGAGGCCAAGATTTGAAGTCTTACATCTGAGTTGCATTTTTGCTAATAATAGTAAAATTGTTTGTGAGAAATTGTGCAAATAACATCTTGTATGAACATAAACCTGATGTTGGGCAAGTGCAGTCCTTTGGACTCTTGAAGACTATACCAGTCATTTTAATCTTTGGTTATACATTTATGTTGGTTGTTTAAGAGCATACAATTGGCCCATATAAACCAATTACTCTTAAGGTCAGGGGGGTCAAATGGGCTTGGAAGGAGCCCCTGGCTCCCTAGGCCTTTTTTTTACCAGTTCCAATTGTGTGAAGATAAGTCAGAAAGTCTTTCTAGAGCATGGCTTCACTTAGAAGCATCAAGGAAACGTTTTCCTGTGCTGACCCTCCTCTTTGCAGACTGGACACTGGTTGAGTCCTTCTATTGGTGTCTTCCCTGAAGACATGACTTCCATGACTTCCCTGAACAGGAGGACAGGTGACTCATCACAGTTACAGGACATTTCAAGAGATGCCCCATAGTTCCTTGGAACTTAGTTGACCTTGGAGGACAAGAGACAAAAATTGTCCCATTAAGTCCCTCTGACCAGATGAATATAGGCCTCTAAATATGGTTATTAAACATTCAAAAAAGTCAGTTTCACCAATCTAATACTTATAATTACTGTGTGCTATGTAGCTAAAGCTTGGGCAAAAACCAGATATTCTTGAATAAACCTTGATTAGGCATATATTTGTTCTTCAGACTTTTTGAACTATTATTTCAGAAATTTTAAGATTTTATATATACATATATAATTTTTTCTTACTTTCACATGACATAACATATTGACTCTAACCTTTAATCACTTGCACAGACTTTTTCATTTTTCTTTTCTAATGTGGAACTATCTAGTCATCGTAATCTTTCTATATAGATCTTTCTTAATAAAATATCTCCATTTTCATATTTTTAACATCATCTTTTATCTTCTCTTTTTTTTCTTAGTATCATGAGATGTAATAACATTAAAAAGTTAATTTTCCTTTTGTTTAGATTTTTTTTTTCCTGGGGCTGCTAAGCATTATTTGTAACCCAATGTTTGATCATATTAAAGTTCACCCTGGAGAATGAATGACTTTACTTATATTGATGGGTAAGGTATTACTAACAGGTATATGGGTTATATGACCTGAAAGTAGTTGCATTGCAAAGTCTTTATCCAGCATGGATGTTGACCTTCCTGTAACCTTATGGGTCAAGACCTCTCTTCTTAGCTTTCCCAAATTTCCTCCCCAAATGCAGGAGACCATTTGTGATTAGTTCAAGATTACTTACAGCTGGCTGGGAAGACTGGCTGTATACTCAGGTGAGGGTCCAATGACCCTGCTTACTCCTCCCTCAGTGAAAGAACACAACCATTAACAAACCCAACTCTGATGAACTTTTTTGCAGGTAGGCACACTGTCATGAGGATGGCAGTTACTTGACTCGGAAGCATGCTGTGCAGCATCATCTTAATAAAAGAACATGTAATGCAGATTACACACAAAAGATGTTCTAATGAATTAATATTACCCATATACACACTGCAATTTACAAGTTTCCAGGTAAACCTTAAACCATGAAATTCATTTTTTAAATTATAAAATAGAAAATTCCATTAGGTGCTTTTGCTATAGACATTTTATACCATGATATAACAATAACCTTTGTTGAAATTAGTTTATCCCCTATTTATTTTTAATAGTACAATACCTGTACTCTGAAGCTGTTTTGCTCTTTTCCTTGTCAGTCTTAAAGAACATCTTGAAATAACAGGCTAGAGTCTGAAGTGGGAGAACAAATCCAAACTCCAGAGTCAGCTTCTTAATAAGCTCAAACAGCACATGACAATTTACCAATATGATTTACACAAAAAATGCATTTGTTTCTCTTTAGAATTTAACTAAGTAGTTTACATGGGACAGAAGAGCTGTTGATTTCAGTCACTACTAGCAGGAATGAAAACATCTCTCACTTATAACTTGTATAGATTTGTCCAGGCAGGTGATTTTTTTCATCTGCTGGGTCCTTTACTGGGAACAGGGATTGATTGACAAGAGCTAGAACATATGATAAAGAGATTACCTCACTTGATATTCCTAAACCTTATGAAGCCATGGGTACTTGGCAGCGAGTTCCCAAGATCAAGAAGGACCATGCTGACAAAAGTTTCTGCCTTCACCTATGTCAAACCTGAGATCCTCTCTGGCTATACTTGATCAGAGGCATGAAAGCTTATACCCACAATCAGTTAGTTCGTCTATTGATGGCAACATGACAGCCTGAAAGATTTAATAAGTACTCTTTAAATATTTTAACCCTTTTTAAAGTTATGACTTATTCATCCAACTTTATTTCTTAACTAAACAAGAGGCAAAACTATTAGCTCATAGGGTAGTTTCTTTTAAAGAAACTCCCAGTCTGTCTGAATCATAAAACCATATTATAATTTACCATACCTAATTTTGAACTAAATACCCATAATCTACAGAATAAGGAACACAGGAAACAATGATACCTAAAGGAACCTATAAAGGATTGATACCAAAATGTTTTTTTCTTTCAGTCAGCCTAGGACATTGTAACTAGAAAGTGAAAAACCATCAGTGTCCATCCAGGAAATGAAAGGGCAGAAACAAAAGCAAGTTTGTAGAACAGCTTGCCTCTTATAAGGTTTTGCCCTGGAGAACTATAAATTCATGTGAGTTTTCCAGGTTTAGCCATCAAAAAATATCAGTTCACTTTGTACTGGGCTAATCATGGAGACTCATGCCTAGACTGATAAACAATGTAAGACTTTAAAAGTCACTTTCAGAAATCAGAAAATATATCATATAAAAGATGTTAAAATCCAAAATAATTCTCCTTAAAAAGAGATGTCATAGAAACAATCAGAATCCAAAATAGTTCCCTATAAAAACCAGTAAATGCGTAAGACAATGTAAAAACTTTAAACAGTCATTTCAAAACCCACTAAATATACCATAAGAAGTTAAATCCTGATACTGCTTTTTAAGTTTGACATAGAAATGTATCAACCTTATTACAAAAGACCTGTGAGACTCTTTTGCTTTTCTGTGATCCCATCAAGAATCTAAGATGAAACCAACACAAAAACATAAATTGCAAAAGAATTAGGGCATATGATTCAGATATGTAAGCTCCAGATAAGAGAGCAAAGCAAAAGAATTCATGGTCTCAAACCAAGGAGGGGAGACCTTACCACAGCGCAAAGGTAAATGTGAAGCAGTGTCCTCTGGATCTCTTCATTCCTAGATGCAATTTATTTCTGGGGAAATAACTCAAAAACAAAAAGGCAGCAGATGGAATGAGGCATTATGTGCAGTACACAGGTCCTTGGGCTCTTGCTCTGAGAGCACACATCTCCTGAGAGCATGTGTGACTTTTTTTTCTTTTCCATTAAAATTTAAAATGCTTAGATTTATTTAGAAAGCAGCTACCTCGGGATCACATTCTCTAAGCACTGTTTGTTTAGTGCTCGACAGTGGACGGAGGTCCAAATCCCAGTCCCCTAACTGTTCCTTCCCATACAGGTGCAGAGAACCATGGTGGAGTAACGACTTTTAAAACTTTTAAACTTTTAAAACTTTCTTCTTCTTCTTCTTCTTCTCTTCTCTGCACAGAGGCAAGGTGTTTACATTTTAAGATATAAACATTCAGATAAAGTCATTTAGAGTAAGGTGCCAAAAGATATACGGTGCAAAGTTGGAGCCTTAACTCGAAAATCAAAACCTCCAGTTCACCTCCTGAAAAGTTAGCATACATTTCAAAGTCACGACATTCTCAAACTCACACTAGCACATGACAGAGGTGGTCACAACATTTAGGACACTTAGGACGAAAATGAAAATGAAACAGACACAGATAAGTAACACAAGCCAGATTGTTGGCAAGTCTAGATCCCAGAGACAGGATCCAAGGCAACCCAGGCAGGCCTGGAAAACCTCTTTTCTGCACCTAAACCGGGAGGACCAAAAACAGACAGGAAAACTCTAGACTAGCCAAACTTCAAAACAGAAATCGAAAAGAGGTTTCTCAAGCGCTCTTACCTTGCTAGCAGTGTGGCTGAGTCTCAGTCCAGGAACCTTTCTCTTGAGGGGACAAACAGGAGTAACTAGGTCTGCAGAGACCCCAGAGGGTCTTTCCACGAACTGCCGGATTCCTACAGAGGGGACAAACAAGAGCAGCCCGGCCTTGAGCTGCCGGAATCCTCAGAGAGGGAAGTAGAACAAAAAAGAGAACACAGACAACAGGAAGTTTCCAAGCAGTGTCTCTAATAGAAAACCAAACTGGGATGACAGCGTCTCACCATTTCCCAGGAGCGACCTGCTTCATCCTTTCAAGTCTGCAGGTGGGATTCAACCCCTATGAGGTGGGCTCGGGACATCTCCTGAATCCCACGGCCTGGGGTCTTCCAGCGCATCCACTTAGACAACCAATAGGCAGTTACGGAAACAGGCCCTCCAAAAAGGGGTCCCATGCTACAGTCGTGCAACACATAAACAGGGAAACAAAGACACTCACCGATCGGACAAGGCTTAATGCTCTAGGGGGGTCCTACGAGGGCCTTGGGGATCCCAGGAGAGCCCCTAATTGTAATGCCCAGATCTCACGACCCCCAAAGGCCACGGAGGAGTCCAGAGCATACGCAAAAGCAGAGAGCCTTTATTTCAGGATCAAGCTCAGGTCCTCTGACTTTCCTGACGCAGCAGGTCCATACAGAGGGCCTCGTCTCAGGGGGAGTGGGCTTTTTTATTGGGGCTAGACAAAGGAGTGAGGAGAGAAATGTCCAGTTGGCCACCCTTACAGCAAGGATGCCTTGTCGCAACATGGTCAGACAACAAGGATTCCCATGTGCACGAACCGTGTTCAAAACTAATTGGAGGATGTTTGATAGGACTCTCATTGGTGGTGACTGTCTTCATGACTATGGAATGTGCTGGCTGTTATCTTTACGGCCATAAAGTTTTTGGTTTATTCCTTATAAGGTCTCAACATGTTCCTCCTGCCTGGCATGCTTGGGCTTGCTTAATCTATAGCTACATGACTGTGACTGGAAATCTAAAAGGGGATCTGACAAAATGGGGGAGCTGTCCTTTAGATGGAGCCCCAGCTGAAAATGAGGTGACTCTAATTTGCTTCCCACATTTCCCCCTCTCCTGATAACTAAGGAGGACTCAATCATGGGTCCCAAGGGAGTGGGCCCAATGGTTGGTATCTGAATCACACAAATAGCATACTCAGCACAGCAGATTTTACTTTTGCAAAAGGGCATGTTGTGTGGTAAGTCAGGTGTAGCAAGCACACTGGTACCAGAAGTTTTACAGAATTTTTATTCCTAACCCAAGAGTACCATAACTTTTCCCTGTTGGCTAGGGTCTGAACTCACAATCTTACTGGTTGATTAATCTAATAGAATGTGTGCAAAGGAAGAGGGAAGAGCTCCACTTCCTTAGGCCACTGGATTCAGGGAAGCCTCAGGGCATTTTCTTTGACAATAGTCTTACAGGGTGTAGTGTGATTATAAGGTTAGAATTCCTTGTCATAACTAGGTTTTACAGGGTTTAAATGAAAAGACTAATATTTAATATTACTTAGAAGTTAGAAAGTGTAGAGGAATCTGCAAAGGCATGAGTTAAGGTAGTCACATTGCAAAGATTCTTAAGAAACTAAGTAAGAACTCAGAGATAACGGCTTTCCAGTCCTGGCTGAGTCATGGGGAAGTATAATGATTCTACTGATCAAATTAGGGAATGTGGCAGGGGTTGCCAGAAACTATGCCATAGAGACAACAGAAGCTGTGTTGGGGGTAGAGGGATTTGTTTTGACACAGAAAAACTTTAGCTGTAGGCCACATCAAAAAGAATTAACTTTACTCCATATCACTAGAAATAACAACCTGAACTGAAATTGAAATATCCGATATTCTCTGTTTACCGAGCTTTCTTGATTCTATCACTCAGCGCCAGATATTTTAAACAAAAGAAATTATTTTTAAAACATGGAAAATCTGTGAAAGGTTATTATTTATATAAGTGTTGGAAAAGTTGAGGATCTAAATTGTCAGTGAGCAACAAAACCATTTTCCGGTATTATCAGAAGCCAAATATGTCTGGATGGAACTAGGACTGTGGTTTGGACTGACTTTTGTGGTGTAAGAAGACAGAACAGTGGGCTTTCTGAAACCACACATCAGGTCAGCACACTGCCAACATGCCACCAGAAACAAACACAGTGACCTTCTCCTTTTTCTCTGGCTTCTTCTTGGTACTACTACTCATTGATCAGAGACACCCAAGAGTTGTAGGCAAAGGAGTTTAGGAAATCTTTTTGTAAAATGTATTTTTATTGTATGTATATGAGTGTTATGCCTGCATGTATGTAAGTACACGCATGTCCTTTAGCGCCCGTGTAAGACAGAAGAAGGTGTCAGATCCCCTGGAACTGAAGTTACAGAAGGTTGTCAGCTGCCATGTGGGTGCCTGGATTCAAACCCTCTTCTGCAAGAACAGTCAGTGCTCTTAATCACTGAGCTATCTCTCCAGCCCCAGTGATGGCTAAAAGTGGTGACTATTTTAAAATAGTGTTTTTATTGATTCTTTGTGAATTTCATCCAACAGAGTTTGAATGTATTCACACCTGCTTCCCCATCTCCGCTCACACCTTACTACCCTCCCCACCACTTCATGTCCTCTATTATTTTTTCAAAGGCTTATGAAATCTAATTTGTGTTCCCCAAATGCTCATGAGTGTGGGTTCATCCCTTGGAGCCTGTTCAACCTACTTGTGGGTCACACCATTAAAGAAACTAGCTGTCCCTCTCCTAGAAGCTATCAACTGTCAATAGGCACATGGCTTGGGTTGGGATTCTTGCCCACCTTCCCCATCCATGATGAGTTTTTGTCTGGCTTGGACTTGCATAGGACTTCTGCATTCTGTCACAAGTTTTGTAGGTTCATGTGTGCAACTATCCTCTTATGTCCAAGGCTATATAGTCTATTTGAATTAATCCACCACCTCTGTCTCTTACAATATATCTAACCCTTTTTGTGCAATGATCCTAGAGATCTGGAATGAGAGGTTATCACATAGATGTGACTTTTAGGGCTTAGAACTCTGCAGTTTATTATTTTCTACATGTTGATCAGTTGTGGCTCTCTGTGCTAATCACCATCTGCTATAAGAAGAAACTTCTCAGATGAGATGTCAGAGATGCACTAATCTACGGGTATAACAATAAGTGATTAGGAGTCAGACTAATGTTGTGTCCATTTTGTAGAATAATAATAAGTTCTCCCCTATGATCTATGACCTACCTGTCCACAGGGCCTTGGCTCTCAACAAAGTACCAGCTATGGGCTCCATCTTGTGAAGCAGCCTTAAATGCAATCAGAAAGTGGTTGGCTAGTAACATAGTAGTCATGGCACTATCACACCAGTGGGCATCTCTTCCCAGGCCAGTCATTATAATTCACATGACTCAAATCTTGGTAAATGTTTTAGATAGCTTCAGTTGTCAACTTTACATACTGGGGTAGAAGGAAACTCAACTGAAGAATTTCCTCCACTACAGTGAACTTGTCTTTACTTACATGTGCTTAGATCTTCTCTCTTTAAATAAGACAGTATTTAACTTGTTTTGGATTTTACAGATGTTCGTGTTTAAAAGACTTTTAAAAAAATCTTCCAAAGACACTTTAAACTTTTAAAATGTTTTAAAATTTTAAAGACTGTGGGATTTTTAAAACTGTTTTATGCTGTGATATTAATATTAACATGAACTCTTGGGCATAAGAAATTAAATGTCTGTGGTTTAATAGTGATAAATGTGTGTCAAGTTGATAAGGGGTCAGTTATAGGAGATAAACTTCAGTTGTCAGCTTGACACACATGGATAAAGGAAACCTCACCTGAGAAAGTTCTCCCATTGGACTGGGAGACTGTAGCTGTGTCTGTAGAAAACTTTCTTTTCCTTTTTTTAATATATATTTCTACTGATTTAATATAATGATGATATAGCTTTATTAAAGTAACTTCTTCAATGGTACTACAGGGAGCCGTTTACTGAACTTATCAGACACATTATAAAGGTTTAGAGTTACAGGTATTAGCATACAGTGGGAAGTTTCTACCAATCACTTTACTGGTCACTCTGATCATGCTTTTACTTTACATAGAGACTACTACTGTCCACGCGATGTTCACAAGGGAGGAGGTAATTTTCCTCCAATGGCACTTAAGACCCTAGTTCACCTAATTACCATGGTATGTGTGGTATGTGCTTATCTCCTCTGGCTAGTCTTTGTTTTAGCTCCTCTCAGCGCCATCTTGCCAAGGCCACAAGGTGCCAGCTGGTCAGTTAGGATTTCTTAAGGCCCAACAATATAATAGATCTTAATCTAATTTAGACCCCTTCCCTATCTGCATTCCCTCATACCCTCCAGATTCCTTGCATTCTATCATATATGTTAAGTGCAATTAGTCAAGCATTTGTACCCAGATGTCCTTCAATACAAGTCAATCAAGTGTAGTCTAGTCAGTCTGTCTAGAGTCACTCCCTTAAAGAAGATCTACTCTCCTTCACACAGCAGTGATCAGTTGTCCATAGTTCTTTGGCTAAGACTGGGGCCTGCTGCCTGTTTAGACAGGTCTATATTGGATTTTTGTCCGATTGAGTCAGCAAAGATAGGTCTTGTGCATGCTGCCACCATTCAAGCAAGTTCCCAGAGACCTAAAATCCTGTTTCCTTCTGTTCAATCACCAATGCTGACTCAATCTTTCCACCCACTCTTCTGCAGTGGTCCTCAGGTTCTGGGTTGGTGAGGTTTATTACACAATTCCTATCCAGGAGCACATACTCTGCAATCTCTTGTTCTCTAACACTTGGCTAGGTTTTGCTCTATGTGTGTCACTTAGGGTTGGGCATCTCTCAGACACTCATTCCCTGTGTGTAACCAATTTTATAATAGCCTACTGTGGGTAGCTCTAACCCTGGTCAGTTAGTCCTGTGTTGTATAAGAAAGGAAACTGGGCACAGGACAGAGGAGAAAGCTAGCAAGTAGCACTACTCCATGGTCTGCATTGCTTTACTGAATAATGACCTATAAGTTGAAAGTGAAATAAACCTGGTTTTCCTCTAAATTAGTTTTGGTCAGTGGTTTTATCATAGGATAGAAAGTGACTAGGATATAAAGGTTGGTGGTTAAGATTGAAGAATCTTCTATAGTGTGTTTCCTATGACTTTCTGAAAGGCCTTTAATTTCAGTCACTCCCTCCCCCATTGTGCCTCCCCATTCTGAAACCCACTGAACATTCCTAATTCCATTATTTCCCTCCCCTCTTTTATAAATTTCATTCTACCTATCCTCAAAGGGAGTCACCCCCAAAGCCCCTCTCTAGTTTTCTGATCTCTATGGATTTTCCAGTTGAAACACACATATCTAAAGATTCAGAATTAGCATTGATAACATGAGAGGGAATGTGTGACATTTGTATTTCTGGATCTGGGTTACCTCATTCATTATGATTGTTTCCAACTGCATCAATTCACCTGCAAACTTTAAAATTTCATTTTTCTTCACAACTGAATAATATTCCACTACATAAATGTACTAACTTCATTATCCATTCCTTATCTGAGGAAATGTTGTTTTCTAGCTATTGTGAATACAGCAGTAATGAAAATGAATGAGCAGGTACCTCTGTAGTAGGCTAGAGAGTCTTTTTAGTATATTCCTAAGAATGGTATCATGTGGTAGATCTATCTCTAGCTTTTTGAGGAAATTACACACTGATTTCCACAGTGGACACACGAGTTTGCACTCCTACAAGCAGTGAACAAGGCCCCCTTTCCCAAGATCTTTGCCAGCATTTGTCATTGTTTGTGTTTAGGAGAATAGTCATTTTGACTAGAGTTAGATAAAATTTCAGAGTAGTTTTAATTTTCCTTTCTCCAAAGACTGAGAATGTTGAACATTTTAAAAATATTTGTCAGCCATTTGTCTTTCATCTTTTGAGAATTCTCTGATTAGGTGCTTGCCCCAGTTTTTAGTTGGGTTGTTTGTGGTTTTTGATGTTTTATTTTAGTGATCTTAGTGTCTAGATACTAACCCTTTATCAGATGTATAGGTGGTAAAGATTTTTCACATTCTGTAGCCTACAACTTCACTCAGACAATCATGTCCTTTGCTATACAGAAGCATTTTAGTTCTACAAGATCCATTTCTCAGTTTTTACTCTTAAAGCCTGCACTACTAGAATCCCATTCAAAAGTCCTTTCTTGAGTCTATAACTTTCAGTATACTCATTATTTTATTAATTATTTATTAGTTTAGATAAAGGGTGGACAAAATTGTTAATATTTTCAAAGAACCAACTCTTCATTGAATTACTTCTTTGTATATTTTTCTATTTCATTGACTTCAGTCCTTATTATGTTTATCTACTCATGTCTGCAGTTTTTGCATGCCATTTATTACTATTTTTCTAAGGTCCTCAGGTTTGAGATTTCATCTTACCAGTGTCAGAATAGCTACAATGAAAATAAAAAAAACTCATGTATGTCAGGTATGGTGGCACACACCTTTAGTTCCAGCACACAGGAGGCAGAGGCAGACAGATTTCTTTGAGTTTAAGGCCAGCCTGGCCTACATAGTGAATTCCAGGCCAGCTGGGACTATAGGAAGACCCTGTCTCAAAAAGACCTAAAGAAAAAGAAAACCCACATGTGACAGCAGATACAGGGCTGGATATGGGGAAGATCACACTTCAGTACTGAGGGTAGAAAGGCAAACTCATATCAGCACCAGGGAGATCACCGCGGGGGCCCTGAAAAAGCTAGAAACAGATCTACCGCAGGATCTGTCTCTGCCATTCTTGTAAATATACCCTAAAGTTTCTATATCCTCCTACAGAGAAACTTTCTCATCCATGTTCACTGATGTTCTATTCACATAGCCAACACATGGATATAATCTAAATGTCCATCAACTATAAATGGATAATGAAAGTATGGTACATTTACATAATGGAGTATAATTAATCTATTAAAAGTAATGAAATTCACAGATGGATGCATGGAGCTGGAAACAATCATCTTGACTGAGGTAGCTCAGATGCAAGCATTGCATGGGATCTGTCATATGTGGATATTAACTTTGAATCTTTTCACTAGCCCAATGCCAAGAATAGGCATCTCTTTTGCAGTATTTGGCCAAGGGGGTCCTCCAGATCTTGGTGATACACTCTAACCTTGAGTCACAGAACATGAGAACTGAAGCAGGTACTGATCTTGCAGCTTCATCTCTACTGCTTAGTATAATGTCGTAAGAGAGGAATAATCATTGATCATATGCAGCTGTGAACTTCATGAGCTACACTAATGACTGGCCTGGCAAGAGATGTTCACTGGTTCGATAGTGTTGCAAATGCTATTGGAGTAATCAGACAATTGATTTTGAATGTAAGGGCCTGCTCTATGATATGGAATCCAGAATGGACATCATTATAATGGCGAAGAACTTGTTCTTAGACAGAATATATGCTATAGGTGTGGTCCTACTAGTGTTATTTAGATAAACTGGCTTATTAAATGAATTCATACAGTGAAATTATTATACTCCTAGATTACTGAGTGAATCTCTCCACTCTCAACAGAAAAGCTTCTTTAGTAGATGATGATTAACAAAGAGAATGGCAACTGGTCAATGTGATGAGAATAAGAAACTGCAAAATTTTCAGCCTTAAATGTGATATTTATACTACAACTTTCCCCAAAGACTCAAAGAGCATCAAGGAAGAGGAAGTGAAAAGAGCCAGAGGTAGTAGTGGAAGACTGCCGTGAAACAGTATTTTCTGGACATAACAGGACAGGGACAATATGAACCCACAACAGTTATGACAGCATGCACTAGACCTCTGCAACCTCATGCCAGACAAATTCTCAGCATGGAGCCTCAGCCGAAGCGAAGGAACTACTGTCAATTGATAGCTTCTGGGAGAGATAGAGACATTTTTCTTTAACAGTATGATCCTAAGTAGGTTGACTAGGCTCCAGGAGATGGACTCACACTTGAGTATTTGAACACAAATTGGGTTTGGTAGATTTTTGAAAAGGATATAAATTTTGAATGTAGGCACAGGGTGGAAGATCCGAGATGATATGGGGAAGGGGACTGACGAAAACATGTTATTTGAAATTCTCAAAGAATCACTTAAATATTATTTCAAAACAAAAACCTGTTTTTATGCTGATTTTTTTTATTATGAGGGGTGGAAAAGTGGTGCATGTCATGGCCTGCATATGAAGGACAGAGGAGTATGTTCTGTCCTTCTAGCCTGTGTTTTCTGAGAATTTAACTCAGTTCATCAGGATTGGCAGCAAACACTGTTACCTGTCAAAATGTTTTGCTGGCCCTGTGAATGTGCATATATTTTTTGAGTAAAAATTTGAGAAATTTATGGGATATATATATATATATGAAGAAATATCAGGTGCTCCAACTCAATCCACCCTGTGTGCTACTCAGAACTCATTATAGTTTTCTGCTAATATTTAATTTAATTTAATTTAATTTCTGCTAATATTCCCCTTTCTTAACAACTTCAGTCTCCCATTTCACAGATCTGATCTACAAAGTTACTACCGTGCAGTAGACAAGTTTGTTCCCATCACCGTCCCATTGGAGGTAAGCATCTCTGACATGGTTATTGCCATTCATTTTAGGTTATCACATAGAACTATCATCTAGTTTAAAAAGTGGTTTCAATAGATATTTTGGTCCAAAATAGTAGTTCAAAAGAAGTGAGAGAAATAAGATAATGCATATATATAAAATGCACAGAGTTGTGTCTGCCTGTCAGACAGAACTGGCATCTTCAAAGGCTTTATTGAGGTATAATTGATATATGATGAATATACTAAGGAAATAATCACTGTGTGTAATTCCCTCAAGCCCCTTGGCAGTTCTTCCTGCTCTCTACCTCTGTTTCCTCTCCTTCAGTCTCAGGGAAACACTGACCCATCACAACAATGGAATCAGACGCTATTTTTGGTCTTCATTCAGCTGAGTTACTTTAAAACATACCCCTGGTGTGAGTCCATAATTGGTTCCCTATTACTGTTGAGTGATAGTTTACATGGCTGTAAACAGTTTGTTACCTATTCATCTAATGATGGGCATTGATAGTTTGTGACTACTACAAATAAAGTCATTGAACATTTATATGGATGTCTTCAAGTGGAAACCCATTTCCTTTTTCTCTGTAGTAAATTCTGAGTAATAGAGTGCCTACTACATCTCCTCATTGAACTATATTCAACTCTTTTCTTAATTTTTATTGAACTTTTATACATTTCATACAACAGTTTTTAATCAGATTCAGATTCCCTCCCATTCATGCTCCTCTACACCCTTGCCCAGCCGAACCTCATGCATTTTGCTATGTTAAGTCCTATTTAGTCAAGCATTTGTTTCCAGATGTCCTTAAAGGCAAATTCATCCACTAGAGTGTAGTCAGCCTATCTGATGATGATCAGACCTTAGTTAGTAAGGTCTGAACTCCCTCACTCAGTAGTAATTGGTATCCAACAGTTCCCAGGCTAGCGCCACCCAGCTGCCCATTTCCCTTCCTCCACTCTGGGCCCTTGTCTGATTAAGTCGACATGGGTCTTGTGCTTGATGCCACCATCACCACAAGTTCACATGAGCAAGCTTCCAGTGGCCTGAAAGCATCTGTTTGCCTATGTTCATGGACCAACCCTAGCTCTTACAATCTTTCTGTCTACTCTTCTGCAATTGTAGAGGGCTTCGATGTCAGTTTCTGTGCCATTGCTCTAAGTCTGAAAAGTAGAAGAAAGACTAAAGCTTCCTATCATGCTTATAGTCAAGAGAATTTTCTAATCACTATACCTAGTTTTCCTGTTATCTGAAAGAAGCAATGATTTATTGCACTTACCTTCTATTCCATTCCTAGGGAAATTATGGTCAGTTATCTACAGCCAAAAATCCCTTCTGATGAAATCTCTTCATTTGCACTCAAAACTGTTTGCTCATTATACTGCCATTGATCATCTTATCTCTGGCAATAAATTGATAGTGTGCCAAGATCCTTGACATTCTAAAATACCTTCTTCCCATTGAAAGAAGTTTATTTGTCATTATTGTCTCTTAGTGTCATTATAGATAGTATAAGAAAAATCTCTACAGGGAATTAAAGATATTGGATGTACTCTGATTAAGGCACTTACCAATGGTAATCCAAAGAAGCTAAAAAAAATTAGATTCTCATACAAACATGAACAAGAGAATTAGTAGCTTGAATACAATAAATATAGCTCAAGATCCACTTCTTCTTATCCATTTGATTTATTCTACGAATGTTCTAGCATCTTCTCATTATTTTATGTAGGTTACCATTCAAATAGCTGCTTCAGTTAACCAATAACATGAAGCTTTCATCCAGTTTTAGGTTGCTTAAAGTACAACAGTTAATCTAGATTCTAGAAAAATACACATATTTTCTTATGAATTCTGATTAATCCTACATTGTATTTGTCATCTCATTCTTCTTTTTGTAAATTCCTTATCCACACATTTTCTAGAGAAATTTTAATAAAAATTAGCAAATGTCTGCACTTTTTTGTATGCAACTCTTTATTCTAAAACAGACCTTGCAATTGTTCATGTGAAATAGGCATGTCAGTTACTTTTCTAATTGCAGTGAAAAGCCAATAAAACTAGGAAGAATTTACTTGGGCTCAGGTTTATCTGGGATCAATGCTGAGAAAGGCTGTGGCTGTAGCAGCAGCAGTGTGACTTGGTCAGTCACATTGTACCCACAGTTAGGAATCAGAGACAGATGTACACTTCAGTGTAGCTCTTTCTCTCCTCTTTGCTTTTCTTCAGTCTGGAGCTTCAGTTCATAGGATGATGTTGCTCTCATTCTGATTCACTCTTCCCACTTTTTAAAACTCTCTGGAAATTTCTCTCAGTGCAATGTCCCAAGGTTTTCCTCCTATAAGATTTTCACCACTAATATATTGGCAATCAAGACTGACTTTTCCAGAGAAGAGCAGAAGAAGTGTCTTTTCACCCCACATAGGGCACTGAAGACTCCAACATGATTCCATCTGTGCTTATGTTGTCGGACAAGTGAATTTATTAGTTTTAGGTATGATTGTGGGTGTAGGATTACTTTAAAGAGCATGGAGAGGGTGAGCTCAAGCCAATTACGTCACCAAATGGTGATGACTCATGAAGGCTGTATCACCAGAATTTCCTGCACAATTCTTAGGTAACTCTACTGTAGAGTTCTTTAATTTGGCAATTATTTTCCTGGTTATTTAGCCTCAGGAAGTGTCTCATGAGTCTTACAATTTTAGTGAGTCACATGAGTCTTCTATGTTTTGTGAATTTCTTGAATCTTGTGAAACTCCTTCTTTCCCCAAGAAGACAATGTTTTTATCTTGAGAAAACAGACATGTAACAGTCAGGCTTTACCTTTAGCTCTTACATTCTTTCTTCCCCTTCTTGTGTAATGTTCTGAGATCCTTAGGAGTGATATAGGTGCCTGATTATTTTCTTCCATTTTTGGTTGTGTATTAGGTCACTTGGACACATACAGCAAGAGTCTGTTAGTCTCAAAAACTTCACCTGCTATGAAGAACAACTGCAAAACAGAAATTTCCCTTCATGGCTGAAGCTGACAGCATCTGTAATATGTGGGAGAAAATATAAACATAAATATAAATATTCAGAAGGCAAATTCATAGGCATGTCACATAAGGAAAATAAACCAACAACAGCAGTGGTTTTCCCACTGGAGAATAGGACCTCCGTAGCCCCACGTTTTTGTCCTAGTTTAGAATATAAAATGTGAGTTTCTTCCTGTGGAGCAGTCCTTAATTCCAATCAGAAAGACATTGGACTCATTCCTGATAGTCATGCCACTATTGTACAAGTGAATACAACTTGCTTAGCATATTAGTTGTGTAGTACACAGAGCCCATGGCTAAACAGGAGTCTTAGTGATAATTCTCCCTAAGAGTCATGCATAGTGCCATCCCCAAACTACAAAAGCTATCGATCAGGGATGAAACTTCTATCTATATCCCAAGTTGCCAATGTCCCATAGTCAAAGCATGCAGTATCTTCAGCAATATTGTTCTGCCATCTAGTTCTGAGAGGCAAGCAACAGCAATAACAATAGTCTTTATGGTTTGTAGGATCTTAGGAGTTGCTTGGCCAATAACTCACAGGGAGGTAGCTCTTCCCTAGAACTGGGATTTTTGCCAAATCACCTCATGGCCACCAGGACTGACTTTTCCCATCTAGACAGGGTATCTCATTCAAACTTCTTGATTATTTTTTTTACTCTTCTTTCAGATGAATTTCCAAATCTATAAGACTTTCAGAGTTAGCAATACATAATAAAACATTTTTTATCAAGGATACAAAAGACCTCTGAGGACATGTCAGTTAGCTTTGGGATTCAGTAATGAGAGAGATTACAGAACAAGCATTAGTAAAGTCTGATAAATTGTGAAAAATTGCACCACATATATCATTAGTTTTATCAAAAGAGCAATATTTTAGGTATAGCATTATGGATGTGGGACACAGCCTGATCTAGCATTCCATAATCCATGGGTACTTTTCATAATCCACCTGCTCTTCTCATCCTTAGTCAGTTCCCCAGACCTGCCACATATCTTGTCACCCACACTAGGCTACAGTGTGTTTGAGCTGTTTTTCTCTAAGTCTGGAGCCAATGGGTGTCCACATGTCTACACTTTCAACCACCAAACCTGCCAATAAAGCTGGGTTCCTGGAACATGCTTTGAGCTACTGCTATGGTTTTTGTCTCTCCATCACCTGGCTGCTCAAAAGGCCCTGGGCTAGAAGAACAATTCCTTCAATTTGTATATACTTTATTGTATGGGAGAAATATATACAATGTACTCTGAGTAAAAAATTTTCCTCTGCAAGGACAGGCTTAATATTGTTTACCTGCAGTGCTCTTCTACTTTTCCCCCTCTTTGTTAAACTGTTACTCAAACCTTAAACCTTCTCTGAAAATCTTAAGGCAGGCTTTCACTTTCTGTCAATTTTTACCCCAGGAATTTCAGCTCTACACAAATTTTGCCTTGTTTGTTAGTTACCCTGATTTGTTCTTCTCTCATTCCTTCTTGATTGCTTTAGCATTTTATACACTTAAGTTATTTGTCAATCTAAATCATAGAGATCCATCCAGCTTCTTACATTTCATAAAGAAATATTCACCAAAAAGAGAAAGAGAAAGAGGAGAGAGAGAGAGAGAGAGAGAGAGAGAGAGAGAGAGAGAGAGAGAACTTAGCAAGGTACTAAAGATAGACTCTTCTAAATTAACTTCTTAACTCTTCTATAAATACAGTCCTATCAAGCCCAGTCACTGAACTGGACATCAAAAACCACATCATTCATAACTAGTTTCATCAATGATGACTGTTCTATTGTCTTCCAATACCTGATATTCATGGGAACCTTAACTATCAAGAACCAGGTGTCCCTAATGGCTTGAGTGAGTTAATCCATTTGAACTAATTTCTCAAATATTGACTCAGATTGGGTGACCTTTTTCTCTATTGTGTGACTTTTCCTGGAGAGACATGCAGTGGCTTCTATCTAGTCCAGATAGGGCATCAATTAGGGAGCAAAGAAATGATTCCATCCAATGTGCCTTAGTGAATCAATGACTTTACTGGGGTTACTTACAAAAACATTAAGTACAGTAGCATAAATGACTCAAAAGTAACTTCATCATCAAAACTTTCACAGAACCATGGGTGATGACTTATAAAAGTATTGCTCCTGGAACTTCCTGAACAATTTGAAGGCAACTGAGTTAGTTGGAGAGTCTCATGTCCCCAGTCACTATTACTGCTTATGCAACCTTGGGAATGGGTCTGGTTAACCTTGTAGGTTTGTGGGAATTCCTGACTCTAAGGTTCTGTGTATTTCCAGAGCCTTAATGGTGTGTTTCAACTTCAGTGAAATAGCTACACAATTCTCCACCTACTCCTGCTCTTACATTCTTTCTGCTCCAACTTCTCTGATGTTCCATGAGCCTTGCAGGGGGGTTTTAGTTTCCTCCATTTATGACTGAGCATTGAACTACTATTCTGAAACAGCATCAGTCTCGGGAGCTTGCCTGGTTATGAGTTTCTACAGGATACCTCCCATTGTGAAAAGGAAGTTCTTTGCATGGCAAGTTGAGACTGACAATAGCAGTAATCTAAAAATGTTAAAGCAGTAAGACAGGCCCAATGCATCCATTTACCAAAACAGTATCAGTAGCCACTCCAATGCAACCTACACCTCCAAAGTCATAGGCTTTTGTCTTAGTTCACAGTACCATATATAACTATCTTTCTGTGGACCTTAAATTCAATTGGAAAGGAGTTGGTTTTATCCATAACATTAGTTCCACTGTTGTACTAGTAGACGCATCTTGCTTGACTGTCAGTAGTGTAACACACAGAGCCCATAACTAAGCAGGACAGTTGGTGCTAATTCTCCTTTAGTACCCTTTCAACATTGTGGTACCTTTCACAATTATAAAAGCTCACCAGGAGCAAGGGGGCTTCCAACTCTGTCCCTGACGATTTCTCCCTGTCCTGTAGCCAAAGTGTGCTGCCTTTAACCTTAGGACTTACCATCTAATTCTGGCATGCAACAAAACAGCATTGAACATAGCTTCCTTGTTTGTGTGTTCTTAGGGATGTCCCTGACTAATCAGCATCAGAAAGTAGCCTCCACCAGTACAGAGAACCTTTTCCTGCTCATAGAGGCTGCCTATAATTGCTGGCTTTACAGTCTTCCTGAGTCTTTTATTTATATATAAGACACTTTAGAATTAATATTTTCTAATGAAACCTGTTTAGAGAGGGTGGGAAAGATCTCTGAAAGCTTACTATGATCCATACTAAGTGTCGCTTGGTCTTAGAGTCCCAAACAAAGAAACATTAGCAAGGTCCAATGTAGTATTGAAAGTTGTAATCACTTTTATCAGTTGACTCATCAAAAGATAAAAAAGAATAAATAAAATTATTTAAAAAGAGAAAGTAAAAGATGAACTAAATCAAATTTGCTATAAATTTTAGCATGACATTTAATATAATTTATATTCATTTTTATATTAATAATTACACAAATTTCTTAACATTATAAACCTGTCCTGTGACTCTTGGGAAAACGATCAATGTTGGGTCAGCAGAATGGGTGGATACTACTACGACATATAACCCTCCATAATCCATAGGTACTATCAATGAGCCTCCTCAGCCTGTAATACTGTTGCATGCCAGAATGGCTGTGCATCTCCCCATTCCCAACTGTCTAAGGGATCCCTTGTACTGCTCAGAGCAGCTCAAGCCCAAAGGAGAGGAGGGCAATGCTCTAGCCTATTATGCCTGCAACTGAAGCTAAGTTCCTGGTTCAGACAGTCTCTGTATCAACAGTGTGACCCTTTCTTTCAATTAGTCACATTTACTTGCTGAAAACACATCTATCTGGGCAAACAACTGCCCCATCCCCATCCACTTTCTTATAGAAGAGAAAAAAACTACATCATCTTAGGGATGACTATGGGTACACATTGGTCAAGTATACTCCTTTTTACTTGTTGTCTTCTAATTTTCTCATCTGCACAGTTGTTTAGGTTTTAAAGCCTTCTAGAGAATCTCATTAGCATACCATTTGGCTTTCTGTTGATGTTTACACAAGGTACTCCAGCTTAAGACAGATCCCTTCTGGAAAGACACTTCTGATTTGCCTCTTCCCTGCCTCCCTTGGCTGCTTTTGCATTTTGCATGCCTGATTTACACACTGGACATTCATTCAGATTTTCTTTGAGACCTTCTACCTCATACAAATTATGTCTGACTGTGGCCTCGACGAGACCACTCATGCCCCATACAAGTCTCAAATACCTTGCTAAATCAATCTCTTATTTAATGCTCCAGTGAATACAGTCCTGTCAAAACTGGTGAACTGGATATGAAATGTCACCTGTCTGATGCCCAGTTCCCTTAGCAATCCCTGACCTTTCTATATTGTGTTCTAGTCCTTGATATTCATGGAGACCTCAGCTGGTGTCTAGTGGCTCATATGAGCAAGTCTATTAGAGAGTTCACTCTGTGCTTTTGCTTCAGATTATGCATTCTTTGCTTAAAGGAAAGATAGGTGGCTATATTACTTTCTCTGATTCCATGTTACTCAGACAGATCCCATCAGTAACCACATCCCACAGCTTCATGAGTGGGGATGTAAGGACTCGCTTTCCATTGCTTCTTAAAAGACATTCCTAATTCGAGCAGTTAAGGTGCTAATTAGTCCCTGAATGTCATAGTTTCTTGTATTTGGGATTTTTACTTCTTCTCTATGTAAATATTGGACCTGAGGACTATCTTCTATCATTTATCCTAAATTTTCTTCATTTCCACTCTCCAGTTCTTACCATGGACTCCAAGGTTTTGGAACCATGAAAGACCTCTTCAGCACAGATCTAATTTGTATACTTTCCTTTGCCTCCTGCCAGCTATAACAAATGCTAAGCCAATACTTCCATCTCATCCTTCTTTTTGTCTTTCTCTCTTGCCAAATCAGAGACTGAAGCAGTGAACAGCATCTATATTTCTTGTTCACATTACATTCCTTCCTGGTTTGGGCAAGTTCTTTGGGGGAAGACAATCAATCTTCATTTGCATGCTTTAGTGTAACAATAACTATACTGGAAATCTCTTTTGCTAAAAATGGGAATCTGACTAATTTTGTAACTAAATTAATCTTACATTTTGAGATAAATTTAACAGTATCTCAGCTTGTTTATAATGTAAAAAGTCTTATGAGCACTTGAGCTCCTCTTGTAAGTTAAACAGATAACTTTAATCCATGATTCTTCCTTGCTCCTGACACAGATTAATGTGTGTGTGTGTGAGATGTCTGTTGTGAAAATATTATTATTGAAAGTAATAACCTGGAAAACAGCAAATAATTCCCAGTACATACTGAAAACAGCAGGTGGGATTTGATTAATATGTTTGTGATTTTTTTATACTATCCTAGGTCAATAGAGATCATAAAGAGTCACATGGATAGGGAGAATAAACCTGAATAAACTCCACCATTTTGCTTGCTAAGTACGAAGGATGATATATAGGAAAACTAAGGTCTGATGAGTAGAGAAAATTAATTAATCTAACTAAGCCTCTTTCCTCACACAGAAAGAAAAATAAACTCCAGAGGATGCTCTGCAGAGCAAAACAAGGGAAATGTGGATATGTTCCTTATATGTTACAGAAAAATAATAGTGTCAGGAGCAACAACTTCTGTAAATTCCATTCCTGGAGCTCCCTGAACTACTTGTGGGTAGCAGGCAGCTCAGTCAATTGGAGAAAATCACTTCCCAGAAACTGTTACTACTTAGATAACTTTGAGGAGGGGCTTTGAGAATCTTATAAATTTCAGGAGATTCCTGAAACTTGCAAATTTCTTTGGTCCCTAGCCTTAACAGTATGTTTCAATTCAGAGGAAATAGCTACAGAGCAGTCTCCACAGTGTTGAGTAGTTACTACTGAGCTTCTCTGCTTTCTTGTGACAATCAGACTAATTCCATTACCCCATACCACATAGAGAAAGACAGGGACCTTGGGATCATCACAAGGATAGTCCATTCTCAGACTGCCCTCAGAGTAGGTTGTCAGCAGAATCTTCTTCTAGGTCTAGAAGCAATGTTTCTTATGAGCTTTTAGATGAATAAGCACCTGTTGAGGTTTAGTCTAACCCAAAGGTTAGGGAAAGGGAATGTGAAAAACCAGGTATCAAGGTCCAACAGCTCTTTTTATTGATCAAAACAAATTAAAACAATTCATTCACACATTTCCACACAGCCAATTGATACCTGTCCCAGAATAGAAGTAGTCATGGACACCAACTCTGCTCCTGTGACAAATAGATCCTGGGGTGCAAAGTGGCCAGAACTCAGGGGCGGGTTCTGAATTCCGGCAAAGGGCTCTGGCTCTCAGGGCTGGTCCCGCAGGTTCCACGGCTCAGCGGGTGGCCCAGTGGTAGGTTTGAAGGTAAGGTTGGAGAACTTGCTCCATGCCAGAGCTGTATGGGCCTCAAGGCGTGGCCCTCTCCATGGTGAAATGTCCTACACTAGACTGGCGGGACTTGAGACAAGGGGAACGCAGTCTTAGGATTCTTGTGAATTAGCATTTGCCATCTAGCCTTTGGCCTTAGCCTTTATACGGAATTTTGGCATTGTGGCCCCACGAGCCAATCAGCTGCCAGATGACTTCCCTCACTGTCCTGCTCTTATCACAGCTTTAAGGCTGTGTGACCAGGGATCTGATATAAAAGGGAGCCCCTGAGCTCTAGGCAGGGGGTCCATCTGCAAGATCTGATACTAGGGAAGCTCCCAGGCTGAGTGGCTGGAAGATCTGATACTGTGGGCACTCTGTCTACTGGGAGCTTGACCGGAGCTTTAAGAAGAAAAAGGCACTTTTAGTCTTTATCTGCAGGGCACCTGGCTTTTCTAAGAAAGTACTCTGGCCCTATCAGCTCAGAGCTGGCCAGTGGCCTTTCCCAAGAAGGCCGGTGCTCTGGGGTCCTAGTAGAGGCTTAGAGCTTAGCTCTGATAAGGAGAGTGCTCTGAGGGGCCCACTTACTTACAGGCTTCTAATTTATGAAACTAGTCTCTAACTTCTCATTGATAGAATCCTAACTTACTATATTATGGGTTTACAATATCACTACTTATAAGCTAATTACCTATTACATATACTTTATGAAACTATGGGCTTATATTGTTACAACTTACAAACTAGTAACTTATGCTTATAAACTTATTAATAGGCACGTGCTTCTTATACTTATGAATTTAAATATTATTTATCTAATACATGAAATTATACTTATAAACTTATGGGGTGTACCTCATTACAACTTACAAACTAATTATTTAATACATGCTTCTTACAGCACCTCTTTTTGGGGCAAATTCTGTTATAAGGTATTTAATTAAAAGTAAATGAGTCTTAACATGATTGTATTTGCAGATAATGAAAATATAAGGGTCTATCATGCTAAAAGTTCTTAAATTCAATTGTTTATCAGTTACATTTTTGTGGCTATGATTAATCACCACGACAAAGGCAACAAATAGAAAACAAAAGTTTATTTGCATTTATGGTTCCAGAGGACTAAGGATCCATCATGTTGGAAAAGCATTACAACAAGCAGCAAGCATTGCAGCAACTGCTGAGAGCTTACTTGCAACTGCAAACGCAAAGCAGGGACAACTGGAAACCAGTGACACTGTGAATTCTCAAATACTTCCCCCAGCAATGTTTCATCTCCTAAACAGATTATGGCCTTCCAAACAACTGCAAACAAACTGTTGAAACATTTAAGCCTATGAGGGACATTCTTATTCAAACTACCACGTTCCACACCCTATGGCATCCTTAGGCTCACAGCCATATAATAATGCAAAATACATTTAATCTAACTTTAAAGTACCCATCATTTTTAATGGTCAACACTCTTGAAAAGTCCTAAGTCCAATTTTTTTCTGTGACTCAAAATGATCTTTTAACTATAAACCGTTATAAAATCAAAAAGCAAATTACATACTTTCAGCATACATTGCCACAGAATATTCATTCCCATTCCAAAAGGGAGGAATGGCAGCATAGTGAGGAAACACAGGACTAAAGCAAGACAAAAATACAAAAAGCCCACAGGCAAACCCCAAATTATTTAGCTCCAGGCTCCACAGTGTCTGGGAATTCCCTCCCAAAGGCCTCAGGTGGCTTCACCCCTAGCTTTGCTGTCTGTAACACACGTCTCTTTCTTTAGGTGGCTCTACACTTTGTACACAGAACTTCTTGGCAGATATCTTCTGGCTCTGACATCTCTAACATCTTGGGGTTTCCATCAGAACTCAGGTTTCACGTTCATAACTTCACACAGTGACTTTCCGGTCTGGGTCTTCCGGCCTATCAGGGCCATATTCTTTAAGGGACCCCGCTGCCACATGCCGCCAGACCTTAGCTGCTCTGCGAAACTGTAGAAAAAGAATGGATGACCCCCTCATTCTGGCATCTTTCATGTCTCCAAAATCAGTATCACCAGGTGGACAACAACAAGATTGGCTACCAGCTTGGGATGAAATTTGACCCCCTTCAATCACATTGGCAGGAGCTTTCAGATGTTGAAGCAACTGCTTCTTAGGAGCTGCTCTCTCACAAGATGGAAGCTTAGCTGAGTGGGATCTCACCCTGAGGGAATGCTTCTAATTGTTCTAGTACAGATCCGGAGGCCTTTCTTTAATGGTGCTAATTCCCTTATGCACTCTTTTTGTTTTGTGCAACTTAAAATATTATAGTTCTCTTTTCTTCTCCAAACTGTACATTTTGTACTTCTTTCTAACCAACTTGCTCTTTCAATGTAGACTTGCATATATGTCACCATTAAAAACCATTCCACAGATGCAATGTTCAGTTGTCCTGAAATTTCCTCCACAAAAGAAAGTAGTCCATTACTTTTTGATTACCCATATTCAAGTTCTTACACAAGTAGAAGGTAGCCAGATTCTTTGCCATATTATCACAGAAATGAGTTATAGTGAGCAACTGCTTGAGTCCTTGCTTTCCTATAAAACATCTATTGCTACATTACTCTCAGCACTACAGTCTTCCCGGTTCCTAGAATGGCTTGTTAAGCTGTGGTTATTATATTTAATCACTTTCCTAGTCCAAAGTTACAACAACTTCCACATTCCTCAAAAAGCCACATGATCGGTTCTGCACCAAAACAACCTAGTCTGGAACAAATTTCAGTATTAGTTTTCTGTTGCTGTGATGAAACAATGTGACTATGACAACCTATAGGAAACCACCAGATGATATCTCTCAGTGCAAGGTTATCTACTAGGACTTGGGGAGGAAATACAGCAGCTTCCAGAGAGCCTGTCTTATCTACCTGAGAGAAGGAAAATTACTTTGATCCTATTCTACTGTTAGAGCTCACTCTCAGCCCGGGGACTCGAACCCCAATGGGCCACCTGAGCGCCTAACGTCGGGGAGCTACAGTCCCAAGAATCCAGACCGTCAGATGCAAAAAGCACGAGGTTTATTTCACTTGCACAAGTGGGGGACTTAGCATCGGGAAGCCAAGCCCCCCCGACCTTGGCCGGGCCAGGCTTTTATAGTAGAAACTCACAGTATTATTATTCATTACTTGTTACATTTGGATTGGCTTTTGGCCTACAGACCAGGGTCACAGAGAAGACAATTTGACATAGTCCAACCTTTTTCAGAAATGCCACACACATTATTTTGTAGTTCACAAGATGTTGACTTAACTGAATGTTTAACCCACCATCCTATAGATGGGATATTAGGGGCTCTTCTTGTGGAATGTTTAACCCACAATTTTATAGACGGGGTATTAGAGGCTCTTCTTGTAAATACCACAGACGTTATCTCACATACCATGAGATGTTGACATAGCCCTTGACTGGGACTTTCTAGTTTGGGAGAAGGTAAGCTAACAAAGGGGAGCTAACAAAGGGGACCAGGCATTTTTCCATGAAAGCGGGGGTCCTATACTACACTTACCCTTTCTTTCCACCCCCTGCCTTTTTAACCACTGCTGGCCCTGTATATTAGCTAGTGGTTCTTTGAATTAGAAAGGGGAATGCTCAGCTAGTAATAGATCTGAGAAAAAATAAGAAGACTACAAAGTTCTACAAAGAGAAGAGTTCAACATCATCCAGTTTTGTAGCTTCAGTCAAGCCAACTTAGTGAGCTTCTCTCTTTGTAGAGTTGCTTCCAGTGTTAGAGGTGTTACTAGTTCAGTTAAATGCAGAAAATTTAATGCCTAGCTAGCTAAGTAGATAGACTGTGAAGTTCTTAAATGTAGATAAGCTGATGTCATACTTGTAAGTCGTGTTTTTTTCTATGTGGATTCTACATTGTAAAAAGCAGACATGAAAGTAGACAGGGATCTATTTGGAAGAATAGGGCACCCAAGAGGAGTGGACAAGATGGGGCAATGGGAGGTTGAGACTGATAACAGTATATGTGTGAAAATATCATAAAGTCCATTAAGTTTTTTAAACTAATTCAAAATAATACATGTCTTTAAAGAAAGAAAATAAGCTTCTCTAGCTCACTGTTTTGGTAGTAGAAAGAGAGATGATATGGCTTCCCTCAGTTTGGCGTCTGGTGAGAGCCTGATTATAGATGGTGTCATGATAAGAGACCATGTGAGAGCATGGATCTCAGACAGTGAGCTTGATGTGGTGGGGAAGCAGACTTGCGACCTTTGTCGGCCCACTTTCCTACCACCTCTGCCATCCACAGAGGATCATGCTTCAGCACACATTCATCTTTAGTGAACAAACCACTGTAAAACATAAAAGGCATGGTAAAATGCCAAACTATACCTCAAGTTATATGAATATGAAAATTAAGGAAACTAAATTTCAACTTCACTGGTTCACCTTTCCGTGACTATATCTACTACCCTTTAAAACAAATGAGAATAATCTGAAAATCTTTTCTAATTATTCAAAAAAATTTCCCCAGATATCTTGCTGACGCTATCTGAGCACAAAGAATAAGATGCAGTGGTTGGCACTGTATCTACTCTGTGTTTTAGGAAATGAAGCATTATGGGTATCAATCAAATAGTTCTATAACTTCATATTAAACTGCAACCATTCTAAGCTATAAAAAATAAATGCTTTCATGAAGGGGAATTGGATGAGATATTTGGAAAAGAAAGAATTATGAAAAGGTAATATTTAATATATGGAAGTTTGATAGAGCAAGAAATAGGATTTCCCAGGATGACAAGAGCTTGACTGTTTCAGGGATCTCTGGGACACCCCTTACCAACAATTACAGGGGAGGTATCTCATATATTATATGTATATATAATATGTATTATATGTATATATCTATCTATCTATATCTATCTATACAAATATATATATATATATATGTGAATATTTTGACTTGCATTATGACTTTTGCAAATATCTGCAGTGTCAGTTACCAGTTCCCCACCCGGTTCTCTGTCCTACCCCCGATCCTTTTCCCCACCTAATTCTCACCTGTGTTCTACTATGCACAATCTTTTGCTTTTTTTTCTCCCCCTCACACAAAATGGCCATTGATAAATCAGATCCTATTTCTGAAGATACTACACACTCTGATCAGAGGACATGGAGAAATCCAATTGGTATTGAGCTGGGAACTTGCTCCATGCTGGGATATCTTTCATAGTACTGGAATGTGCTATTTTGTTGGCTGGGGGAAAAATCAACAATTTTCCCCATTATAAACCTGAAGGGCTACAGTAACAAATGACTTGGCAAGATAAGCCCATGGATACAACATGGACATGAATGGGAAACCGAATGTTTCTAACTGGATTTAAGGTCTGCTTCACAAAGGAAAAAACACATGCCTGGTGTTATAAATCTGGTCAGGAATCCATGGCTGGGGAATTCATAGGCCCCAGAAGTGAACCTATCACTATTATTTTACTAAATGGACATAATATAAAAATAAATTCTTATTTCTATGCCCATAAATTAGTGCAGATTGCAGCCCTCATTAGAGAACAGTCTTCATGCAGTAAAAGGTAGTTAGCACCAAAGCTCATAACTGGTCAAAGTGTAGCAAATAAGTGACTGTGGAATACTCAGTCATAATTGGACATCTATATCACACCCTACCCTGCCCCCCAAGGCTAAGGGAACATCTTGGAAGTGGGGGTACAGAAAGACTGTATGAGCCAGAGATTGCTGAAGACCAGGGCAAAACTTTGTCTTGACAGGCCATTGCATTTGTGAACTCACAGCACCTGTAGCCACCTGCATGAGACCTGCACAAGGTAAGTATTTCAGCTGGAGAGGGGTGGGTTTACGAGCTGATACTCCTAACAGGAATATTGACAACTGATACCTACGTGGAAGGCAGAGTCAGTTTTCTTTTAAAAGTGTGACCTCTAGTTGGTCTGCTATGTTCCACTGGCACCCATGAGTATACAGGCAGCACAAATTTAACTCATAAAGTTATATAAGAAGGGAAAGTACAGCACACATGAAGTTGAGATGGGTGTGATGATAGGGCATATTTGGGAAGAGATGGGAGAAAGAATGAGAGTGAATATGATTAAAATACATTGTGTCTATATATGAAACTTTCAAATAATTAAGGAAAACATTATATTATATAAAGAACTGCTAGGTGTGTTGGCAAGCATTTATAATATCAGGAAATACTGAGAAATATAAGCATTAAAGAAAGAGTGGAGCCGCATGCCTGAGAGGTCCTGCACCCTGAAGTCTTAGTTCTCAGACTTCTTATGATCAAGGGGATTCTATCTTTTCCAAAATCTATTCCTCCCTCCAGTCTTGGAAGAATGCATTACTCTCTGTCATCTAAGCTTTCAGTCCATCCTGGGTTTCCAAGATCCTTCCCTGCCGAACTTGTGTACCTGAGCTCCTTCCCCGAGATTAACTAGTGCCCTGCCATCTTATCTCTAAGAGTTCCTAGGATTAAATTAAATAAAATACGATAATAATATAAATTAAAATTAAATTAAATTAATATGAACAATTTAAAAGAAACAAATAAATAAAAAAGTCACATAGTCTATAAAATATAGTAGACATTCAATGCCATTAAATTCTCAGAAAGATAAGATGGTGGCCTTGATCTCCATACCTGCTACTCTCTGCACCCACTATCTTCCTCTCAGACTTGTATCATCACAGGGATTCGATCTTATCCTGGGTCTGTGTAACCCTCAGGTCTTGATAGGTTGAGTCTGTCCACTATTTCAGCTCTCACCTGTGATTCTTCTACCCCCCAAATTTCTTTTACTCTGTCATTCCTTCCTTGAGACCCCCTGGCACACTACCATCTTAGCTCTCATATTTCCTCAGATCAAGGGGGTCCTATCCCATCCAAGATGGTAGAGTGAGCCGCCTTCTCCGTCTCGACTTTCAACCCTGCCCCAGACTTTCAGTGCTATGTTCTACCATCTGAGCTCTGTGAACCCCAGACCTGTGAACGCTCACCTTAATCCTCCAGACAACCTGTTCACTTAGTAGCCCCCATATCACCTTGCTGATCCATTACTCTGTGCAGCCAATCCTGGAATCTCAATTCAAAAGCTGCACCTATTTCCAACAGAACTGAGACCATTTATTTCATCCCAATTGTACCCGAGTGTTCCCAGAAATGAACACAAAGCGTATGGCAAGTTGGAGAAACAACAAACAAGATACTAACAAACATTCGACAAAGAAAAGATCACTTAGCTATATCAAGAATAACTACCACAAAAGTAGTTATGTCAAACCTAAAATAAACCAGGAACAGACTATTTATGCAAGACCTATGTGACACTGTAAAAACCAAACCTACAAATCATATGTGTAGAAGGAGAAAAAAAACCAGTTTAAAAGTGCAGAAAATATATTTTTTTAATTATAGAAGAAAAATTTCCAAACCTTAGGAGATATCAATGTACAAGAACCACAAAGAACACCAAGCAAAGAGGATCAAAAAAGAAATTCCCCACATAACTCAGTAGTCAGAACAAAGAAATATCCAGAACTACAATTAGTCAGAAGAGACAGGCAAGGTAATGCCATACTCATTAAAGGGTAAATCCACTAAGGAGAAATTATAATCCTAAACTTATATAAACCTCATACAGGGGCATCCACTTTTATTTAAGAAAATCTTTATTATCTCTGAAATCTCACATTGACTCAAATATAGGGATAGTGAGTAACTTCAGTACCCCACTGTCACTAATTAACAGGTCAACCAGATAAAAACTAAACAGAAACCCAGGATTTAAATGACACAATAAATCAAATGGACTTTATAAACATCTATAGAACATTCTGCCCAAACACCAAAACATACACTTTCCTCTCAGTAGCCCATGAACATTTCCCCCAAATTGACCATATACTAGCACACAAAGTAAGAATTCACAGATCAATGAAAACTGAAATGGCATCTTATATTCTATCTGATCACAAAGGAAAAAATGTAGATATCAACAACAATAAAAGTAGAAAAAATACACAAATTTAAGGAGAAAAAGCATCACATCACTGAATGAAAACTGATCAAGGAGAAAACAAGATGGAAATTAAAAACTTCTTATAACTGATTAAAATACCAAACACAACATACTGAAACCTTTGTGATGCAATGAAGGCAGTTCAAAAGAAAATTTATAGCATTAACTACAAATGCCAGAAAATTAATAAGATAGCGTATAAATAACTTAATGATGCAAATGAAATTCTTGGAAAGCCAAGAACAAACAACATTTAAAAAGAGTAGAAAAGAACTAAAATCAATGCCGAAACTAGTGAAATACAAAGAAAACACAATAAAAACGTCAATGAAATGAAGAGCTGATTTTTTTTAAACATTAACATTATTAAAAGAAAAATCTTGAGCCAAATTAAGCAAAAGAAGGGGACAGGAGTCAAATTAACAAAGTCAGAGATGAAAAGGGGAACTTTACAACATACCCTGAGGAGATTCTGAGAACAGTAAGGACATACTTAAAAAATCTATATTCCCTTAAACTAGAAAATCTAAAAGAAGTAGATAAATTTCCAGATAAGTACAACTTATGACCAACTAAATCAAAATGCCATAAATAATTTAAACTGACCCATGACCAATGAGACTGATTAATAATAAAAACACAAAAGAGCTTAGGACCAGATGAATATCGCACAGAATTCTAAAAAACCTTAAAAGAAGAAGTAATATCAATACTTCTCAAATAATTTTATAAAATAGAATATGAAAGAATATTCTCAAAATCATTCCTATGAAGCCAGTATTACTGCAATACTAATACCAGACAAGGATGCAACCAAAAATAAAATTATAGGCCAATCTCTCTGATAAACGTAGATGCAAAAATTCCCAGTAAAATATTTGCAAACAAAATGCAAGAGTACATAAAAAAGATTAACAATCATGATCAAGTTTGCTTCATTCCAGAGATGCAGGAACTTTCAATATACAAAAATCTATAAATAACATCTACCACATTAGCAGAATCAAGGGCAGAAACCACATGATCATCTCATTAGTTGCAGAAAATGCCTTTGAAAAAAATCCAGCAACGCATCACGATAAAAGTTCATGGAGTGCATAGGCATAAAGGATCATATCAACATAATAAAAACAATAAAGACCACAAACCCACAGCCAACATCACACTAAAAGCAGAAAAATAACAAAAGCATTCCCATTAAGATCAGACATAAGAACAGACTGTCCACTCTCTGAATTCCTGTTCAACAAAGTATTTGAAATCTTAGCTAAAACAATAAGACAAACAAAGTATTTAAAGGTGATACAAATTGGAAAGAAAGAAGTCAAAATATCTTTATTGGCAGATAATATAATTTTATACATTAAGGACTCCATTAGAAAACTCATAGATTTGATAAGTATATTCAGCAAATTAGCAGGATATAAAATTAACACTCCCAACACAGTAGCCTTCCTGTACACCAACAACAAGCTTACCAAGAAGAAATCCAGGAAACAATCTTATTCATGATAACCTCAAAATCCATAAAATATCTTGGAATACATCTAACAAAGCAAAGGAGTTGTATAATGCAAACTTTAAAACACTAAAGAAAGAAATTGAAGAAGATATCAGAAGATGGAAAGACCTCCTATGATTATGGATCTGTAGAATTAGTATTGTGAAAATGGCAAAAATGGCCATCTTACCAATAGCAATCTACAAATTCAATGCAATACCCATTAAATTCTAAGCACATTTCATCACAAATTGAAAAAAAATTCATTTCAGACTCAACAAAACCCAAAAATTTTGAAACAAAAAATCAAAGATAGTCAAAATGAATTTGAGCAATACAAGACCTTCTAGAGCCATTACCATCCCTGATTTCAAATTATAGTACAGAGAAATATAAATACAAAAGCACGGCACACTGGGTATGGTAGTGCACAACTTTAATGCTAGCACAGGAGGCAGAAGCAGGTAGATCTCTGTGAGACCGGAGGCCAGCCTGGTCTACAAAGTGGTACCATACCAGTTGTGGCTACAGAGAGACCACATCTATAAAATTAAAAAAGAAAAAAAAAAGCACAAAGCCTGCGTAGTTCTAGCATGAAAACAAACACACCACACCAATCAGTGGAATAGAATGGACCCAGATTTAAATCCTCACATTTACAGCTACCTGATTTTTGATAAAGGAGCTAAAAATTCATACTGGAGAAAAGACATCATGTTTCCGGAAACAAGTTGTGCTGGTGATACAGGATAGGGGTATTTAGAATAATTAAAGTAGATCTCTATCTCCCACAATGAACAAAACTCAACTCTAAATATATCAAGGACCTCAACATAAGACTTGATGCCCTGAATCAGACTGAGGAATTTTTGTCACAGAAAAGGACTTCCTGAACAGGACTTCTATGGCAGTCAACAAATTCAACAACTGACGAATAGGACCACATGTACAAAGCTTCTGTACATCAGAGGATAACATCATTTGAGCAAAGAAGAAACCTATGGAATCAGAAAAAAAAAAAAATTACCAGCTATGCCTTTGACAGAGAGTTAGTATCTAGAATATGCAAAGGCCTAAAACACTAACCCTAAAATCCCAAAGAACTCATTTAGAAAATGGAGGAAGAAGCTGAAGAGTTCTTAGAGACTAAACTGAACTGGCTGAAAACGCTTTTAAATTGTTTAACATTTTTAGTCACCAGGGAAGTACAGATTCAAACTTTTGAGATTTCCTCTTTCCACACTCAGAATGACTAAGACTCCAAATAATGACACATGCTGTCAAGGAACCAGAGAAAGAAGAACTCTTATCCACAGCCGATGGGAGTGAAATTTGATGCAGGCACTACGGAAATCAATGTGGAGATGCCTCAAAAGACTTGAAATTAATCTACCATATGACCCAGACATACCGTTCAGGTACATACTCAAATGATTCTATTCACTCCTATGGCAATACCTGTTGATGTTCATTGTTACTCTTTCATAATAGCTGGAATTGAAAATAACCTTGATGTCCATCAACTAATGATTGTATAATGAAGGTGTGGTACCTGTACACAATGGAACATTATTCAGTCCTTAAAAAAACAAAAGTATGAATTTTCCTGACAAATGGATGAAACTGTGCACAATCATCCCAACTGAAATAACCCTAACCCTGAAAGACAAATTTCACACAGTCTCTCTCGTATCTGGATGCTAGCTTTGAAATAGTAGATATGCATGTTTCAGTATGAAATCAACAGAGGTCAAGAAATTAACAGATGTCTAATAAACTTATACATGGGTGTTTATTACTTATAAATACCCTTGCTGAGAGGAGCAATAGAATGCAGTGATATGAAGGAGAGAGGAGAATGTCAGAGTGAGAAGGGTTAAATGTTACGGTGGAATGGGAGGGCAAGGTAGAGGAGTTAGTATTGAAGGTATAATCATCACTAAAAGCCATTAGATAAAGCCATATGGAAACTTACCATTATAGAACATAATATAATATAGTATAATTAATATGAGATCAAAATGAGATAACCTATGAAAATAGGATATTGTCCCCTATAGTCATCATAGGCTAATGAAAAAAAAAAAACTTGATACCAGGAATGGACTCCCACTCTATTGTTGACCAGGGATTCCTTGCGTTTTGATACCCACCAGAATTTGAAGACACTGTATGAGCTGTAGAACAAACAAGGAGAAATCTAGCTGGTATTGACTTCAGAACATCATCTCTCCTGGCTAGGTTTCATAGTGCTGCAAGATTCTACATAAGCTTCCAGAAGTAAAAAAAAATAATCATTATTACCCTGTGAATTTTGTAAATTACAACAACTTGCCAGGCAAGATATGCCCACTGATATGAGTGGTATGAATATTATTGAAGTAACCAATCACTATCCACTTGGATTTAAGGTCTGCCTCACATGTTGTAGCCCATACCTGAAGCTGATATCAGGAACCCGAAGCTAGACATATCATAGGACATCAAGTAGAGCATAATCCTATTTTTCTACTAGTTGTTATTTTAAACTTACTCCTAATGACTTATTGTTATGCCCATAGATTAATGCATCTCTCCACTCTCCCCAGAGATGTTTCCTTATCCACATATGGTGATTAACATAGAAATCCACCACTGGCCAATATGCAGAAAACAATATGCAACGTTTTTACCCCTGGATAGGACACCACCTGTATTATATTTCTGCTTTTCCTGGCTCAGGAAAAAGAGGTAGCTAAAAAGACTGTAAGAGCCAGAGGTGATAGATGATCACAAGGAAACAGAATTTTCCAGACATCTGGTTAGTTGTTCATACGAAGTCACAGCATTGGTCACAGCATACACAAACTTTACGCAAGCTCAAAGCAGACAAAAATCCCAGCATAGATTTGGGAAGTAGGTAAGAAACCCCAATCCAACTTAAGGAAATTTTGTCTATCAACTGCGGCAGGGAGGGAGAGAGACAGTCTCTTTCAGGGATGGGACTCCTGTTAGATTAACCAGCTCTGGTGAATGGACTCAAGGACATTTGGGGACACAAATTAGAGTCTACAGGAGATATACACACACACACACACGTGTGTGTGTGTGTGTGTGTGTGTGGAGAGAGAGAGAGAGAGAGAGAGAGAGAGAGAGAGAGAGAGAACATTAAATTGGGTGGTGAGAAATAAGGGAGATATGGCTCTGTAGAAGAATCCAAATGCTGTCAAATTTTATTATATGAAAATTTAATAAAAAATTAAGACTAACAAAATGATTGTGAAACATATTTGAATGCTCTGTTGCTAAGGAATATGACATGTCTCCAAGACTGAAAGAGGAAAAATATTTCCATTGTCAATTAAGGGCGATTTTACAGTTTAAAATTTTAGTGAAACTTAGCGTCCCAGTAATATGGACTCAACAGCAGCAGCAACAGCAGCAGCAGCAGCAGCAGCAGCCGACCACAGACACTAACACTGGTTAGCTCTGTACACAGACTTTTGGTGCGAGTCACTGTGTCTGTTTATCACAGTTGAAGCTCTTCTGAAGAACTTAAACAAAGCTGCACGGTTTTACAAAACTCTTTATTAAAACCACAAAGGAGAAAAAAGGCAGCATCAAATTTTTCTTTTTTTATGTATTGCTTTGAGTGACCAAGAAATTTAGTCAAGGGATTTAAATTTCACTGTTTTATCTGGGTAATAGAAATTGTACAAAAACGTGTGGCAGGTAAAGAGCAGACTGAGTGTCTAATGCCTACGGAAGTGAAGCCTGCTGTCATAGTGGTCTGTAGCTTCCAAATAGTTAAGACACCAACAGACTTATGTCAAGATTTCTAAGCTTGAGACACTAGCATTTGCCTCTGACCAAATGACATCACTTTTACATAATAATTACAGCCCATACAGTAGTCACCATAACAGCATCCCATGAGCAAGGATCTGACAGATTCTACTCAATCCAAATGAAGAGAGCTCCTCCTAACAGAAAATCATGATGCTCAGTGTGAGCCTCTGTCAACTATCATAAAATCCATAAAGCTATCAATGACCAATAGTGTTATTAATCAAACAGTCACATAAATAGCTAATAAACTGCAACTACATGTCATAAAAATGTATTCTTTCATGAAGGGAATTTGACTGAATTAATAGGAAAATGAGGAATTGATGAAGAGGTAATAATGGATATACAGATGTTTGATGCGGAAAGGGATAAAGCAAATTTAATTGAAATTAGATCTGAGAATATATAGCATAGGCCTATGTAATATAAAGTTGTCACTGGAGACTTGCTTCTATAGAGGTCAAAAACAACAAAGGCAGTATAGATATGTGTGAAGCTTGCTGCCAATACTGTCTTTAGTTGTATCAATGAAACCTCAGAGAGGATAGGAAGATGTTTTGAATAATGCAATCCAAAGCTAATTAGTTTACAATTCAACCTACAATACTCAGAAAGAATAAGGTATATATTAGTTTTCCATTGCAGTCATGTTTTAGTGCCTTTAAAGAATACAAAATTATTTTGTTTCTATAGTTTATAAATCTGACCCAGTTCCACTGAATTAAAGTCAAAGTGACAGTGATGCAGTGCTTCCAAAGGCCTCACAGGTTTGGTGCAAGATCAAGCCATACAAAATCCCAGCAGAGAGGCTGGCGGTGGGAAAGAAGCCCCAGCCCTAGCTGAGGAACTATTGAAAATGATATCAAGTGGGAAAAGGATAGTTTTTTAAGGGTGTGAGTTTGAGTAGGTTGACCAGACTTCAGAGGATGGAATGACACCCAAGACAACTAGGAAACCCAAATTACATTTGATGAGCTTTAAAGAAATAGAGGTCATGAAACGGGTGGAGGAGTAAGAAGGTGGGGGTGGATGTGATAGTAAGAGGTCTGAATATGCTCCAAATACACTGTGTGACATTCCCAGAGAATCAACACAATGTTATTTAAAAATAACATTTTAATTACATTATTACAAAATACAACTAAAAAGAATCTGTAACCAAAGCATGATTATTATCATCGTGCATCTTGAATGGCTACTGCCATGAATTATTTGGAGATGAGAACTGAACTGGTCCAGACCTCTCCTCACCTGGCTTCTCTCTTCGAGTCTTCTCAGTGTTCATTTCTGCCTTTGTCTCTCTCTCTGCTTTCTTACTCCACCTTCTCTAGTGTGACTTTGCTGAATGTTTGACCTGGGTGAAGATTCGTAAGGTCTGGTCATTACGTCTAAGGTGCCGACACCAGGTCATTATGGGTTAAAGCTGACATAAGGCAAAACTGTTTGTAGCTGTGGCACCTACAGCTTAAAACTGTGTCTGATTCCAAAGTCATGGAGTTGTCAGGAAAACTATGTTTACAGGAAGCAGTGATTTTTATGTTTTTGTCATCATGATCTAAATTTGCTTTTTCAAAAAACCTAGAGCATTATGTCCACATTTTAAAATAAAATATCAAGGCATGTAGTCTAACTAAGCATGTCTCACCAATTTAAACATAAATTTAAATTAAAAGCACTATAAATTCATAAAAATAAATTGCATTTAGCTATTTATTGAATAAATTTACTTTAGTGAAGAATAAAATGAAATAATAAGAGACGAAATTGTCCTGGAAAAGCCAGGAACATGATCACAGTATTTCTACCAGGCTGTTGAGGACATTACTAGGTGCAAAGTCCAATTTACTTTGTGTAGTGTCTGCCAGTAATTCAAAAGCTATAGAGACAAGTTTTTTATTCCCTATGAAATCATGTGAACTAAGTATTTGACTGGCTTAATTATCCTAGGAATTAAATTATTTGTTCAGTCTGGCATACTGAATGCTCAATAAATGCTCATTGACCCAAGCATGAACAATTTAAGATAGGCTGTCTAGAAAACTGACCAAGTTTCCTATCTGCTAGGACTGGAAGAAAATTCCATAGAACCATTTAAAGAAACGACTTCTAAGAACATTTAGACCTAACAGGAGAGACTTACGTATAATGGCTAACTTTATTTATAACAATCCTCCGTATCAACATAAAAATGCCATGGGCATTTTATCATCAAATATTTATTTTCCAATCCTCCATTCCTATTGAAGTTATGTCTCTCTGGTGGCAGCTTATCCAGTCTTCCAAATGTTCACACTTGGGGCTGGAGTTATGGTTCAGCAGTTAAGAGCCCTGGCTGCTCTTGCAGAAGATCCAGATTCAATTTCCAGCACCCACATGGCAGGTAACTACCATTCATAACTCCTGTTCCAGGGGAATCACATGACCTCTTCTGATCTCCCTGGACATTGCATGGATGCACTTAAAGAGATGCAGGCAATACACTCATACACATAAAATGAAAACAATAAAACATATTTTTAAAATTACAAATGTTCATACTTATTTTGGTACTTTCCTTTTTAAAATTTCAGTCTCATGTTTCATTCACAGTGGCCTTCCTCTGCAATGCACACAGCCCAGAGCTGCCACTCAGTAGTTTGTAAGCGAATATGGATATTTAATGATGAGGTCTTCTTTCTCATGCCATTCATCTCTTACTTGGGTGTTGTGACTCATAATTTATCCAGTAAGGATCCTTGAAAAGATGTAGTGGCTGATAGTACTCCTCAGCCAGCTACTCATGTTCAGTTAGATACTGTTTCTGTAGCCTGTGCCATACCAGAGAGATATACAGGCTGACCCTTCATCACATGCCTTCCACACTCTTACATTCAAGTCTAAATAACAGTGCCCCATCAGTTCAGTACACCATGCTCAGTTCTAAGTTCTTCATTTACACTTGGGTTTTCTCGGACTTATAGAAAGATAGAACAAGTTTCATAATCTCTTGGGGGGGGGGACAGTTCCCTGTGCAATCCAGGTACAATTTCCCTAAAATATCATGGTGTACTCTCTGTAGAGCTATTACACCTGTATGGTTATAATGAATGCATATGCGAGTTCTCTATGAGGTTTTATTTTTTTTTCTATTGGTTCATTCGGTGGCAAGTCCCACGCTCTGACCAATAAGCGGGCAGGAGGGTGGGGAGTCAGGAGAGACAACACGGCCATGAGTCCTGGGGAGGGGCACGGATTGAAGCCAGGCAGGAAGAAAAATGCCCCAGCTCCAGGCCCACGTGGAAGGCCAAGACTCAGAAGGCAGCGTTCCAAGTCCCCGCAGTCCTAATAAGAATCATGTGAGTGGAAGCGAAATTCTGGCTGGGAATGGACTAAGAGCCCTGCGCCCAGCTGTCGCGGACTTTTTGGGCAGGCTGCAGGTAACCAGTAACTTTGTAAATTGCCCTAAATAAATCAGTCTCTCTAAATGGAAGATCAGTTTCCATTTTATCCAGCCGAATTAACCAGACCCCACCTGCTAAGGCGTGGAGAATAAATTTCACGAGACAGCGAGGTAATGGAATACTAGAGTTCAATGGAATGTTAGAGTTCATTAAACTGTTTTCTGTGCCCTCTCCTGCTCTCCTAGATTGAGAAATGATACACTTAAAATTTAGTCACTAATGCCTATGTATCTCACATGTACCGTTGGTCACATGATAAATGCAAAGTGGAATCACAATGCAGGCTTACAACGTGGCTGGCTTTCTACTTATTCAAAGTGCTTATAAATCTAAGCCTTTTTATTTTTTTATTCATGAAATTCTAAGAACAACATATGAATATGACAATTTTAAGGTACGTTCATAACAGATATTTCTACTATGCATACCTATATTTATGCGTATTTGTATAACAGGTATTTCTATGATGTATAACTCTTAGTGTTTAAGAAAGGTTAGATTTTTAAAAAATTTATTTTACAAGGCTATACCATTGCAGCTGCTTTTACTATTATCATTAACAAGATGATGAGATTAGCAGTGTTAATTTTCCCTTTTATGACAGTTTCCTCAAATTTACTCAGTGGTACAATTGAAACAAAGTGTTGTACTCACATGACCAATGCTGTTTTTTAATGCTGTGTTGTTAGTAGAAACTCATACTTTTCTTCTTATGAATTTTAGGTCCAATGGTTCTTCTACTCTAAAGAAACATCTGTGTCATTTCACAAGGCACATATACACACACCCCCACACTCAATGCATTAAATAACAAAAGCAACTACATTAATCTATCCAAAAGTTGACTTGGCATTGCAATAAATAAGAAAGTGCAGTTACCTTATCATGAAACAATTGTGGGCTTCTGGTATACAACTCCCAGAGGCTTACTCCTCAACCATCTCTACTCAAAGTGCAAACGTATTAAAATACTTAAAAGAAAGTCTAACCAAATCTATAGGGAATCAAATTCAGTATGCAAATATGTTCATCACTCATTTATGAAGATTTGAAAATCAATTTTCCTATGTCTATGTCATGTGGCTACTATATTCTAGAATACATTGTAGTTCAGTAAATATCTATTTACACACTTATCATAAGGTGATAAAAAAGAGTACTAAGAGGGAATCAGATAGCATAGTAAACAGTGTAGACTATGGGTACTGAGCCAGACTTTGGAGAGCATGGTTAATTCCTGTGGGATGGACAACAGAGATCTTGAAAGGCCTAGGAATACCATCCTCCATATGCAATTTCATGAACTATTATAAGTAAAAATTCAACTAATATGTGGTCTCCTAAAGGACAAAGTCAAATAAAGAATTAAATATTTATTTATCAATTAGCTCTTGGTGAGAAGTTTTTTCATTAGTTATTTTATCATCTAACAAAGTACTGTTGAAGAAAACAATATTTGAATGAAAGAGTAGAGTGATTATTAGCAGGGAGATGTGCACAATGTTAGCATGGTCTAGAATTGTGAAAAAGCATAAATATTCCAGGTGCATACCCTGAGGAGTAAGATAAGTTATGGCCATATTACTGACAGAATATCACATAGCAGTAACTTTAGTGATTAAACTAATATGCATTAAAAATATAGTTCAGAGAGTAGTTACCTTCTCTTGAATGACAATCTTGTCACTCAATATCTATGTAGATTTGTCCAACTCTTTAAGGTCTTCATGCTTTCGTATCTGCTTCTATATATGCATATAATAATTAATAGCACATATTTCATTAAGTTATTTTTAAGCATCAAGGTGTTGCATAGAACTGTCCTCCAACAAGAAGACTATGGACAGATACCTTCTTCCCAAACTTGGTTGCATCTGCTGCCTAAGATAATCACAGCCAAACTGACTGATTGTTATGCTCTACAAGAAAGGAGGGGCAGAGAGAATCAGTCACACCTCCCACAATAACCAGTCACTCCTAGTTGCATGAGGGGGAGAGGCTAAGGGGATATAAGCTGAGGAAGTCATGGAAGGGTCTTTTACCATTTTGTGCAGCTGTGGGGAAGTCACCATCCATGCTTCAATGAAGACTTTCCAGTGCAGCCTTCCAGGGGAAGCCCTACACATCTGTAAGTAAACCCTTACTCATTGCTCTGTAAAGAATCCCAATAAACTCACTAGTTTCTGTTTGTCATACAGACAACAGTTGGGGCTGAGGTGATATTGTTTATACATACCATAAGGAATGTTAGCTACACAAGGAAGGAATGCATGTGAATAACAATGTGATTCATACCAAGTAATCAATTCATTTCAGTTATTATTCATTATATGTGGACACAAAGCTATAGAAAAATATAGTAGGTGATTCATAATAGAAACATGTACATTCCTTCCCTACAGGTAAGGGTCTGCTGTAAAAATAAGTCATCCTGATGTTTCCTGGCTTTCACCTAAAGTCATTTAGCTTGAGATGTGAGCCCTGCTTGCACTGTTGAACTCCTGATGTCAGATTCTGATCTCACTTATGAATCAGAATGACATCAGGCCAGTACTCCTATCCAGGACCGACACAGGGACCATGGTTCAGGTTTTGACAAAGATGCTCAAAAACTTGTTTATCCATATACTTCACACAGAGTATCAACTGTGCTCTTAAACCAGAGAATCCAACCCCTTCTGATACATGTACCGACTGCTTCTCTTGCTGTCACCTCAGTGCACATATTTTCATTCTCACTGATACAGGTATCTCAACCAAAACATATTCAAACCAAAAATTGTGATACTATTTCAAGGGGTACATATCTCTAAGAGAATATACCTGAATATACATTGATTAACCTTCAGTATATTGTTTCTTTTTAGTAAAAGTGGACATAAAACCTCATTTTAACTGATTTTTAATGATTAAAAAAAACAATTTAACCATTTTATTTTTCAGATCTGAGAATGGAGCTCTTCTATAGGCTAAGCAAGCACTCTAACACTAAAATACATTTCTAGCCTGGCCATGTTCTTAACAGGAATAATTAGATCTCCATTGTTATAATTTTCTGGGCCATTCAAACCATAGCTTTTCAAGTTTTGTTTTTCTATTTTTCAGTCCATATACTTGATTTGAGATGTGTTTTCCTAGTTAATGAGCAAGGGGTATGACAATTATCAGCATTTTCCTTCAAGCTATCTCATGTACTAGGTGTGACCATTTTACAGAGTGATCAAATAAGTTCCAACTTGCAAGTTAAATATTTACTAAATGTTGCATTTATTTTAGCCCAATATTGAACTGAAAGTTCTAAAGTTTTCTTCCCATACTTCAATAAGTCACACTGCCAGCTTTCTTGACTATACTCTCATGTCCCAGAGATCACTGACACAAAAGTTTTCCCAAAATAATATACGTTTACTCTGCATGAAAAACACACATAGAATATTAAAAATAGTTTTATTAGAGTTGACATGAAACAATATGTCTCATCCTGAATAAACCCTACCATATACAAGTGCTCACTTCTAACTGTGCTACAAAGTTCATAGGCAAACAGACATGAATAAACAGAAGCTGGGGTGAAGGACAAGACTTTGAGGCTCATCAATGGAAAGCACAAGAGTTTTATGGGGAAAGCAGCAACAGTAGCCTCTCCCTTTGGATCATACTTAGGATGATAGATTGGTTTGCCAGGTTTGGTCTTTGTCATGTGATGTACTATGTAAGATTAGCATAGTTTTTTAATCTGATTTGCTTATCAATGTCATCTTACTCAAATCAGAACTAGTTATATCGACATGAATTTTACAGAAGTAATGATAGAATAATGGATGAGGCTTTATAAAGGAATTCACTCACTATCTGCAATGGTGGTTTTCAGTGAGAGATGCCAGTTGTGACAGGCTAAGTTCACTGAATTGTGTTTCTTAGCATTACTTTGAATCATCTCAAAGGTTTGGAAAATAAAAAAACAAAAATAGATTCATGAACAACTCTAAAATTATTACTCATTAAATATTTTTTTAAAAAATGCTTCATAGTTTGGGGGAGTAATTGCTGTACTTAAAACAATATATTTATATTTTATAATTATAATTATATTTCTCATCCCACTTTTCTGGTCTCAGAGAATAAAGGAAATATATCTGTTTCATTTCTGCCAAGAAAATATGGAAATGATATAATAATATTTGCAACATATATTCCCAAATTTGTCTTTTATTTTTACATGTAATATTTTTTTAAATATGTTTCTTATTGAATCATTGTGTGTTTCATAAATGACAACTCAATCAGTCTAAATCATCTTTATACCAATTGCCCGACCAGCACCTCCCATAGCCCCCTAACTAGAATTCTTACATTCTTTCATCTGTGTTAAAGTCTGTTGTATTTCCTGGAGCACTCTGGCCAACAAAGCAAAGGATCATTTCTCATGTCTGAGAATGTTTCTTGTTATGTAGCCTTCAGTTATGCACATGGGCTCATGTACAGATATTGTATGTGGAATTTGTTATTAGTTTATTAGACTAGTATGATTACCTCTGGCATTATACACTAGCTAGGCATTATTTATCTCTCTTCTTCTCTCTCCTATCTACCCTTCCCTCCATGCCTTCCCCATTTTCAGTGTCCCCATTTTTCCCATTTCTCCATTAATAATACCAGTCTCCTAAGGCTCCAACACTCTTGAGCTCTTTCTTTCCCTTTATCCCCACAGTTCCTTGTATAACACTCCCTCCCCACTTCAATTTAAAAGCCTCCCTTTTTCTATTTATCCCTTAGTAACACCTCTCTCCTATTATTCTTTTCTCTTAGGTTTCTTCTTTCCCTTTACCATCTTGGTTCCTTTCCATTTTCCTGGTTCCTGCAGTTACATCAGGATACATACTCACATATAAGAGTTTGATGCTAAGATCCACAAATGAATGAGAACATACAATATTTGTTTTTCTGATTCTGTGTTACTTCTTTTGGCATAATAGTTTCTAGTTCCATCCATTTACATGCAAATTTCATGATTCTGTATTTCTTTAGTGCAGAGTAGAACTACATTGTGTAAATGTATCACATTGCCATAATCAGCTGAGAAACACAAGTTACTCCATCCCTTAGCTATTGTGAAGAGCAGCAACAAACATGGATATACACATATCTCTGCAATAGGATGAGTACTTTGAGTATATGCAAAGGAGTAGTATAACAGGGTTAAATGGTAAATTCATCTGTAGGTTTTTAAGAGTTCTACACACTATTTTCCATAGGGTTTGCATGAGTATACAAAAGCACAAGCAGTTAATGAGCATTTCTCTTCACTACATCCTCTCCAGCATTTGGTATCATTTGTTCTCTTGATCTTAAACAGTCTGACTAGAGGAAGATGAAATCTTAAGGTGGTTTTCATTTGCATTTCCCTAATTATTAATGATGTTGAGCACTGTTTTAAATGCTTCTGAGCCTTCTTTATTTTTCTTTTGAGAACTCTCTTATCAGATCTTTAGCCCATCTTTTAATTGGGTGTCTTATTTTCCTTACTCGTTGTGTTTGTTTTTAATTCCTTATATATTATGTATGTTAAACCTGTCAGAAGTGTCACTGGTGAAGAATTTCTCCCATTCTGTGGATTTTCTCTTTACTTCCTTGGATTTTTCTTTTACTGTAAAGAAGTTTTTTAATTTAATGAAGTCTCACTTGCGGATTATTGTCCTTAATTCCTGAGAAACTGCTTTTCTGATTTAGAAGTTCTTTCCTACACTTAGTATCTTGTAGGTTTACTGCCAACATTTTTTTTCTGACAGTTTCAGAGCTTAAGGTGTCACATTGAGGTCTTTGATCCATTTCGAGTTGACTTTTATACAAGGTGAAAGATAAAGGTCTGTCCAGATTCCCAACACTTGAAGCCAGCCTGAGGGGACTGAAGGGTCTCCACCAGGGGTCGGGGGGAAGTAGGCGCAGAGTTAAGACACAAACTCTGGGAGCTGAGTGAGTAGCAGGCAGATGGCACTGTAAGCTCACTTATTCAAAGAAGTGCAAAAGGTCTTATAGGTCTGGATAGCCAATGGCCTTATGGGGTGAGGTCCCATATACAGTCAATAGTAAGTCTGTCCCCTGTCCCTAGGTAGGCAGGTTTCCAGATGCTGGGCAGAAGCTGGTCTCAAGACTAGCCAGAGCAGAGTGCCATGCCCACAGGAGCCATTCCTCTATTCCTCATAACAGGTGACCTGGCTAGGCCCAATTTGCATTATGCCCTACATATCCTCCTTTTTGTTTTTATTAATTGTTTTGGTTTTTAACCTAAAAAGACACTGGCTACTTTTCATTGGGGTCTTTCTATCCTAAACTGCCTAGCCAAATTCTACCTCCTATTCTTATCACATCAGCCTCTGAAGAGGTCATCCCAATTGCCAATAGGGATTTGGGGTACTGACCACTCTGGCTTCTTAAAGCTGAACAGGGATGTAGGACCCATTCAGTGAGTCTATCTAAAAGACCCCTGAATTACATAACTGTTAGATGTAGGGGGAAAAGAAAGTCCTTAACTGGTGCCACGGGAGATGTGAAAAAGTAAAGGCAAGAGCAGTTAGCATTGTACATTCTAGATAGTAAACAAGAAAAGAGTCAGACAAGGAAAATTTCAAATGTTAAAGTCCATTAGAATTTTTGCTTAGGACTTTCAAGAATATCCATCTATTGGGTCCTTCCTTGTTTTTCTTTTTTTTGGTTGCCAAGGCTGGACTTGAGACTCTTGAAGTCAGGATTTGTTTTCGGGCACTTCGATAGCTTGTTGGAGTGACTACAACCAATGTAAGTTCCTTCACAGATGGCTTCTAGACCAGGAAAGAAAAGAAATTAGCCAACAGTTAATGGTTAGGTTAGAACAATAGTGGGCTTGACTTTCTTGATAGCAAGTATACACTGCAGAGTTGAAGTAGGAATCTTTGGTTATACTTTCCTGTTGGGTGTTTAAGATCATACAATTGGCCCAAATAAACCAACTTATTTTTATTCTTAAGGTCAGTTGAGGATCTGTTCCTCAGGAGGGTAATATGGGCTTGGAATGAGGCCCTAGCTCCCTAGACTAGACACTGGTTCAGGTCCTTCTAATGGGCTCTCCATGACCTCCCAGAACAGGAGGACAGGTGACTCATCACATATACAGGACATTTCGAGAGATTCTCCATAATCCCCTGGTACTTAGTTGACTTTGGAGGGCAAGAGACAAAAATTTGTCCCTTTAAATCCCTCTGACCAGATTAGTATAGGCCTCTAAATATGGTTGTTAAACATCCAAGAAGTTTCCACCAATCTGATACTTTTGATTACTGTATGCTATGCAGCTAAAGTTTGGGCAAAAACCAAACATTCTTGAATAAACCTTGACTAGACATACATTTTGTTCCTTAAAGTATTTGACTGATCTATTAATTTAGAAATTTTAAGATTATATATACATAGTTATTTTCTCATTTTTTATATACCATAACATATTGACTCAGACATTCAATCACTTGCATAGGCTTTTCTTTTTTAAAATATCTCCATTACTATATCTTTTTAACATCATCTTTCACCTTTTCATTTTCTTTGTTAGTACTATGAGACATAATAACATTTAAAAATTAATTTTGGAAAAATTACATACAGTTGGCTAGGAGGATTAGCTGGCTACTCAAGTGAAGGTCCAATGACGCGGCTTACCCCTCCTTCGGTAAAAGAATATAGTAGTCAACGAATTCAAATATGATGATCTTTTTTAAGTAGGCATTGCTGAAGACATGAAGATGGCAGTTATTTATGGCTCAGATGAGTACTGTGCAACATCACCTTACTAAAAGAACATGGAATGCAAATTACACACAAAAGATAATGTAATGAATTAATATTACTCATGTATACATTGTACTTTATAAGTTCCTAGTTAACCTTTATAGAAAACACAACAAACCATAAACCTTGCTTTAGGTCTTGAGGAAGTGTTAACACTAGGAAGAGAGAAACAACAGTCACCTGGGAACGCATTATCAAATCATAATGACTAACTGAGGAATTTTTAGGCAGAGGTTGCTATCTATCTTCTCCAAGAACTGTGAATTGTCCCCTTTACCATACATTTGTATTGGTCTGAGTTAGTGACATTTTTTGTTGTTGTGAGAAAATAGAGAATTCCATGAGCAATCTTTGCTATAGACATTTTATACCATAAGGTGAATAATAACCTCTGTTGAAATTAGTTTATCCCTTAGTTATTGTCAATAGTATAATGTCCTTACTCTGAGGCTATTTTATTCTTTTTTCCTGTCACAGAGTCTAGGGGCCAGCCTGAGCCTGTACAAGAGTCTTGAACACCCTGAGACAAAAGGCTAGAGTCTGACGAGGAAGGGCAAATCCCAGCTCCAGAGTAGGCTTCTCAGTGAGCTCAAACAATACGTAACAATTTACCAATATGGTTTACACAAAAAAGGCACTTGTTTCTCTTTAGAATTTAACTCAGTGGTTTACATGGGACAGAAGAACTGTTGAGTTCAGTCACTACTAGCAGGAATGAAAACATCTGTACTTACAGCAATTTCTGTTGCTATCACCTCTACTGAGTAGCAAAACACAATAGTAATTTGTGTAATGTAAACATGTAGAGTTGGTGTGGGGAGTAGCAGCTGATATCAGGTGCCCTTAAGACAGGACACAGCTGTCTGATTGGGAAGAGATCAGTTGTTCTTGCATTGTTTAAAGATATGCATGGGAGATGTGGGTGGGAACTGAACTCACAGCCTTATGTATGCAAGTCAAGCATCCTACTATTGAGCTATTTTTCCAGCCTACCAAACTGCAAAGTGAAAAAAGCTGAAATTCTATTAAGTAGGGCAAGGCAGGCAGAAGTGATGGAATTTATATGATCCACCTAGTAACAAAAACCTGTAACCAGGGGCCTTTGCTGTTAGAGACCATGAGCAACTATAAGAGGAAGCTTGGTGGTGTGGCCAGGAGTGGCATGATCAAAATTTAGTGATGTATGCAAGAGTTAATTTCAGAAATAAGGTCAAGTCTTAAACAAGGAGATCAAACTGCTGCTGCTGCCTAGATGTGGCAAGGGCAGGCAGGCGGGGTGGATAAAACTCTGCACAAGGGTAGATAGGGGGAGGGATGAGTTTTGCTCTATCCTTTTGTTCTATTTTCAAGCCACACTGCAGGAGAAGCTTCCTGAGGGCTTGTAGTGGCCATACTTCCTGGTGGGAGGGGAGATTGTTCATTAATGCCAAGTGACCTAATGAAATGGAGACTCAAAGCTGCTATAATCAGTAAACAAGACAAAATGGCCAATATTAGAACCCCCTGAGACATGCAGGCAGAATGCTCAAGGTCCAACTGCCCTGTGCCCCAGTGGGAGACTTTCGTGTGTTTCCACTCCTGCCTCTGCGGAGTCCTGTGGGTGACACCCAAAAAGCTTCACAAAAGGTATGCGGCAGCTTCTAAAAGCACCAAAGTTAATTGCCGTGCAGGGGCAATTAACATTTGCAAGGTCTGAGCCTGCTTGAACCCTTTTAAAGTTTCACAGCTAATGTTCGCTGAATTATATCACCTGCAAGGCTGAGCCTGGAGGGCTGTCTCAGCCCTCTCAATCTCAAATTCCACTTGGGTCCTAAGGCTGTAGCCCCACCTACAGGAGCCAACTGGGGCAGTTTTAAATCAAAGATTGGAGAACTGGCCTTCCCCACAACCAATTGCCCACACGGTGTCTCTGGAAGGCTTAACTGTTAACTTCTCTTCAGTTCCGAAATCAGGGGGTTTAAACCCTCATGTGATTTCGATAGGATGAACCATGAAAGGGAGGGACCAACATGGATCTCAGGGATTGTGAGGCAGCGTGTACTTCCTTTTGGGTAGGGGGACAAAGGGAGGGGTTCCTGCCCTCTCTCAAGGACCGTCCACACACAAAACACTGGAGGGCCTACTCACTGACAATCAGACTGGGGACATCTTGCCAATGTAGGGGAGAGGGGTGGAGACCCTATTGGGGCAACAATTTTCGGTGGTCCCAGCACTCGGAGCCAGCCTGAGGGGACCGAAGGGTCTCAGCCATGTGTGGGATGGGCAAGTAGGTGCAGAGTTAAGACACAAACTCTGGGAGCTGAGTGAGAAGCAGACAGATGGTGCTGCAAGTTCATTTATTCAAAGAAGTGCAAAAGGTCTTATAGGTCTGGATAGCTAATGGCCTTATGGGGTGGGGTCCTGAATACAACCAATAGTAAGTTTGTCCCCTGTCCCCAGGTAGGCAGCTTTTCAGATGCCAGGCAGAAGCTGGTCTCATGACTAGCCAGAGAAGAGCACCACGCCCATAGAAGCCATTCCTCTTTTCCTCATAGCAGGTGACCTGGCTAGGCCCAACTTGCTTTATGCCCTACATAGGTCCAGTGTCATTCTTCTACAGGTGAAGATTCAGTTTTGCCATCACCATTTCCTGAAGATGCTGTCTTTCCTCCAGTGAGTCTTCTTGGACCCTTTGTCATGCATTCATGGTTGAGTCTTCAATTATATTCTGCTTATAAATGGGTCTATTTTTGTGCCAGTACCTTGCTGTTTTTATGATTATAGCTTTTTAATATATTTTAAAATCTGATATAGTAATCCCTCTTGTATTGCATGTTGTGCTTAGCTTGCTTTGGCTAACCAGTGTCTTTTGTGATTCCATATAAATTTTAGGATATCTTTTTCTAATTCTGTAAAGAATTTCATGGGTATTTGATTGGAATTGCATTTAATCTATGTGTTGTTTTTGTAGGAAGGTCCTTTTCACATATTAATTCTTCCAGAGGTATTTCTACCTTCTGGTATCCTCATCAATCTCTTTCTCTAAAGACCTATAATGTTCATTGTAGAGATCTTTATTTCATATATATATATATATATATATATGTGTGTGTATATATATTCACAATGACTATATATATATATATATATATATATATATATATATACACTACAGTATATATATATATATTCATTGTGAATAGGAGGTTTTCCTTGTAAACTGCCACTTACCTGAAAATGTTCATCATTTCTCGGTGTTTCTTGTTATTTTTTTTGACATCTCTTAGGTATAATATGATGTCATCTGCAAAAAGGGATAATTTGATTTTGTGTTTTCCATTGAGTCCTCCTTTAGCTTCCTTCTCTTGTCTTATTGCTATAGCGGAAGTTTCAAACACTGTGTTTAAAAGGAGTGGAGATAGTGGACATCCTTCTCTGGTTCTTGGTTTTAATGGGAATGCTTGCAGTTTTTCTTCCATTTAGGATGATGTTGGCTGTGGGGTTTTTTTTGTATTCAACTTTAATTATGTTGAGGTAGTTTCCCTCCAGTCTAATTCCCTCTAGAAATTTTAACATAAATGCATGGTGAATTTTGCTAAAGGTCTTTTCTGCATCTGTAGAGATGACCATGTTTTTTGTTTGTTTGTTTGTTTGTTTGTTTGTTTTGGTATTTGAGTGTATGTATGTGTTTTATGGCATTTATGAACTTTCAAATATTGAACCACTCTTGCATCTCTGGAAAAGCCAACTTAATCATGGTGGATGATCTTTTTGATGTGTGTCTGTATGCAGTTTGCAAGTATTTTGTTGAGAATTTTTACATCGATGTTCATTAATGATAAGTCTCTATAGTTTTATTTTTAGTTGTAGCGTTACCTGTCTTTGTTATTAGAGTGATACTGCCTTCATAGAAGGAATCTGGGATTTCTCCCTCCATTTCTATCTTGAATAATTTACCTATTATTTGATATAGATCGTCTTTGAAATTCTGGTATAATTCTGCTGTGAATCCTTCTGGGCCTAGGCTTTTGTTGACCTGGAGGTTTGTATTACTGTTTCAATTTCCTTATATACTATGGGTCTATTTAAGCTGTTTAATCTCTTCTTGTTCATGATTTTAGATAAATATTCATTCCTTTAAGGTTTTCAAATTTAATAGCATACAGGTTTTTTAAGTATCCCTTATTATGTTCTGAATCTTTTTGTTATCTGCTGTGATGTCTTCCCTTTCATCTTATATTTTTGTTGATTTGGAGTTGCTCATTCTTTCCTTTGATTTTCTAGGCCAAGGATCTATCTTTTCAGTGAACCAGTTCTTGGATTCACTGATTCTTTGTATTGTTTTCTTTGTTTTTAATTGATTAATTTCTTCTCTGGTTTTTGTTATTCTTCTTGTCTGCTGGATTTGAATTTCATTTGTTTTTGGCTCTCAAGATTTTTGTGCTGCAATGTTAAATCATTTATTTTTAGACATTCTGATTTTTTAATGTAGGGATTCAAAGCTATATACTTCCTTCTTATGACTGCTTTTAAAGTGTCCCAGAGGTTTTGGGTGTTGTATTCTGTTTTTTGTTTAATTCCAGGAATACTTTTTTTTCATTCTTAATCTCTCCATGGCCCATTCATCATCCAGGAGTGTTATTTAAACTCCATGAATTCATAAAGTTGTTAGGACTTCCCACAATGTGATCAATTTTGGAGAAATTCCTTGGGGTGCTGAATAGAATGTATGTTGGTAGGATTGATATTTTTCAGGTGGCCATAGCTGATGTGAGTTCGAGTGATATGACCATGTCCTTTCCAGGAGATGGCATGTCACAGCACTCCTCCATCTTCTTCTGCTCTTACATTCTTTCTACCCCATCTTTGGCTGTGTCCTGAAACTTAGGGCAGGGTTGGTGATATAGTTATCCTGTTTAGGGCTAACACTCAACACTTGCTTTTTCCCAGCCCTTTAGTCAATGATAGTCTCTGCATTAACTACTGTCCCCCAAAATTGGTCTTCTTAGACCACTAATCTATCAGTATAAACATAAATATTTAGAAGTCAGTTTGACAACATGTCCATTTAGCAGAGCAATGTATTAACTTCATCTGTAGGGTCTATGAATTACCCATCCAAGGGATTTAGATGAGGTATACAGTTCCAGGTTTGAATTCTCTCTTGTGGAGAAGGCCTCAAACCAATCAGAAAGAAGTTGGTTACTCACAAATGTTGAGGCATTTCAGCCCACCACTGGGTAACCCCACTGATAACGTTCCTCCACCAGCCTGCATAGCACCTTGAGTTAGTATGAGAGCTAGCTATGAGAGAAGTTTCCAGGTTAGTTACAACTTGATTTCTGTGTCCTATAACCAAAGTATTGTGTCTTTAACAATAAGGAATTAATATCCAGCAATGATAGATACTAATATATGGTGTACAATATTTCTGATATTTTCTACTGTGCTTTTTATTTGCTTCATTGGCACTTTAAATCTATTAAATAATAAAATTAAAATAACATTTTATATAAATGTAAGTTTAATGTCTGGGAAGTGTAATTATTGGACTCTTAAAGAAACATGTTGGTTGTTTCAATCTTTGGTTATAATTTCCTTTGGCGTGTTTAAGACCGTATAATTGTCCTAAATTAACCAAGTATTTTTTTAAAGTCAGTTGAGAATCTAGTCCCCAGGGGTCATTTTGGCTTTGTGGGAAGCCTATGGCCCTTTTTATTTTTTTTTTTTTTTTTTTTTTTTTTTTTTTTACCAGTTTTGTCTATGTGAGGATGTCAGAAGTTCCTGTTCAACCCTGGCTTCAGTTTGAAGCACTGAAGAAACTTCTTTCTGTGTTGACCTTACTTTTTATAGACTGGACACTATTTTGAGTCCCTCTAGTGGGGTCTTCATGGCCTCCCTGAAGAAGAGGGAGGATGCAGGGCATTTTGAGAAATGACCCATATTCCCCTGGGACTTAGTCAACCTTGGAGGACAAAGAACAAAAACTGTCCCTTTAAGTTTCTCTGATCAGATTAGTATATGCTTTTCAGTATGGTTGTTAAACATCCAAGAAGTCATTTCTTCTAATTTGATACTTTAAAATATTGTGTAGAAAAAAACTCAAGTATTCTTGAATAAAACTTGACTGAGTATGCATTCTGTTTTTTAAGTTAGCCTCTACAAGAATTGATTTAAGTAAAGGTTTGACTGAACAAAGTCAGAGAAAAAGGAGCTTTATCATCAATGGTTAAGCATGCATAGCCTAGGAAAGGGATTTTAAAACTATTTTTTTTTTAGGTTTATCTTAAATGAAGGTCAATTTGCTGCAAACAGAAGTCATCTCTTTCCTTTTCTAGCCCTCAAACCTTCATTAATAATTTTAGAGAAAAGTAGGCAGAGAGATTACATCACATATCTATAGACAGGAAACAAGCAGACCAGGATTCAAATCAAATTCACCAAAACTATTTCCTTCTGGAATATGTCTATCTGGTATAGGAGACAAAACGTAGCTCCTCTTGAGCCAAATTATTTTGTTATGGGCAAAAGAATGTACCAAAAGTAACATCTGCATAATGCAGAGAAACATAAAGAACACTTTTCAGTAGCCATAGGTAAACCCAATATTTGTTTGCAACCATCTAATCTAGATTAAAATTGGAAACACAGTACAAACCAGAGGAGTGGACTCAAAAGTTTGGCTATAACAGTAACTATTATATGGACAACTCCATATTTCTATAATCCTGCTCAGCCCTTCAGTAAACTTGCTTTAACATCTTGTTGTCTCTTTTATTTCGGAAATATCCAGACATTTTAATTTTTATACATAAGCCTTTCTTTATTAAAGTGTTTATTTTATATTCTTTTACAAATCTTTTGAACTTTTTGTTTTGTATTAATAGTATGAGATATAAAAGCAGTTATAAACACATTTACCAATCATGAGAATTTACTAGGCAATTAATATTTAAATCATTAAATGTATACATTTTGAGATGTCCTTGTAAACCTTGAAACAGGTTTTAAATGATCAATTTTCATTTAAATGTTTAGAGATGTTTTTACATAGGCTTGAGATATGGACCTTGACAAGCCTGGTTTTGCCTTTAAAGGGGAAGTAGTGCTAAAATTTTTATGTTATATAAAACATATTTAAAAATGCAGAGATAAATTGTACCCTGGAGCAGAAGTAATCATTACTTAAAATTAACTTATATTTTTAAGCAATATAGGCCATGTCATAAAATCAGAATTAAGATGAGGATTAAAGATTTTGTCATGAAAAAAAATTTTTCAATTACTTTATCAGTTGTAGTATACAGAGAACCAAGATTTTGTAACTGTTCTTTGTTAACATGATATTTTTTGTTACTTTTGAACCAAAATACTTTTAAAGCAAACAAAAAAATGGATATCTTAGAACACATTGAATGCTAACTAAAATCAAAAAAGGTATTTAGTAAATAGGATATTTAAACCATTGTTCAAATGCTGCTTTGTATAAGCAATTAGCATTCAGAAGTTTTGTAAAACATTTATTAGACCTGAAACATTGTTTAATAGACTTAAAAATGATTATAGTATCCAAGTTTATAAGGCCTTTGAATATATTATCAAAATACTCATATTTACATGTGCATTTTAACTAAGTGTGTAAAAAATAAAAGCAACAATTTGTGTGCACCATAAAAAGGATGAAAAAGGGAAAAACTGAAGTGGCCGTAGTTTAAAAATTGTCTTAACATTTATCATGAAGATGATTATCATAGACATTCATGACACAATTATGTGAGATCTCCAACAGCATATGAAAATACCATAGAAAAAATTGATACAATTACATGAAATCATAAATAATATACTAAACCAATGCATATAGAAATATATGACATAACTATATGAAAACTAAGTGCACCCAAAACATAATAATTAACTAGTTTGATTAGGCTGATTTTTGTAAGCAGGCTGAGCTGAGGTAGTAAAGAAGGCAGTTTTTTGATTGGGAACAGAGTGCTAAGTACGACCTGTGTACGTGCTGGGCTTGGCAGGTACTTATTAGAAAGCATAGTTTTAGAGAGTGTAGGGTTAAAGGGGTGTAGAGTGTAGACAGAAAACCTTATCAAATTAATGGTTACGATACATCTCATGAGGGTGACAGTGAAGGTGTGGTGAAGGGCTCCGCTGGTGCTCCCCCAGAGAGAATGCGAGCCAAAGCGATGCGGAAGGCGGCTTAGCTCCTCGGGAGCCAGAAAACATGAGAGTAATCTTGCAGTGGTGGAAAACCTAAAACATTGGGTTTTAAAAATCAACAAATACTTGAATGAAATGAAACTATATTAGAGGAAGTAAATAAAGTGAAATACTGGAGAAAATAAGAAGAAATTAAACACAGTGAAATAAAAGTTTTGTGGCAATTTGTATAAATTAAAAGGAGATGTGAGCAAGGGTTTTTCTGAAAGTTGTTGTTTTAAATTAAGGCTTAAAGATGCCTAGAACTCTTATGATGGATGGCTGGGGATTTTGAAGAGAGGAGGTGAGGATCTGGAGTGTGCCTCCCGTCAAGGAGCGGAGCAAAGAAGAAGGAGGGGAGAGCAGGATTGAGAAGTCTTGTTAGGAAGACCTGTCAATATTTGTGTGTGACAGGGGAAAGCAAAGGCAGGATTTTTTTTTTTAAGGAAAAAAAGCAAGGGTTCTGTTGACAGAAGAGAATTTGATAAGCAGAGGAAGAGTTATATAGAATGGCTAGCCTAGAGGTGAAGAAGCCTTGGGAATAAGAAATCTTACACTGCTCACCATTAAGTTTGAGAAAGTTGCCTGAGTCTGTTAGGATATTGTAATTAATAGTGCCAAATTTGGGCCAGCATTGGCCATTGTCCAATGTGTTTTGAGGTCAGATTTGGACCAAAAGCTGAATAAATGTCACCAGTCTGAGGTCTTGCAAGCAGACTTCTTCCACATTAGTCTAGAGACAGGCTAAGGGTGAGTTCTTTGGAATGGATAATTTGGAGCCCATGGTGGGTTTGGAAGCAAGGCAAAGGAATGGAATGGAAGTTAAATCCAGTCCCCTAAGGCATCTGCCAAGGTTCAGGTAGACTAGAAACAGACCAGGTGCCTTGGAGTGCAGATCCCCTGCCTTATTGACTCCAGTGAGGTCAAAAGCCAAGGGCCCAGTGTGGAACTCCTGGAGCTTCTGAGCCACCAAATCTTAGGACGAGTGGAAAACAGAGTAGGGAGTGTGGCTGATTTCCTGGAGTTTCTGAGACCTGATTTGTGTCACCCCTAAGTCAGGCCCAACGGATTATTTTGACCTGGTGTGGTGAGTTCAAGGAAGAATCAGTTGGTGAATAGCCTCAAACCTGGAGGTAAAAGGGTCTGAGAAGAAAGGAGAGCAAGAAGGGATGGAGAGAGAGAGAGAGAGGAGAGAGAGAGAGAGAGAGAGAGAGAGAGAGAGAGAGAGAGAGAGAGAGAGAGAACGAACAGAGTGAAGGATCCACTCAGGCCCCTTGAGCCTGAGCTGGGTTTACACAGAATAGAATAAAGAACTATAGAAAAGTCAAGAAGGTCCCTGGTGGAGGATCTGGAACTGCCAGGTTGGGCTCCAAAAACCCACCCAGGTTTCAGCACCAAATGTTATATTTGGGAACACAGAATACAGGAACAATAGGAGAGAAAGAAAGTGATCATATCTGACCTCAGAAGATTAGACTGTGAGGGACAGCAACCTTCATGCAGGATGGAGACTGCTGAAGGGTCACAGAGCTGGTTTTTCTTTTATATGGGCAGCAACTACAACAGGATTTGGGGGAGACAGCTGCTGCAGGAGATACAGGGGGTGTGCTGGGGTAGCTTTACTTTCAGCCATTCTTGTGGTTTTTCTTGGGAGTCTTTCATGTGGCCCATCTGGACATCATGGCAGGAGGAAAAATGAAGTCCCCAATATACAGCTTGGTGTTATGGGTCCAGACATTCCATGACCAGGGCACCTATGTCGTGCTAATTTCCTTCATTTACTACTAATACATCACCAATGATCAGAAATACGAAATAGTGAAAGTATTGTAGAAGATGCTATGAAGTAAAATTATTGAGGGTAAAAATAGAAATCAACAATGAGTAATTGAAAGATAAACAAAAAGACGAGACAGCAGGAGTGTGGTAAGTAGTAGAAAGGGGAAAGAAGAACACAGAAGAGTGACATGGAGCGAAAAGGAGCAAGAAAAGATCTATGAAAGTCTAAGAAAAAAGAAGGGACGTATTAATGGGGGAAAAGGAATCTATTGATGGGAGAAAGGGTGATCCACCAGTCCCAAAAGGAAGTTCAAAAGCAACATTGGATAACTATAAAGTGGGAAACAAAAAATCAAAATATTTGGAATTCGACTCCACAGGCCTTTAAAAAGAAGACAAATAATAACAGAGGACACGGAGTCAGAGTGGGAGTTAGTGGAGTGGATGGAGGGGAGAGGGCTGGAATACGATGAGAATATGAAACTCCTGACTCAGTAAAAACATTTTAGAACAAAAACAACCTTAAAAAAATCCCCCAAATGTGACATCAAAATACTATTAAATGTGTATGTGGTCGGGGTGTTGGGGGGAGGGCAAAAAGAAAGTAGACACTATGGGAAAATATTTCCCAATAATGAGCAACTTGCAAACAAAAATGAGATAAATGTAGGAAGAATTACCAATGAAAATATAAATATTTTTTAAAAATACATTTAAGTAAAAATACCATAAAAATTAAAGAGAGAAAATAGCAGTCATAGCAGCAAAAAGATGAAGTTTTGGAGTGGCTTCCCTTTCAGCTCGTGAAAACCGGGAGTGCCTGTTACAGGCAGAGAGAGAGGGGTGAACTGAATGTGGGACCCTCAGCATGCACTTGAGTTACACTGATGCTGAGTCTGTATGGGAAAGTGTCTAATGAATGCCGAAGCCGACAGACCTTTGGCGGCTTTCCTTCTCAGCATTCCAAAGGCCCCTTGCCACACTTAGCTTTGCAGTCAATGCACTGAGCAGGTTTTCTTGCCCTCCCAAGACACTCCTGATCATCTTCCTCGCTTGTTTAATGTTCTAACTATGTGTGGCTTTTAGCCATTGCGAATGTGGAAAGCTTCCACATTGATGAAACTGGTCAGCTTGACGACCTGCGTGTGTACTTTCAAGATCTCCTGAGTATTAATCACTTTGCTGGAGGGAGACAGAGTAGAGGGAGACATGCTCACCCCGAGAGCTTGAGAGTTCTTGGGCTCTGTAGCAAGGTACTTCGGGTAGGTGGCTCCAGAAGGCATAGAGCTATAAAACTCCACAGTTGTTCTCCTTTCTAGACACTTGATTCCAGCCACAAAGCGTAGGACTGTTTGATTGTATGCTCTCCCCTGCCTTAGCCAGCATTGTGCTACTCACACCCTTCAGTTTGTCAGTGGCCGGCCTTCTGATCTTCACATATGTCCCTCTGGGACTTCCCTTTCACCCTGGGACGTGGAAGGCCAAATTGAGGTTCCTGGACCCGTGTTTTTCCTTGTTCTAAAGCCTTGTATGACAACTCAGTATTGAACAATGTGGTCTCTCTCAAGACTGTGTACTCTGAATCAATAGGAAGTGACAAATGTAGTTAAGTAGTAAGGGAGTGAGAGCTGAGGACTGCTTCTGATCAGGAGTACCTGACTCTTGTCCAGTCTATCATTCTGAAGAAGCTGCTATGATCACCTCCTACCAGGGAGCCGAGTGATGAAGTTGTTTTAGTCTCGTTCCTTTCAGTGCATCTCTCGCCTTTTTCTATGCATTTTCGACCATTCTTTCACTCCCCTTTTGGACTTGGGAAGTTTCTCCTTTTTGTTTTCCTGGAATCATCTCTTGGCTCCATATTCTGGCACTATCCTGTATGAAACCACACAGAAGCAGCGTTCAGTCTGCCATCTTACCTGGAAGTTTTTCCTGTGGTAAGATTTAGCCCTTTTCCAGGACTCCTTCATTCAAGTCCTTGAGAGCTGAAGTTTGTACCTCTCCTAGTTCCTAAGACTACCACAGTACTTATCCCATGAATTAATGACATACAGGAGTGAGCTTCAGGATAAAAGCCTAAATTTCCCTACCCTCCTTTAAGAGAAAAAAAGGGGGAAAAAATAAGAATGGAGGTAAGAGAGTTTAAGTGACTTTCCAGAGTTCGTACAGCAAAATATTATATTCAAACATTTTTGAATTCCCAAGCATTATTTTATTTGTCTATGGCACTGTCTCAAAAATCCCTAAGAATGGAAAATGAGTTCTGGACAGACTGGGCTAAAACACAGCCTGCATGTCTGCATGTCTCTCATTCTCACAGCATACTTAGCCAAATAAGATGTTAAGAAGCTGTCCAACAACAACTGGCAAGGTTTCTACTTCTCTCAAGGATTCTATTCTGAAAGAACCTTTGTTCAAGCCAGAAGGTGTACTGTTAGTACATAACCCAGATCTTTTTATTAATTGATGGTAAACAGAAATATTGCTGGATTTGACTCTGCAAGCAAGCTCATAGACTCCATGACACAACAGTATTTCAGGCTAGGAAAGGAGAGAGAACCATTTCAATGTTATTTATGGTCGAAAAGCTCTTGTTAGGATTGAGGGCACAGACTTCAAGGGGCTTGATTCTAGAGGTACCAGCTTGGGTACAATCAGTCACTACTTCTTTAATAAGATGTATGAAGGGTTTTGGATTTAATTTTAAAGTTTTGGTACTCTTTAGATCTTTTCTATCTTAACTTATGAAATATTAACTTGGGAGGTGTCTTCTTAAAAAGATAATTATTTCATCAGAGGATAACTATAACATGTGGGCTAGCAAGGTACATATTTTATTGATTTTTGTACAAATTAAACACCAAACCAGAATTTCCTAAGTTTATTATCAAAGCTCAGCCAAACCAACAATCATGCCTATTTTCTAAGAACTTGCTATAAAAATGAGAAATTAAAAGAACACGAATATGCAAACAAATATAGAACCATTAAGCAGTATGCAGTAACATATAGCGATTTAATCATAAAATAAAATGAACATTTAATACATTTGCCTCCAGGTACACTAAATATAAAAACATTTGTTTCTCTCCATGAATTTATTGTTCAAATAATCAGAATTAAGAAACTCTTCTGAAAACTGAAATATGCTTATGATTATCTGTATTGACGGACTATGCATGGTCGTGGGTAGAATTCACTGTGAACCTTGGAGAAATTTTTTCAGATAACCCAAAAAGTTGGAAACATCTATTCATGCTATATCAATATTTATTTCCATGTTGTGTGGTACCAATAAATAAATAAATAAATAAATATTTTCATTCTGATTTAACATATTTGAACATTTAAAGAAAGCTTGGGGAAAAGAGTGACTTTGATATTTATAAGCATATATATATACACATATATATATATATATGGCTCTTCAGTGAATGTTAGTGCATATATATTGCTTTTAAATTTTTAAATTTTATTATACTAGGCTAAATTTTCTTGCAAGTATATAATGTGCTTTGAAAATATTGCCGCCATACACTCTGAGATCCTCCCCATTCTCAATCTCTACTGTTGGTCTGCTTTGTTCCCTTAGAGTTTTCCTTTTATTCCATGTCACTTGCACATATATAATTATATATACATATGTAAAATCAAGATCCACAATGAAAGAAAATGTGATATTTGTCTTTCTCAGATTGAATAATTTGCTTATTATCATTATCTCTGTGCCCATTTTTTTGCAAACAAAATTTTAACTTTATTCTTTATAGGTCAAGAAAATTCCATTTTGCATATGAGCATATTTCTTTATTCCTCTGTTGCTTGATACCAAAATTGGTTCGACAATTTAGCCTCTGTGCATAGTGCTTCAGCAAGCACTGGTGTGCGAAGATCTCACTGTGCTCGCTTCCAGGCCTGCAGGTCTATGCAGGAATGGAACAGCTGAATCATAGCGCAGTTCTAGGTTCACTTTTTGGAGAAACCTCCACAGATATTGCCACAGTGGCTGAACCAATTTATAGTCCCACCAGCAGTAATGTGTGCCCTTCTGTCAACCTCCTCGCCAGCACTGGTGTTATTTGTTTTCTTAGTGACTGCCTGTCAGATGGGAGAAGATGGGATCTCAGTGTGTTAGTACTGGTTAGTGAAGTCGAACATTTCTTCATGCTTTCATTGGTACTTCATCTTGAGAACTGTCTACTTATTTCATTAGCTCTTGTATTGACACTGTTTTCTGGGTTCCTGCATTTAGTTTTTCATATTTAATTCTTTGCTGCCAAACTCATTCCCTGAGGAAGAGGGGTAAACAAAGTTCATCCTTCTTCTTTCGTTCCAGTGATTGCACCAAGTGCTTTTATGGGGCTTAATTACAGAAAAAATAATAAAGATTTGCTTACAGTTGTATGGATGCTTCCCGCTAGTGCTGCACCTGAAATATTCACCTAAGCGTCAATCATGGCTTCCCCACAGCCACACAGAGAGACCCTCCTTTAGTGTTCCTTAGCCTCAATACACTAACCATTCTCTGAGGCTATATGCAGTTAGAGTTGAATTACCAACCACAGCTTGGGAAGTGAGTTTGGAAACTCGGGTGGCGACCTGTGACTTTCTCTGCTCCTCCTTCTATGTGAGAATGTCAACGCTCAGCAAGCCCAACCGTGTGGATATTTGACAAATGGCCACTGATGAGTTCAGAAAGATAGAATCTGTCTAACCTGGAGGAAAATTCTGTATAGCATTCTTGCATTTAGTTTTCATATGATCTACATATAAATCCTCTGTCAGATGTATAGTCATCCAGTTTCCCCATTCTGTAGCTCCTTCCTCATTTACTCTTTCCACTGCTGTGCAGATACATTTTCAATAGAATAAAATTCATGCAGTTGTTGACATTATTTCCTGAGCAATTACAGCCTTATCAGAAAGTCCTTTCCTTTGTCAAGAACTGAAGTGTGTTCTTCACTTTTTTATCTAGTGGCTCCAGAGTTTCAGTTCTCAAATTAAAGACTTCGTTCATTTGAAGTTGTTTTTCATGTAGGATAAGTGGTAGAGATCTAGTTTCATTCTTCCACATGTATGTATCTAGTTTTCACAGCACCATGTGTTGAGGAGACTATCTTTTCTCCAGTGTGTATTTTGAATATTGTTGCTAATAGCTAGGTGAATTTGTATCTGGTGCTCTAATCTGTTCCACTGATTATGTCTGCGTTCATGCCATTACCATGCTGGACTGGTTACTGTCACTCAGTAGTGAATGGTGAAATCAGTACATTGATATGTTCAGAAGTACTCTTTATTTTTAATTAGGATTGCTTTGTCTACCTGAAGGCTTTGTGCTTTCACACAAATTTTAAGGTACATTTCTATTTCTTTGAAGAATGACGCTGGAATTTTTATTATGATTGCTTTAATTTTTAGATTGCTTTTGGTAAAGTAGGTATTATTCCAATAAATGATGATGGGAAAATCTATCTATTGGTATTTTCCTAAATTTCTTCAAAGTTTTAAGGTACTTTACCTTATTTATTTAAATGTATATTTTATTGAATTTTCATTAATTTCATATAAAACATCTTAATCAACTTTGTACCCCTCTCATGTCTGCACCCTGATCATCCTCCCTGACAGGATTTTGTGTATGCTGTTATATATGCTAAAGCCCATTTAGTTACAGGAGTCTATCCAGATTTCCCTCAGTGCAAGTTCATTCACTAGAGTTAGTCAGCCTATCTAGAGTCTCTCTCTTAGATCAACTCTCTTTTACCCTGTAGTAGTAAGCTGGGTCTAGAGCTAAGGTGGGGAACAGTGGATAATTTCCCCAGTTCTATGCTGGGTTTTGTCTGATTGAGTTTGCATGTGTCCTGTACATGCTGACATCATTGTTCTAGGTTCCTATGAACAGGTCATATGAGCTTATAAAGTTCTGTTTCCTTGTGGTAATGGTCTTCCATCCCAGGCTCTTACAATTCTTCTGCCCCAAACCCTGCAATGATCCCTGAGCCCCGGATGGATGAAATTTAATGAAAGAGTGCTGTTCAGGGACTCACATTCTACAGACTCTTATTCTGTACACTTGTCTCAGTTGTAGAAATTTGTGTTCATTGTCCACTATTGAATGAGTAAGCTTCTTTGATGAGAGGTGAAAGATGTATTGATATTCTCTACTTACTTTTCCATCATGTTCCATGAGCCTTAGGTATAAAGGTTATAGTGTAAATCAGTCACTGAGAGTTAGGCATCTCAAGGACATCTCTGAGTGTGGCCAATTATGGAATTATGTGATGGTCGCTGCCTGTTGTAAAAGGAGCTTCTTTGACGAGTGGTGATGGGCATACTTGTCTGTAAATATAATGATCCATATTTAGCATATAATAAGAAATTACATTTGTCTAGGAATGTGACAAATTTAGGGTTTTCTCTAAGTTCTGTTACTCCTCCAGCCATGTGTATTTGGCTGTGTTTACACTGCCACCCATGAGTTCCTCCCATTGAGTGGGGTTTAAATCCAATTAAATAGCTGTTGATTACCTCAAAGATGAAACTGCAACTAATGCACAAATATAGATTGCTGTTCCAGTCATTGTTGAAGTCATTAGGCTTTAAAGCTGGAGTTGGATTATTGTATTTCTCTAATTTCTAAGAATTTGAACGGCCCGACTATATTACTTTTAGAATAATGATAGTAGTAAATAGGTTTTTTAAGCTGTAAAAACACATCTTTAATTTTTCTCAGATGGCTCAGTGAGTGGTTAAAATCATTGCTAGACAAACCTGATGACCTAAGTTTGGATCCTCAGAACCCACATAAAATACTGGATGCAATACACATTTATAGTCCCAGAACTCCTAGTGTAAGAAAGAAGAGTCATGTGGAAGCTGTAGGTCTGATAGGCAGAAGAAGCCTTCAGCAGCAGAAATAAGAATTGAGACCCTACCTCAAACAAGGTGGCAGTGGGAAGTGACTCCCTCAAATCATCCTCTGGCCTGCTTTCGTGTTCCATGACTTGTACGCTCCATCACTTTACACACACATTGCAGATACAAACCTACACTTGTATACACACGCACACACACATACTCACACACACACACACACACACACACATCTTAATTGCATGTATTCCAAGTAATGCACTTTAAAACCAAGTGGATGGTGAGTTGGGTATTTTGGTTAGATTTACTAAGAGAGAACGTACGTATCTTCAGAACTTTTATTAAATCTGCAGTTTTGTAAAAGAAACTGATGTGAAAACTAAAGTACAGAAATATTATGTGATATACTAAAGCTTACACATTCTGTGATAATTCCAAAACTTAAAGCAAGTTTTCTGGCTCCTCCTCTGTGAGCAACACTAGATAAATGGGACTGCTAGTTTATAGGTTAGATACTGATTTGGTAATTGTTTGGTGGCCCTTTCTTACGCTTATCTGCTGTATAGTGTAACTTAACATTTCCAAACACCACTCAGGAAATATTAAGAAAAATTAGGACTTATAACCAATAATATACTATTAGTCCTTCCTTCTTTAGAAGTTCTAAAGAGCACTGCACATATATGTATGCATGACTATAAATCCTGAGTAGTCTGAGGAAAAAAGCAGTATTACCTGTGCACTAAGGAATTTCCTCTGCATGATCTTAGGGTTTTTAACTCAGAACAGGTACTTAAATATATATAAAAGTCATACATTTGGATGTTTGATGTTTAACTTACATCAAAAATATGATATTCCAATATGCTAAATAATAACTTCTTAAAAGAGATACCAAGTTTTATCAACTTTGTGTTTGTTCTATAACTCAGTGTCTAATATGTACTCAAAATATGCATAAAAAGAATGGATGAAGAGTTCTAATATTTTCACTGATCTCCTCATCTCAAACAATAAGCATGACAGAAAGTCAAGACTTTCTAAACCCAGAATAAATATGAGGCTGATCTCCTTTGCAAACTCAACGAATAGTTTCTAATATAAGAATGGTTATAGTGAGATCTCTAAGATGCTATGACTCCATTTAGTAAGCATTTACCTTGTTGCGTTGAAGCCTTGGGTGAATGCACTTATTAATCTATCAGTGAATGTGGAATTCATAGACGATTCCTTTAATTCCATTTTGCACAAAACAGACAGTATATGGAAAGCAAATAGATTTTAATAGCTTATTCATGACTTTCTAATGACAAAATTAGTCTGAATATCAAAAAAAGGAAAACTGAATTATATTGTGAAAATCAAGAGACAAGTCAACCTGAGAATACGTCAGTATTAACAAAAATTGACCTTTTAAATTTTTGTCTCAAATGAAGTGAGTATGTGAAATAAGAACCTACAGATTGTCCCGGACCTCTCCCCAGCACAATCAGCAAGGCTGATCTGTGCACTTCTTCTACCTCTTCAGGGATTTTTTTCCTTAATTTAAGGAAGCTTTCTTTTCTGATCTTGTTGAGTATCTGGTCAATGCCAATGAATGGTTTGAGCTTCTCCCCCACCCTCTGCTCCTCCGTCACGCAGATCTGACCTTTTCATCGTCTCCCACATCTCCTGTACTTCCCATTCTGGCATTTCATTTTTTTTTTCATAATCTTTCAAACTAGTTCTTCAACTCTGTCATCCAAATATTCTGTTTCATTCATTCTGATTCTGAGACTTCCTTCTGTCTTTTCAAATTGGCTTGTTAAATTTTTCAATTCCATTTTCATTTCTATTTGAGTTCACTTCAAAATTTCTATCGGAAATTCACTTTTCAAGTCTTCAATTGTTTCTGCCATTTCACTCAGCGACATATATATATGTTTGTGTGTGTGTGTGTGTGTGTGTGTGTGTTTCCATTAATTTATTCCCATTCTCTTTGAGTTCTTTGAGCTTTTTGTGTGTTCTTTAAAGTTGTAGAATGAAAGTATTTATGATTGTTCTTTTAAATTCTGCATTCTGGGTTTCCTCTGGGTAGTTATCATTGTAGTACACTTCGGTAAAACTAGTGGGCTTTGGTGGGGAGATATTATATTTGACTTTCATATTATTTATGTTTTTGTACTGTGGTCTGGGCATGTGGATTTCTTTTGTTGGTTCTGTGCCTGATATGAAATTTTAGCTTGCTTTTGTTTTGTTGAAGTTTTGTTGTTTATATTGCTTATGTAGCATGGTGATTTCTGGTCGGGTATGAGTAGTTGATCTGTGCTTCAGCGTCTCACTTTTGACTTTTTTATTGGCAGGATGATTCCAAGGAGAGTAGTCAAGAGCTCCCCAGCAGGGTAAAGGGGTTTAGGCCCAATTTGAGACTATGGAAATCTAGTGTCTGGGTTCTGGCAAGCAGTCAGGAGGTCTCAGGTTAGATTATCAGGAAGACTTCTATGGCCAGGAAAGTGTGAAGACAGGATGGAGAAGATCTAACTAGCCAGGTAGAGTAGGTATGGGCCCTGAAGCAGGAGAATGTAGCTGATCCTGGAGCAGGGGAATCAAGACACAGTCAGTGGAGTCTCAGGCTCCTTTAAATATTAAATTAATGAAAGCAAAAATAAAAGTTAATAAAAGGAATAAAGTAAACAAACAATTTCACTTAGCAAAAATATTTCTCTTATCACCCAATTCAAATATTAAGGACAAATTCTGTGTGTACGTTTTACTTAAAATAAAAAATAGACTCAAAAAGTACCTGAGTCTGACATTTAAGGAATCAGTATGGAAGGGTTTAATGCATGGCCACCCTAATGAAAAGACCCAAAGTGATATTTTAAAAATATATGTTTTGCTTGAGAGAATAATAAAATGAAGTTGCAGTCAATTCCCAAAACTTAAGTGTTAAAATCAGGGTGCCCACAAGTACAGCCAATCAGTGAGTTCCAGGTTCAGTGAGAAATCTTGTCTCAAATAATAATATAGTAATAACAATAAAGGAAGACACCTGATACCGACAGGATATCTACACAGGAGCAGGCATAAGCACATGGACTCCTCATACACATGTGCACACCTGAACATAGATGTCTGACATACACATGCAATAAAGATTCAAAGAATGGACTGAAGAGAAGGCCCAGCAGTTAAGAATGTTTCCTTTTTTTCTTGAGAACTCATGTCCAGGTACTAGCTGCCATGTTACGTGAGTCACGACCACCAATAGCCCCAGTTCCAGGGGATCTAATGACCTCTTCTGACCTCCATGGCACCACTACAGAAGTACACATGTGACATAAACACAGAGAAGCACACACACAGAAAGAGAAGCGTAAATGAAAATAAAAAATTTTAAACTTAGTAAAAAAATAAAAAAAACCTCAAAAAGAATAGTACTTGAAAAATTGATGTAGGAAGAAGCAGCAAGGGAAAGAGTTAAGGAGGGTTGGCTGGCTGTTTCTCAAGCGACACTCTGTGTGTTCTGGGCAGAGTGGTCTCAGCCTCTTTAACAATGACACCAATCCCATTTATGAGGTAAGAACCTTAATGACTGAAACATTTCCGAAAGGCCTCACCTCTTAATTCTCTCCCATGAATACGAGGATTCAATGCATGGCTTTGTGAACAATACCCATATTCAAGCCACAGCAAAATCAGAGTAACAAAAAGATTCTTGTAGAAAGGCTCAAGATTTTAGAAGCATTATTTAAGCTCAAAATAATCTGTAAAAGCTACTTCTTTCTAATCACTTTAAGTGATTAGAATTTGAAAATATGGCTCTAAAACTGACATAGCAGAATTTCAAATGAGAGATGCTTTCATGAGGATGGCTCTGACTTCAAACTCAGACTCCATATAAAAATAGCCAAACAAGGAAGAGGATCAAAACAGACACTTTATTTTCTTAGTTCTGTTACTTCACTCTGTGTGCTGGCTTTTCCATTTAATCCAGCAACTGTTAGGCTCAAAAAACAGTTGTAGCATTCTACAAGTCACATGAAAAGAAAGCAAACTGAACCTACTGAGAGATCAAATGCTCCAGGACTTCAGCTGGTCAGAAAAACAGAACACAGCAAATTGACTAAAAACCAGGGCACAGCAAAATGGATATTTAGAATTTTCAACTTAATATGAAAAATGTAGTCACATAAAAACAAATAAACTGACAATTTGTAGACAAGGAAATACAAACACCAAACATGAAATCATGTAATCTATGTAATCACAGGAAAAGAAACTAAAACAGTAGTCATATGCCATTTGATTTCCAGTACATTAAAGGTAAACACAATTTTTTTCATTAAAGGGCCAGATATTAATTAATTCAGGTTTAGCAGATAAAGAAATAGAGACTACTTAGTAGATATGTCTGCACCTATTTAACATATAATCATTACAAATATTTAAAGAGGCTTTAAAGAAGACAGGAGAGCATTGTGCCACATTTGACCCCTGGCCCAAAGTTTGGTGACTCTTCCTTATATGAACAAAACTTTAAAACTTATAGTATTAAGTGCTGGTTTAAACATAAGTAAGAATATTTTCCATGAAGGATGATTTATTAATGCAACTGCTTTAGAGGGTAACATGACAGGATGTATCAAAATTAACATATTTACATGATTATCATAAATTTTATTACAAACTAACATGTTTATATTTTTATGGTGCAAGGAGAAAAATAGTCCCCTTTTGTTTGTATTTAGTTACAAATAAATAAACTAAATAAAAAAATAAGTAAACTAAATAAAAAATTTAGTTTGTATTTATAAAAATCTTGAGAACTGGGCTTCAGCTCCTAATGTTCGCCGTGCTGGTGAATGAAAAGGAATTTAAATATAGGTGATGTTAAGAAAGACAAGAAGACTTTTGTTCAGAAACATGTCTGGTTCCACACCATGGAAAAGAAAGACTGGGCCATATCTCTCCAGTCTCTTTGTAAGTAACCTGGAACTAATTAATTTCTCTAAAAGAGCATTCTCTCTCCATTCAATTGGTTTAAACCAGGGGGTGCAGTGGGGCTGAATGCTGGGCCTCATCATGAGAGAATTCATGATACAGTTGGCATAGCTGAGCAGACCTGTCTGACAAAAAGAGAATGCTCCCTGGAAAGGGATTTATGGAGCCACTGCTAATATGGGGACCAGACAAGGGAAAAGTATGGACAGAAGAAATTTTGATATGGTGGATTATCCCCACAGGACTGGTGTGTATGGCGGCCCTTGCAGGGCTGGGGCGGTTTATAGTGAAATATGTAATTAAGGTGAACTTGCCTAAGCACATGAAATCGGTGGGACAAATACCAGTGGTGATGGTGCATGCTGGAGACTCCATGGAGGAGGCCGTGGCGTGTGGGTCAAGTTCGAGATGGCAGTCTCAGGCTGAGGTCTTAGCACAAAGATAAATGAGATGAGCTGTGTGCTGTGGACAACAGAGCCCTAGAAGTGGAGCTGCTGAAATCCTTTCAAGTCCAGGAGCTTGTGAGTGAATCTCAGGTGTCCAGCCTTGAGCTATTTCCTGAACTTAGATGGTGCTTAGGTATACCCAGTTCTTCCTTTTGAAATAAGAGTATCTGTTTGGGATTTTTTTATAGGAGTTCATAGTTAAGAGACTTTAAGAGATTGTAAATTTTTATTATTTAGCTTTTTTAAGGGCTATGGGACTTTTAAGATTGTACTGTCTTATGCTGATGTTATCATCATGTCTTGGGGATAAGAAATGGAAAGGTTGTGACATAACAGTGATGTTTTTGTGTGTCAAGTTGACAACGGGTCAATTGTGTTGAACAGTTTTAGTGTCAACTTGACACACGGGTTGAGGAAGCTCAACCGGGGAAATCCCTCCATTGAACTGGTCTGTGGCCATGTCTGTGGGGTATTTTCTTGATTATAGAATGATGTGGGAGGGCCCAACCCACTGTGGATGGTGCCAACCCAAGCAGGTTGTTCTGTATTGTATAAGAAAGCAGGCTGAGCATGGGTCAGAGGAGCAAGCCAGTAAGCAGCATGGCCTGTGCTTCAGCTCCTGCCTGCAGGTTCCTGTCCTATGTTCCTACCTTGGGCTCCCTCAGTGACAAACTGTTACCTGGGAGATGTAAGCTACATCAACCCTTTGCTCCCCATGTTCGTTTGGGCCAGAGTGTATTGTCACAATGATTGAAAGCAAATTAGGACAGTAGTATAATAATATATGAAATGCATATTATATATTTAAGTATATAGTATTTATAGTGTTATATATAATATATAATGTTTTATAATAACATATCCTATAATAAATAGCATATATTAAATAGAATAATATTAAATATAGAATTATAATAATATTTAAGAGAAATCTGTCTCAGCACTTTGAAAGTAAAGGCTGGAGGATCAGGAGTTCAAGGACTTCCTCAGACATATAGTGACTTTAAAGCAAGTTTGGGCTACATGAGACCCTGTGTTAAAAAAAAATCAAAAGCAATCAAACAGACATGCTTGCTAGATTCCCAGGATTCTATTTTAGAAGCTTTCCTCCATGAACCATATCAAATGAAAAATCTAAGTGAATTCATATTCACACGACACACTGCAGGGACTCAGATACTCTACGTACTTCTCACTTAGAATGGCCACTGGTGGTGGTTTGAATGAGAAGTGCCCTCCACAGGCTCAAGTTCTGGAACACTAACCCAAAGCTGGTGGCAATATTTGGAGAGGTTTAGGAGGTGTGTTCTTGCTGAAGGAAGCATGTCATTGCGGGTGGGATTGAGAGTGTGTATCTTTTCCAACTTCCGTTTTGCTCTCTTTGCTTCATGCTTGCAGTTAAAAAAGCGATATTTTGGGTTCCTGACCCACTGCCTGCTGTCATGGCTGTTCCACCATTATGGACTCACCCTCTGCACCCATAAGACGAATTCAACTCTTCTTTCCATAAGTCTCTTTAGATCATGATGTTTTATGTCAGCAAGAGAAAAGTAATTAAACATAAGGTGATTGACAGGAGTAATGTATTTACCATTTACCCTTCATCATTTTAATATTGAGAGGCCTCTACCACTGTAGTCTGGAAAAAAATGCTAACAGATATTCTCTGTAATAGCACTGGTATATTACAGCAGGAGTTCAGTAGAAGGCCAAAGGTATACAAAATGACAAGTGTTCAAATTTTCTTATGAGGTAGTTCTGAGGAAAGCATTATTTTTAAATGATCAGGATGAGTAGAGTTGTCAGAAAGATATCCAGTGAGCTCACATCCCTTGCAGTGCCACCTTTGCTCAAAGAACACTGTCTTCACCACAGAGAAGTCCAGGCTTACAGTTCTTGAATTTTCTTTCAGCACTTTAAGGACCGTCTTTTATTTTCCTCTGCTCTCCATCACTTTTGGTAAGAAGCCAGTGGTATTTCAAAGAATAATTCCACTATACAAAATCCTTCTCCTTCCTGATTATTTCAAGATCCTTTTCATTAATTTTGAAGTTTCAAGTGCTGACTTTAGTTGTGATAGCATCTTGAATGTGTGTGTGTCTCTACCCTGCTTGAATTTCTCTGAGATGCTTCAAAAATACTGCCATTCACCAACTCAAGAAATTTTGGGTGATTATTTTATTAAATATTTTGCCTTTTCTCTCCTTTCTATCTTCATAACGAGTCCATTAGGCACCAAGGCTCTAGTTATTTCCTTTGTTCTCAAATTGGCTAATTTCATTAAACTATCTTCAGAATCACGGCTTTTTTTTTCTGTCTTTCCTCCATAGTTAATTTTCTATTTCAGATATTTTATCTTGAAGTTTGTAATTTATACTTTATTTTATTTGTCTTTCATTCACATAGTAAATTTTCTTCTACTCATAAAATAGTTATAATAACTTCCCCACCTCCTAACTCATCTTGGAGTAGTTATTTGATGGTTCTTTTATTAGGGTAGAATACAGATTTTATAATTATTCAAATATCAACTTTTTATGTATTTCTCCCTTACTGACCAAGTTACTCTCCCTCTCAGCTCCTCTCCGTCAGTCCAGGCGTCTGCTCTGTCCTATTAAAGCACCTGTTCTGCCCTGCTGTTCCCCAAATACACTCTCCCTTCTACAAACACGTGAGTCTCCTTGATTTGATCTAGCAGCAAAAGAAACAGTACTACTGGCAAATCTTGAACGATTTTAGTTCTCCATGAGAAATTTCTCCCTCAAGTAATTTTAAATGTGAAGTCAATGGTATTAGTTATGTAATCAAAACTTAAAGATGTGGCTTCATAGTTAACTGTGTGTGTTGCTCTTTCACAAGAACCAAGTTCGGTTCCTGGGTCACAACTGCCGGTAATTCCAATCCCAGGGATCCAGCGTTATCTTCTGTCTGCTGTGGACACGTCCACACATTTGCATATACCCATCCACAGAAACAAGCATATACCCATAATTAAAAATAATAAAAATATATTCTTTAAAAAATATAATTAAGTATAGAATACAATGTGCCATTTAAACATGCCAATCTACATCTTATTATTTAGAAAAATCTGAAAGAGTAGTAGAGGTACATTGCAAGATATGAAACTAGAGACTATAATGGAAAGAAATAAAATGTTATGAAAATTCAGGTATCATCACATATAGAAAGAAAAAATGCTTCTCCTTGTTTCAGAGATAACTAACTAGCCATGATGAAGACAGCGTGTGTTCAGTAAATGCCACCAACTCTCTTGTGGCTAAAGCGAAAGGCTCTGAGACAATTCTGCCTGCCTTTTCTGATTCTCTTAATTCCCTAGAGGTAGAAATGATTTTATGAAAAATTACTCTAGACTTAATTGTAGCATATACAGGAGTTATTTGGTGACTAAGAAATGACAAGAATTTTGATGTTTTAAAATTAAGAGAAATTTTATTGACTCAAGAATTTCATACGATGAATTTTTATCATATTTATACTTCCCTCCCCATCCCGACCTTCACCTAATTAACCACTACCCACATGGATCTTACGTAAACCAGGTGCAGGAAAAATCTTATCTCATTAGAGTCTAAGTAACCTGTGCCGAAGTAAGGGCCCACTCACTTTCCTATATTATGTGGTTTTGGTTCAGAACATACCCAGGTTTCTTGGAATGGGATTTTCACTGTTAATTTCTTTTCTCTTACACATTTCCTAGGAATGTTATGTAGGAATTTCTCTTTTACTTAGTGGTCAGAAATTCTTGTTTTTCCTTATCAGGTTCATTGTTCACAGCCCTTACATGCAGGTTACACTTTGGCTGTTTCTAGATCTTACTCAGCACAATGACTGAGGACTGAGGTGTTGTCCAGAAGGTTGATTCCCCATAGTATTTTACTGTGGGTAAAAGAAGAAACTGGGTCTTCATGGAAGGCAGTAATTAGCTCACAGGCCTCTAATCCAAGATTCTCTGAGTGGCAATTTGGAGGTTTCACAGCTTCACAGTTTCACATGACCTTTTTAGACAAGTGTCTTCCAGTTTATTTATCTGAAATCTGTAGACTTTTCAGATTTCTAATGTTGTTGATGGCTACAGTCCATTCTTGACAGCCATTGGCGATTATGATGGTCAGAAGACCATGGGATCCATGGGGTACGTGGGCAGCCATGCCAACCTGGCCATCATTGTGTGAGGATAGCCATGTCCAAGGTCACAGTTCTATATTGCTGGTGAGTGGGTGGCCAGGGGCAGCACAGCTCCACCATATTGTCTTCCCAGTTACTTTCCCTCTAACTTGCCAAGTCCTGAGATCAGAATTTTGAAATCAATATAGAAAAATCAAGATTCTTTATTAAATGTAGAGGCCAAGAGTCACGTTTTAAGTCCTTGTGCTGAGAGTTGCAATTGGCCCCATTTCTCTGGCGCTACCACCAACTTGGCTTTCCAGTTGCTTTCTTTCTCACTTGCCAAGTTCTGAGTAATGACAAGAGTTTTAACAGAAGGCTGTTCCTTCATGTTGGATCATCATATCTGGAGAGAAGTTGGGCCAGTCTGTTTAAGTTATACTACTGAGACATGTAAAGGGGCATGTTTCAAATGTGTTTTGATTCATGGTTCCACAGTACTGACCACATTATTCCAAATTTGGCTTTTGAGTTGGGTAGTTCTTAGTGTGATTGCAGTTATGAAAAGGAAACTCCCCTCAGGAGAATGTAATCAGGAAGAGGCATACAGAAGGAAGATGGGTCCTAAGAATGGAAAGAAAATAACCAAACAATGATGTGTGTGCAGTCATAACACACGGGCTTCTGTCCTAAACAAGTTCAGACATACTAAATGCTCAGTCAACAAAAACTTTCACAACTGATCTGTACATTGTGGCACACACCTTTAATCCTAGCATTCTTTTTATATAACTATGTGTATAAATATGGAGAAATGTGGGTTAAAGCCAAGGAAGATTATCAGATTAGTAGCCAGTAGGATTATTATACACAAAGAATAGTAAACAATGAATTGTTTTCAATCCACACAAATAACATTGAGAGATGTTAAAGTCAAATTTCTTTCCCTGAATTGGTATGCTGGTGTCCTATGCAGCAGCACCTGGAAATCTAACTTCTTTTAGAAGAAGGTCTGTAAATGTTGCTCAGTTAACATCAGACTATCACCATGGAACACGATACAATATGATAGTTGTTCTAATAAGAGGGAATCACAATATGAGAAGAGACACACAGGAGGATACCATGCAGGGTAGCAGCAGAGTGAGTTCGCTGCAGCTACAGACCAAGAAACATGGAGGACTGTTCACAGCCACCAGAAACTAGGAAACCTGTGCATCTCAGCTGAGGATTGCCCACAGGTACCAGAAACCAGAAGTCAGGAAGGTGTGGTTCTTCCCTGTGTATCTCAGAGGGAACATGAGCATGCTAGCACATCACTTCAAATGTTCAGTCATCAGACTTATGAGAGAGAATAACTGCTGTACCTGTGGTATTTTTGATGACAGCCCAAGACACTAATACCAAACCACATTTGGAAAACCTATTACTAACTTTGGTCAACATTTGGAAACGAGTTGGGAACACAGCAGACATTCTACAAAAGGATGAGGAACAATAATTAAGAAGAATAAAGATGTTCTCAATTTAAAACAATAATGTATAACCAACATGCAACCACTTAAAATTAAACTTCAAGTACAGGCAGAGTTTATGCTTTTGAACAATCAGAAACACAGGAAAATCATTTGTCCTACCAAATTATAGAAGGTTCAATCTCACAATTAAAAAATTCTGAACAACATGGCCTAGTCTAGGGAAAAACAAAGTCCAACAGTAGTAAGAGTCTTTCTAATTGTGAAAGGCAAGGAGCAGAGTCCAGAGTGAAACTGTGACTGCAAGCAGACACCGTGCTGTCCTGCACACTGAAGAGGTAGCTTTGTCCAAGGCCTTGTGGGCTGTGGGCAGGGATCTCATACATCTTTTTCTAACAAGGAGCATCTGGTACAGATGTTAGCTTTATACTGAGTGGAGAATAAAAGCACAGTGTTGCTACTAATATGATGTAATCTTTAAGCAGTTCTGAGAAACTGCATTTTCTTTGCCATCACTAGAATTGGGTTGTCTCACTGGCTGTCAGGTAGCAGTCATAGTAGGACATCACCACGTGGAGAAGCTTGAGCATGGTAGTCTAGAATATAGCCAAGTGCAATACTTAGCTCATAGTTCACATATCTACCTGTGGTTTAAAATGTCTTCAAAAAGGTTGTACTTTGACTTAGAACTGAAAAGGGCTATTACATGTGAAACAAGAATTGGAAACCAAATTATTTTCTTGCAATGCAATAGTCATGTATTTTTTACTACATCTAAGAAAATACAGGTCATTATATCAAGTGATAGCTACAGCTGCTTTTTAATTAGTTTTTAATTGTTTCTGTGTATGAGTGTATTGTCTGCATGAATGTAAGTGTGCCCATGCTGTGCAATGCCCACAGAGGTCAAAAGATGGCGTTGGATCTCTGGAAACTGGAGTTAGGATGTTTATCTGTCAAGTGGGTGCTAGGAACTGAACTTGGGTCCAATGCAAGAGGAGCCAGTGCTCTTACCCACTGAACCATCTCTCCAGCCCCTCTGTGCCTGCTTTACATGAAAAACAATATTGTCTGTCTCTTGCTCAGCAACCTGACAGAAAGCAAACAATGCTGTCATACTTTTGGAATGATAAGAGAAAGTTCAAAATGAAAAGAGGCTGATGCAGTTCATCCATGCCCAGACAGACAAAACTGACACAGCAGTGATTCAGTGTGTATCATCACACAGCACTGCCGCACTACTGACATCTAACAACAGTGGCCCAGAACTGCATCCCTGTCAACATCGCACGTCACTGCCACAGCCCTGCATCGCCATCAACAACATGCAGCACTACTTCGGGGATGTATCACTGTCAGCCTCTCATGGCACTGCCAAGCATGCCATCCCAACCAATCTCAAACAACACTAGCACAGCCCAGTATCACTGTCAATACTATACAGCACTGCACAGCATCACATCATTGTCAGCATAACACAGCAATGCCACGGTCTTGCCTTACTGTCACACCGTTCACCAGTGCCCTGCACTACATCAAGATTCAATCAGAAAGAATACTGTCACAGTGTTGCCTCACAGTACAACAGGCAGCATTGTTTGCCTTCGTGGAAAGTAATCTACACTTAGAGTTGATCATATTTTCTAATACTATTTTTAATTGATGCCAAAAGCCGCTGAAAGTAGGGTAATTGTGTTATATACCCAGACATGAAAGGAGAAAATGAATAGCAGCTAACATGTTCCAGACACATATATGACAGGTGACAAAATGGAGCGGAAGTAAAGAAGTCTAAGAAGGAGCCATTTACAGAGTGTAACACTGCAAAAAGGGCTTGTTTTTTGACATTCAAAAGATAAACCAAGCAAACAATTTTTTCAAAGCAATTTTCATTTTTACCTAACCAAAGGAGTGTCGGAAAAGAAAATTTCCTCAGAAAAATGTTGCAAGTAGCAAAACAGAACCTAGCTCTTTATTTCTTAGTAAAGAAGCAATCGGTGTCATTTTATCTCTGCCAGAACCCCTACAAATCTGATGCTGCAAATCTCATCACAGTCTGGGTTCACATATTCACTCAAGTGAAAACACAAATTATAACTCTCAAGCAGCTAACTAAAACAGGCAAAAATGTTTGGTCTTAAACATATCTCCCAAACATATATATGTTCTCAGTCTTGGATCCAAAATAAAATTTACTAGCCAACAACTGCGGTGTTTTAAGTTTTCAGGGAAACCATATTAAGGCATCAATCTCATGAAATCATTTTATGTGTATTACCGATTACTCTTGATAAGTCTCTAAAATATCAACAACATCATCATCGTCATCATCATCACTCAATAGAGAAAGAATCAGATGTTCCCAGCAATCACATAACGCACCCAAATTTACTCTGCCAACAATTGATGCATCATCTTCTCTTTTCTCATGAGAATGTAAATACTACTAAAATTGCCAAACTACATGGTAACTTTGTGCTTATTATTTCAGACTATTAAACTCTTGCAAAATGCCAGAAACTATTCATATTCCAAGCTGCAGTCCTATAAGGATTCTAGTTTCTCCAGTCTCTTCACCAGCAGCCATCGTCTCTCTTGGCTGTGTCCAACCTCATGGATTTAGCTGGTGAATTTGATATGAAGTTCATTATGATTCAGACCTGCACTATGTTCACCAATGGCAATGTGGACAGTTTCTTCATATATAAACTGGCCATTTACACATTTTGTTTTAGAAATCTCTATTCAGAATCATTCTCTATTTTATTCATTATGGTGAAATATAAATAGCAAAATTTATCATTTTAATCATTTTAAAGGATATCATCAGTAGTATTAAGGATATTTTCAATATTCATAAACATCATTAATAACAACTTCAGGAAATCTGAAACAGAAACTCCATGGTCATTAACTTACAGGTTTCTGTACTTCCATTCCTCAAGCTCTAAATAGCCCCTACACTGCTTTCTGTCCCTATACATTTTACTACTCAAGGAAGATCACATGAGTGGAATCATTCAATAGCTGTGCACAGCTTATTTCACTTGTGATCTTTTTACAAGGTTCATGCATCTGTCAAAATTTCATTTCTTTTGACTGCTGAATAATATTCTCTTGCACGTGTATTTTATATTTTGTTCATCCAGTCTTCTTGTGTGGGTTGCTTCGACATTTTAGCTATTATAATGATGATGATATAAACAAATATTTGCTTAAAATTTTTTTGTGCTTTTTGTTATATTGTTAGAGGTAAAAGTACTCAATCATAAGCTTTTGATGAGTCATCAAACTCTTTACCCAGTGGCTGCACTCTTTTACTTTTGTGACTAGCAACGCACAGTGATTCCAATTTCTCCATATCTCATTCAGTGTATGCACACATGTGTAGATATGTGTTAACTGTCAATTTCACAGACTCTGGAATCCACCAAGGATGCATGCTACCAGGCAAACCTGTGAGGGATTATTGTTTGGATTAAAGTCCCTGGGTATGCTTGAAGGGTTACCTTGTTTAGGTTAAATTGAGGTAGGAAGAACTACCCTAACAGTAGGCAGTGCCATTTCCTGGGCTTGGGTCATGGACTGAATAAAGGAGAGAGTGAGCTGGGCATGAGCATTCATCTCCCTCTTCTCCCTGACTGCAGACAATGTGACCAGCTGCTTCAAGCTCCTGCCACTGCCATTTCCCTGCTAAAATGGACTCTGATTGCAAACTGTGAGCCAGAATAAATCTTTCTTTAAGTTCCCTTTGTCTGAGCATCACAACGGCAGTAAAGGTACCTAATACAGTCTCAGACGATGGGGGGAGCTGCTCTGCTATGGCCACTGCCTATTCATAATTTGTTTGGTTTGATTTTAGTGTTTGATATGGGATGTCAGTATATAACACAGTATATAACACAGACTGATTTCAAACTCTATCTATCCCAGCCTGGCCTTTAGTTCACAGATCTGCCTAGCTTCCTGAGTGCTGGATCAGAAGTGTGTACCATTATACCCACATCATTGCCAATTCTTAATGGGACTACTTTTTTTCATATTGAATTCTAAAAGTTTTTTACATATTCTGGATATTCCTTTTGATCAAGCATCAACTGCATGTCGACAGTGCCAAGTATGAGACTGACATATGGCAGATTCCCCTATCACGACTGCCATTTAAGTATTGACCAAACATTGCAGCTGAAGTCCACCTGGATGAAGACATGTTATACTGGATTTTCTAAACTGTCAGAGCAGTGTACATGCTTCTGTGTATATTCTACCTCTGTGTGTATGAGTTTTCATTTTTTATATTTGTTACTTTAATGGGCATTCTCAAATCCTAGAAAATACTTTAAAATTCAAAACAATTTCCAAGAGTGAGGTTAAAATTTGCCATTTGGCAATTAAAAGGAGTGCTTTGAAATGACAATTTTAGAAAACCACAGAGAGTTAGGGAAAATGCTGAAAACCTCCAACACAAACTGAACAGGGAGAGTAGAAAGGGACTCATCTAGGAGCAACTGATGGTACCCTTCCATTTCCCTGTCACAGAGCCCATGATGGCAGCACCTGATTCCTGTTCAAACCAAGTGGCCTGGACAGCAGAACTAGAGTGCAAACAGAGACAACAGGAGAGAATTAGCGTGGTGTGTGCCTGAGATTGATGTTGATCCCCTTCACGGCCAAGTGAAATGCCAATAATGCTTGTGTAGCATTTTGTGAGGCAACAGGAGTATTGATTCCTGAGCAATAATAAAGAATGGAGTCTTGCTCTTAGGTATAAAAATATTGGCAACTGTTTCAAAGAATTGACTCATAGGGGCCAGAGTGATGGCCTAACTTAATACAAATAATTCAGGCTTCAGAAGCATTTCACCAGCAGTCAAACATGGTCTGCATGCAAGGGCAGTGCTACTACTCTACCTGCCACGTCCCTGGACCCCCAGTCTACCCACCTGTGCTGGATGCCTTAGTGTTAACTTGACAAATGTGGGTTGAGGGAGCCACAAATGGGGAACTCCCTCTGTTGGACTGGCCTGTGGTCGTGTCTGTGGGGTATTTTCTTGATTGATGAGTGCTGTGGGAGGGCTCAGTACTGCTGTGGATGGTGCCATCTCTGGGCCAGTTGTTGTCTATTGTATAAGAGAGCAGGCTGAGCATGGGACTGGGGAACAAACCAGTAAGCAGTATTCCTCCATGGTCTGTGCTTCAGCTCCTGCCTCCAGGTTCCTGCCCTGAGTTCCTACCTTGGGCCCCTCAGTGATGAATTTGTGTGACCCACAATATTATAAGCCAAATAAACCCTTTCCTCCCTAAGTTGGTGTTGGTCAGAGTATTTTGTCACAGCAGTGGAGAAGCACACTAGGACAGAAATTGGTGCCAGGATCGTGGGGAACTGCTGTGACAGACCTGACACTGGTGTTTGGGGGAATATTGTGGAAGCATTTGGAACTTTGGGTTAGAACACCATCCAGTTCTTAGTTGGTTGCTGTGGAGCTTGGAACTGTTACGCTGAAAGAGTTGTAGATTGTGGAGGCCTGGCTTGTGAAGCTTCAAAGGGAAGCGGAGACTATCAGGGCCGTTTGTGTGATGTTTTGAATTGAGAATCTGTGTGTTCTGATTGACTGGGACTGAAGAATCTGCTGTAAGCAAGAATAGAACAGAACCTAAAGTGAAACCTTTGTTTCACTGGGACAATTGCTGCTGGTTAGCTGGGGCTGAAATATCAGCTGTACGGAACAAGCGACCAGCATTACCATGGCAAAATCTGGGAAGAATTTCCTGAGGGTGAGCCCACAAGCTGTTGTTCAGAGGGGCCCAAGGCTGGAAGCAGGACTTGGTAGCGTTTAAGTCTCCTGCATTATTCTGGTGCTGAAATCATGAAGCAGTGGCAGAAAGCAGCCGAGGCTTGGCACCCGAGACGCCAGGACAGGACACTGGTGAAAGTGCAGCCTCGGTCGTAGTGAAGACCCCGAGACTGCACGGGTCATGTGAGAATCCGAGAAACCAGGAGAGGCCAGAAAAGCCCATTGGTGAAGGTGCAGCCTCAGTTTCAGAGGAGACCTTGGCTTTTTGGAAATGCCAGGGCCACGGGAAAACCACAACGACAGCAGCAAAAGCAAAATGGAGCTGGCCTGGGCCTGTGCCAGGAGCTATGTAAACCGTGGATGGCAGAGCCAGAGAAATAGAGCTGTCCAAACCCTTTAGTGCCCAGAAGATTGTGAGTGAGTCCCAAACATCCCAAAACTTAGGTTTTGCTTAGGTATTCCCAATTCTTTCCTTTGAAATAAGACAGTACTTGTTTTGGATTTCCCAGGAACCCACAGTTAAGAGATTTTTTTTTTTAAAGACTGTGCTCTTTTAAGATTTTGGATTTAAGGACGGTGGGGCTTTTAAGGTTGTATTGTCTTATGCTATGATATTAATGTTAACATAATATCTTGGGGACAAAAAATGAAAAGGTTATGCTTTAATAGTGTTGTGTTTTGTGTGTCAAGTTAACAAGAGGTCAATTGTGCTGAATATCTTTAGTGTCAACTTGACTCATCTAGGTTGAGGGAGCCTCAGTTGGAGAATTGCCTCCATTGACCTCATCAATGGAGTATTTTCTTGATTGATGAGTGCTGTGGGATAGCCCAGTTCAGTGTGTGCCATGCCATCCCTGGGCAAGTTGTTGTCTATTTTGTAAGAAAGCAAGCAGAGCATGGGCCAGAGGTACAAGCCAGTAAGCAGCATTCCTCCATGGCTTGTGTTTAAGCTCCTGCCTCCAGGATCCTGCCCTGAGTTCCTACCTTGAGCTCCCTCAGTGATGAACTGTGTAACCTAGGAAAGATAAGCAAAATAAATCCCTTCCTCCCCAAGTTGGTATTGGTCACAATGTTTTGTCATAGCAGTTGAAAGCAAACCAAAACACCACCCACTGATTTGAGTAGAGACAGAGCCAAGAGATTCCTGAGGTCTTGTTGAAAACAAAGAAAGATGATAAAAAATGGAAAAAAAGGAAAGGAAGGAAAAAAGAAAGATCATAAATTGTCTACAGACCCAGCATTAAACATCAGTATTCTACCCACATTTCTCTTCTCCCTGTGGAAGGTGATGGAGTGCAGGCGGCAGCTCCCGGAGCAGAGGATGCTGCGCCTTAGATGTGGGACTTCTAAGAGCAAGAGCACTTTATGCTATAAGTTACAGGTTTTATACACAAACAAAAATGAACCATTGCAAATGTGTATAATTATTAATTTAATGTTTTGTTTTTGGTGAAACACTGATACTGATAAAATGTTAAGAGTTGTTCAGAGAGGGATACAGTACCCGCTCCCACAGCCATCCATTCCTAACACAGAATAAATTTGTGAAAGAACAAAGAAATCATCAATGCTGGGGAGTCTAAATATCTTAACTTCTGACAAGGGATAAAAAAGAATGCTCAGTCTCATATGAAACCATTGAAAGATGTGAAATAATGCAGAACCATGATCACTGGAGAAAGTTTTTAAAATTACATTTATGAAATTATTAAAGAGATATATGAGGCACAGGTACATATGAAAATTTTAAATTAGCTGGTAACAAAGGAACTACTGACTTAGGCCCAGCTGTCCTTTAGAGGGAAAGGATGCCTTATAAGTCAGAACAGAACTAGTGAGTAGCTCTGGAGAGCACATGCTTAACGTGTGCAAGGCATGGAGTCAATACTCAGTACTATATGAATAAAGAAAGATTTGAAGAGAAAGGGATGATAGGACATTATAAGATTGATCATTTTGAAAATGTCCATGAGTGAACAATTTGTTGTGGTTTTCTGGTTTGTTTTTATTTTATATAATTATACTTACTACCTTGCCTTTGATTTGTCCTAAGGACACATGTACAACTATTGTTAAAATAAGAAACAGTCAATATCATCATGTTACAGAAGCACCAGGAGCCTAACTCAGTTTGTAGAGCCAGCCACATTAGCCCTTGGCTTATAGTTACCCATACTAGCCCACAGCACTTTGGAGCATAAACTTTCTGTCGTCAGTTTAAAAATGAAGGCCAAAGTAGCCTTTGGAAATATCCGGCACAATCAACAGAATACTTAGTCTCGTATTCTGCTGGACAGAATGGATAACTTTCCTGTAGTTAATAACACATCAATATATATCACATTTTCAGTAATTGTTTTTAACCCTGAAGCTATATTTCTATACATATAAAAAATGTAGTCATAAGATTTTTCATAGCTCTTCCATACATAATATTAAAATATTGAAACAAATGTCAAAAGTCAGAGAACAAATAGTGTTAAGTGCAGTAGTGCTCAGCTTTTCTTTAAGAATGGGAAGACTTTGCACAAAGTGTGACTAAGCCTGTATGCTGTCCAGAGTCAGCATGCCATGCAATTCCACCTTTAGAATGGGTTTCTTATTGCATTATTCCAGCTAATCTTCCTCTTTTGCAGGTGACGCAGGGCAAGTGAACATCACTGTGTGCAATTCCATGTGAAAAGGTCATGCTTCCTTTAGAAGACAATCATCTTTTGCTGATAGTTGATGAGAGAAAATAGATTTCTTTACCTCTTAGACAAATTTGAGTCAAAATTTTCTTCTGCTTAGAGCTTCCTATATCCAAAATAGTTACTTTAAAGGCAAGGGTACAAAGCAATCCATCATTCAACCTCCATTCTTTTACTAGCTATTCAATAAATATATGCAACTATTTGCCATGTAACAATTTTGGTAAGCATTCTGTAGCCTCCTTCCATCCCCATTCTAGAGACCACTATTGCACTTTCTACTTCTATGAAACCAGCTTATCAGCTTCCATATGAGGCATTCATCTACACAGCATTGTCCTCTAATTTTACCCATGATGCTACAAATGATGATACTGCACCATCTCAGTAGAGCAACTGAACTTCACAAATATTTACTATATTTTTAATAAAGAACCAGAACAGAGGTATTTGAAGCTTCACCAAATCATAAACATTAAAGGAGATGGAAATGTCAGATATGCTGATTTAACCATTAAACACTGTATATATCCACTGAATTCATTGTACTCCATAAATATAGACAATACTATCTTTGGTTTGTAAAACTTGTTGTTGACCACTATATATTGTCCAATAAAACTGATAGAATTGTGGAGCAAATTTTAAAATCCCTACTAATATTAGTTAACATAAATAATTTGCCAGTTAAATTTGCTTAGCTGAAACCAATTACCCAGTTCTAATTTAGGGAAAAGGAAAACAAATTTCCAATAATCTATTTGTGCTTTTATATCAACAGAAATAATAGAATAATATCCCCACTATATTTGTCTGTTCAGCAGGTAGGAGATGGGAAAATACATATTGTCTATAATTAAAATATTTTCATTTTGTTATTTTAATATGATACAAATGTTTTATTTCATTAATTTACCAAAACATTTATTAAACATCTGTTGTGTTGTTGGCAACATGCTAAGTAGGCAGAGAGAGATGATAAAAATGAATAAAAAGTGGTCCCTACATTGCAGAAACTCATAGTCTAAAAGATAAACAGACATGCAAAACTTGATGTTGAAATGACCTACTACCAAAATGCAGGTGTGCAAAAAGAAAATGCTAGTATAAAAAGTCTTCAGCCTCAAGTTAGAGCACTGAAGATATATGGAGGCATTTTCACATGCTTTGGACCTCAAATCATTTGTAGAACGTAGGCATGCACGGGAAGGAGGTAACCCCGGCAGCGTTGAAAAACAAAGAGGTCGTGGTTACACAGAGTGGCAAGGTCTGTTTGACTGCAGAATAAGTAGTGCGCAGCAGAGAAATGCCGCAGGAAATTGTAGTATATATACACACAATGTAACTTTTTTCAGCCATTAAGAACAAGGCTATGTCTTTTGATGGAAAGTGAATATAACTATAGATAATCATATTAAGTGAATTTAGCCAATCACAGAAAGGCAAATTTGTTTTCTCTCATTTGTCGTTCCTACATTTTGTAAAGACACATAAAATCATATAAAATAGCCATTTGTACATGGAAGTACAAATGAAAAATTTTAGGAAGACAAAATGGACTATGCGAGAGGTTGGGGGCAAAAGAAGAGAAGACAAGGGTTAGAAGTGGAGTCTGTGCATGTACAAATCCTTAAACATTTTTAAATTAGAAAAGTTTGAAAGCTAGAACCTTATATGGGTTAATTAAAGCTGCTCACATAAGTCATAGATTTTTAAGTGAATATCTCAGTGCTAGGGGTGTGCTACCTCCCTATCAATTGTTTGCCAATGAGGCTGCCAAATGTGTCCAAAGCAATATAGGCTATTATCACTGTAGATTCACCCTCAGAACTGGAGGGTGAAATCCTGATGCTGAAATGAAAACACTACATGATTTCTTTGCAGAGCATAGAGGAATCGGGTTAGGACTGATCAGGGCAAACTTTTATGGTGACAGAAGGTGCTATGCAGGCTGCTTGGGGAGAATTATCAACAATCTTACTTAGCTGTAGACTTGAGTGCTACCTTAACCATCTATCATTGTCATATAGTGTTGTGACTGTTATGGGGTTGGATTTAAGACCTTTTCCATAGAAGACATTCAGATCTGGTACTATAATTTTGATGGAAAGCCTGTGAATGGGACATCATAAGCTCTACTGGAGAAGCCATAGCTGCTATTTTGGTAAATGGACATGATGTACCTGTCAAATTTCCTTGTAAATATTTATTTTTATGTCTACAGATTACTGCCTCTGTCAGTTTTGTTCAGAGAGGCTTTATACAGTGGATATCAGTTCTTTCAGAGACTAAAAACTAGTGAAAGTGCCAAGAATAAGTGGCCCTTGAAGGCTCTGCCATAAAGGGAATAGTGTGTGTGTGTGTGTGTGTGTGTGTGTCCTCCTCTAGGGCTCAGGAACCACTGAAGAAGGGTTCACAAAGAAAGTAAGAGCAGAAGGTCAGGGTGGAGTGTTTTGAAGCCATTGATAAATTCTCCAGGACTTTGCAAATAACTGCTCACCCTTGCATCTGTAACTAATTCTAAACTCACCAATTCACCAATATCAGAATCAAAAGCATGAAACTGGAAGGAGACTATTTGGGAAGCAGAAAGGTATCAGCAGTAGTGGGCGGGGAACCTGAGAGGGTGATGAAAGCAGATACTGTCATCTATACTGCTGCATAAATTCTCTCATGGTGAAGCCCAGCATTCAGCCTCACCCCACGCCCCAGGTTTGAACCAACTGAACGAATAGAGAATGTTCTTTAGAGAGATTGATTTATTTCAGGTGACCCATAAAGTCATTGTTACCAGGCCGCCCGCCAGTCTAGAGCAGGACTTGGAATGCTGCCTCCTGGGTCTTGGCCTTCTGCGTGGGCCCGGGACCTGGGCACTTTTCCTCCCGAGTGGCTTTGAGCATTCCCCGTGACCCTCACCAGCTTTCCGCCATGTTTTCTCTGCTTTCTCCTGGCCTTCCTGCTCCCTTATTGGTCATAGGGTGGGACTTGCCACTGAATGAACCAATAGTAATAAAAACCTCAGAGAGAACCAATGTATTTACCATACATATACATATATGGAAATATCATCATGCAACCCATTATTATGTATAATTACTATATGATAATAAAAACCATCAAAAATGAAATGAGGTAGACAAGAGGGTAGAAAGAACACGAAGGAACAAAATATGTCTTCTCAGTCTCTAGATAAGGTGGAGCCATCCACTCAGTCTAAACATAAGAGAGAGCCATCCACTCCATCTCTACATAAAGGGGAACTCACCCATTCAACCACTCACTCTATCTCTAGACAAAGGGGAGCTCACCCACTAAGTCTCTTCATATAGAGAAGTCGTTAGTAGAGTTTTTATAGTGAGTGATGCTGTCTCAATTTTTCTGATTCAATCTGTTCAAGTGATCAAGTCTCTGTCTCAATTAATATTTGAATATTAGTCTGAGGGGACATGTGAGTACAGAGATAGTACTTTAGGGGAAACTGAAGTTGTCCACTTAAGAAATAATGAAGATGTGTACTAGATGTTGATAATGGGGATAGAGATGATTAAGGAAAGAAAAGAGTGATTTAATGGTAGACTTGATTTTAGTATGGCAGTAATTTCTATGTGAAAATACAAAAAAGTAAAACTAGAACTGAACATATTAAATAACTCCTTCAAGAACTATGCAGATTATAAATATCTTAAAATCAGAATTGATTTGAAGATGGAGATGTAATAAGCAGTGTTTTGAAATACAATCTTGAAATTCCTAAGACCGAAGCAGGTAAAGATTATGAAGAATTTGAAAATACCTTGATTTCATTCCTTTCCATCTCAATTAAAGAAAGTTATGTGTCTACAATTCCTGCTCATCACTCATCTAAAGAAACAGAAAACTGACTTTGCTATATATTTTTTTAAATGGAACAAGGAAAATCCTTAGGGGTTAATAAAAACACAATATCTATTTCCAGTCTGAGAATGGAATTTTAATTTATGATACTCATTTGTCCTATAAAATATAAGCTGTGACACTTTATCTAGGACCTTTTATTCTGAGAAGAAAAAGACCTAACATTATCTGGGGAAACCAGCAGAGTTTTATATCTCAGATCTTTTGAGACTCCTTCAGAACTGTTTCTCCACCTGTAGATGTGTAATCATTAAAAACTTCCAATTACTGGATAAGCACCATGAGCAAGCATCAACTATCACATAAACAGATAATTAAGAGCTTCTCAGTACTTTAAATACAAGAACAACTAATAATTGATTGTAAAGATCCATAGGTAGAAAAAACAGAACAGTAGAATTGTAAGAAATGAATGGTCTTGAAGTAAAACTATTGTGAGAATGTTGTAATGGAGACAATTTCTGTGCACATGGAATAAATTATAAATTATGAAATACATTACTATCATTTGCTTTCAGTTACTGAAGTAAAATAGTGAATGAAGTCAATTTGAGGGATGGGCTGTTTAGTTTTTGTTAGCTTGACAAAAACTGGAGTGCCTGGAAAGAAGGAACTTCAATTGAGAGATATCCTCCATTGGATTGGTCTGTGGCCATGTCTATGAGGCATTTCCTTAATTGTTAATTGATGATGGAGAGTCCAGTTCACTGTGAACAGTGGCATTTGTCTATATAAGACATCCTGAGATGTATTAAAAAAAAAATAGCTGAGCAAACCATTTTCAAGCAAGCCAGCAAGCAGCTTTCCTTCTGTTTTGCCACAGTCTCTACTTCAGTTCCTGCCTCAAGGTTCCTTCCTTTATTTCCCGCCTTAAGTTCCTAGTTTGGCTTCCCTCAAAGAGAGACTGTAATTTAGACATGTAAGTCAAATTAACCCTTTCCTCTCCAAACTGGTTTTGTTCAGTGTTATGGTTTGAATGAGAAATGCACCTTATAGGCTCACATATTTGAACACTTTGTCCCTGGCTTGTGGTACAGTGTGCAGAGGTTTAAAAGATGAAATTTTGCTGAAAGAAGTATGTCACTGGGGGCAGGCTTTGAGAGATCCATAGCTTCTTCTGGCTTCATTTTTATCATCTCTGCTTCCTGCTCCACCCATGACTTCCCTGCCATAATGAACTCAACTTCTGGAAGCATAAACCAAAATAAACTCCTTCTGTAAGTAGCCTTGGTTAGTTTTTATCACAACAGAAAAATAATTAATACAGTCAGCAATAAAAACCAAAGTACAACAGAAAGAGCTAGCAGAGAGTAAGATATTGCTATGATGAATCCAAACATGTCAGCTTTAGAGAAGATTCTAGCTGTTTGGAGCTTTGTGCTAGAAAAGTTACCATTGGGTACTCAGAAGATAATAGATTGTTCTGTGGGAGCTTGGAAGAAAAAAATCACTGGTTACTTAACCAGTCCCTATTTCAACACCCACCCATATGACAAAGGAAATGCTACACGTACTGATTTTATAGACATATTGTATTAAACAACATGAATGCAATACTCTGAAGAGTGAGTGGTTCATAATACACTTTGAAACGTGTTTACTGCTATTACTAAAGTCACACTGAAAGCCAGAAACATACTAGAAATGAATGCTGGTATTCTGAGTCATCACTTGGGTCACGTTGCTCACAGGTCAGCCCAGCCTGGTGTGTAAACCTAGCCCACCATCTTCACACTTCCAGGCTTAGCTTGGGTCAGTCTGCTCATTTACTGGCCCAGCTTCGTAAGTTCTCTGGAAACTCTTCTGCCCTTGCCACCATCCCCAAACTGCCAGGCATAAATTGGGATTTTCAACCTGTGTACCAGAAATGCCCAGATGGAAGTCATATCTACAAGTTTTCTTCACTGCCACAACTCCAGTAAAAAAAAAAAAATCAGTACCAAATATCAAAAAGATTGATCTACAGATCTCCATACCTGATCTGAAATCAACCGAACTTGGGAGACAAAAAAAAAAAAAAAAAAACAGAATCAAGCTTCAACTCAACAGAGGCAGGCTAGGATCTCATATCAAACACACAGCCAAAGAAAGAAGTCAAGATCACATTCCCCAAAGAAAAACAATAAGCAAGACTAAGACAAAATGTGCCCCCACAACACAGAATTCCACTTGTCCTAAAGAAATGCTTCACAATAAGATTTTTAGCTCAGTGAAACTGAAGACACAGAATTTTAAAAGAACAGTCATGAATAAGATCAAGAAATTCAAGAATTTTAAAGAAGACATAAGCACCTCCATGAACTTAAAGAAGATAAGAATAAATTCCTGTGAAAAGTCCAGGAAAAAACAAAATTATAACTTAATGAAGCAATGAAGACCATTTCAGATTTGAAAACTGAATTCAGTAAAGAGATAGAAATACTGAAGAAAACTCAACCTGAAACAAGATGGAACTGAAAAAAATCTATAACCAAATTAAAAGACTCAGAAGAAAACCTTGAGAGCAGCATGGATAGAGTGGAAGGAAAAAATGTCAGGACTCGATAAAGTATAAGAGTTGGACTATCAGTCAAAGACATTTTTAAAAAATTTAAAACACAGAAAAGAATATGCACAAATGCTGGGACACCATGAAAAGACCAATTTGATGAATTATAGGCAAGAAAAAGAGTATCAGGTCATTGGCAGAGGCCAGATCTTCCAAAGGATCATAGAAGAAAACTTCCTCTGAGTAAGGAATAATACCAGTACACATTTAAGAAGCTCACAGAACACCAAATAGACAAGACCAGAAAAGAAACTAGCCAAGGAGCATTATATTTAAAATACTAAATATACAAAAAAAGAAAGGATAAAGCTACAAGAGAAAAACCACAAGTCATGTACAAAAGAAAGTTCACCAGATAAACATCTGACTTCTCAATAGAAACTTTAAAGGCGAGAAGAACCTGAAACAATGTGCTATGAGTTCTAAAAGACTACAGCTGCCAGCCCAGACTGCTTTACTCAACAAAAGGATAGTTGAAGGGGAAAGAGGCATTGAGCACAGGATTCATACGTGCTCACTCAGACAAGGGCCCAGAGTGGAGTGAGAAATGTGTGGCAGGCCAGCCTTAGACTGAGAATTATTGAAGACTGATTACTGCTGGGTGAGGGAGAGTATGCCTTACAATAACTAGCTAGGCTGACTAGTCTCCAGTCGATGAATTTGCACCAGAGGACACCTGGGTACAAATGTTTGACTGGATAAAACTTAACACGTGTGGCAGAATGCATGTGATCCAGTGGGGGTATCTGGGTGGCATGGATGAGGGTGGGGTTCTAAATTTGAGAAAGACTTATTGTGTGAAATTTACAAAAGCTCAAAAAAGCTAAAAATTATAAATAAATAAATAAATAAAATATGCCTGCTGGCTAACATAACTACTAATATAAATCAGATAGTTAATATTTTCATGTTCTTTCAATCAGGTTAATGATTACTGACAAAAATCCCTAAGAAAGGTAAACATGTCCCAGTGACAGACATCCAGATTCAGTGATCATGTGTTGAGCATAATGTAAGGTGGGCCTAGCCTAAGGCCAGCTGCTAGGCGGAATAGAGGAATGGCTCCTGTGGGTGTGATGTTCTGCTCTGGCTAATTGTGAGACCAGCACCTGGAAAGAACCCACCTACCTGGGGACAAACTGTACTTCAAATTATGAGGAATATATTCTTCTTCGTACATGAAGCTGGTCTAGATGTTGCTTTTTAGGAATGACCTTTCTGTAAAAAAAAAAAAAAAATTATATATATATATATATATATATATATATATATATATATATATATCTTTTCATTATCTCATGTGTTTGAGTGTACTGCCTGCATGTCCTCGGGCCAGCCCAAGGGGCTGGGGGTGAGTAGACATAGAGTCACGACATAGAGTCACGCCACAGGCTCCGGGAGTTGGACAGGAAGAGCCCAAGCGCATGGCACTGCCAACTCGTCTATTGAACAGGTGCACAAGCCCTTATAGGTCTGGATAGCCAATGACCTTATGGGGTGGGGTCTCAAATACAGCCAATAGTAAGTTTGTCCCCAGGTAGGCAGGTTCTTTCCAGGTGCTGGTCTCACAATTAGCCAGAGCAGAACGTCACACTCACAGGAGCCATTCCTCTATTCCTCCTAGCAGGTGGCCTTAGGCTAGGCGAACCTTACATTATGCCCAACAATCATGTACACACAGATACAAGTCTTCCCTGCATTTTGGCCTTGCTTCATCTTCAGAGCTGATAGTGCTTTGTATCCAACCTTCTATTTACATTTTACCTTGCCTTTTAATTATCCAACTATTGATATTTTTCAGGAATTCCATTTTATAGTTGATATTATTCAGGAATTCTATGCTGCCATTGATATTTTTTTCTTTCTCTCTTGGACTTTTCACTATATCTGTTTCAAATTATATATATGCATCTACATATAATTATAAATATAATGTATATTTATATTTTATGCTATTATAAATATATTACATACATTTTATAAAATTTAAATATATAAAATTATATAAAGTATAGAATTATATTTATAAGTATAATACATTAAATATATATTCACCCTCTGGGGGCCAAAAGGCTTTTTATCCTTGAGTCTTGTAATAGGCTTGATTTGCTGTTTGATTTTTCATAGGACTTCTCTCTTGGTCTCACAATATTGTCTCTAAAATGATTCTCTTTCATCTTTCCTTTCAGCTTATTTTAAAAATCTCTTGCCCATTTTCTTTTGATATATTCCAAGGAAATAAAGATGAATGTTGTCTCATTATAAATAAAGACAATTTGACTATGATCATTTGTTCTAATGACTAAATCAAATCGTCCTTTTACTGAGTGCTACCAATCACATATGCTAGAGCCTCAAGTGAGCATGTGTTATGCTCTATTCACTTACTTATGCAACTGAGTTTAAGAGAAGCATTTGTGTCAGAGATCTCAAGACTATCTTCAGAACAGGTGATTTGCTGGAAAGACTCACAGGGCTCAGAAGTCATGGGGCAAACAGCTATGTCTCATACAGGACACAGAGCAAAAGCAGAAAATCGAAAGGCATGCACAATGAAGTCCAGAGGAAGCCAGGCATCAAATGTGCTGCATTTATGGGGTTATACCACTGCACACAGTTACTGGTTTATATTTCATACATGGAAACTTAAAGACCTAAAAGCATTAGGTGACTGAGTTTCATTTATACGGGGATCTGTCTGGTAGAAGTTGCCCATTGTTTGGTTTAATGGCCCAGCAGAGAGTAATTCTCTGGAAATTCCTTCCTGAATGGTATTTTCTACAGTAAATATTCAATTATTAGAGTTCTTTCAGTTTTCAACAGCTCATCCTGCTCAACATGGCACATAGCCCGGATGTATCGCATTGTGATTCTCCTCACATTTGTAAGTTTCATTTCTACACCAAGGCATTGTGAAAAGGGGGGAGGAGGGGCAGTCCTGCCAGTCCATAGCTGAACTCTGGCCTAATCATGATAAAATGGTATCATTCTCTTTCTCAGCACATTTCTCTTAGGCAACAGTGACATGTAGACTTTCTTCACTGCAGGAACCTTTCCTTTTCAATTGGGATTTGTTCAGAGTGGTTTATCATATCAGTAGAGATGCAAACCAGAACAGAATGTGTGGATTGTTGTCTTTTTTCTATTTCTCTTTCTTTGTCCCAGTTTTTGTTTCTATAATTATGGTTTTGTTTTGTTTTGTTTTCCTATAGTCTCTTGACTAAGTTAATTTCTTTCTTCAGTTCATGGTATTGCTTTCAATATTCTCTCTAGGGCTACTTTCATGAACATGAGTTCTTTAAGCTTGTTTATATCATAGAAGTTTGCTGTAAGTTTACATGTGCAAAATTTCAGTAGCCTGAAAACCTCTGCTTCTCTGTGTTCATGAACAAGCCCTAACTCTTACAATCTTTCTGTCCCCTCTTCCACAGGTTGAACCATTGGCTGATTTTCTCCCTTAGCAGCTTGCATATTATCATATAGCCTTATAAGAGCTAAACTTCAGATAGCGGGCTTCCAGGTCAGTTCCTGTTCCATTGCTCTAAGTCGTGTATTTGAAGTACGGCCTCTCTTCAGCAGTAGTGTCTTGTCGTCTAGTTCTGGGAGATAACCAAGAGCTCTGGCAATAGCTTGTGCTATTCTGGGAGTCTTTTGGACCCTTCTCACCAATCATTCAAGAGCAGTATTTCCTGTCTCACACTGTGCTCCTTGCCATACATCCCCCAGGGTTGCACTAATATTCAGACACTGCATGTGCATTTCTCAGGGTGTTTCAGGGACTTTTTTCCCCCTCTGGCTTCCTCAGCCTTCCAAATGCCATTCATCTCTATACTCTTCCTCTCACCTGACCTCCCTCCTTTCTCCCATTAACCCCATTAAACATTTCCTTAACAAATTCTTATAAGATTACTACTTCTTGTCAAGAATCACTCTCATAGACACACCTGGATTAGGATTTGAAGAAACATCAACGCACCTTGTGGCACTGTCAAAGCATCACATTGTAATGGCTAACCTTGTTTGTCAATTTAACTGGATACTCCATAAAGGACTTTCTTGATCAGAGTATTTGAAGTAGGAAGACCCACCCTAAATGTGATTTACACCTTCTGGTGACAGCCCAGATGAAAGGATATGGGAGAAGTACGTTTGCTCTTGGCCTGCTTGCCTTCATTCTCCCAGAAAATGCATCAATTCTGTTACTGCTGATTCCTTCACTGATGCTAGAACCAGTTTCTTCAGGTTCCAACATAGACTGAAGACCAGCAGCTCTCCAAGAATCCTCCAGACCTTCAGTACCAGATTGGGACTGCTGAGACATTCAGCCTCATGGACTCAACCTCTCCAGTGGTAGACAGCCAGTCTTGGACTATCTGGGCTGTATCATGTAAGCTAAGATAATTAAGTCCCCTTGAACATAGATGTCATAATCAAGAAGAACTTGTGAATATGTGAATTTCCTCAGATGATATAGGGCTTCAACCTGATGGGGATCATATAGGAAGAAAATGCCATACTCCTCTTGATGATGTGGCAGAACAGTACACGTATGGAACAAAGAAAAGTTGCCATAATTGCCACTGCAGGTAGCAACGAAATTGGGTTTGATAAAGTGGAACCCTACTTTAGGCCCAAGAATTCACCTAACAGTTGTACCAGCATTACTGAAAATCAGTGGCAGCCATGCTTTACAGCTGAGACTTATGGGACATTTGTACAAATTTTGGCTTCCTGACAGCAGAGGAAAAAGAGGAGATAGTCAAAATATTTGAGGCCAAACAACAGAATTCTGTTTCCAGAAATAATATGATTCATTTGTAATGAGGCAAGGACGGATGACACTTATATAAAGGTAATAAAGCATGACTCCAAAGAGCACTATATGAAAAAGTCTTTAATGAATAATAAAGAAAATGACAGTGGGTTTTCAATAACCTTACATCCAAAACAGTCTACCACAATCAATGTTCCATCTAACTCACCAAAATATAACGTTCAACAGTAATCCACTTTAAGAGTAAATGATAGCTCTGGATTTTGACATACATAGGATCAAATGACAGCACAGCTAGACCAGATCTTCTGTCATCTTTCATTGACAACTGTTTTTCTGGAACTTCCTAATAATCCGTTGAAATGGCCTGTGAAACCTAGACATAGAACATGGATTGGTTTAGCCAGACACTAGAACTAAACAACTGCATTACAAGCCCATTCAGTAATGATAGTGAACATAAATTGGGTGGGCGTGATTCTTGCAATGGATGGAGATTTCAACAGTAAGGTCATCTAATTTGTGGGAAGAATATGGGTTGAATATATTATGTCCATATAAAGACATGAACAAAGGTGAATATCTTGGTTGGTTGGTTAAGGATTTTGGGATGAGGAGTCAGAAATAGGTCATACAGAGCTGTGGAAAGGATGCTTGTATATGCACATACTAAGTGAATATGTGAAGAATTTTATAGCATAAGTGAGTTCTCCTAGAGCTCAGTTGATAACTGCCATTAAATAATGAATGAATTTGAATGACTTGGATACTCACCTCAGCTGGCTATTGCCATTTTCTATCCTACTACTCTCAGTTCCTAAAGGCTGATCAATTTTCTGCCATTGTTAAAGCCCAAGATGACACTCATATAATCAAGTGTAGTGAAGTCCTTGCCACACATGCACAGGAACCTAGGTTTGGTCCTAAAACCTCCTCCAATGTAAAAAGTGGGGGGAAAAAAGAGTCCTATAAACTTTTTAACAGCAAATCATTAGACTTGAGATATATACTGATTCATCCTTGACCCTGTCTAACACAAGCTGGTATATTTGACCTTACTTCTAAAGACCTTACTCAACACTATCACAAAGGACTTTCATTGTGTTTGATTCATCAGCAACAATTCTAAGTAATATTGTATGGGATTATAAAAGGAATGAAAGTGACCACAAGCTACATAAAGTTTGTAACATACTGTACTATACAGAAACATCTGCTTATAGCAACTTGCTACCACTAGATGAAGGTAAGACTTGTGAGGTTAGATCCTGTCCTTGCATCATATACTCTAACTCAATACTGGCAAGATTTACTCTTTGGGCTGGAACCTTCACTCTTGTGGGTATTGCCCATTGTGCTTAGCAATATCTATGGGTCTTCTTATTAGATACTGATAACAACCTTCTCCTGTCTGTGACAAGGAAAGTGTATCCATAAATTTTCCTATGTTGCCTGCCATGAGAACCATGTTTCGAAATCAGTAATTGTAGGATGATCCTGGTAACAAAATACTATTACACTGTGACCAACTGAGTGGACTTGTGTGTCCTGTGTCTGAAACTCTGGGGACTATGCTTAGAAGCTTAGACTGCAGAGAAGGGGCAGCAAATAAGCAAGATCTCATTCACTTTCACATTTGACTATCATCTAGTCATCCCAAGTTTCTCTTGGCAGAAGAAAAGAAGGCAAATAATAAAATGTCATATTCTGGTTGGATAGTTGTTAATGATATCAGAGAATTGACATATTCTATAAAAAAAAAGATAAAGAGAAATTTTGTTAGCAAATAAGGTGACCCACATATGTGTTTCTGGGTACTACCAATCTTAACAGCAAAGAAGATACTATTGCCTGAGAAGGCCCAAAACTCAGAGACATAAGGAAAAATAGCTTGTGTTACCGCCCAGGTATATTAGTTACTTTTCCATTGCTGTTGCCACAAACCCTATCAGAAACAGCTAAAGAGAGTAAGGATTTATTTTGGCTCACAATTTCAGTGTCTCTTGGTAGAAGGTATGATCAAGTGCTGTAGAGTGGATTGCTTCTCCGAGGGAAAAGGTGGACAAACACCCCTCTCAGTGGCATCACCCAAGACCAACTTGAGCAGAAGATGAGGAGCTGGGAAAATCCTATGCCCCACCCGCCCGGTCTATTGGCCTTGGATGTGAGAAGGGGAGGGGCTAAAGGTATTTAGACTGGGGACACCAGGAGGAGGCCAGCCCTTTTCTCCCCTCCCCCATGGGCCATTTGGATCTGTTCACCGGGAAGTAGCAAGATCCCAGCCACGTGGACTTACTAATGGAACTTGCAGAGGGGAGGGGAGGGGAGGGGATTCATTTGATTACAAATGAATCATATTATTCCTGGAAATAGAATTCTGTTGCTTGGCCTCAAATATTTTGACTATCCCCTCTTTTTCCTCTGCTGTCAGGAAGCCAAAATTTATACAAATGTCCCATAAGTCTCAGCTGTAAAGCATGGCTGCCACTGATTTTCAGTAATGCTGGTACATTTCTGTAAGTAACCTCTCACCCATTGCTCTGTTAGTAAGCCCAAGTAAACTAGCTAGAACCTGTTTAACTGTGAGTGGAGAAATTTGTGTGTTTGTTGCGAGGCCTGGAGGGGGTACCCTTTGGGTTGCAAGCAGGGAGAGAGAGGCAAGTTAAGTTGGTCTGCCTCTCCCAAAGAGAAATTTTAATAACAAGTGCTCAGCATCAGAAGTGTGTAGCAGAGAGTGTGGTTACTCACATCACAGTCTGCCACAATCAATGTTCCATTTAACTTACCAAAATATAAGGTTCAACAACAATCCACTTTAAGAATAAATCAAAAGAGAAGTGTGTAGCAGAGAGTGTGGGTTACTCACATCACTGTGGACCAAGAAGCAGAGAACATTACAGGATTTGGGGTGGGCTTCAGAGGCCTGCCCCACTGGTTTACTACTGCCATCTACCACTACTACCTCCACTACTACTACTACAAGCTTTACAGCCTCCCAAAATGATATGATGAACTGGGGAAGTTGTGCTCAAAACTAAAGTTTGTAGAGGACATTCATATTGTAGGTATAATATCAGGCACACCTTGTAGATCACAGAGGTCTTAAGTTGATACAGTAGAAACAGAAACAAACATTAGAGACAATGGTTGGGGGGTGGAATGCAGTTCATCACAGTAACTTCCCTCTTGTTCTTTTACAGACTGCAAGGGGTGCTGTGGTGTGCTATCTGGATTGCCCCACTCTGTGATTCAAACATGCTACTGAAAGAAGCTGCAGTTGGTAGCTCTAAACTGTCTGTCTGTGGTAACTGCCTGCACTTGAAGGGAGCTAATCATACATCCAAAGACCCCATGTCCAAAGACTAAGTGAGGTATAGTTTCCCATCTTTGCCTGAGTTAATATCCATATCGTTCTTTATATGACTAATGAGACTAAATCTGTTTATCAGAATAGCTATATTAGGCTTTGTCCTATGGCTTGCGGGCTGTGTAGCTTCAGATACCTAGGCCTGATATCAGTGTTGGCATGGGTTCCATTCTATGAAGGGACCTTAGGTCCAATCAGAAAGTGATTGGTTACTCCCATAATATTTGAATCATTACAGAGGTAATATTTTTTTCCAGGCCACTTGATGTTGAAGCAAGCAGAATTCAAAACTGTGTAAGGTTAATAATTAATTGCTCTTTCTTCTGGTAGTATATGTAACACTTCCTAGCAGTATGAAGGTCAGCTAGCAGAGGTGAAGCATTAAAGTCAGTTTGATTTCTCCTTGTTTTTCCTATGGATCATCTATGTAGTGTGTTCAAATATAGTGTCTTACTGTCAAGTTCTGATGAGTAACCACAAGCAGGGTGATGGACAGGATTGTTTGAGGGTCTATGGGGCCACTGATCAACAGCTTCTAAAGAGGGAGTCCATTACTGGCATTGGAGTTTTATTTTGCAAACCTATGGTGTCTAATGGGGGAAATGACCTCCTGTTATAAGGTAATATCTTTTAATCTCTTTATAATGCATATGCTTTAAGAAGCTTCTATTGTGTGACTTCCATATGGCTTTTTCTAAATGTCTTGAATGTTAATATCCCCCTCCATTCTCTCTATTCTGCCCCGCCTTCCCATTCTCCACGCTACTTAACCCTTTTTAGTCTGTTAAAAGTTATTTTCTGCTTTGATATTGTTTCCTGTCTTCTGCTTCATTTCCCTTAATATTTTAGTTTTCTTTATGATTATTTATTACTTTGTAAATCCTTTCTTAATTTACTCTTTCCAGAAGTAGCTAAATAAAGGATACTTTGTAAATTATATTTGAAAATTACATTTTGTTCAGAATAATTTTGTGGTTTTCAGTTTGTAGTTATATTTTTTATGATATAACATGGGAAGACGATATTTTAAAATTTATTTTCAATGTACAGAGCAGCAGAGGTGTTCACATGTATGCATACGCATTTTCTGACACACAGAAACATGCACACCCCTTCCCACATATATACAAGCATATACAGAGAAATAAAATAAAATTTAAATATAGTGTTTATATTTTTATATGTTTTACTGTTTTGTGCTATTTTACAGATCAATGTATTAATTTAAACTTCATGTAGTAAAGCTTACAAATTCAAAGAAAATATCTTTTCATTCAAGTAATGAATTTTATTTAGCTTAATTATGGATTTTTTTTGCTTTTATTACACTTAGTATCTACACCATAACTTATACACATATGCTATTTTAGTTTGAATGATGTACTTTTAAATTTATAGTTCTTTCAGTTTATACAGTGAAGTCTTCTAATATATTCATTATACTCTTATCTGGGTATGTAACATGTGTATATTACAAATGTAGTTAAGGTTTATGTTTGTGCATTCATAATTAGGTATACATGTTTAAAAACTGTGTTTGTACTTGTACTTGAGGTATTAAACCTATGTCCCTGAAAACATGGTCCTGCATTCATTGAAATAATGTATTTTTAAGACAAACAGTATGCTGCAAAAACAAGAAAATTCTTTAGCATATATATATATATATATATATATATATATATATATATATGTGTGTGTGTTTCCATTAATTATTTGATTCAGAGTAAATAAATACTTGCTGAGCATTTTTTTAATTTTTTGAATCATTGTGTATTTCATAGAGAACATCTCAGTCTTAATCATCTCTGTATCCTCCCTACTCCCCACCCCCATAGCTCCCAACTGGAATCCATATATTCTTTTATCTTTGTTAAGGACTATTGTGTCAACATAGTGTCCACAAATATTCCTCAGTGCAAGTTCATCCACTGAGGTCTATTCAACCTATCCAGAGTCCCTCCTTTAAGATGGTTAGCTCATCCTCACCAACAGTACTCAGTTGCCAACATTTCTTCAGCAAAGATTGGAATCTGATCCCAGTTTCTCCACTTCCATGCTTGATTTTCTCTGCTTGAGACTTCAGGACGTGAGCATGGCAACACCACTGCTGTGGGTTCATGTGAGCAGGGTCCAGCAGCTTGTGGAATGCTACTTCCATATGGTCACACACCTCTTCCCTGGCTCGTACAATCTTTCTACCTTCTGTTCCGCAATGGTCCCTGAGCTCCAGGTGAGTGAAACTTAATATAAGAGTCCTGTCTAGGGACCTTTTGTGACCTTTTGTATTACTGGTCCTTTGTATGAGGAGCTTCATTAATGAGAGTTGTGAAAGTCACTAGTGTCCTTTTTACCCCTTGTTCCATGTCACATGAGTCTTAGTATAGCAGTGGTATGGAAGATGCACAACTTAGGCTTGGGCCATTCACAGACAATATCTTTGTGTGACAAGTTGTGGTACTCTGCAGTAGACTCCATCTTTTGTAAAAGAAGCTACTTGGATGAGTGGTGACTGGGACACTGGACTGTAAATAAAAGAATACAGAATTCTGCACTTGTAAGAAGTTAAATTAGCCTATGGTTGTGACAGCCTTGATGATTTCTCTAAGAAATCATTTCTCTTCAGCCATGTGTATTTGACTTTACAGTACCACACATGACTTTCCTCCCATTGAGTCAGCTCTAAAACCAATTAGGTTGTTTTTGGTAGGATGGTTAATTTCATAATTTGAATTATTCCAATCCATCAGTATGGGAGGTCCTTCCATCTTCTGCTGTCCTCATCAATCTCTTTCTTTAAATAACTAAAATTTTCACTATATATATCTTTAATGTCTTTGGTCAGGTTTATTCTGAGGTTTTTTTTTTTTTTGAAGCTACTGTGAATGGGAGGATTTTCTTGTAGTCTTTTTCCAACTGCTTATTATTGGTATATAGAAAGCCTTCTCATTTATTGTAAATTTATTTTTTAACCTGCCTGTAGGGCCCTAAGAAATCCTAATTGACCAGCCGGCACCACACGGCCAGGACAAAACAGCGCTGAGAGGAAATGAAACAAAGGCCGACCAGAGGAAACAGACACCTAACATCGTAATTAGGTGAACTAGGGGCATAAATGCCATTGGAGGAGAATTACTTTCTCCCCTATGGACAGTGTGTAGACAAGTATAGCCTCTACGTAAAGTGAAAGCATGATCAGACTGACCTTTAAAATGATTGGTGTAGGGCTTGGCACCATATCCTAATAGCTGTGGGTTTTGCCTTTATATTGTGTGCACTGGTTTTAATAAAAAGCTTCCTGCTTGACACGGACCCGGGGGGAAAGACGGAGAGGTGAGCCACTCACCAGTGTCCCCTCCCTGTTCCCCCCCATCCCCGCTTTGGGCAGACCTGCGCACCTGCCCTTCTCCTTGGCTCCTCTCTGCCCCTCGCTGGCCCGGGACCAGAGTAATCTGCGAACACTGGAACCTCTCTGCCACCTTACTGAAAGTGTTAGTCATTTCTAGGAGTTTTTCTGGTGAAATTTTTGACATCTCTTAGATATAATAGCATATCATCTGCAAAATGTTATAATTTGAACTTTTCTTTTCTAATAAATACTCCTTTAACTTCCTTCTCTTGTGTTATTGCTTTAGCAAGATTTTCAAGTACTACATTAAAAAGGAATGTGGAGAGTATATAGATATATGGTTGCTTATTTTAATGGGAATGCTTCCAGATTTTTCTCCACTTAGAATATGTTGACAGTGGGTTGGTTTTAAATGGCTTTAATTTTGTGGGGTAATATTTGCTCCAGTCCTATTCCTTTATCATTAATTCATATTGAGTTTTGTTAAAGGACTTTAAGATGACCATGTGATTTTTTTTGTCTGAAAGTTCATTTACATGCCTCATGATATTTATTGACTTACATGTATTGACTATTCCTGCATCTCTGGAATAAAGTTAACTTGATCACAGTAGATGATCTTTTTTATGTGTCTATATATAGTTTGCAAGTATTTTGTTGAGAATATTTGTATTTATGTTCATTAAGAATATTGTTTTATAGTTTTATAGAATGCATGGAATTACTAATTTTTTCTATTTGTTGAGGTTTGTTTTGTGCCCCAGTATATGGCCAGTTTTGGAGAAAGTTCCATGGGGTACTGAATAGAATTTGTATTCTTTGGTGTTTGGTTGGAATATTCGCTGGTTATCTGTTAGGCTCACTTGATGTATGATATTAATTCAGATGTCTCTCTGTTTATTCTCTGCCCAGTTGACCTGTCTAATGGAGACAGCAGAATATTGAAGGCTCCTACTATTAGTGAGTTACAATTAATCTGTGTCTTAAAGTCCTGTAGTACTGTTTTATGTAGTTAGGTATACCAGAGTTTGGTGTGTATATGTTGATATTGTTATATAGTCATGGGTACTGTTCCTTTGATCAAAAAGAAGTGACTCTTTTTATCACTTCTGATTACTTTTAGTTTGAAGTCTATTTTTCAGATATTAGAATGGCAACTCCTTGTTTCTTATGCTATTTGCTTAGAATATTTTATATATATAATTCCATCCTTTTTTCACTTTAAGTTAGTACCTGTCCTTGAGGTCAGATAGGTTTCTTGAACACAACAAAAATTTTGTTTCTTTGTGCATTCCACTGGCCTGTGTCTTTGGACTAGAGAGTTCAATCCATTGATATTTGAAGTTATTATTGAAAGGTGTGTATCAGATCATGCCATTTTAATTTCTGTTTATACTCCTCATCTAACTTTGTGGTTCCACAGGAATACATTCATTTAATTTCTTTCTGATACCCCTTGGGTAGAGTTGTTCCTTTTCTTCAGCTCTTTGTATTGCTTCAAGTACTCTTTGGAAGGATAGTTTTCTGAACATGAATTCTTTCAGTTTATTCATGTTGTGGAAGATTTTTCTTTCCCCTTCAACTACAATAGACATTTTTGCTGGATAAAGTATTCTGTGTTGGGATCTGTGGTCATTTAGAACTAAGAATACTTTGGTACAGGCTCTTTTGACTTTCATAGTTTCCATTGAAAAGTCAACTGTAATTCTGATGGATTTTTCTTTATATGTGACTTGGTATTTTTCTATTGCAGCTTTCAGAATGCTCTCTTTATTCTGTATGCTTAATATTTTTAACTATTATATGTTGTGTGGAGTTTCTTTTCTGGTCCTGCCTATTTGGTGTTATATGTGTTTCTTATATCTTGTCTTTCCTTAATTTTGAGTAATTTTCTTCTACAGTCCTGTTAAAGATCTTGTCAATACCACTAATTCAGAGATTCTTCTCCTTCCTCTTTTCCTATGATGCATAGATTTGGTCTTTTCATGGTGTCCCACATTTCCTTCATATTCCATTCCTGCTTTTTAAGTTTTTCATAATCTTTGCTTGAGTGCTCCAATTTTTCAACCTCATCCTTCAGTTTTGATATTCTGTTTTCCATTTTATTCATTCTATTGGTGAGACTCTCTTGTCATTTCAAACTGACTTACTGAGCTTTTCACTTCCTTCTTAATTTCTGCCTGAGTTTCCTTCACTATTTCTCTCTTTTGTGAATTCAGTTAGAAGTTTATTCCTATCTTCTTTAGTTCTTGATTTGTTTCTTTGTGTGTTCCTTAAATTCTCTTAATTCTTTGATGATGTTTATAATCTTTAAATTCTGTATACTGGGTTATCTCTATGGGGTTCTCATGTAGAACTTTTCTATAGGACTGGTGCTGTTTGGTGGGGACATATTACTTAGGTTTTTCATATTATCTTTTCATTGTGATCTTGTCATGTGTATTTCTTTTGTTGTGATTCTGATGTGAGACTCAAGCCATCCTTTGTTGAGCTGAAGTCTCATTCTGTTTGTATACTTGATGTGACATGGTTGTTTTCTTATTGGAGATGAAAATCTGGGTGATCAAGTGTTCAGGTTCTCTCTTTGCTTTTATATTTGAGGGACAAGATGGATCTAGTCCAACTGTTCAGGAGTTCCCTCACAGGCACAAGTGAGGGGAGATCAGATACTCTGAGACTCTCTCTGAAGGTCTGGGCCCCTCTAATCAACAGACACAGCACAGTTTCAAAAGACTGCTAGGTAGAGGCTGTATTCAGTTTTTCTCAGGGAGCCTGAAAATCTGGGTCTCAACTAAAGGGCAGAGTATCCTAGCCCTACAGCAGTGGGTGGGACTGCAGATGATAGGCACCAATATAGGGTGAAGGGCATGGTGTCATTTGGAGATCTCACGGCCAGGCAGAGGTAAGACGTTAGTCCAGAGATCTGGGGGTGCTAAGAGTAAATATGTGCCTGTGTCTACGGCTGGTCTCCAGAATCAAAGGCAACGTGGGAATGAGGATTGCCGGGGTAGAAGCTGGTCTCAGGAATGCAAAGGCAAGTTGGAGCTGGGAACAATCTTTGAAGTCTCTAACAAACTGGGCTGGAAAATTGAGCTGGTGTGAGTACAGCGGATCAGGACGCCATTGGTGGGGCTAGATGAAGAGGGTGTTCCAGAAATCTGGGGTCCCAAAAGCAAAAGTAGCCTTGTGCCAGGGCAAGAAGAAGAACAGGATGTTGGCTGGATGAGAAAGGAGATGCTCATGTGGTAGGGGAGTGGAGACTGCAGTGGATGAGATCAGACTTACCAGCGAAGAAACTCCTCACAGGAATCCAAGGCATGTAAGGGGAGCAGATAGCCAGGGTAGATGACTGTTCTAGGGGAGGCAGGGGCAAGCTGAGGGTAGGAACATCCTGTGAAGGCGCTAACAAACTAGACTGAAAAATTGAGCTCATCTTTGTACAGGGGGTAAGAGAGTAGTCCAGAGATAGCAGTGTTAAGAGCAAAAGACAGTTTGTGGCCAAGTTAGAAAGAAAACAGGATGTATCTGTGTTTGGAGGTGGGGGGTTGCTCAGGAAGTTGGGAAGTGAAGACACAGTGGACAGGAACAAACTTACCAGGGAAGGCTCTTCACAGAAATCCAAAGCAGGTTGGGAAAGGGAACAGCCTGTGAAGCCTCTAACACAGTAGACTGAATACTTGAGCTGGTCTAAGTACAGGGGATCAAGATGCAGTGGGCTGGTCTAGATGAAAAGGGTATTCCTGGGATCTGGGGCGCTAAGAGCAACAGCAGGACTGTGTCCAAGACCAAAACAGGATGTGGCAGAAATTTTTAAAAATTATATACACATATGCTGCAATGAGCATGTATAAGTCAGAGTCAAGATAGACAGCAAGTCTGTTTATTCACAGAACAATGCTGTTGATGCTATTGTTCAGTTTTTATAATCAAAGTATTTGGTGGTACAAACAATAAACAACAATCTAGTTATTTAAATATTTCATTTTAATATAATACTTTTGATTGATTCAAAGCATTGTTGGCCAATGGCTAATTGCCATGTCACTTTTGGTTTGATGTGCCATAGTTTTCCCTTCGTTCCCATCCTCCTTATTCTCTCCTCACCTGATATTTAGAGAGGATATAGCCTGTTACTGAATTCTCTTTTCACACCTCCATTCCTTTCTTTAAAAGTGGGCAGGAATTGATTGGTTTGACTTTGAAAAACAGGAAAATTATCACAATAGGACTTTTTACATGAGTCTATTATAATTTTACTAACAGTAAATTTTATGTGATCGAGATTCCCTTCACCATTGTAACACTGAAAGATTGACATGCAACAGTGCCTTCAAAATTAAGTCTCAGTTTCATCTGTGAACAGGTTCAGTTAGTCATCAGTAGATTTTTATTTTATGCCTCTCACATTGCACTACTCCTTGTTTTAATTACTCTCTTTGTTTCTTCATTTTGTCATTTCCAAAGGCAAAGCATGTGCTGTATTCTTTGAGATCCCTCAATTGAAAAATCTCTCTCTCTCTCTTATTTTTGTATGTACTTGGGTATAATTTTTTTGGTTCCAATCTTTCCCAAACTCTACTGCTCCTACTCCATTGTCTTCTGGTTCTGCAGGAAGCTGAGCAGTGTGATTTAGTTCTCAGAGAGATGATCTTTTACTGTTGCCTAGGTGATCTTGAGGTTCTTTTTCTTCCTTGAAGAGGGGCTTTGGCTCATTAATGAGAAAAATGTTTAAAGCCACACAAAAGCCATTTTAAACTTGCACCCTCCATTTTATGCTAGGCCTTAAGTTTCCATTTCCCCAACCTCTCAGTTTCAAGTTGCCAGAAGTCAGATGGCTTTGGTGCTTCAACCAATGTAACCACATTTAGAAACCCCTGGGTGGGGAAGAAAGGACTTATGGCTTACTGAATGAAATGTAACCAATGAAAAAGCCCCAGCAAGTCCTACAAATGCCCGGGCCAATCATAATAAAGGTCATGCAATCTGTGGTTTTGTCCTATAGAAATAGCTATGGCCCCTGCTTGCAGCTGCTGTTCTCCTTATTGGACATGGAGCTGTAGTCCCATCTATCTAGAATAATTGCTCTTAAATAGATTTGGCTTTTCAAAAATTTATATTTATATTCTTTATCAATTATTCTCAAATCACAGACCTAACGTTTTGGGGGGCTTGTCCAGGATTTGAGAATACGAGAGTAGACCAGGGCATGCTAAAATTTGAAGCTGGCATCAGTAAGTTTCTTTTTCTTACCTCTGTTTTCGGGATCCAGACAATTTGGGGCTCAGTTGGGATCAGACGGACTCTCTATTAGTCCCTGAGCCAGAGGAGACCAGGGGATGCTCTGACTCCTCCTTGGGAAGAGTCAAGGCTTGGCCCAGTCTCCTCGGATCCATGTCAGGGGAAGCTGTGTTCACAGCTGAACCTGCACCTGCGTCTGCTGTCTCTCTCTGCTTCCTCTCTTTCTCCCTTCACGCACTCTGCCAACTGGTCCTTGGAGGGTTCATTTAAACTCTCTCTCTCATCTGCAAGGTCCAGGGAGTGGTTTTTGGAACTCTGGGCCACTCCGATCAGAAACCCTATATCCAAGGAAGGAAGGCGATATCTGGTCGCCAACTCCCGCCACTCTACTTCCCCTGTGGAAGGTTTAAAAAGAAAAAAAATGAGGAAGCAGCAGTTCGCAGAAGTTCCGTCATCTGCATGGGAGGAAGATCTGCTTCCTCTGCGCCTCCATACCACAGCTCTCGGGGTCCTCTGAATGAATGTGGGACTCCCCAAAATTTTAATAACTTATTTGGTGGCCATATGGTGATTTTTCCATATGTACTGAGTTAAGGAGGTGAGGGAAGAGCTCCATTATCTAGTTTGTTACAGCCTCAGGGTGTATGGAATCTATAAATGGCTTGCCTTTCAGAGAAGAAAAAAAAAAAAAAGATTTAAAAGCCATTTCTTTCCCTGGGCTTTATCTCCACCAATATTCTCCGCATGGGTACAGAAAAGAACAGTTAGAGGGACTGGGACTGGACCTCCGTCACTGCTGAACACTCAACAAACAGTGCCTAGAGAATGTGGTCCCGAGATAGCTGCTTTTTTAATAGATCTAAGCATTTTAAATTTTAATAAATAAGGAAAGTCACACACAATGTGGGAGACATGTGCTCTCAGAGCAACAGCCCAAGGATCTGTGAACTGGACATAACTTCTCATTCCTTCTGCTGCATTTTTTTGAGTTATCTTCCCATCAATAAACATCATCTAGGAATGAAGAGATCCAGAGGACACTGCTTCACATTCACCTTTGCACTGTGGTAAGGTATATGGACTCCTGTCCTTGGTTTGAGACCATTAATTCTTTTGCTTTGCTCTTTTATCTGGGGCAGAAATCTAGGGGATCATGATAATCCAGGAATTCTCTAGAATGCAGGCATTGAATCATCTGTCTTAACCCTTTTAAATTTTATTTTTGCTTTGATTTTCATCTTGAATTCTTGATGGGATCACAGAAAAACAAAAGAGACGTAACAGTCTTTTGTAACAATGTTGGTGCATTTTTGTAACAAACCTGGAAAGTGATATCAGGCGTCCACAGTGGTATTTTCTGTTTCTAAAGGAGGTTACTATGAATTTTAACTTCTTATGGTATATTTGCAGGTTCTTCAAATGACTGTTCAAAATTTTTACATTGTCTCGTGCATTTATTGGTTTTACAGGAAACTATTTTAATTACATTTACCTGTTTTTAAGAGAAATTATTTTAAATTTTAACATCTTTTATATGGTATATTTGCTGATTTCTGAAAATGACTTTTAAAATTTTACATTGTTTTATATAATATATTCATCAGTTCCTAAAGGGAACTTAAAGTTGTTGTTGTTGTTTGGTTTTTCTTTTTAAGGCATGGGCCTCCAAGCCTAGCTGGGTGCAAAATGAACTGATGTTTTATGATGCCTAAACCTGGGAAGCTCACATGAATTTGCAGTTCTCCAGGGCCAAACCTTACAAGAGACAAGCTGTTCTCCAAGCTTCTTTTGCTTCTGCTCCTTCATTTCCTGGAAGGACACCGCTGCTTTTCACCTTCTAGTTACAATGTCCTAGGCAGACTAAAAGAAAAAGCATTTCAGTATCAACTTTTTACAAGTTCCTTTAGGTATCACTGTTTTCCATGTTCCTTATTCTTTAGATTATGGGCATTTCGTTCAAAATTAGGTATGGTAAATTATAATATGGTTTTACCTATTAAATCTTTCAGGTTGTCATTGACATGAATAGACAAGCTAATTAATTATGGGTATAAGTTTTCATGCCTCTGGTCACATCAAGTATAGCCAGAGAGGATCTCAGGTTTGACAGTGGTAAAGGCAGAAACTTCTGTCAGCCTAGTCCTGCTTGATCTTGGGTGCTCACGAAGCACCCATTGGCTTCATAAAGTTAAAAATATTAAATAAAATAATCTCTTAATAGTAAATGTTCTGTTTTAATTAATCAAACCCTCTTCTAGATAAAGGACCCAGCAGATGAGAAGACTTGCCTGCCTAAATAAATGTATACAAGTTATAAGTGACAGATGTTTTCATTTCTACTAGTAGTGACTAAACTCAACAGCTCTCCTACGCAATATAAACCACTGAGTTAAATTCTAAAGAGAAACAAATGCCTCTTTATGTAAATAATATTGATAACCTGTCATATGCTGTTTGAGCTCACTGAGAAGCTGACTCTGGAGAATGGGATTGGCCCTCCCACTTCAGACTCTATCCTGTTATCTCAGGATGTTCTTCAAGACTTTTCTCCAATTTCAGTCTGGCCCCCTGACTCTGTGACAGGAAAAAAAAGAAGAACGAAACAGCCTCTATTATTGTTATCTCATGGTATAAAATGTCTGTAACAAAAGTAACTCATGAAATTCTCTATTTTCTCACAACAATAAAAAGGTCCCTAACACAGACTAATGCAAATGTATAGTAAAGGAAACAATTCACATTCATTGGAAAAGATAGACAGCACCCTCTGTCTAAAATGCTTCAAGAAGTGATTATGCTGGAGATTCTAAACTTCAATTTGATAACGTATTTCTACGTACTTTCTACCTAAAGTTTACACTAACTCAAGACCTAAAGCAAGGTTTTGGTAGACCAACCCTCTAAAATAGATAAAGTAAAAAGAATTTTAATGGTTTTTGTGTTTTCTATAAGGTTTTACTAAAGAACTTATAAAGTACAATGTACATTATCTTATGTATATAATTTACATTCTAAATTATTTTATTAAAATGATGCTGTTCTCATGACTTCAGAAATGCCTACTTGCAAAAGTTCATCACAGTTGAGTTTGTTAATGGTTGTGTTCTTTCACTGAAGGAGGAGTAGGCAAGGTCATTGGACCCTCACCTGAGTATCTAGCCACTCCAGCTAGTTGTATGTAATTTTACCCTAATCAGAAATGGACGTCTACATTTGGGGAGGAAATCTGGAAAAGCTAGGAAGAGAGGACTTGACCCATAAGGTTACAGAAAAGTCAACATCCATGCTGGATAAAGACTTTGCAATGCAACTACTTTCAGGTAACCCATATACCTATTAGTAATACCTTACCCATCAGTATGAGAAAAGTTATTCATTCTCCAGGGTGAACTTTAATATGATCAAACATTGGGTTATAAATAATGCTTAGTAGCCCCAGGAAAAAAATTTTCAAAACAAAAGGAAAATTAACTTTTTAATGTTATTATATCTCATGGTACTAAGAAAAAAAAGAAAAGTTAAAAGATGATGTTAAAAATATGAAAATGGAGATATTTTATTAAGAAAGATCTATATAGAAAGATTATGATGACTGGATAGTTCCACAATAGAAAAGAAAAATGAAAAAGTCTGTGCAATTGATTAAAGGTTAGAGGCGATATGCTATATCGTGTAAAAATAAGAAAAAATTATATACGTATATATAAAATCTTAAAATTTCTGAATAGTTCAAAAAGTCTGAAGACTAAATATATTTGTAGTCAATATTTATTCAAAAATGTTTAGTTTTTACCCAAGCTTTAGCTGCATAGCATATAGTAATTAAAAGTACCAGATTAGTGGAACTGACCTTCTTGGGTATTTAACAACCGTGTTTAGAGGCCTATACTAATACAGTCAGAGGGACTTAAAGGGACAATTTTCGTCTCTTACCCTCCAAGGTCAACTAAGTTCCAGGGGACTATGGGGCATTACTCAAAATGTCCTATAACTGTGATGCATCACCTGTCCTCCTGTTCAGGGAGGTCATGGAGACCCCAGTGGAAGGATTCAAACCATTGTCCCATCTTCAATGAATAAGGTCAGGCCAGAATAATGTTTCCTCAATTGCTTATGGTCTAGTAAGACTTTCTGACTTATCTTCACACAGGTGGAACTGGTAAAACAAAGGCCTACAGAGCCAGGGGCTCCTCTCAAGCCCATTTGATCCCCCTGAGGAACAGATACTTAACTGACCTTAAGAATAAAAATAAGTTTGTTTATTTGGGCCAAATTGTATGATCTTAAATACCCAAAAGAAGAGCATAACCCAAAATTAAAGTGATTAGTACACTTTTTTAAGAGTACAAGGAATTATGCTTCCCAGACATTAGGTTTAAATGAATCTAAGCACTAAACAGAAAATGGTACTCAGATGTGAGACTTCAAATCTTGGCCTACTTCAACACTACAGTGCATACCTGCAGACAAGAAAAGGCAAGGCCACCATTGGTCTGACCTAAAAATTAAATGTTAACTAATTTCTTTTCTCTCCCTTTTTAAAAGCCATTTGGGAGGGAACTCACACTGATTCTAGTCACTTCAGCAAGGTATCAAGGTGCCTGAAAACAAATTCTGACTTCAAAACTCTCAAGTTCAGCCCTGACAGCGAAAAGGAAAAAGAAAGGGGAATTCAACAGATGAATGCTCTTGAGAGTCCTAAGAAAAAATTTTAATGGTCTTTAAATTGGACATTTGAATTCTTCCTTGTTCTGACTATTTAGTTTCATCTTCCGGGCACCAGTCAAGGATTATGTTTTCCTCCTACAGAGAACAGTTATGCTATTCAGGAGTCTTTTAGATAGACTCACTTGAGGGGTACCCCAAATGCCACAACCTATGTCCCTGTTCAGCTCAAAGAAGCCAGAAGAGTCAGCACCCCAATTCCCTACTGGTAACTGGGATGACCTCTTCAGAGGGTGATATGTTAAGAATAGGAGGTATCACTTCAATTGCTGTTTGCAAGATCCCGCTGGCTAACTTCCCTCATCACTGTCACAGCTGGACCTCTCCTCCTATTCCTCATGGCATTGACCTGTGGTCCATGCATCCTGAATGCACTTACAAATTTTATCAGGACCAGGATGCAGTCCATCCAACTTACGGTCTTGCACACTCACTATGTGTAGCTTGGTCAATTCCCAGATACCTATGTTTATAATGACATAGAGGTACCCCAAACTACTAGCCCTCTTCCCTAAAGTGCACCATCTAACCACTCCTTTTGCTTCTATAAAATGCTTGGCTTAAGAATTTAAACCACCCACAACTCAAAGGGGGGAATGAGAAAAATGGTTAAAGCCACACAAAAGCCATTTTAAACTTGCACCCTCCATTTTATGCTAGGCCTTAAGTTTCCATTTCTCCAACCTCTGAGTTTCAAGTTGCCAGAAGTCAGATGGCTTTGGTGCTTCAACCAATGTAACCACACTTAGAAACCCCTGGGTGGGGAAGAAAGGACTTATGGCTTACTGAATGAAATGTAACCAATGAAAAAGCCCCAGCAAGTCCTACAAATGCCTGGGCCAATCATAATAAAGGTCATGCAATTTGTGGTTTTGTCCTATAAAAATAGCTATGCCCCCTGCTTGCGGCTGCTGTTCTCCATATTGGATATGGAGCTGTAGCCCCAACTAGCTGGAATAATTAGTCTTAAATAAATTTGGTTTTTCAAAAAATTATATTTATAGTCTTTCTCGATTATTCTCAAATCATAGACCTAACAGTTAAGTTTTCCTATGGATTCTTCCCTTTGATCTCATTGTGGCCAAAGTTAAATATTAATGTGTCCCTCCATTGTAAGTTGGGAGAATATGAGTTGCTTTTTTTTCCCCTACTACAAGTCCAGTATTGATGTTCATTATGTCATTATGTCATTATGTCATGATGTTCATTATGTCATTATGTCATTTCTAGCCAAGTAGATTTGAAATTCTTTCCAAGATATGGTGTTATGGAGAGTTACATAGTACGTTATGTAGAAATCATATGTGCATTTCTTTATGCTTTTAAATAGAAGTAGAGCAAATATTCAGCAGAAATGAGCAACATTTATTACTTAAGGAAGAGAATGCATAGAAATTCTAGGGGAGGAAGTTTTACTTCAAACGTGGAAATTCTTTAATGTTTCACAGAAGCATAAATATTAAACAAACAATAATGGAAACAATGATAAAGATGTATGAAACAAGAAAAAATTGAGCATGTCATACTTAAAATGTCCAGTTAAGAGCAATAAGCTACCTTCTTAAACTGTACCAGAGGCTTTGCTGTGCTGTATTCTCATTTAATTCCAGGGATACTTTTATTTCTTTCTTAGTTTCTTTGACCCATTCATCATTCTGGAGATTATTGTTTAATCTCAAAGAGTATATAAAGCATTGAATCTAAGAGCAATTTCTTTGAAAAGTTAAACAAGATGGACAGACCTTTAGCCCAGTTAATCAAAAGACAGAAAGAGCAAATCCAAATTAATAAAATCAGAGACAAAAGAGGAAATATCACAGCAGACACTCACAAAAATTGAGAACACTGTAAATGAACATTTTAAAAATCTATATCCTATTAAATTTGAAAATCTAAAAGAAATGGATGAATTTCTAAAGTCATGGGCACCACCAAATTCAAATAAGAACAGATCAACTTAACTAAACCCACAACAGAAAAGAAAATTGAAACAGTAATACAAACCTCATGACTGAAAAAATTCTAGGCCGAGATGGAGTCCCTACAGAATTCTACCAAACATTCAAAGAAGATCTACAAAGAATGCTGCTTAAATTATTCAAAAAAAAATCATTGGGAGAACTCCAAAAATTCTTCTGTGTAGCTAATATCACTGTAATATAAAAACCAGGTAAAGACATAAGAAAATAAAACAGTATGTTCATATTCTTAATGAATATAGATGCAAAGATTCTCAACAAAATACAAACTGCATACAGACATGCATCAAAAATATCATTCAACAAAATCAAATTGGCTTTATTCCAGAGATGCAATGATGGTTCAATATACATATGTAAACATAATAAAATATATAAAAGGACTTAATGACAAAAATGACATGGTCCTCTCAATAGATGCAGAAAAGACCTTTGACAAAATTCAACATGTATTTATGTTAAAAGTCCTACAGGGAATTGGACAGGAATGAACATACTTCAATATAATTAAAGCTATATACAACAAACCATAATCAACATCATTCCAAATGGGGAAAAAATGGAAGCAGCTTCATTAAAATCAGGAAACAGATAAGGATGTCCACTATCTCCTTCATTTTCAATAAAATGCTTGAAATTCTTGAGAGCAATGAGACAAAAGAAGGAAATTAAAGAAATATGAATTTGAAGAGTTCAAATTATCACTATTTGCAGATGATAAGGAATTCTATATAAGAGATCTGAAAAACTCAAAAAACTGTTAGAAATAATTAATACTTACAGTAAAGTGACATGTCACAAAAATCAACATTAAAAAATCAGCAACCTTTCTATACACCAATGATAAGCAATCAGAAAAGGCATGCAAGGAAACCCTCTCATTCACAATAACCAAAAAATAAAATATCTAGGAATAAATATAACCAAAAACATTAAAGAGAGTGATAATGAAAATTTTTAATCTTTAAAGGAACAGATAGAGGAAGACAGTGGGAGATGTAAAGATATACCATGCTCATGGATTGATGTGGGGCCTCATGATAATAAAGATGGAACTTAGAGGAAGTAGAAAGGGAGTGGCTTGGGTATGACTTAGCTTGTTTTGACAAAAGTTTGATTGGGTCTCAGAACTTCCTCCCTCATGAACAGCTCATGTTATGCTCATCATATCTATAGAAGCTCATGTAGCGTTGAATGTTTGCAGCCTGCATACTGAGATGACATTTAGGATGATTGGTTCCTTGGATCCTGCTTTGGAAATCCCCTTGTGGTTTTTGCCTTTATAAGATTTTATGTAACTCCTATTAAACGAGTTCCTGTTTTGACTAGATTCCGTGTCCGTCTGATTGTCTCCAGGACTGGAGGCTGGGAGTAGGCAGAGAGTGCATTCAGTTTCCTCCAGCCCCCTGTGTGGGAAGTCCTCAAGGAGCTACCCTGCTGGACGGGAGCTGAGACCCCCAGCAAAGCCTGTGACAGACTGATAGAATTAATATTGTGAAAATCATCATCTTACTAAAGGCAATCCATAGATTCAGTGTAATGCCAATAGAAATCCCATGACATTCTTTACAGAGGTAGAAAAAATTCATTTGGAATCAAAAAAGACCCGGAATAGCCAAAGTAATCTTGGACAAAAAGAAGAACATTGAGGAGAATCGCTATACCAGATTTTAGATTATATTATAGAGTTCTAGTCAGAAAACAGCATGGCATCAACACAAAAAGTATAGATCAATGGAACACAATAGAAGACCCAAACATGAGGACATGCAGTTCAGTCATCAGATATTTGAGTAAAGCGACAGGAACACACAATGGAGGAAAGACAGAATCTTCAACAATTGGTGCTGGCAAAACTGGATCTCCAACTCTGGAAGAGTTGTGGACCCTTATCCTTCACCCTGAACAAAAGTCAACTCCAAATGGATGAAAGACCTAAATATAAAACCCGAAATTCTGAAACTGTAGCAGAAAACACAAGGGAGCAACCTTCAAGATACAGTCATAGGAATGCACTTTCTAAATCCGACAGCAGCTCATCAGATATTGAGGTCACCAATCAACAAGTGTGACCTCATTAAGCTACAAAGCTTCTGTACGTCAAAGAAACAACCAAGGAAGTGAAGAGGAAACCCACTGAGTGAGAGATAATCTTTACCTGCTACACATCTGACAGAAGAGTAATATCCAGAACATATAAATAATTCAAAAAATAATCAAGAAAATATATTTATTTTAAATAAATACACTTAAATTTTAAATAGTTGGGCTGTATGCCTTATCAGAGATTTCTCAAATGAAGAAATAAAAAGTGCTCAACATCATTAGTAATCAGAAAAATGTAGATAAAAATCACTTTAAGATTCCATCTTACTCCAGTCAGACTGGCCAAGATAAAGAGAATGAAAGACAGGACATACTGGTGAGCTGTGGGGAAAGGGGAGCTCATTCACTGCTGGTGGGATGCAGACTCATGCAGCCACCATGGAAAGTAGTGTGGGGAAGTCTCAAAAGACTAAAAACGAATCTACCTTCTGATCCAGTTATACCACTTCTTGGCATATACTCAAAGGACTCATCCTCTGTAGCGATACCTGCACAGCCATGGTTGTTGCTCCTCTCTTTACAATAGCTAAGAAATGGAAACAATGTAAATGTCTCTTATTTGACTAATGGATAATGAAAATGTGGCATATTTACACAATGTAGTTTTACTCATCAGCAAGAAAAGATGATATTATGAAATTTTCAGGAAAGTGGATAGAACTAAAGACTGTCACACTAAGTGAAATAACATGAACACAGAAAAGCAAGTGGCATGTATTCCCCCTCATTTGCAGATTGTAGCACAAATCTCCATACACTAGTATACATATATATGTTGATGCAACACCAGGAGCCAGGAAAATTGAAAGTAAATATGTATGTAAAGGAAAAGAAAGAACCTGAAAGAAGCAGGGAAGGTGGGGAAAGTTTAGTCTTCAGCTGGGAGAGGAGGAAGGAGGGACATGCAGGGGCTCCCAGGGGGAGATGGGAAATGATGCGAGGCATGTATTACTGGGGAGAGGGTCAGGACGATCGAGGCACTTGGACTAGGGAAGGAGGAGGCAGGTCAAATGGATGGAGAGTAGAGATGAGTGGATCTTGGGAGGCTAGGGAAGCCAGAGGGAAATGTTTAGCCTCCAAAACCCCCGAGAAAACCACGTACAGTGTGTGAACATTAGTGCACATGTATACGTGGGGGCTGTATGCCAAGGAACACAGTGCCAGACAGGAGAGACCTCCCTTTGAGTGACTGATCAGAGAAGTCCAAAAGACACCCCAGACAACACATTCTTGGTTGTCTTCCAGAACTGAAAGATAAGATCCTACTGCTGAAGACAGGACATACTTTGGATACAGGACTTGGAGCTGTGGAGCAGGAACTGACCTGGAAGCTTTCTATCTGAATTTTAGCTCTCATAGTTCTAGAGGTTACTATACATGCTACTAAGGGAGAAAAATAAATCAATGGTCCAACCCAACCCTAAGCCTAATAATCACAATTACCTGCATGCAAACTACTTCTCTTGGTACAGTAGTGGCACTGTTATCTGGGGAGCAGTCAACAGTAATCTAATTGACTAAAGCCCTATCAATGGGAGTGAACCCACTGGTGGTACTGCAAACACAGCCAAGTACACAGGGCTGGAGAGGTCATAGATTCTAGAGAAAACCCTATCTCTGTCATATCTCTAGACAAATGAAATGTACATATGGATCCTTATATTTACAGACAAGTATACAGTAATACATCCCTTGTCAAAGAAGCTTATTTTTGCAGCAGATGGAGGCTATTGCAGAATCCCATAACTGGTTAAACACAGAGAATACATATCTGAGAGATGATTATCCTAGTTGACACACCTGCAGTGGAACCTTTACTCTACATCTAAGACTTATGGAACACTGTGGAATGGGTGGAGGATGGGGGAGTAGAGAGAAAACTAGTTCATCCTTCAACTCTCACCAGTGAAGTTTCCTTATATAACAGAATGAGATGCACACAGAAGGCCACAAATACCTATGTTTTTAAGAAAGACTGCAGAAGTCTGAGTCTGGATAGGACTCCTTTATTAAAGCTCCACCACTCACAGCTCCAGGGTCGTTGTGGAAGAGAGGGTGCAAAGATTCTAAAACCCAGGGTTTGTGCATGATGATAGGGAAGCAGAGACTTCCAGGCCATTGGAAGCTTGTACATGTGTTCTTGTGGCAATTATGGCATGGAGCACAGGACCCATGCCAACTAAATCAGACAAGGGCCCCAGTCTAGGAACTGTTGGAGACTGGGTGAGGAATAATAGATCTAACTTAACATTTTTGGGTAGGCTGACTAGATTCCAGTAGATGAAGTTTCACCAAAGGACATCTAGGTACCGATTTTTGACTAGATAAAGCTAAATATGTATGGCAGAATACATGAGGTCCATTTGGGCACCATGGGTGGAGCAAGGTTCTAAATTTAATTAAGACCTGTTATGTGAAGTATACAAAAGCTCAATAAATAATTTTTAAAAATAAAATGTTCAATTAAATTTGAACAGTAAGTAATATGACTACATATTCTTAGTATAAAGAAAATCTGAAAATATATAGTAATGTACTACTATTAATCTTATTTCTCTTCGTGATGTGATCACACAAATCTGAAATTATATTGAGCATATTATAGTATTAACCAAGTGAATAGATATACTTATGCCATTGAAAGTCTTACATTTCACAACAGATAACAACATGCTTGAGGAAAGAGCCCCAAGAATCCTCTACGATATCATAGCGTCATTCATGGTTTCTTATGTATACATGCATAGGTTTATCTAGCCTTAAAAGGGAGCTATAGAAAGAAGGAAAACTGGGACCTGAAACTTGTGTTCCACATATTAGACCCCAGTATATGGATGATGTCAAATATAAAGTATGTCATGGAACTGTTGGGTAAAGTCCAAACAGTTTGCTAATAGTCCTTCTTTCTGACATCAGAATCACATGAATGCCATCAAGTTCTTCCTCACCTAGCTTCCTGTCATGGCAACCCCTGTTACTAGAATGCAAGTCAGTATCCTGAGTCATCACCTCCGTCTTCCACTTGCCAATCTGTGTGTTGTGTTTTTTTGTTTGAGGAAGAAAAGAGTGAGACACCCATTACCACTCAGAAAAAGAACTCTAGAGGAATGCTGGCGTCTTTGTTGTTTTGCATAATAATAACTTGGCATTTCTGATCTATCCAGTCACTAAAGGATGAAATGATCTACTCTCACAGATTTAGGCTCTGGGAAACGTCATAAACACACTTTGCCTACATGTCCAACAATCATATTTGCCAAGACTTTAGAAATTCCCAGTTTCAGCAGCAGCAGGAACTTCAGTGCTTTCACTGACTATTCCACAGCTGGTAACAGACACTGTGTGGGAAGGTTAGCCAGATGCAATTTTTAAATAGAAAGTCCAATAATCCTCTCTGAGGAAGACTTTAATCATGACTTATTTTGTCTTCATTGTGTTCTCTGCGTACTCCTCAGGCTTCCAACTGCTTAGTTTGGTTTGTAAACTTTCCAGGCCTTCCTAATGCACCACACAAAATTACTCGATTTACTTTCTTCTCTACATGAAAATGTAAATCAGAGATGTTCTACTCTGTTTGGGTGATTTACTCAGCATTTCTGCTTCTGTGAAATGAGGAAATATTGCTTCTCATCCTAGAGTGGAAATAACCATTTCTGACCATTTCTTCACTTTGCACTCCTAGAGCAGATTTACTCTTGCAAGAGTCAACAGTAGAGAGCTGCGGAAGGCAGCTGCTGACACTCTCTGGATCCTCTAATCTAATAGTTTTCTCATGGCCTTCTGCACACCAGGGGTCACTGAACAACCCTCCACACCTTCAGGTTTTATTTTTGTAACTCTTCCCCAGGACTCTCAAAACCAGAGCGGAGTCTTTTCTTAGATTCCTGTTGTTAAAAGCCTGACAAAGGGAATGAGAGAATATAATTTATAAAAGCCTCTTTAGAGAGGGACAGGATGGGAAAGAGTGCCTACAAGACATTTATCTTTAAACTAAAACAGCCTCTCAAAGTGCGTACCTTGTCCTCTAACACTGAAAGACTTAAGTAAACATGTTTAAATCCAAACTTCACCACCCAGCTCGATTTCCCATCTCAGTACCCAGATAGAGAAGAACTGGGCACATAGGCATGTGGATCAATGGAGGAGAATTTTAAAGGGGAGAGAGATGGGAGAGAGGTTCAGACCACCTTCAAGCCCACCAAGATTCTTTCAGCCACCTGGATTCCTGGGGACACCTCCACCTCACTTCCCCTAATTCCTTCCTTGAACAACCCCCCCACACACACACACGCATACACAAGTAGTCATGAAGCTATGTACTAGCTCTCTATACTTCTCAGTTGTGATTTCTTTGGACAGAATTACTTTCTCTGTGCTCTCCCCCTTTCTTCTCAGATTGTATTAGGCTTTTCCTTTCCCCTGTTCTTCTTAACTTATAATCATTTCTGCTTCACCTGGATTTATCTGTGGCCTCATATTTATTGGTTCATTTTATTTTCAGCATTCCTAAACCTCTATTTTCATAAATTTCTAATGATTATCAATCATTTTTTACTCTTGACATCTCATGATTATTCTTTCTTTATTCTATTTACCTGTATTTTCTGGTCTCAGTTGGATTATAAGTGGTGTTGGAATCACTTGGAATTTTCCCTATACATCACAAAGTATTAATTAGAGCAAAGGCATTTTCAATATAGTATTCTGGATTTACTTGTTCTTAAGATCCCATTGACAATAAAGAAAAAGCTTAAATTTTTAATATGTCTGAATCTGATATCCTGGTACAGAAAGTGAAAATCATGGAATAATTTCAAAGGAAATGAAATAGTTTCTTTAATAACAGCTTATATAGCCAAATCCAATTAAAATATATGAGTATCTTTTCATGGATACATTGTTGCATATAATTCCAGATATTATGTGTTGTTGGTGGATGATAATTTGGTCGCAGTGTCCCTTCAGGCACTCTACATTCTTTATTTCTTTTATTTACTATCTTTATTTTATGTGTATGTGTGTTTTCCCTGCATATACCCCTACTGTGCAATGACTGCAGCAGCCAGAAGTCATCATTGGACTTCATGTGGGTGCTTGGACCTGAGCCCAGGTCCTCCCTTAACCACTGAGCCCTTTCCAGCCCCTACTACACATTTTTGATCAGTTTCTCTGTCTCACATCCTATAGCACCTTCATTGACTCCCTCACATTGTTGCCAAAATCGGCAATGGGAACTGTGAAACAAATAAGAACTACGTTGCTCTGCATAAATAGTACCTATATTTTTAATTTGGTCAAAATAGAAACAGCAGCCCTTGTGACATCAGAACCCTATCAGGTTAACAAAGCTTTGCAGTTTCCACAACATCCCACATGGTTGGTTTAAAGAAATTTCATATGTGTTCTTTGATTCTCACAAAATATCACTCCCAGGTAACATTTCATATGAGACTGTCATATCATCAGATTTTAAGTCTTTCAAGTCATTCTAGGTGTTCAGTGGGTCATTAATTCTAACTCTCAATCTGTCACTGTGTTGGAACTGTTACTCATAGGGCCATGTCCTTGTGAGTGGTTTTTCTTTTCGCACTATCACCACAGCAATGTTTATACATGTCTTAGTGATAACAACAGAAAAGATGGCAGGTTATTTCTCAAAATACAAAACACCTTTTCAAATATCCAAAACTAAGATGTGTACATTTATAATCAAGACCCATTTGATTATAAAATTATCACCTCATATTCCCATAAGGGGATAAATGAACAAAAATTTTAAAAAGTAACGAGTGAGTGATAGAAAAAAGAGAACTGTGCATGTATATTATCACAAACACAAAAATTAGACATACTTTATATGAGTCACTAAACAACATTGGATTGTACACACTTTTAAAGTTAACAGGAAATAAATACTAATAAAAATTTCCAACTTAAAATCCCATTGACAATAAAGAAAAAGCTTAAATTTTTAATATGTCTGAATCTGATATCCTGGTACAGAAAGTGAAAATCATGGAATAATTTCAAAGGAAATGAAATCGTTTCTTTTCTAGTTCTGGACTTGAAATGGCCTCTTATCAAACTCAAACCACTTGAAAAGTCCTGTCTTCATCTGTCAATCCAGCATGAGTTCCAGCAAGTCAAATCTGTTGCCTTCAATTGTCTGCCTGGCACAATTACATCAATCTCTCCTATGTGTCTTAATGGCTTTTTGAAATAGCACACTCCCTCAACTAAATAACAGGGTTTATTTTTTTAATGAGTAAAAGACACATTGTCATGTTTTATAATTGTCTCACAGGTTGCTTGATGACTTAAATGAACCCAGCCTTAATTTTAAAAGTAACTATTCAATTCACTTTCTGTCCACCATCTTATCCCCCAGGTCTGCTCTAGTCACACACCTCAGGGCACCTGCCAGACCTCTTAGATCTCCTACCTCAGTGTTTCTTTCTGCAGTCCCACTCTAGCAGCCTGTGTACCAGTCCACCTTGATCAATTCTACAAAACCTCACCTGCCCTTGCAGACATAGCTGGGATTGTGCAACCTGTACATCAGTCCAGACAGACCAAGTGAGAGTTCCATTTGCATGTTTTCGTGGTTACCACAGAAATGGTATAACCCCTATCCCTCCAATAAAAAAAAATCAATACTGACCTACCTGCACACTTATTACCAAGCACTCAGCTGGCCTACCCTGCCTCTCAGAACATCATGGAGTCTGTCCTGGAACCTCAGGTTTAGAAGTTGCATTTATCCCTAGCTAAACTGAGACCAATTCTTATACCCCATTTTCACATCAAAACAGAGCTACCCCAAGAATGAACACCAAACATCACTCAACCTGCAAAGTTGAGGTAATAACAAGCAAAGATATAAGCAGTCAATCAACAAGGATGAGATCAGTGATCCATACCAAAATCACTTCCAACAACATAAATGTAGTTGCCTAGATTATATTGTAAAATTACAAATATCATGAATAACAAAGATAGTAAGTCTTCTCCAAAAACTAACTACTCCATAGTAATATTTTCTTGAGAAAGGCAAATGTAGCTGATGCACAAGATGATAATTTCAAAATATCACCTAAATATCTTCAAGGAACTCAAAGAGGATATGAATAAAAGACTGAAGACTGTAAATACACAAAAATACAGTTGAATGAAATTAGAATTGAATAAAACGATGTTGTCTCTGAAGTAAAACAAACTGAAATAAAACTTGAAATGAAGGACTCAGGAAGTCAGACAAAAAGCTCAGAGGAAAGCTTCACCAATAGACTGGATCAAGAGGAAGGTAAAATGTTAGATTGTAGCTTAGCACAATGGTACAGGCCTTCAATTCCAGCACTTTGGAGACAGAGACAAGTTGATATCTATAAGACTAAGGTCAGTCTGATCTACATGGTGAGTTCCAGGTCATCTGGGACTAAAGGGAGAAAATACCTCAAAAATATATGCCAGGTCCCAATGATAAAGTTGAGAAAAGGGACAATTCACTCAAAGTAAATATTAAATCTAAAACATTCTAGAAACAGAATATGTAGAAACTTTGGGACATTATAAAGAGACCGAACTTTTGAATCATAGATATAGAAGGAGAAGGAATTCAGGTCAAAGGCACAGAAAATAGTTTTAACAAAATCATAAAAGAAAATTTTCCAATAAGGAAAGAGAGACTTATCAAGGTACAAGAGACATACACAGGATCCAATACACAGATAAAGAAAAGAAACCCATCATTCCATGTAATAGTCAAAACATTCAGTATATAAGTTCAAGAAAAGCTATTGAAAGCTGTAAGAAATAAACTTAAAGCCACATATAAAAGCAGGTCCATAAGAATAACTTTTCAGTGGAGACTATGAAAGTCAGAAGTGTTTTCACCCATGAGTTATAAGTCAAGAAAAAATAGAGATTCCAACCAAGACAACAATATCCAGCAAAACTCTCTGTTACTATCCAAGGAAAAAGATTTAAGGAATTTATGACCATTATATCAGCTCTACACAGGCTATTGGAAGGAATATTTCAGTATGAAGAGATTTTTAAAAATCATGCATATAAAAGGAATAGTTTGAAAATTCTTAAGAAAACGTATAATGTCAACATAATAGGAATTAATAAACTCTGATTAATAATTCTTAATAGTAACGGTGTGTATTTCCAAATACAAAGGCATAGACTAACTAGACTACAGAAGAGAATTCTACTTTTTCCTGCTTCGAAGAAACACATCTCACCATCAATTATTCATATCACCTTAGGGTTGTAGAATGGAAAAACACATTCCTAACAAATGGGACTAAGAAACAAGCATATGTAGCTATTCTAAAATCTGAAAAATAAAACTAACTAGTCAAAAAAGTTAGAGAAGGACACTTCATAGCCATTAAAGAAAAATCTATTAAGAAGTTATTACAATCCTAAGCATACATATATCAAACAAGGCGGACTCAATTTCATAAACATTGGTACATCCAAAATCACTTATCAATTACAACACAATGATAGTGAATGATTTAAATATCCCACTCTCACTAATAGGCCACTCACTTAGACAAAATAGAATAGCCCTGGAGTCAAATGACATCATAAATAAAATGTACCTAACAGACATCTACAGAGCATTCTACCCAAACACAAAAAGAATACACATTTTTTCTATGCACCTTATGGAACTTTCCCCAGAATTGAACACCTATTTGTACAAAAGCAAATCTCAACAAAATCAAGAAAACTTAAATAACATTCTATATTTTATTTGACCACAAAAGAATAAAGCTTGATATCAACAATAGAAATGGGAGAAAGGACACAAATGCATACAAACTAAACATTACTGAATGAAAACTGGATCAAAGGAGAAATCAAGAAGGAAATTAAAACTTCCTTAGAATTGAGTGAATATTTAAACAAAGCATACGAAAATCTACAAGAAACAATGAAGACAGTCCTAAAAGTAACGTTTTACTTTTTTGGTCTTTTTGAGACAAGGTCTCCCCGAAACCAGCTGGTTTGTAATCTGTTATGAAGACCAAGCAGGTCTGGATCTTAGAGAGATCCACCTGCCTCTGCCTCCTGAATCCTGGTATTAAAAGCATGTGCCACCATGCCTGGTAAGTTTAAAAAAAAATTTTTTTTTTTATGTATAGGTATTTTGTCTGTATATATATACATCACATGCATGCAGTACCCACAGTGTCCCAAAGAGGGTTCCAGATCCCTCAAATTTAGGTTAAGATGGCTGTTAGCCACCATGTGGGTGCTGGAAACTTAATTCTAATTGCTGAATAATCTCTTCAGCCCCCAAAGAGAGAGTACATAAAACCAAGTACATACATTAAAAAAATCCTAGAAAAATGTTACATTAATAATTTAATGATGTATCTGATACCTTGGAGAAAAAGCGACACTCTAAAGTGGAGACAGGAAGACATAATCAAAATCAGTGCTGAAGTTAATGAAATGGAAACAAGAACAATGACAAAGAATCAGTGAGACAAGGAGTTGGTTCTTTGAAAAAATGAGCAAAACTAATAGCCCAATTAAAGAAAGAGGACCCAAATCCCTAAATTCAGATAGGAAAAAGGCAATATTGCAGCAGGTAGTGAGGAAATTCAAAGAATCATACCAGCATAATTTTACTCCATGGAACTAGAAAATTCAGAAGGAATGGTATATTTCTAGGTATCTATAACCTAAAAATTTTAAGCCAAATTGAAGTAAGCAATTTAATAATAGTCCCATAACAATCAATGAAATAAAAGTGATAACTAAAAATCTACCAAAGATAGCAACAACAAAATCCAAGGACCACATGGATATAAAGGGGAATTTGACCACATCTTAACAAAAGAACTAATATCAACACCCCTGAAATTATTCTATAACACAGAAAAGGAAGGAAAACTCTTAAATTCTTTATATGAAGCCAGGATTACCCTACTACCAAAACAGAGAGCAAAAGAGAGAGAGAGACTAATCTTTCAGGTGAATAAACAAAGATGCAAAAATTCTTAATATTTGTAAACCCAATGCACATCAAACAATTATCCACTGTGATAAATCTGGCATCATCACAGAGATACAGAGGTGGTTCAACATATTTAAAATCAAGTAATCCACCAAGGAGAGAAACCACATGGTCATTTCATTAAATGCCAAGAAGTTTTTTGACAAAAGCATCCCTTTGTGATAAATGTCATGGAGAATCTAGGAATACTCGGGACACATCTCAACATAATAAAGAAAATATACAACAAACCCTCTGAAAATATCATACTAAATGGAGAAAAACTCAAAAGATATACAGTAAAATTCAGACCACATCAAGGATGAGCACTCTACTCTGGTTTGGAGTACTAGCTAGCCCAGCAGAACAACTGAGAGAGGTAAAGTTGACACAAGTTGGAAAGGAAGAAATCAAAGTATTCTTATTTGAAGATTCTATGATTCTATATATAAAAGACCGTAAAGCCTGTGCCAGAAAACTCCTAGACGTAATAAGCACATTCATCAACATATCAGGATACAAAATTTAACACAAAAATTAGTATCCTTCCTATTTATCAACAACAGACATACCAAGAAAGAAATAATGGAAACTGTATCACACACAAAAGGTCTCCAAAAAATATCTTGGAATAAATATAATCAAGGAAGTGCAAGTCTTATGCAATGGAAACTTTAAGATACCAAAAAAAAATAGTTGAAGAAGATATGAGAAAAATAGAAGATCTCACATATTCATGAATCAGTAGAATACGTGGAAATAGTCATCCAACAAAGAGCAATCTGCAGATTCAACACAATTCCCATCAAAATTATCACCCGTTCTTCATAGAAATTGAAACAGAATTCTCAAATTCTCATAAAGGAAAACAGAACAACAACAACAACAAAAAAAAACAGAATAGCAAGATAAACTTGAACAAAGAAGAAAAGCTAGAGTTCTCACTGGATGGTGATTTCAAATAATGCTATAGAGTTAAAACTATAGTATAACTAAAACTACCTAGTCTTCTGCCATAAAAATAGGCACGCTGATCAGTGGAGTAGAACTGCATGCCCAAATTTAATTTCATACACAAAGCCATTTTATTTTATTTTTATGCGTATAAGTGCTACATTTGAATGTGTGTAAATGTACCCATGTTGTGCAGCATCAGTGGGGACACAAAAGGATGTCAGAGCCCCTGGAACTGGAATTACAGATGATTGTTAGCCACCACATGGGTGCTGGTATTTGAACCTGAGTCTTTTGCAAGAACAGCCAATATTCTTAATCACTGAGCCATCTCACCAGCTTCCAGTAATCTGATTTTTGAAAAAGGGACCAATGACATGCATTGTAAAAAAAAAAAAACATGCTAAACAAACTCCTAAGACTGGATAGCTATATGTAGAAGAATGAAATTAGATTCCTTTTTCTCACCCTGAAGAAAACCTAATTCCAACTGGATCAAAGACAATAATAATAAAACCTGACATCCCAAATATGATAGAGAAGAAAACAAGACATACCTTGGAAATTATAGACACAAGAAAGGACTTTCTGAGTGGGATTTGGATAGGTCATACATTAAGAACAACAATTTATACATGGGCTCTCATGAAACTAAATAGCTTCTGTATAGAAAGGACACCATCATTCCAGTGAAGATACAGCCTACCGAAAATATTTCCCAGCTATAGATTTCATAGAAGGTTAGTATGTAGAAGGAACTCAAAAAACTAAATAGATACCCCCCTCCTCAACTCAGTTAAAATTACCTTGCCCACTAATGTAAAAAAGTTACAAATGTTATGGCAGTAATCAACCACATTCTGGTTGAATGTAAGGCTCTGATTCACAAGATGGAGCCCATATATGAAACTATTTATCAGAACCTGTGACCATACAGGCAACAGGTTGTAGAGGAGAACTTACCATTATTATTCTGCTAAGTCAGCATTGTACTAAATTGAGGCCTTATAACTTATTATTATACCCACATATTACTTCATCTTTCAACAGTCACCAGAGAACCTTTCTTTTGTACCATTTGGCAATTAACACAGACTGAAAACTGATCAATGTGCAGAGAATAAGATACTGAATAGTGCTCAGCCCTAATTAGTACATATATATCACCCCTCTCCTCCCAATATTCATGTATCATTGAGGAAACAGGGCTTCTGTAAGAGCCAGAGGTGGTAGAAAATGAATATAAGGAAACTGTGTTACCTGGACACAACAGGACATTACATTATAGTTATGAACCTATAATGTTTGTAACTCCATGCATAAAACCTGTGAAACCCAATCCAGGTGCAAAACTAGCATGGGTTAGGTAGGTGGGAAAGAATCACAGCCTGAGCTTGGGATCTATTTGCAGTTGGTAGCTGCAGGGAGATGGAAAGCCAGTTTTTTTAAGGATGTGATGCCTTGTAGTTTGGCCAGATTCCAACAACAGACTCCATGAGCATTTGGGGAACAAATGTGTGTCAAGTTAACAAGGGGTCAATTGTGCTGATTAATTTCTAGTTAACATAAACTAAAGTCACCTGAGAAGTGGGACTCTCAGTTGAGGAATTTCCTCCATCCAGTTAGCCTGTGAGCGTGTCTGTGGGTCATTTGCTAGACTGCCAATTAATGTGGGAGGGCCTGTGTTGGAGGCCACAGGTTAGAGAATAGCCAGATTATAACTTGATTCTATCTTAGAGATAAACAGCCCTGGGAAAAACCCTCCTCATAGCCACCTGCATGTATGATAAGCACATTCAGCGTTGGTAGCAGGAATTGAGCTGCACTGGAATGTCCTACACCCACCTCCTAATCTCACCTGAGATGAGCTAGGAAGGCCTGAGAGAGGAGACACTTTTATCATTCCTGTTCAGCACAAAGCCCCTGTTTCTCTTCTCTCCTAACAAGGCCAAAGAGGCGCTACTTCTATCACTTCTGTCTGGTTCAAAGCCCTTGTTTCTCTTCTTAGTGCCATCTCTCCTAACAAACACATAGTTATTCATTCTCTCCTGGCAAACACATAGTTATTCATGGTGGGCTCTGAAGGTCAGAGATAATGTCTCCTAAGCAACAGTTCTGGCTCTGTTAGTTACCACATTCCTGTAAGTGCATTTTTACCCCCACCTCCCCAAGCTTGTGTATTTAAACCCAGTAGTAACAGTTAACTTTGCGGCTCCCCTGCCGTCCAGGTTCCATGTGTCTGTTTGTTCCTTCTCATTTCAGGTGTCCTAGGGTCCTTGCTCACTGTTGAGTCCCAGCTGGCTGGGGCAGGGCTGCATCTTGTAGGTGCTGTCCTCCCTGGGCAGGTGCGCTTGGGCTATGTATAAGAAGGATAGCTAATCCACCCAAGGGGAACAAGCAGCAATATCCCATGGTCTCTGCTTCCAGCTTCGAGCCTTAAACTCCTGTTGGAAACCCTTTATTGATGGACTGGAGCTTACAAGGTGAAGTAAACACTTTCTTCCCCAAGCTACTTTGAGTCAAGGTTTTATCACAGCAATAGAGACAACACATTACAACAACTGAGTTGCCCTCTCTCTTGTCTTCCTTCATGTAGGTATTTTCAGTATGATCTATTACAAAAAATTGCACAAGGACAGGGCATGTAAAAGTCAGGATTATTTTTTCACATGCCTTTACTTAATTTCTGCATTTGAAGCAACTTCTTATCTGAACGAAAAGTGTGACACCTTTGAACAGATTACAGCCTCACCCACTGAATCTGTCCAAGTGAATGCTCATACTTTGTAGGTCTCCCAGGATTCTGTACACATAAGGCTATGCTGTCCATTATCCTTGAATGAGGCAACAAGGAATGGCAGATATACTTACCACCTATATCTCTTTGCTTATGCATAAGGTTGTTCCATGGGGTCTCACTTAGAAAAAAGAAGCTCAAAGATAAGATTGTAATTTCAAGAAAATATGAAACCAAGCACAGGTCTTCACATTCTTTATCCAATATATCCACTTTGTGGGGAAAGTGTTACACTGACGTTTTGTAAATTGCCACAAATAAGGACTGAGCTGTGTTGGAGCTGTGCAGAGACAGCTCTTAGTTTATACCAAACCCTTCCTGTACCAATTTGCCTTACCCTTGCTGAGCAGAGCACCCCATTGCACATAAGAGCGCAGAGATAAGAAGTGAACACCACATGAAGCCATGCTGTTTCTGCCTCTCTAAACCCTTCTGAATTCTCTTTCTACACAGGAGACCACAAGACCCCAGTTGTTAAGCACTTTTATGGAGAAAGAATTCTGGAGGTGGAAACCTTGTCAATCACTGACAATGGGGCTTACTCAGCTGATAATAGAACCTCTGCTGCTGCCTAAGAAAGATTACTGTTAGTATTTTGGATTCAGCCACAGGGTGACCTTTCCTTTGGAGAACTAAAGATGGGAAGTGTTTGACGACTTTGCTGATGAATTTTGTTATTCTTTCTTTCCACACCTGGGATTCAAGAGGCATTAACGAAAGCACTTTAAGCCAAAGGAGCGATCCTCGTGCCGAGCTCTGTGTTTTATGTGCTGCCACTTAGTAATTAATTAGATTATGACTGATGATTATTTACTTTTCTGTTACTTCATTAGAAGCACACGCTGTATATAAAATGAATGTTTCGGTTTATTAATACATTCCTCTTCTGTTTTGTTGAATGGCAGATTTCAATAGAATCTTTGCCAAATTAATCAAAGACAAAATTACAGAAGGACTGCATTTTACTTCCTGAAAAGGTTATTTGAATAAAAGAGCTGATTTTTAGTGAGTTGTATTGAAGTGTAAGTTACAAGCAACAAAACTGACCAATTTAAAATATATGAAGGAATGAGTTTTGACAATAGATACTGCTACTGCAAACAGAATGTGGAACTTTACAATTAGCTCCCACCTTCCATCCTTAGGTAGTACATTTTCTCTTCATATTTGTCACCAGCAAAAAAGGATCTAATTTCTTAAGTTTGAATGGGTCTTGAGCATTCCTGCACCAGTGCTATGGGCTCATATGAGCAGGGTCCCAGGAGCTTTTAGGATTCTGTTTCTGCATTGTCACTACTACTATAGTTTAGGCTTTCCAGAAGTTTCTATAGAAGCTTCTCATACATATATATTCCTTTACAATAAGTCTTTACCTGGCAAGATGCTTTTGAATTTTACTCATGTTGCTATATGTTAGTTAATTGCTTTTTAGTTATGGGTAATGATTGTTGTGTTGTTTTACCAAATTTGTTCTTTTTATCTTTTAATTTTAAAAAATATTTTTAAATCGAATCATTGTGTATTTCATACAGAACATCTCAATCTTAATCATCTTTATAGCTCTTTCCCCACTTCACTCCCTGTAGCTCTCCAACTAGAATCCACATATTCTATCATTTGTGTTAAGGTCTATTGCATCACGTTAGTGTTCACAAGTGACCTCGGTACAGATTCATCCACCCTGGTATAGTAGGTCTACCCAGAGTTCCTCACCTTAGGAAAACTAGCTCATTCTGACCCAATAGTAATCAGTTGCGAATATTTCTTAAGCAGAGGTTGGGGTCTGCTACCCATTTTCCTATTGTCATGCTGAGTTTTTGTCTGCTTGAGTTTGCATTGGTCTTGAGCGTGCTGAAACTATTGCTATAGGTTCATGTGAGCAGAGTCCTAGGAACTTGTAGGATTCTATTTCCATATGGTAATACACCTTCTCACCGGCTCTTACAATCTTTCCATCTCCTGTTATGCAATGGTCCCTGAGCTTTGGGTGAGAAAAATTTAATATATATAAGAGCACTGTCGTGAGACCCACACACTGCAGATTCCTAATCTCCATGACTTAGCCATTTGTAATCTTTTGTGTTCCTTGCCCTTTATTATATGAGTGAGCTTCATTAATGAGCATTGAGAGATTCATTAGTGACTTCTTACCCCTTGTTCTATATTGCATGAGCCTTGGATGTAGAGGCTTCATTCTAGAAGTGCCACTTAGAAATGGACAATTCACAGACAATGTTGGTGGGTGACCACCTGTGGTAGTCTCTATTAGTCACCATCTTGTGCAAAAGAAACTAATTTGATGAGTTGTGGCTGGGATGCTTGACTGTAAATACATATTTTGTTTTTAATAAGAAGTTACATTAGCCTAAGGATGGGAAAGCCTTGAGGATTTCTCTAAGGTCTATGACCTCTTCAGTCATGTGTATTTGGTTTGGCTACAGAAACACACGAGTTTCTTTTCATTGAGTGGGCTCTATGACCAATTAAGAAGCCTTTGATTGGCCCCAAGATAAAAGTGTCACTATCATACCAGTATATTAAATGTTCTGCCAGACATCACTGTGGTGATTTGATCATGAAGCTGGCTTTGGGCCATCAACTGATGTTCTGCCTTTGTTACTAACATAGTGCTCTACAGAGCTATGAGTGCTAGCCTTCAGGGGAAGTGGCTTCCAAGTCAATTCCAATTCCAATGCTCCAAATCCATTCTCCAAAGTATATCCTGTTTTCAGCAATAGGGTCTAACCTTTGAGTTGTAGGAGGCAATCAAGGGCTGAGACTATAGCCTGTGTAATTTCTGGAGTCTGTTGTATTATCCTGGCCAACAACTCAAATGGAGGCTTCTCATGTCTGGCACTGTTTCTTAGTATGTGGCCTTCAGCTATGCACATGGACTTATGTACACACATTGTATGTAGAATTTGTCATTAGGTTGTTAGACTATTATGATTCACTGTGGTGTTTCACATTACCAAGGCATTATTTATCATTTATCTCTTCTCTCTCTCTCTCTCTCTCCCTCTCTCTCTCTCTCTTTCAGTGTAATCTTCCCTCCATGACTTCCCTATTTGAAGTGTCCCCATTTTCTCCATTTTTCCCTTGATAATACTGGTCTCCTGTGGCCCCACCATGTTGGGCCTCATGGAATTAAAAGTGCTGTTAAGATGGCGCCTAGAGGAAGTGAAACCAAACCAGAAGGCACCAAGAGATAAACAAGGATTCCTGGAAATGAGGAACCTGCGAAGAAATGAAACTTATGCTAATAAAGTGAAATGTAGAAGCGTTACTATTGGAGCAATATGTTACTTCCTCATTTAAAGAATCACCCCTCTCCTGTAGGCTAATAAGGTATCCTTTCTCCTGTGTGATGATTGGTAGAGACCTTGCACTGTATGCTAATACCTGTGGCTCTGAGCCTTTATAATGTGCTTGCTGAGTTCACTAAATGGTTTCCTGCTCTGCGGTTAGAAGAGCTGTAACATGCTGAAAGAGCTGTAACATTAAAGAGCTGTAACACCTGTGGAGCTGGCTGGCTCTGGACTTCTTCAGTCAGACGGGAACCCCAGCGGCATCTGATTGTCTCCTGCGACGGGCCAGGAGGCTGGGAATGGGCGAGCTGTGCACCCAACCTCCCCTTGACCCCCTCACAGACTCTCGCCTTCCTAGGGCGAGAGTCGGGGCAATCAAAGGGAGGAGGAACACATGCTTAGAACTGAATCTCCCCCTCATCACCCTCTCCTGCTGGATGGGAGACCGGAAGATTGGAGAGAGGGAGTACCCCAGCTGGTGTCTGCTGCAACCACCACAAGAGGGAAAAACACCACCCCTCTTGATTGTGTACTTTCCCCTTATTCCTATAGTTCCTTTTATAACCCTCCTTCCCTCCTTCCATTTAAATGCCTTCCTTTTATGTATTTCTCTCTTAATAACACATCTGTCTCCTATTAGTCTTCTCTCTTACATGCCTTCATTTTCTTTACCTCCCTAGTTACTTTCCATTTTCCTAGTTCCTGCAGTTACATTAAGATACATAATCATTTATTTGGTCTTAATGCTAGGATCCACAAATGAGAGAGTACATACATCTTTTTTATGTGATTCTGTGTTACTTCACTTAGTATATCAGTTTCTAGTTCCATCTTTTTACCTGAAAATGTCATGATTTTGTATTTCTTTCCAACTGTGTAGAACTCCTTTGTGTAAATGTACTACATTTTCATTATTCACTCATCAGTCAGTTGAGGGACACTTAGGTTACTTCTATTTCAGCTATTGTGAAAAGAGCAACAACAAACATGGATGTACAAGTCTGCAATACGCTAATCCTTTGCATTTATGCCAAGGAGTGGTATAACCATGCCAAATGGTTGATTTTTTTGTAGTTTTTGAAGAGTTCTCCATGTTGCTTTCCATAGGGGTTGCATAAGTTTACAATCTGACCAGCAGTAATGAGCGTTCCTCTTTCCCAATGTCCTCCCCATCATTTTGTATTATTTATTCTCTTGATCTTAACCAGTCTGATTGGGGTAAGATGAAATCTTGAAGTGGTTTTAATTGGCATTTCCCTAATTATCAATGATGTTGAACACTTTTTAAGATGTTTCTCAGCCATCTTTATTTCTTCTTTTGAGAACTTTCTGATAAGATCCTCACCCATCTTTTAAGTGGGTCACTTGTTTTGAGTCTTTGTTTTTTGAGTTCTTTATACAGTCTGGATGTTAAACCTCTGTCAGATCTGTCACTGATGAAGATTTTCTCCCATTATGTGTGTTTCCTCTTCATTTGCTTGATTGTTTCTTTTGCTGTACAGAAACTTTTTAGTTTAATGAGGTCCAGCTTGTTGATTATTGATCTTAATTCCTTAGTAACTAATATATCATTTAGAAAGTCCTTTCCTACATGCATTTCTTTTAGGTTACTCTCAATGTTTTCTTCTAAGTTTCAGAGTTTCAGGTTTCACGTTGAGGTCTCTGATCCATTTCAAGTTAACTTTTGTACATGGTACAAGATAAGGCTGTAGTATTATTCTTCTACATGTGGAGATCCAGTTTTGCCAGTACCATTTACTGAAAATGCTATCTTTCTTCCAGAGAGTATTCTTGGCCATTTTGTCAAATATCAGGTGGCTGAAATTGAATGTACTCATGTTTGAGTCCAATTATATTCCATTTGTCTACCAGTCTATATTTGTGCCAGTACCAGGCAGTTTTTATGGCTATAGTTCTGTAATATAAATTGTAACCTGGTATAGTAATCTCCACTGCATTGGTCTATGTGGTCAGGGTTGCTTTGGCTATCCAGGGTCTTTTGTGCTTCCCTATGAATTTTAAGATGGTTTTCTTCTAATACTGTAAAAAATGTTCAGGGTAGTTGATTGGGATTGCATTGAATCTATATATTACTTTTGGTAAGATAGTCATTTTCAAAATATTAATTCTTCCAATCCATGAGCATAGGAGGAGATACTTCCATTTTCTAGTGTTCTCATCAATCTCTTTAAGGATCTAAAGTTTTCATTGTAGAGATCTTTACTGTCTTTGTTCAAATTAATTCCGAGATTTTTTTTTAGTGGGGGAGGTGACTGTAAATGGGAAGTTTTCCCTGTAGAGTTTCTCCAATTGCTTATTACTAGTATATAGAAATACTGATTTTGATAGATGAATTCTGTAACCTACCACTTTCTTGAAAGTGTTAATAATTTCTGGGAGTTTTCTGGTGGATTTTTTTGGCATCTCTTGTGTATTACCTGCAAAAAGGGATAATTTGACTTCTTATTTTCCAATGAATATTCCTTTAACTTCCTTCTCTTTTCTTATTGCTCTAGCAAGAGTTTCAATCACTATATTAAAAAAGAGTAAAGATAATGGACAGCCTTGTCTGGTTTCTGATTTAAATGGGCATGCTTCCAATTTTTCTCCATTTAGAGTTATGTTAGCTGTGGGGTTTTTGTATTTAGCTTTAATTATCTTCAGTTATGTTCCCTCCAATCCAAATCCCTCTAGAACACAAATATTTAAAGTATTTTCCATGGATTATTTTGGAGTTTTAGGAACTTTTACGTACTTGACTTTCCTCAATAAACAAGTAATATGTTTGTTATAGATAAAAAGATTACAGTTCTTCTTTGCCAAACAAAGATTCACAAATATTTGCTATTAACATTTTGATATATTGAATAGTCTTGCAGATATTTTTCTATGACTATAACTATGTATTATACTGACTATAATATAAAGTATAAAAATGTGAAGTGCTTAATTCCTTAATTTTCTGCATCAAAATATTACCAATGATGATCTTGTGAGACAGCTCAGTGATTAAAGGCACCATCTGCTCTTCCAGAGGACCAGAGTTCAGTTCTCTGCACCCACATGATGGCCAACAACTATCCATACCTCTAATTCCAGGGGATCTGACACATTCTTCTGGCATCTGTGGGCATTGCATATACATGGTATATTTGCATACATGGAGCCAAAACACTCATACACATAAAATAAAAATAATTTTTAAAAAATGCTATCATTGCCATAGGAAGACATATACCATTCTTTGCCTGTTCATCTGTTTAAAACAAAGTCCAAGAAGAGAAGCTTTAGAGGGAGATTTTTTATTCCTGACCAGCAAATACTAACCCCAAATCCTGACAGCTGAGGCTGAAGATCTCATCAGTGGTTACTATTGTCTTCAAAAATCAGATGGTGATGGTGAGTGCATACTGACTAGCAGATAACTCTTTAGGTCCTCTTTGTTTAAAATATAATAAATCCAGCTTTTCTTTGAAAAGGGTATTTTGATAGCATTATTTTCAAGTAATGATGTTCATTTGTTAAACAATTTTACTGTCATCTTTACAGATATTTTTTATACTTTCCCCAAAAGAAGTAAATGAGATGCTGGAGAAGAATACTTACTGTAAAATATGGTCCTGAGGCCTGGTATTGACAATAAAAATGATCTGACAGGAGACAGAGTATGCTTAATTAAAGCATATATTGAATTGCTAAAACTATAATATTGCTTCAAGCTGAAGTCTCTCAAGTTTGGATTTTGTTATACATGTGGTTGGAACTGAACTGTCAATCCCCAATAGGGAAGGGGTTTCTTGTAAGCCAAGTTAAGAATGAGCCAAGCTTCAGCTGTGCAGTAGGAAAGAAGAGAAATGAGCAAATGACTTTGGTCCTGGCTAGTGTTGCCTTGTTCGTTCATTCAATTTAATACTTACTATATGATAGTATGTTTGGCGCAGAGGGCTCAGAAATGCAAACAGCAGTAATGTTTGTTTCAAGGCATTTAAACTCATGCAAGGAGACAGAAAAAAAGAAATGTATCACTGAAAAGTGTCACTTATGGAGTGTGAGATAAAGCAGATTGGGGAAAGATGGGTATTCTTAGTGGCGGTAGAGAAGGTTCCTGTAGTTGCTACTGTTCTAATACAGCATGGTTATAGGAGATCTGCCAGACTAGCTGACATTGAAGCAAGAACGCAAAGACATGTGAAACAAATCATGCTACACCTGGAGAGGAACATTCCACCAGTAAGTGCACATATGCACAGGCAGAGGGTTGCAGAGCTAGCTCAGTAAACAGAAAGTGGCCATGGCACCTGCAGTGAAGTAAACCAGCAGAACAGGTGAAGATGATGCCAGCGGCTTCGAGAGGAGAGCAAAGGCACAGTCCCAAAGCCTCGCAATGCAGAGACAAGAGTTTTGCTCTGCAGGACAAGAGAGCTCACTGAACTGTTGGCATACTCCATTTGTCTATCTCTTTTTTCCTAAAATTAACTTTAAAAATGTACTTATTTTATATGTATGAGTGTACTGTCTGCATGTATGTAAGTGCACCGGTATTGTGCAATGCTGGTGGAGGTCAGAAGAGGGCATCAGATCCCCTGGAACTGGAGTTACAGAAGATTGTTAGCATCTATGTGGGTGCTGTGAATCGAACCCAGGTCCTCTGCAAGAGCAGCCAGTGTTCTTAACCACTGAGCAATTATATACAATCAGTAGAAATTGTGCTTTAGTTTTATTATCTTTTGGTCATTTTGATACAGGATCTTCCTGTAGTCCCAGTTGGCCTGGAACTAACTATGTGGACCAGGCTGGTCTTGAACTCACAGAGATCTTCCTGCCTCTTCCTCCTAAGTGCTGGAATTAAAAGCATGTGCCACCATGCCTGGCAAGTACTTTAATTTTTAATGCTGATATCTTTGAGCTGTATCACACTCTTTTGTGTTGCTGTTTAGTGGCACTGAGTTACAGCTCTCAGCCAGTAAGGCAATCACAAGTGTAAACAATGCACACTACCATGAGTTGTACTACTAAGCTTTAGTGGACAATACAGTAGGTTATGTGTGTTAAATTTATTGTCAATTGATGATGTGTTCAATTTACAGTGAGTGTTTTTGGGTGTCATCTTATTGAAAGTCAGTTGATAGCTTGTGTGTATAAAAATATACCCCCCGAATAAACATAAGGACTGAAAGTATAAAACTTCCATAAAACACTTTTTATTTTGTATTAGGCAAAGATTTTTTTAAACTAAATAGAAAAAGCATGAACTATGATAAACTAACTTTTATTAAAATCTTCAAGAAAGATTTGTAATCTTTATATCAAAACTAGGTAATATGAGAAATAAAAACAACAGACCAACATCCATCATGAATATAGGTAAAAAGATTATTCTAAAAATTAGCAAGAATTATTAGGAATTAGAATCTAATAATTTATGAAAGTTAAATTCTTTTTTTTTTCAGGAAAAAAGTTTGCTTAAACAATAGAAAAAATTGTTAATACAGTTCACATTTTACTAAACTGAAGAAAAAATTCCACATTATCATCTGAATGGATGGAAGAAAGCATCTCAAAATATTCAACATGCAACTATCATTCAAATTCATCACACTGGGAGCAGTCAGAGAGCAGTGTCAATTCAAATACAGGTTATGAAAAATAATTTCTAATAGCATCTTAAAGGAAAAGACTGAAGCATTTTTGTCAAAATTAAGAACAAAATCCAAGTCTACCACTTTACTTCTATTCAACATTATACTTAAATTCTTAAAATTTATACAGAAAAGAAGCAAAAGAATTGAAAATGCCAAATGGTTCTGAAAAAGAAAAAATATTGTAGGGCTTACACTACCATCAAACCTAACCTGGCAAGCTCCCTGTTTTGCTTTCTGCAAGGGTTTTAGTAGGATGGGATTATTTCACTCATAAGTTGCTGACAAATTTAACAGGAAAGGGTCCTACTTGAAGGGTTATATTTCTGAAAGTTATCTGGCTACAATTCAAACTTTTTAGTGAACTTAAAGGTATCCATTTCTTAAGTAAGCATATGTAATTTGCATTTTGAGGGGGGTTTGTTCATCTTCTTGGTCTTATTGATTGATATAAGGAGGTTCAGGATAGTTTCTTACTATCCTTTGCTCTAAATACTATCTAGAATGACCCTATTTTCTCTTCCTGATATTGGTCATTTGTCCCTTTGTTTCTTCATAATATTTGTCAATAGAAGTTTATCATAGTTATTTTCAAAGGAGCACTATTAATTTCATTCATTATCCCTGTTCTTTAAGCCACTTTCTATTTTCTATGTATGTTTGTATATGGACCAGATTCTAGCCCAGGGCCTTCTGCATGGTGGTCAAGTGCACTACCTCTTGTCTACATCCCCAGCCTCTCTGTTTTATCTTTAATTGATTACTCAGTTCTTTTTTTCTTTCCCCTACTTATTTTGCTATAATTTTCTCTTCATCTTTAGTTTCTTTTATATCAATATTATACATTCAAGAGCATTTTCCTAAATAATAACTATAAATTTCCTTCTAAACATGTCTTAGTAACATCTACACATTTTGAAATTCTGTGGTTCTATTTTTAATAATTTCTAATTTCTTGAAAAAGTTTGTCTTTGATTCATGGGTCATCTTCAAAGTGAATTGTTTAATACTCGTGTATGAACAGTATATTAATTTATAAATGGTTTTAATGTATTTTAGTATAATAAATTTTAAAACTTATTTTTATAAGAATTAAATATATTTCTTTAATGAGATTTATTTTATAGCTCAAAGTAACATTTTTCTAACTGTTCTACAAGAACTATGTTTTTTTTTTATTCTTGTTACTATTGTTCTAACAATCTTAAGTAAATAGCTATTAGAACAAATAAGTACATGGTATTGTTCACAGTTTCTCTATCTTTTTCCTTATTTGTACTTGATAATGCAGTCACTAACATGATGAAATTTTAAAGAATAATTTTTCATTTGTCTATTTCCTGTTCAGTTCTCTCAGATGTTTTTTCATGTTTTTTTTATTGTTATTGGGTATGATAGGTAACATCACTCTTTATCCCTAACAATTTATTATTTGGTCTAAAATATGATATAGTAAGTCTCACTTTCATTTGGTTGGTGTTAATAAAATATATCTCTTACTATTTTGAGCTTGCTTTCTCCCTGCTTTGTGATTAGCCCAATTTGGATGTTCCAAGACTCACATCTACCCTGCTTAGCTAATCAGAACCTTCTCAGCTGCCAACTATCCTGCCTAGACTATTCTGTAAGTCCAATAAAAAATGATCAGAAGGCAACCAAGCTACAACAATAAGCATAACCACACTTCAACTTCACATAGGCCGGCAAGACTTTCATATCAGACACACAACCAACCAAAGAAGACCATGTCCAAGTCACAATGCAAAAACACATAATACAAAAAAGATAAAATAATATATTTCCACCAAATCCCACTAGTCTTACAGAATTGTTCTGCAATAGAACTACATGGAGGAACCCAAGACACAGAATTTAAAAGAACAGTCATTGATGAAAGAATTAAAGGATTTTAAAGAACAACTCAAACAGGATAGGACTTAACTCTTGACTGTACTTCCAGAAAATACAAATGATATAATAAAGATAATTCAGGGTATGAAAGTTGAATTCATTAAAGAAATCAAAATATTGAAGAAAACCAGAGCCAAAATGAAGATGGAATTGAAAAACAATAAGCCAATAGGAAATGACAGGAGAAAGCCTCACACACAGAATAAATAAAAAACAGATATCAAAATGGGGTATTAAAATTGGACAACCAGATCACTCAAGAAAGGACATGAAAAAATGTAAAAGCACAAGAATGAATATGTAAGAAATTAAGGACACTGTTAAAAGACAAAATCTATCCATTATAGGCCTAGAGAAAAAAGAAGGATCTCAGGTCAATGGCATCGAGCAGATATATTCAACAGGGCTATAGAAAACATATCCCTAAATTAAAGAAAGTCATACACACACAGACACAAGAACCACACAGAACACCAAATACACAGGACCAGAACAGAAACTACCCACGGGATATCACAGTAAAAGCAGTAAATGAACAAAACAAAGAGACAATACTATAAACTGCAAGAAAAGCACTTACATATGAAGAAAACCCCATCCAAATAACAGATGACTTTTGAATGCAAACTATAAAAGCCAGAAAAGCTGGGAGCAAAGTATTACAAGTTGTAAAAGTTTCCTCCACAAAACTGTCTATCATAGTTATGGGGGAAAGAAAAATCTTCCATGATGTGAATAGGCTGAAAGAATGTATGTCCATGAAACCAGACCTACAGAGAATATTTGAAACAATGCAAAGGACTGAAGAAAGGAATGATCATACCAAAAAGCTGCAGAAAGAAATAAAGACATACTTACAAAAGCAGAATAGGAAAGAACACACACACAAAAAAGAAAATAAAATGACAGTTACCAATACATATCTTTCAATAATAACTTTAAATTAAATATCAATATCTTCAACTCTCCAGTCAAAGGACAGAAGATAGCTGGATGGATTAAGAAATAAAATCCTTTTGTTGTTGTTGTTGTCAAAAAACTCATCTTACCTTCAAGATAGGCATTACCTTAAGATAAAAGGATGGAAAAAATATTCTAAGCAAAGAATCAAGCAGGTATTATTATTTTAATATCTGATGATATAGACTTCAAACTGAAACTGATCAAAAAAGAAAAAGGTCACATCATTCTGATCAAAGGAATAATTGATCAAGAAGATATTACAGTGATGAAAATTTATACACCAATCTCTGGTGCACAGATTAACCTCAACTCAGTAATATATAACCTCGCATTCTCCAAAAGATAGTTCCATCTGAACAAAAAACAATCAGTGAAACATCTGTATTAAATGATTTCGTACTTGAAATGGAACTACCTTCTACAGAATATCCTATCAGACTACCAAAATATATGCATTCCACTTAGCAGATTATGGAGGTTTCTGTCAAACATATCACATATTGGGGCACAAAACAAACCTCAACAAATATAAAACACTGAAATAATTCCATATATTCCATTGGACCACAGTACAATAATGCTTAAAACCCACAGCAAAAGGATCTCTAGTAACTACATGAACTTGTGAAAATGCACACTCTTGAATGATGAAAGGGTGAAAGAAAGAATCAAGAAACAAGAGGACTTCTAGAACTAAAGGAAAATGATAACTCAATAAAATAAAACCTCTGAGACACATTAAAAGATCACAAAGAGCATAAAATAAGTGACTTAATGGTACAACTCAAGAATCTGGAAAAATTAGAAAAACAAAACCAAAAAACCCACAACAGCAGACAAGATGAACTAAAAAAATGAAAATCAGAGAAAGAAAAGAAAAAAAGAAGGAATCAATGAATATAAGATAAGATAAACAAGAGACAGACCCTTAACTCTGTGAACCAAAAGAAAGTAGAAGCAAAGCTAAATAGACACTACCATTGATAAAAAACTATATTCAGTTGGAAAATCTAAGCAAAACGGACATATTTTTAAATTCAATGGAGTCACCAAAGTAAAAACAAAAGTGTTCTTAAGATAACTTAAATGGACCTATAAGAAATAAGGAAATTGAAACATTAGTATAAAATTTTCCAGCTAAAAATGTCCAGTTCCAAATGAATTCACAGAATTTTACCAGATCTTGAAAGATCCACAACCAATACTGCTTAGATTGTTCAAAAATATAGAAACAAACTTCTTCTATGAAGTATTCCTATTAAAATCAGGAGCCCAGCGAGGATGCCCATTATCTCCACTTCTTTTCAACATAGTGCTTGAAACTAGCAAGAGCCATAAGACAAGAGAAGAAAATGAAAGGTGTATTAGCTGGAAAAGAAGATATTATGGATAATACACATTGCTGTTAGCAGATGATGTGATATACATAAGAGATTCCAAAAATTCCACCAGGAAATTTCCTCAAATTGCCAAGACTTTCATCAACTGGAAGGATATCAATTAACAAAAGTCCCAATACTTTCTATATACAAATAACAAGTAAACAGAGAAAAAATTCATGAGAATATTCTAAGTAATCCTCCCCCTCAAATAAAATAGCAACAAAAATAACTAAAAACATTAAAGATCTCTACAATGAAAACTTTAAAAGAGATTGAGGAACACATAAGGAGATGGAAAGACTTCCTGTCTCATAGATTGGTAGAATTGATATGTGAAAATCAATTTGTAGGTTCAATGTAATTCCACCAAAATTCTTATAATATTCTTCACATAACTGGGAAAAAATCATTATGGAATCACAAAACAAAACAAAACAAAAACCCAGATAGCCAAAGCATTCCCAAGCAAAAAGAGTAATGCTGGGAGATTACCATTCCTGATTTAAATGTATGTTACAGAGCTATAGTTATCAAACAGCATGATAGTTGCACAAAAACATACCTGTAAATCAATGAAACAAAATAGGAGAGGCAAACATTAGTGCACACAATTTCAAACACCTAGTATTTGACAAAGGTGCTAATATAAACTGGAGAAAAGTCAGCATCTTCAGCAAATGGTGCTGGCAAAACTGGACAGTCACATGTACAAAAATGAAAATAGATCCATATCACCCCTGCCCAAAAGTGGTGGATCAAAGCCACAATGTGGAACCTGAAATTCTGAAACTGTTAAAAGAAAACATAGGCAACTCTTAAAGATGCAGTTGCAGGTAAGGACTTTCTAAAATGGACATGGGGCACACAGGAATTTAGGTCAACAATTGACAAGTGGGACCTCATTAAACTGAAAAGTTCTGTACCACAAATAAAACATTGAATTGAGTGAGGAGAAGAGAAAACCCACAGAGTTGGATTATACTTTCATGAGCTCTATGGTGAACAGAGGATTAATATCCAGAATATATAATGAGCTCAAAACAAAACAAGAAAACAAGTGATTCAATAAAAAATGGGGTATAGATCTGAACAGAGAGGTTTCAAAGGAGAAATGAAACTGGCTAAGAAATACATTTAATGTGTTCCACATCTTTAGTAATTAAGGAAGTGCTAATTAAAATTACTTTAAAATTTCATCTTACCTTAATAAGGGGCTAAGACCAAGAGAACAAATGACATCAAAATGATGACAAGGATGTAGGAAAGGGGACCACTCATTCATTGCCAGTGGGCTTACAACTGCTGCAAACACTTCAGAAATTGGCACAGAGAACTCATGAAACTGAAAGTAATCCTACCACATGACCTGGTTTTACAATTCCCCAAAGCCTCATCTTACTGCAGAGGAAGTGTTGGCCATGTTTGTTGGTTATCTTTGTACAACAGTTAGGAAATGGAACAACCTAAATGCTTCTCCACCAGTGAACGGATATTGAAAATGTGGTACATTTACACAATGGAGTTCTACTTAGTAGTAAACAAAAACAGAATCATGAAATTTTCAGACAAATTAAACTAGAAAATATTCTACTAAATGAAATCTCAGACTCAAAATACCAAATGACATATGTTCTCTCTCATCTCTGGATCATATATTAAATACTTAGATGTGAGTATATATTCTGAAGTAACTGCACGGCCGAAAAAAAACAAAAGAAACAATGGGGGTAAAGAGGAAGAAGGAGCTTAAAATAGGGGGATAGTTGGAGACAGGTATTATCAAGGAGGAAATGGGGAAAACGGGAGATACTGTAACTGGGGAAGGAAGGAAGAGGGATGGTTATACAGGGTGAGCAAGAGGAGAGATAAGTAGCTGATGTCAAAATACAAAGGGATATATATATATATATATGTGTGTGTGTGTGTGTGTGTGTGTGTGTGTTTAGCTGAAATCTATGTAATAAAAATCACACTACCAGGCAGGTTAAACATCCCCTTGAGATGGTGGGTGGTCAGGGTAGTCCAAAAGAAACCCAAAATAACACAGTCTGTTGCCAGAGTCCTTGATTACCTTTAAGAAATTTAAGGTAAGACCCTATGGCTGAATGCAGGACATACTTTGGACACAGGACTTGAAGCAGTTGAATTGAGCTGAAACTGATCTGGAAGCCTGCTCCCTGGATATTAGCTCTCCTAGCATCAGAAGTTCCTATGTAAACTGTCAGGAGAGAAAACCAACCAATGATTTCATTCAGCTCTAAAGTCTATGAACCCAACAATAACTGACCCAGCAGATATTCTCTACTAGTTCACTATTGGCAATTCTATCTTTGGGGTAATCAACAGCTGTCTAGTTGGATTTAAAGCCCACACAATGAAAGAGAACTCATACTGAATATAGCAAATTCACATAGCTGGATAGGTCATAAATTCTAGAGAAAAATCTACTTTGTCATATTTCTAGACCAATATAATTTCTTAATGTATTCTAAATTTGTGTCATTCTAGTTACAGACAAGTATACCTGTCATCACTTATCCAACAAACTTTTCTTTGCAACATATGGAGATAATTACAGAGTTCTACATCTGTCCAATGCAAAGATTAAGTGCCTGAGAGGGGTATTACCCTAAGTGACACATCTACATATAAACTCTACACCTAAGGCATAGGTAACTGTAGAGAGCCGCGGATTGCTGCGTCTTAAAGATGGCGCCTGCTCCCGACTCCCACCATCCCGAGGGTGGGTGCTCTCTGGAGCAAACAGCTCCATAATTGGCTGTGGCTGAGGTCTGGCCCTGCTTCCGCATGTGTGCGCCTATCTGCTTTCACCACGTGGTAGTTTGGGGTTGGCTGGCAGGAGGGGATTTAACTCTGTGGCGGGCTTTCCCCGGCAGGAGAAGTAGTCAGGAGAAGTAGTCAAGAGAAGTAAGGCAGGAGAAGTAAGGCAGGAGAAGTAAGAAGGGAAGAAGAAGTTAGAAAGTTAAGAAGCCAAAAGGTTGTTCAAGGTTCCTGAATAAACTGCATTTGGAAGAGTCTGGGGTCGCGTTTTCCTTGCTGGATGAGAGACAGACGCGACAGGTAACATAGTGGAACAAGGAGAAGGACTATTAATGCATTTCTCAACTCCCATCAGCAAAGTTTTCTCGTGTAACAGAGGTTGACAAATCCAGAAAGTCACAACTGGTCAAAGTGTAAAGAACAAGAGACTGCACTGTGTGATATCAAACCTGTATCAGACTTCCATAATCCAGCTCAGAGATCACTGCAGAAGAGAGTAGAGAAAGATTGGAAGAACCAGAGGTGGTGGACGACCACAAAAAAATCAGAGCTTCCAGACAATGGTGCAGTTACTCATATAAACTTACAGCAATGTTAAAAGTATACACAAGACCCATGTCTACTCAAGCATAAAAAAAATCCCAGAATAGAAGTGTGGAAGTGGATAAGAAGCCCCAAACTTGGCTGAGGAATTAAGGGGAATGAAAAGCTATTGGGAAAAGAAAAGCTAGTTTTCTCAGTGGGTTAACCAAGCATTTGGATACACACCAATGAAATTTGGGGACACAAACTTGACTTGATATGTCATAACATATATGACAGTGTACATGAAATCTGAATGGGGGTGGGGCTATAAGATGGGTTAAGTCAGGGGAGAGGGTCTAAATATGATGAAAATATATTGTGTGAAATTCCTTAAAATTCAATAAAACACCCAAGTATAATGTCGAGAGAATTGATTCTCTGAAGGACAAGCCTGATGAGCTGAGGACAAACACTACCACCACTACGACCACCCCACCCTTACCCCCCAAACCCCACTCCCTGCCTCCCAGGTCAAGTGGTATTTACCCAGGATCACCTTGCACAGAGGAAAGATGAGGCACATACTACCCCAGGAAATCAGATCCACACAAAACTGCTTGAGTCCCTTGTACCCTGAGCAGTTCCGTTCTCATTCCTCATGCTATCCCCCTTCTAGACTTGAGCCTAGGCCTGCTCCTGCTCATCCCACATCAGATCTCAGGACTCATCTACTAATTCTGATCCTACCCACTGCAGCCTGATTCCCTCACCTAGACTAGCTGCATTCTCCATCTTGAGGGCCCACAACTACTCTGTTTAGTTTCTTAGACCATCCCCAGGCTGTCCCACCCCTGCCTAGCACTTGACCCTGGTTCTGATATACCTATCAGTGACCTGCATACTACACTGAAAAAACCTGAAGTGCATACCAACTAAGAATTCATACCTGAGAAAAACGTAGCCAAACTATATGAACAATGTAAACAGAATCAAACCTCATCTGAACAGAGTTTCATAGACACACACTAAGGAAAATACAGAAATCACAAATAATGTGGAAAAAAAAAACAAATTAATATGTCCCCAACAAAACCAACAAATTCTACAGAAGTGTACTACAAAAAGAACTACCCAGAGAAACCCCAGGATGCAGATTTTTTAAAAACCAATCATAAACATGACCAAAGAACTTAAAGAACACACAAGCAACTTAAAGAGAATAAGAATAAACTCCTCACTGAAGCTCAAGAAAATACAAATATATGACTGAATGAAATGTCACAAATGTCAAATTCAGGATTTGAAAAATGAATTTACAGAAGAGACAGAAATATTGAAGAAAACCCAAGCCAAAATGAAGATGGAATTGAAAATTTCAATACGTCAATTTGTAAAGACAGGAGAAAGACTCAAAAGCAGAATGAAGAAAATAGAAAACAAAATATCAAGACTAAACAACAAAGTTGAAGAACTGAGCCACAAAGCCAAAGACTATGAAATTTCAAAAAAAAAAAAAAAGAATGCAATATGCAGGGAATGTGGAACACCATGAAAACAAAAAATCTTCGTGTCATAGGCATAGAGAAAGAAGAATCTCAAGTCAATGACACTGATCAGATATTTATCATATATATATACATACATATATATATATATATATAAAATAATCATACAGAACACCAAATTGACAAGACCAGAAAAGATATTTCCCATGGCATATCAAAGTAAAAACACTAAATATACAATACAAAACAAAGAGAGGATACTGCAAGTTGCTAGAGAAAAAAATTTAAATATAATGAAAATTACATCAGAATTACAGCAGATTTTTCTTTTTTATATTTATTTTATGTGTACTCATAAAATAATTGCCTGCATATATGTAAGTGTACCCATATTATGCAATGGTCAGGGAGGTCAGAACAGGGTGTCAAAGTGGACAGTTGTTAGCCACCATGTGAATTCTGGGACTTGAACCTGGGATTTTTGCAAGAGAAGCCAGTGATCTTAACCACTGAATTATCTCTCCAGCCCCCAAAGTAGACTTTTCAAAGCGTATCATAAAGTCTGAAGAGTCTAGAACAAAGTATTCCCAGTTTTAAATGACCGTGGATGTCAACCCAGAACACCTGACCCAGAAAAATGATCTATCAAAGTTGAAAGAGAAAGAAAAATCTTCCATGACACGAATAGGCTGAAAGAACTCATGCCCTCCAAATCACCCCTAAAGAGAATACTCAAAGGAATACAAAGGACTAAATAGCTAAATGATTTACCAATGACATTACAGAAAGAAAATAAATGAAGGTATAATTACAGAAATAGAAACTAGACCCAAGAACACAAGTAAATTAAAATTTCAATAAATAATACAAATCTTTCAATAATAACTCTAAATAATAATGATCTCAACTCCTATGTCAAAAGACATTGGCTAATGGAATAGATTAAGGAACAAAATCCATGTTTTGTGGTCTATAATGAGCTCCTCTCAGCTCCAAGTGTAGATACTACCTTAGGGTGAAAGGATGGAAAAAAATACTACAAGCAAATGATACTAAGAAAATAAGCAGATGTTACAATTTTAATATCTGTCAAAATTGACTTCAAATTAAAACTACTTAAAAGGGGTAAAAAGGGTCACTTAATTCTTATTAAAGAAGAATTTGACTAGGAAGATGTTATAACCATCAACATATACACCGAACTCCATTGCATGCAATTTCATAAAATCTATGCTACAGGACTTCAAACAGGGATTAATCCCAGCTCAATCACATTGATGACTTCATTAACCCCACTAGAAATAGTGAGGAAATCACTATCTCTAGTAGACAGGTCAATTGCACAAAAATAAACAAAGAGACATCTGAATTAAATGACATCATACATCAAATGGAACTAACAAACATCAGTCTAACATTCTATGCAAGCGTCAAAGAAGACTCTATTCAGCAGCCTGTGGAAGTTTCTCGAAGACTAACCACATTCAGAGACACAAAACAAACTACAACAATTACAAAAATGGTGAAATAATTCCACGCATTTTGTCACACCACAAAGCTTAAAATCAACAGCAAAAAAAGCTCTAGTTATTACAAAACCTCACTGATAACAAACAAGAAACAAAATCAGAGATGAAAAGCCAATCATTACAAGAGATATCATAAAAAGAGAACATCATTAAAACCTCTGCTCAGTCAAATGTGAAAGCCTACAAGAGATATATGAACTTCTAAATGTATGGAAACCAATAAAACTAAACCAAGAAGAGATCAACAGTCATAAACAGACACATAACAAGTAGTCAATTTAAACAGTAATACAACACATCCTAATCAAAAATAGACCATGTCCTTAATGAAAATAGAGGCAAATATTCTCAACAAAATATTTTCAAATTGCATACAGACACACCTCCCAAAGGTCATGCACTGTGATCAAGTTCACTTTATTCCAGAGATTCAGGGTGGCTCAATATATGTAAGTTTATTAATGAAATAAAACATATAAATGAACTTAAAGCCAAAAGTCACATGGTAATCTTAATACATGCAGAAAAGCCCTGTGCCAAAATTCACCATGAATTCTAAATTTCTTAAATGCTAAAATTCTTAAAAAGAATTGGACCAGAGAGCATACCTCAATGTAATTAAAACTATATACAACAGTCTCTCAACTAACACCATTCGAGATGGAGAAAGACTAGAAGTATTCATATTAAAATCAGGAACCAGACAAAGATGTCCATTATCTCTACTCCTTTTCAATATAGTACTGAAACTCTTGTAATAGTAATAAAACAAGAAAAAGAAATTAAAGGAATACTAATTAGAAAATAAATGATCATATTGTCCCTATTTGAAGATGATATAATATTTTAAATATGAGATACCAGAAATTCCACCAGAAAAATGCTAGAAATGATCCACACTTTCAGCAAATTGGCATGTTCCAAAATCAATTTACAAAATTAGTAGCTTTTCCATATATCAATAACAATAATCCAAGAAATTGTTCATGGAAACCATCCCATATACAATAGGCTCAAAAATATATATTGGAATAAACTAAGTATAGCTCTATACAATGAAATTTTTAAATTTAGAACAGATTGAGGAAGATATCCAGAAATGGAAAGACCTCCTGTGCTCTTGTAATGGTAGAAGTAATATTGTGAAAATGACCATCCTACCAAAAACAATCTATAAATTCAATTCAACTTCAATCAAAATTTTCATGACATTCTTTACAGAATTACAAAAAGTCCTCAAAATTCATATGGAATCACAAAAGACCCCAGATAGTCAAAGTGACCTTGAGCAAAGTGAGCAAAGCTGAGGGGACCACCATACAAGATCTCAAACTGTATTACAGATCAATAGTCATAAAAACAGCATGTAGATCAAAGGAACATAACTGAAGACCCAAACCTGAGTGCATGTAATCTTATCCTCCTGACATTTGGCAAAGGTGCCAAGAACACACACTGCAGAAAAGACAGCATCTCAACAAGCGGTGCTGACAAAACTAAATCTCTATAAGTAGAAAAATGAAATTAGACACTTATCTTTCACCCTTCACAAAAGCCAACTCCAAATAGTGAAGAATCTCAATAGGAAACCTGAAACTCTGAAATTATTAGAAGAAACAGAGGTAGTATCCTACAAGATGTACATATAAGAAAGGATTTTTTAAAATCAATCATTTGCTCAGGAATTAAGTTTAACAATGGACAAGTAGGACCTCATTAAACTACCAAGCTTCTGTACAGCACAAAATACAATCAAGGAAGTGAATAAGGAAACCCAGTAAATGGGAGACAAACTTCACCAGCTGCATGACATACTGCAGTGTGGACCTTGGTCAGGCCACCTGCCATGAGGCATGGGGAGGAGCTCCTGTGGATACATCGCTCCACCCTAGCCAGTCAGGACACCATCCTCTGCCCCACACCTGGACAATATGCCTAAGAGATGGGGCACAATTAGCTGCAGTCTGGGACCCCACCCCATAAGGCCATTGGCTAACCAGACCTATAAGATCCTTCGCACTTCCTTGAAAAAACTGAGTTTGGCGGCAGCTCACCTTCCTCAAGCTTCTCACCCAGCTCCCAGTGTCTGTTTGTTGAGCCCACGCCTACTCACCCGCCCACGGCAGAGACCCTTTGTCACCCTCAGGATGGCCCTGAGTGCAGGGGACCCCAACTTCTGGCACCCGAAACAGGACTCCACCTCCCTGCTCCCGACATTGGCAAGATGCCCCCAGTCTGATAATATGTAAGTAGGCTCCTCTGTGTTCAATGTGCAGATGGTCACTCCAGGGTGAGGATGTAACCCCCTCCTTTTCCCCTTCCTGTGTTTGTCTCCCTATCCCAAAGGAAGCACACCTCGACACGTGGTCCCTGAGATCCTTGCTGGCCCTTCCTTTTTTGGTTCATCCTGGTGAAATCATATGAGGGTCTGACCCCCTCCTGATTTTGGAACCAAGGCAGGCTACCAGCCAATCCTTTCTGGAGATACCGTTTGGGCAACTGGCAGTACGGAAGGCCGATTTTCCCATCTTTGATTCAAAACAAAACCTCCTTCCTGCTGGCAAGCAGGCTCAGACCTCTGAAGTTTTAAACGCCCTGCCCCCTTACATTGCAGGTGGATCCTGCACTTCAGTGCACATCCTGGAACTAGAGCACAGAGCTGTACAACTGCAGAACTTTTGAAAGCTGGCGCACACCTCCTTTGCTGCTTCTTGGGTACCGCCCGTGGGACTCCCACAGAGGCTGGCATACAGACTCATGGAGGTCCCCTACTAAGAACGAGACAGTTGGGACCCTAATATTCTGGCTGCATGTCTCAATAAATATTAGTCATTTTGGCTTGTGTAGTGATTATAGCGGGTCTCCATTTCACTAGCCATCTCTCGGCCTTAATGAACAATCTCCCCTCCCACCAGGAAGTGTCACAGCTGCAAGCACTTAGAGCCTTTTTCCTGCAGTGTGGCTTGAAAGTGAAACAAAAAGATTGTAACAGTTTTTGGGTCGAAACCCTCGTCCTAGCCCCATGGATTAGCCCCGAAAACGTTTGGGATGCCTCCACTTATGGATTAGCCCCGAAAACGTTTGGGATGCCTCCACTTGCTCCCGTGTTCTCTTTCTCGTGAGGAAGCATTAAGCTCATGAGGGACACACACACCGTTCTTCCCTGTCTCTTTTGCCGTAATCCCCAGCCTTAAAGGTTCGTTAGTTGAGGAAGTTATGAAAATCCATAATGAAATTCATAAAGAGGGACAAAAATTGACCCTGCTAGCCTCGTCTTTGTCAGTGCCCCCTTCTGATAACTCAGATGAGGAATAGGAGTCCCCAACTGCCAAGGATAAAACACCCACCCTTCCCAGAATGTGGGCTCGAGAACCAGCACAGCTATTACAGACTCAGGCTTTTCTTAGCCCTGGACGGAGTCTCACCCACCCCGCCCAACCTGCCCTGGGCATGCCCTACAAACTGTTCTGTGTGCCCCACACTGGGCAAACCCTACAGCACTCCCACAACTGCCCCCTGCAAGGACCATCTCTGGCCCTGACACCCTGCCCCTCTCAACTTTCCCCATTAATGTAGAACCAGATGTAGCAGTTAGGCCCTGGTACCCTACTCTTCTCACCAACCTGGCTCTCATTTGCAAAGTGGCTCAGTAGTCTGGTGTGGACTTTATATATTTTAAACAGGTCCTCTTACAGTGGGCCATACACCTCCAGACTTACTATGACTGGTACTCACTCCTTAAAGCAGTCCTTTCCCCACCAGAGTTCCTTCCACGGAAAGCAGACTATAATGACCTGACTAAATCACAGGCCCACCATACCTCCAGTTGGGGATACCTGTTTTCCTGGACATGCTCCTTGGCACGGACCCCTATACAGACCCCGTGGCCCAAGCCACAGTGGGAATTCATGCCTACTTTGACCAAATTAAATCTTTGTCCCTCCAAGGACTTAAGGCCTGCCTCCTATAAAAACCAGATACATTTTTCTGTAATTTAGTCCAAGGCCCATCTGAAGGTTTCTCAGATTTCCTTTCACATGTAACAGAATCTGTGGACCAGGGCACCCCACCCACCCCTGCCCGAGATACACTAGTCAAAAACCTGGCTTGGGAGAGGGCTACCACGGCAGCTTATAATGCTATTGCTGTGCACAATGAGGAACTCCACAAGTGGATTGTAGCCACCAAGGATATTAATCCCGTAGTCCCATATCTGTCCCCTTCAGAGCCCTGGCAGCCTTCATCCAGAACCTAACACTTGGCAAGAAGCCTACCCTTCAATTACCCATCTGCTGGGGTTGCAACAAGACAGGGCACCTTCGACAGACCTGCCCCAAGTTTGATAGGCCCAACCCAAAGCCCAAGACCCCTTGCCCTAAATGCCAAAAGGGTTACCATTGGGCCAAAAATTGCAAAATTAAACCCACCAATAACCTGCCTTTAAACTCCCCCAGGGGCAACCCTCAGTCCTGCCCATAAGAGGGTACTCTCCTAAAATAAGATGGACTCTCCCCATTTATGACCATACCCCACGTATCCAGGTCTCTTTGGATGGCATTGAATTTAAGGGCATTGTGGACACGGGTGCGGATTCCACTACTATCAATGCCAATGATGCACTCCGTATCACCAACTGGGCACATAAGCTTGGGCCTAACATCCAGGGTGTTGGTGGACAACAGGCCAATAGACAACTTAGGAGACCAGGCACCTGTGAGAACTATGTCGGCAACATGGGGATATTTCACCCTCTAGTGGCCAATATCCCTAATAACCTCTGGGGAAGAGACATTCTCATGGACATGGGGGTCATCATAACTATGGACGATAAGGCCTTTTATATTGACACTATTGCCCATGACACCATAGGCCTCTCAGAGCGATCCAACTCCAATAAGCCATCCAACACCCTGCTGCACCCCTAATTTTAGAGGCCACTGTCCGACTTTCTGTTGTTCCCATGAGTCTCAAGTGGCATGATTCGGAACCTATATGGATCAAACAGTGGCCTATTTTAGACCCTAAACTGAGCATTCTCAAACACCCTTGTGCAAGAACAGCTTGAACTTGGCCATATTGAGCCCTCCATCAGTCCCCATAGTTTCCCCATCTTTATCATCACCAAAATAATTCTGCCCATATCCATGACAGAACTCCAGTCCCTTTTCAGGGATGACAACCTCTTTCATATCCCGGTGGCAGGATTTCCTAATGATATAGGTAACCACTTCCCTGTTCACAAATTACTTCAATTAATTGCTTCCCTATCCCCGAAGGCCAATCTCCATTCTATACCCTCCAGTCAGCCTATTCCCCTGGCAGCCTCAGCTTTTACAGATGCCAATAAGCATTCCTATGGATTAATTATTAAGAAAGCCAATCAGCCAGAAAAGGCCCTTAAGTTTATTAACCCTCATTCAGTTCGGTTAGGTGAACTTTATGCTGTCCTCAGAGTCCTAAAGCTCTGTCAACAAAAACCTGTCAATATTTTCTCTGACAGTAATTATGCTGTCCAAATGTCAAGGATGCTCCCCTTGGCCCACCCTAGGCCCTCTCATAAACCAATAGATATTGCCACTAGTGTCTTAAAAATGCTAATGGAAAATAGACAGCATCCCTGGTTCATTGAGCACGTACTCTCACACACTGCCTGTCTTCACTGCTGATGGGAATGCACAGGTAGATAAATTTATTGCAGTCACTTCCTTGCCGCTCCTAGAACAAGCTAGATGCTCACACCAATCATTTCATCTCTCCCCCTCTAACCTACAGGTCCTCTATCCTGAGCTTTCTCTTAGCCAGTGTGAGCACCTAATCTGTACATGTAAATCCTGTGCCCCTTGGGCCCACTGCAGCTACAGGGAATTAACCCCAGAGGCCTTATGCCAAATGCCATCTGGCAAATGGATGTCACCCACATAGCCTCATTTGGCAACCTTAAATGTATCCATGGCATCATGGACACCTACTCCAAATTTGTTTTTGCTATTGTCCTTTCAGGTGAGAAGGCATCCCATGCCATTAAGGCAACAAAAACTGCTGTGCTGGTTATGGGTGTACCTGAGTGACTAATGCAGACAATGGCCCAGCATATACATCTGCCCAATCCAAGGCTTTCATAGAATTCTGGGGGATTAAACACTCCTCGGGCATCCCCTATGACTCCAGGGCCAAGCCAGAGTAGAGAGGACTAATAGAACCCTCAAGGAACTCATTATGAAGCAGAAAACTGCAATGACACCCAGGAATCCCCATTTGGCCTTGGTGGAAGCTCTTTTCATCCATAATTTTTTTACCTTTGATGAAGCGGGACTCTCTCCAGCCTACAAACATTGGAGATCTCTACCAGCCACTACCCCCTTGCCCGTTGTCTGCTGGAGAGACCCTCTCATATATGAATGGAAGGGACCTCACCCACTCTTAACACAGGGTCGAGGATACACCTGTATCTTTCCAGAAACCTCATCCTTCCCCATCTGGATATCCACCAAAAGTGTCAAGCCTGCCACAGATGTGCCTGCCAGCACAGCAGATGCCCTACCACTGCAGAATCGAGGGTACAGGGAATTAATGGGACCTGGCTCTTGGGCCTTAGGCAGACCACCTGCCATGAGGGATAAGGGAATGGCTTCTCAATGGTTCCCTTTGTTTTTCCCTCAGTAGACTCTCCCCCACCCTATGCATAGCTTTGAAAAAGACTAATTTTTCCAACTTTGACACTAGAATAATGCAGGCATAACTGACCCTTTTAACACAAGGGATTTTAGCACCATCTACCAAGACGAAATAGGATCTCAGCCATTTTTTCACTCCTCAATTTGGTAACTTGAGGAATTTTTGCTGTGGCCTTCTTGATAGTGTCGCTGACCTTTTGTTGCCTTTGGAAAGCACTCCATCATATCAGAGCTTCTCAGACATTGATGCTACAAATTCAATTTAACTGGCCACTAATGAAACCATCTTCTTCCCAATACTTAACTATTCTCACCTGAGTCTTCTACAGGGCACAAAAGCATTCTTCAACAAGGAACCTTATGCACACCACAGGAGCCTTCCTGCAACCCTCCCATGCCATCCTAATCACTCTCCTGAGCAACAAGCATCACCCATTGGGTTCTTTCACCAGAACGGTGGGTAGCCAATGACGGGTAAGACCCCAATGACTCAGGTTACCTAAAACAGGCACTGCCGACAAAGTTGATCCCTAAGGGCCTGGGGTCAACAAAGGCATGGCAAAGAATCATGCCTCCCAGGGCCACTCAATTAATAAAAACAAAAAGGAGGATATGTATGGCATACTGCAGCATGGACCTTGTCCAGGCCACCTGCCATGAGACATGGGGTGGAAGCTCCTGTGGATACAGCACTCCACCCTAGCCAGGTGTGGCACCAGCCTCCACCCCACACCTGGACGACCTACCTAAGAGATGGAGCATGAGTGGCTGCAGCCAGGACCCTCCCCATAAGGCGATTGGCTAACCAGACCTATAAGACCCCTTGCACTTCCTTGAATAAACTGAGTTTGCAGCAGTCACCCACCCACATACTTCTCACTCCGCTCTCGGAGTCCATTTGTTGATTCCGTGCCTACTCACCCCCTCCCCCATGGTGGAGACTCTTTGTCCCCCTTGGGTTGGCCCCAAGCACAGGGGAACCCAACCACCTGCCACACATCCAACAGGCGATTACTATCCAGAATATTCAAAGACCTCAAATATCAACAAAACAAGAAAACAAATGACCCAATAAAAAGATGAGTTTAGGACCTCAATAGTTAGTTCTCAAATGAAAAAAAAAGGGGCTCAGAAACAGCTTAAAACAGGTTCAACATCTTTAGTAATTAGTAAAATGCAAATCAAAAACACTTAAAGATTTCATCTTACCCCAGTCATACTTGCTAAGATCAAGAGAATCAAAGAAACCAAATACTGGCAAGGATGTACAGAAAGGGGAATGAAAGATTGCAAACTCATGCAACTGCTGTGGAAAGCAGTGTGGAGAACTCTTAAAAAACTAAAAACGAATCTACCATATGATCCAGTTATACCCCTCCATAGCATAATCCAAAGGACTCATCCTGCTTTAGATTTACTTGTACATCCCTTTTTGCCGTGACACTTTTAATATATCTAAGAAATAGAAACAACCTAATGTCCCTCAGCAGATGAATGGATAATGAAAATGTGGTACATTCACACAATGGTCTTGTACTCAATGGTAAAGAAAGAAAGAAAAATATCATGAGATTTGCAAATACATGGATGGAACTAGAAACTATTACACTAAACGAAGTAACAGAATCAGTAAAAACAGGCTATGTATATTCTCCCTCATTTGTGGATCTCAGTACCAAATCCTTCGCATACATCAGGATACAACCACAGGAACCTGAAAAATGGAAAAGATCGATGGATGTAAAGGGAAAGAAGGCCCAAGAGAGGATAATCACCAAATATATAATGGGACTTTAAGTCTGCTCAACAGGAGGGAACTCATGTCTGGCAGTATAAACATAGCCAAATTCACATGGTTGATGAGGTCACAGACCCTGGAGAACTTTCTCTCTTTCATATTCTTAGACAAATTTAACTTCTTACAATATGCTAAATATGGATTCTTATATTTATAGACAAGTATGCCAATCAACACTCATCAAAGAAGCTTCTTTTTGCAACAGATGGAGACTATTACAGAGTTCCATGATTTGTCACACCCAGGGAACGCCTGTCTGAGAGATGCACACTATCACAAATACTATGAGTTTATACGTGTACCTGTTCTGGAATCATCCATTGCCTCTGGCTCTTACAATATTTCCACCCCCCTTACACAATGATCCCTGATCCTTTGGAAGAAAGAATGTGACATAGTTACTCATTTAAGACTGAGCATTCTACAACCTCTGCACCACCCTTAAGCCTCCACCAGAGAACTCTTACAGCTGATAATCACATTCAGCAAATAAGGAGGATACAAAATAAGTACACAAAATTAGCACACAAATCTTTTATACCAACAAAGAGCATATCAAGAAAGAAATTAAGGAAACATTGCCATTCACAGTACTCTTAAATAGCAATAAACTATCTTGGAATAAATCTATCCAAGAAAGTGAAAGACTTGCAAAATGAAACTTTTAAGACAGTGAATAAATAACTGAAGAAGATACCAGAAAATGGAGAGTCCCCATCACCATTCTCATGGATTGGTAGTATAAATTTTATGAAAATGCCCATCCCACAAAAGCAATCTACAGGTTCAACACAATCCCCATCAAGACTGCAATTCAACTCTTCACAGAAATTGAAAAATAATCTTAAACTTCATATGGAAACACAAAAGACCCAGGATAGAGAAGAATCCTGAAGAAGAAAATTGAAGGAGGTTTAACCACTGTTGATTTCAATTATATGGTGTTGGCTGCCATGGGCACCAGGTGTTGGCTGGCATGGCCAGGTCCCTTGGGGGAGGAGGTAAGGAGGCCCAGAGTCAACTTCACAGACCCTGGGAGACAGTGGAACCAAGATCTCATTTAATTTTAGAAAGGAACAGGATTTATATTTTTGTCAGGCTTAGGGGGGGTCTTTATCTAGTCATTTGATGTGCTTCATTCTGGTAGGTCCTGAACACCTGATGATCTGAAGTTCATCACTCCCATTGGTCCTGGATGGCTGCTAGCCTGAGAACTGCCCCAGATTCTATCTCAGGAAGAGTTCACTGTGCATACATGCTCAATATCGGTTGTAGCTGGTTCTAGGTCAGCAGGCTGGAAACCTGCCTGGCCTTGCCAGAATCATCCTACAATACTGCACAGCTATTGTCATAAAAACTGCATGGTGCCAACATGACAATAGATGCATTTGGTCAATAGAATAGAATTCAGGACCACTGTATAAGCACACACTACTACAGCCACCTGATTTTGATAAAGAGCCCCACAATACACATTTTAGAAAACATTCATCTTCAATGAATGATGCTGGAAAAACTAGAGAGCTACATGTAGAAGAATGAAACTAGACACCCATCTCTCACCCTGTACAAAATTCATCTCCAGATGAATCAAGGAGCCCAAAAGAATCCCTGAATCTGATACAGGAGAAAATATGGAATACATTGGAACTTGTAGGGACAGGAAAGGACTGAACATGATCCTAATTAATAAATGTGACCTGATGAAACTAAAAGTATTCTGCATAGCGAAGGACACCATTATTCCTGTGAAGAAGTAATCTAGAGAATGGGAAAGTTCTACCAGTTATAAAGCTGACAGAGGGTTAGTATCTAGAATATATAAAGAGTACAAAACCTTAACATCAAGAAAATACAAACAACTCACAAAATGGGAGTCATTTTTAAGTGAATTATAGGGTAGGTGAGAGTTTTCAGAAGCCACCACAATGATTTCTCCACATCCTCACCAGCATTGAATGGAATGAGATAGAATCTTAAATTAGTTTTAATTTGCTTTTCCCATTATAGCTAAGGATGTTGCACACTTACAAATATTTATTCGCCGTTTCTTCCACAGCCCATTTTTTGATTGAGTAAAGAACCTGTTCTAGTGTGGTTTCTGTCCTTATGATAAAACACTGACCAAAAGCAATTTGAGAGGAAAAGGGATTCTGACAGCTTGCAGTCCATTTTCAAGGGAAACTAAGGCAGGAACTTAAGTGGAGACTATGGAGGAATGCTGCTTAATGACTGCCTTCCCTGATTTGCTCAGTGTACCTTTCTCTTAACAGCCCAGGGCAATCTGGTTAGGGGTGACAATGCATCCTGTGCTGGGCTCCCCCACTCAACAAGCAGTTAACAAAATCTTTCCAGACATGGCCACAGACCAATCTGATCAGGGAAAATTTTAAGTTGAGGTTCCCTTTTCTCAACTAATGATATTGCACTATTGTCAAACACTGAACAGAAAAGGCTTATGTGTTTAACTACTAGTTATAATAGGATTATCTCAGAAACACTGACATTGAACTGAGCCTTGAAAAGTGAGTTTGCTGGTGCATATAGAAAAGAGCATAGGGAACAGAAAGAGGGAAAAATTGTCAACATGCAAATGTGAAGCATTGTGTGACTAGAGGCCAAGTAGCAGGAATACTGTGAGAGTAATACTGGAAAAACACAGACCACAATGACCCTCAAATGATACAGAAGAAAGAATTAATCTTGGCACTTTGTAATTATACATTTACCAAGGTATTTATATCTCTGCTAAAACTAATAAATATCAGCTTCACAAATATGTAACTACAGCTTGACGTTCAAGAAAACAAACAAAAAAGCAACACGATGTGTGGAGAATGTATTATCATTGCTTGTTTAGGATGCTATAAGCTGGAAAGCTCTAGATTCTAGCATTTTCTAGCTTCAGCAACTTTAATCAGTGAACAAAGAAGGCTATAAATATAAAGAAATTATCTTAATCTCTGCAAGAGATAATGTATTAAAAGGAACAGAATTAGAAATGGAAGACACTGTTTCTTAGCTAGTTGAAAAACAAGCCATGAATAACTTCTTATACTGGGAAATAGAATTCTACATTTTCTTTCAAATAAATTTATTGATTACACTCTGTGATTTTTAAATTTTCTCATATTTTTTCAGTTTGGGAAACACATCTTTTATGCACATACTGCTGTCTAAAAAGAGTACAACTTTGCAACACATAAAGTAAAATTCAGACTGAATTTCATTTTATCCATTGATATGACTCTTTAAAAGAATTTAAATTACTTATTTTAATCTTATGTGTCTGAATGTTTTGCCTTTGTGTATATAAGTGCATCTATTTAGTGCAATGCTGGCAGAGAACAGAAGAAGGTATAGGATACCCTGGAATTAGAGTTAGGAACAGTTGTCACCTATCATATGGTTACAGGGAACCAAACCTGGGTCCTCTGTGTGAGCAGCCATTGCTCTTAACCACTGAGCCGTCTCTTTAGCTCCCAAATCACTCTTAATACTAATAGTTGATTCCATTTGAATTGTATTCACAATATTTAAAAGTATCTCCTATTTGATACTTAGCAAGAATCTAAATATGTTTCATAGATGAAAAGAGGGCTGAAATAGCTTAAGCTTCCTTTACAGGAAAAGTATAAAAATAAAACAAGTTAAATTCTGACTCTATTCTGTTCCTTCTAAGCACATAACCTCAAAATCCTTCTTCACAGCAACAACACTTAGAGACTATGTGAATTTTGAGATTAAAAACTTTGAACAAATGAGTCCTGGACAAGACAGAGAACAGAGTTTTCATTGTTGCTAGCCATTTTGGAACAAGAGGTTAATAAAGCATTGCATTTGTATTGTAGTTTGAGGCCTATAAAGTGAGGTGCCTGTCAGTTGTATTGGAAGATAAAATCAAACACGCAAATACCAACAATAAAAACAGTTGCTGTGTCACCTGGCTGTGAGGGTGTTAGAGGTTAAGGCCCTCAGGGAACACATAATCAGTACAATGTAATGTCAATATACTCTCAAGGCTGTCATTAAAGTTTGTCATCTGAGTAGAATATCATTTAATTACTTATCAATTTGCTTAAAAAACATTACTTAGTGTTCATCAAGGGAAAAATCCTAGGATAGGTACTAGAAAAACAAAGGTGTAGAAAAAGGTTCTCTTTCCACAAAATGTTACAAACTAGTGGAAAATTTAATTTACACAACCATAGAAGTGCCATGACAAGAAATATACCACCTATTTGATGGGAGGGTGAGAAAATACACACCAAGGAAGTACTGCTTAGTTCAGTTGAAGTAACTGGAAGGTCTCGCGGCACTGGCAGACTTCTGCTATGCTGATACACCAGGAGTGGGTGAGGCTTTGTGTGTTTAAACAGAGACAAAATATGAGGTGTGGTGTGAGGAGAACATGGTGGTCTCAAGATAAGGAAGCAGAAATCAGAGCACTAGATGGTTAAATTTTCTCAGTTATGTAGCAAAATTACAATATACACAGACGGGACATGTATGTCTGCAAGTTCTTGCCAAGGAATATGCTGTGTGCGTGTTTGCCAAGATTGAGTCAGTGAGCACTAGAGCCAGACATATTAAAAGAACAGAAATACTGGAGGTTATTCTACGCTAGGGAATGATGGTGTTGTAGCCTAGTGAGAGGAATAAGTATGAAACAGGACATATCTTAGGAGAAGGACTAAATATTCTAGATTCATTTTGAGGTCTGAGTATGTGATTAAGTGGTGGCATTTTTAACAATGTACAAAGACCTGGATTATGATCGTTAGGACAGAAAATCTTGATCCATATCTTTTTGTGTGTGGTTTTTTTTTTTGCTTGATTGTTTTTGTTGTTGTTGTTTATGTGTTTGTTTGTTTGTTTGTTTGTTTTGAGAACTCTGAGGTTGAGACCGGGTCTCCCTGTAGCCTGGATTCCAGGATGTGTATATTTATTTTATCTTTGTTTAAAAGATCTGCCTTCCTGCCTTCCAAGTGCTAGGATTAAAGGTGTGTGTCACCACACCCAGCTTGATCCATCTTAATAAAACTTAATTTCAGTAGGACCATAGAAACATATCAAAACCTCAACTGCTTTCTAGATATCATTTAGAAATCTATAAACAGAAGGGAAGGCATAATCTAGATTCCTTTCAGGTATGGGATATTCACTAAATAATGTAAAATCATGATATGAGAAAAATATAAAACTATAATCCATAATTAAGAAAAAAAGCACTTAATAGAAATAGACCTAGAAAGCAGGTATTATCGAGGGTGAAATCAAGGAAATGGGGATACTTTAACTGGGGAGGGAGGAGGAAGTGTCAGACAGAGAGAGAAAGGAAATATAAATAAGGCTTATCTGGTATGAAAAACTACGAGGGAAACACAATAGCTCAAAAACGTACCGAAAAATCACACATACGATATCTCTAAAAGAATCCATGTGCATAATATGTGAAGGCTATATACCAGAAAGGAGAAACCTTCCTTCCAGTTGTTGGTCAGGGTAGTCCACAGTCCTTGATTTGCCTCCCAGAACTTGAAGGTAAGACCCTACTGCTGAAGACAGGACATACTTCGGACTTAGTATTTGGAGCAATGGAACTGGGACTGGCCTGGAAGCCACCTCCCTGAAGGCCAACTCCTATAGTTTCAAAGAACATTATCCAAATGGCTAAGGGAGAACATGAATTGATGGTCTAACACGTGTTCTAGGGCCTAATAGTCACAATGATGCCTGGTACACAGAACTATATTGGGGCAATAGTGGGGGCAATCAACAGCTGCCTAATTGGACTTAAAGTCCACTCAATGGGAAGGGAATTTGTGTTTAGTATTGTAAATATAGCCAAATATATACGGGTGGAAAGGTCATAGATCATAGAGAAACCCCAAGAATGTCACATCCCTAGACAAATGTTAATTTCTTACTATGAGCTAATACTAATAAGGAGCATTATATTTACACACAAGTATGCCAGTCACCTCTCATCAAAGAAGCTACTCTTGCAACACTCTTGGGGACCATTACAAAATTCCACAATAGGTCACAAACAGATATTTTCTGGGAAATGCCCAGTCTTACATGGCACATTTACAATAGAACCTCTACACCTAAAGCTCAACAGAACATAGTGGAATAAGGGGTGGAGAGAACACTAATGTATTTCTCATTTCCCATCCTCAAAGCTCCCTCACACGACAGAGGTCCATGAACACTAAAGGACACACATGGCCAAAACGTAAATAGTAAGATTCTGAAGAGTCCTTGGCCAGGTCTCCTACATTCAACTTCACCCACCCAGCACTTAGGAAACATTTCTGAAGAGGGGGAAAGACTATAAGACCCAGGGGAGGAGGTGAATAACCATATCGAAATGGAAACTTACAGTATAAGTGACACATGCCTGGGAAGAGCTTTTATAAATTTTTAGGTCTGTAATCTTTCCATAAGTGTTCCTCTTTAGGCTAGGATGGAAGAGCATCAACCCATGACTACTCAGCTTCTTGGTCTATTAAAATAGTAATGAGGCTGTTTGCTACTTTAGTTACTTTCTATTGCTATTTTAAGAAGACTGATCAAACCACTTTGGGGAGGAACAGGGTTATTTGGCTTACAGCTCACAGTGCAAAGTCAGGAACCTGGAGGCAGGGACTGATGTACAAACCATGGAGGGATTGGCTTTGCTTTCTCATACAAACAGGGGACCACCTGCCCAGGGATGGCACTGTCCATGGTGGGCTGGATCCTCCCATAGCACTCAACAATCAAGAAAATGCCCCACATACATGACCACAAGCCAATTCAATGATGGTAATTCCTCAATTGAGGTTCTCTCCACCCAGGTATGGCAAGTTAATAACTGTAGATATTCAGCCCAGTTGAACCTCTGTTGACTTGACACATAAACACTTCATCATTAAATGACAATCTTTCTATTTCTTAACCCAAAGATCTTGGGTTACTATTAATATTACAACATAAAGCAGTATAACTTTAAAAGTCTCAGTCCTTAAAATTTAAAACTCTTTAAAATGCCTCTTTAAAATAATTCAAAGTCTCCCAACTGTGGACTCCTGTAAAAGTCAAAGCAAGTTACATGCTGTCTTGTTTCAAAATGGAAGAACTGGTCACACTTAAGTAAAAACAGTCTAGCAATGTAGTTCAGTGTCAGATATCTGGGATTTGCTCTTAATCTTCAGGGCCCTAAGGGGCTTGAGCAGATGCTCTTCTTTGGCTCTGCTGTCCACAGCACACACAGCTTGTCTAATGGTCTGAGGCCAGTTCTACGCCATACCTACCATTGCCTTTGGTGGTCATCCCATGTTCCTGGCATCTCTAATATGCTGGAATCTCTACTGAAACTGAGGCCACACCTTCACCAAATTGTTCACCTGGATTTTCAAGTTGCAAAGCCTCAGATTCTCTCCATGACCCCTTCGGTCCAAGCTGTCTTCATTGCCACTGAGGCTGCACCTTCATCAGCAGCCTCTCCTGGACTCTTATGGTACAAAGCTTCAGACTGTCCCATGACCCCTTCAATACTCACACCCTAGAGGAGACTTGCATATTATCAAGTCCTACTTCAAGCTTGAACTGGAAGCTCTGACCACTGCTGCACTGCAGCATCTACATGCAGACATTGAAGAAAGAGTTCCCAGAAGATTTTGCTTCAGTGTTTTGACTTCTTGTTTCTCACACCTGATTTTTCAGCACCATGCTAACCAGCATCAATTGTCCAAGTAAACGTTTCACTTCATTGGTGTGATCTCTTCTTAATCACAGCTGATTCTTCCTCCTCAGATTACGAGAAATCACAGCTTCCCAATTCAAAATATTACAAAAACAGCTCTGATGATCTTTGCCTCCCTTGAAACTTCACAATCCAGGCTTCCATCATCTGCATTGCTCCAAGCATAACAACTCACTAAGCTTCAAGCATTTTTTCAGTCCAAAGCTCCAAAAACTTATATAATCCTCCCAAACACATATGATAAAGTCCATCACACAATACCCACAGTCCTGTTAATAAATTTTGTATTAGTTACTTTTCTTTTGCTGTAATAAAACATCATGACCAAGGGAACTTACAAAAGGAAGAGATTATTTGAGCTTATGGTTACAGACAGAGTTCCCAATGGCAGAGGCTATATTGCAGCACAAGTGGCCAGAGCAGAAAGCCAAGTGATCACATCTTCAAGCAGGCACAGGAAGCAGAGAGCAAATGGAAATACGACAAGGCTTAAGAACTCTCAAAGTCATTCCCAGTGAAGTACTTTCTCCAGCAAGTTCACATCTCCTAAAACCTCCCAAAACAGCATCACCAACTGGGGACAAAATGTCCAAATACTTGGAATCTATGAAGGATATTCTCATCCAAACCACCACAGAGGCCCTGTTTTTTCAGATTTATGTATCCTTGATGAATAATGTGCTAATACTAGTCATCACAGTTTAGACTATCTGACTTGAGTCTTCACTAAAAATTTACTCTCTTGCCTTTAGCCTAAAGAGAGTTTTCTACAAAGTAATAATTCTATATTGTAAATGTTTAACTCTGAAAGCCATTGGTCATTAAACATGAATTCAGTTTGCCCAGCAATACTTAGATTGTCAAATATATCCCTAAATATAATACTTTTGTGTCTTGTGGGCCAATGCTTGATCTAACAGGTCTAATGTCACACTTCATGGTATTAATCTGACTGAAACTAAGATACATGTGGAGTAACCAAGAGTATTTTGTTCTTCATTCAAAGGTTCAGAGTGTAGTTGTCACACCAACATATAAATTCAGTTAGCACATACCATAAGACCTCCAATTGTCTACCTTGTCTCATTGTAACATTACGCTCCAAGGAATTAGGATCCAATGTGTTCCACTCATTGTTTTGTTCTAATCATGAATAGAAATAATGCAATGTATACCTGTATGTGGCACACTGTATGATATTGGCTGCAGCTACTGTATTTTGTCTGTTATAACCAAGAGAACATTCTGAGCATTAGGAAATCAAGGCATAAAGTTAGTTAATATTGTCTGATGAAAGTTGTGGCAAGTAATCCCTACAAATTTGTGAGTTTTTACCATGTTTCTATCTTTCAGAATAATTTAAGAAGTATTGGTTGTAGATATTCTTTGAATGTCTGGTAGAATTCTGTTCTGAATGCAGTTGAGACTAGGCTTTTATTAGTTGGGAGATTTTGTATTGCTGTTCAATTTTCTTATTTATCTTGGGTTAGTTTAAGCTGTTGATGTCTTGGTTTAACTTTGGTGGTTTCGATGAATTTCAAATTTCATTCATTTCTTTTAGATTTTCAAATTTAATAGTATAGGTTTTTAAGGTATTCCTTTACAGTGTTCTGGAACATTTTGGTGTCTGTTGTGATGTTTCCCCTCTGATTTCTGATTTAGCTAATTTGGATATGCTCTTTCTTTTGGTTAACTGGGCTAATGGTCTGTCTATGATGCTTAATTTTCCAAAAAACTAGCTCAAACATATTCCATTCTTTGGCTTTCAGCAACTGTTTTTCCTTCCCTCAATTTTGGCTGATTTTGAATCATTATTTCCACCATCAGAATAGACAGTAGGCTCAGTAATTGTTCTGACCCAGACATCTGTTTAATTGTCCAGTTTTCCCTGGCTTTTCACTCCGCCCAGCTACTAACTGCCATTCTTGAGTCACCATATACCCAAGTATTAATGGTTCAATTCTTCTTCCACTGCAAAGAAAACAAGCAGTTGAAATGATTTAGCCTATCTTTCTCACTTTCATTAGCCAGAAGCTATCAGGCATTCATAGTTTGCTGATTGACCAAGGGCAGCTCATGTGGCAAGAGGCTCCATTGGTGGTTTCAAAGTTTATCATGACAAGAAAGAAGCTACATGCTGATGAAAAGAGTAACTGCTTGCATTCTTCTAGATTAATGTTTTTATATAAACCATTTCTACCTTACTGTAAAACTTCTGGGGGTTATTTTACTTATTCTTTCTGTAATATTACTCAGATTTTATGGATGTTTTAAATTTTTTCTGGCATGCAGCCAGAGAGGCACTTTCAATCAATGCTTAATTATTTCTCAAACATACAGCAATGTCTTGTCCAAAACCTCAATGAAAAACATTCACGTGCTCATCTGTGGAATGGGACCTATAGCCACTTCCAAATTGTATATGACTATAGACCACAAAGCCTCAAGGCACTAATTAAGTCATTGTGCAGTTTTTTCCTGTCTGTTTTGTCTTTGTTTCTGTGTCTTTGAAAATCATATATAGCCTGGTGATACTCATGAGGTTCCTCCTTTCAACATGACCTTTAATGAGAAGTTACTTAGATAGTCGCTCACAGGCCAAACAAATGTGAATCTATTTTCACCTTTTAAAAATCCACATAATCCAACCTAGGGTTAGAGTTCTTGCTTGTTACCAGGACAGAAAACACAACATTTTATTAACACTTACATGTAGAAACTCATTAATGACTTATTCTAGGTCAGTGGCAAGTGCTACCTTTGGGTGGGTACTTGAATATTTGCAAGATCTACTGTGCTGGCTAGCTTTAGTGTCAAATTGACACACCTGGGTTGAGGGAGCCTCAGTTGGGGAATTGCTTCTATTGGACGGGCCTGGGGCCATGTTTGTGGGGCATTTTCTTGATTGTTGAGTGATGTGGTAGAGCCATATCACTGTGGGTAGTTATTCTGTGTTGTATATGAAAGGAACATGGGCCAGAAAGCAAGCCAGTAACCGGCGTTCCTTTATGGCCTGTGCTTCAGCTCCTGCCTCCTATTTCCTGCCCTGAGTTCCTATCTTGGGTTCCCCTAGTGATGAACTGTGACCCAGGAGATATAAACCAAATAAACCCTTTCTTCCTCAAGTTGGTATTGGTCAGTGTTTTGTGACAGCAATTGGAGGTAAGCTAGAACATCTATCAACTAGCTTCTGTTAGTCATGAGTTCTTTTAGGTCTCATTAGGCAACCCTCAGTGTTCAATATGATTGTAATTTCACCAGTAACTCAGGAGCTATCTACATCAGGTCCCTTATAATCAAATTACAAAAGTCAGTGAATTCAATGATCCTGTGGCAATATTGTAAATGAAAACTGGGATCCTTCCCAGGCATAGAAAAATTCTACTGGCTTTTTCTCAAGATCAAAGTTGAGACTAAAGCATTTACACAATTAGTTACTAAGTACTAATCAGCTTTCACTTGTACATTTTTGTACTGCCAAAATCAAAATACTGGCTACTGATGTCATTCATGGTGATGCTTTATTCAAGCCTTTAAATTCTGCCATTAGTCTTCATAAAAAAGGCACACTTTTTTGGGCCACACAGGACTGATGTGAATTTTTGATACTAGCATTCATTTTAACATATCACTCATTTGTTGATCTATTTTTGGCCTCCATCCATTGTTTATGGCTTAAAATTAACATTTGTGAGTCATTTCAATTACCAGGTTGTTTCATTGACCCAATTAAACACTGGCTGAAGGGCAAACTACTGAGGCTGTGCTGTAAGTTCTACATTAGTTAGTGGCTATGCTCTCCAGGCTGCTATGATATTCATCCCTATAATACTTATATGAAGGAGACACAGATGCTTTCTATAATCTGTTAAAATATTGCAGTTTTGATCCAAACTTTGAATTTTATCTCCTCAGCCATGCTTCTCCCTCTATGCACAGGCCTCTTTAGGACATCATCTCTGACAGCTTTGGGATTCACAGTGGATGGCTTCACAAGGTAGGCCACAGGTGTATTTACTATCTACCACCCTGATCCATGTGTGTGCCTACATGAATATGGCTGTTAAACCAGAGTACATGCTGGTCCAATTCCTGAAGATAAGCCAATCTGGGACTGTGATAATATCTGTCTCCAAACAACCCTTTACTTCCTCTTAAAATTTACTGATTAAAAACACAGTCCCCTACACTCATCAATCCTTTTCTTAAACAATATTCTTTCACATTTCAATGAATAAGACATTCTACAAATTGTACCTCTAATACCAACTATGTTTCAGGTTGTGAAAACCATCTTCAATTTTAATGATTCAATGAGTTACAGAACTTAAAGTTGTAATAGTCACAGTTACAGTGTATTACATTGAAACAATTCAGAGTAAAAGAAGAAAAGTGAAAAGACACATGGGATAAAATATAAGTTAAATGAGACATAGTGTATCAGGTCTTTCCAAAGAAGTCACCTGAGCACCTGTTCTCCCAGACATGAGGTGACAACACATGCAGTGTTGCCAACCAAAGAAACTCACCCTAGCCTGAGTGCCTGGGTTTTATTCATGTTGGCATTCAGTGCCTGCATAACTAACCACATGCCTTAAGCTTTAGCACCACAAAGCCAGATCAAGCTGTACTGTGTGACCCAAGGCTTCAGACATACACAGATTTTCTTATCAGGGAGAATGTTCCAAGAGCTCAAATCTTTTCTCCTAAAACCAGCTAAGGAATCATCTTAAAGATAGGCCTATCTTGTACATGGGTAGAATCTGAGTAGTCCATGCTTGCTGATCTAAACCTTTCTCACACACATCTTCATCAATTTTCTGAAGTTCAAAACTGTAGAAGGAAATCCCAAAGTATCCAGAAATCTGTCCAAATTATTTAGAAGTCACTGTGATATGGAGTAATAAATCTTATAGTCAGATACAATGTAACTCAAACCTCAGTGTATCTTTTTATTCTTTAAAATACTAAAAAAAGATAATGAAAACTGTGAGTAAATATCTTGATATTCAGTAAAATCTTTTTAATATCTTGGTGATTAAAAGCATTTTTAGGAAAATCATATCTGATAAAAGTTCAACGTTTCGTGGGAAGAACTTAATCAGGGAAGATGATCCCAGGTAGATGTTTGAGAACACAGAAAGAAAGGGAAGATTGTGAAAAGCGGTGGCAGTTAAAGATGCAGCTTCAGTAGATAAGCGGCAGGACTCTGTGATGGCCAGTCACTGAAATGAAAGACTTCCTGGCAGCAGCTCTGCTCCTCCCCAGGGAGACTGCATGGAATAAATTGTAGGTTTACCAAGGGTATCGTACGCTAAAATGATATGGATGGTTAACTACATGGATAACAAGAAAAAGAGTTCATTTATCAACATGCCAACAGTTAAACTTCTAACACTAGACTGAGCAAGACCTGTAACTAAATGTAGACAAACTAAAAAATTTGATATTCAATAACTGAAAACTACCCCTTTATATTAAGTATTTTATTAGTTGACTGCATGTCAAAAACAGTTTTTGGAAATTGTAGAAACTCAAGCTAACCAAAAATTCTTTGTAATGGAAATGACTGATTAAAGACAATCAAATCAAAGAACAAAAAAGCTATTCTAGGTCTATTATCTATAAATCAACCAAATGGCTTGCTTTTGTTAGTAAAACACCTTATTTCATTTGCCATTTCCTTTTATTCTACATTCTATAACTATTTCCTTTATAGTTACCATGGTGATTATATTTCACATCTGAAAGTTATAACACTCTTATTTGAATTTATACCAGTTGATCACCAACTGTTTCTCACTAGGTTGTCAGGAATAATCACAACAAGAATTCCTTAATCATCTTCTCAAAACCACTCAGCTCCCTGGGATTCTAACATTGCATGAACAGCTTGCTTACCTGAAATATCAGTTTCACACCAACTTCAACTGAATGACAGGTGCTTTCCAGTTTCAAAGCTGGCTGTGGCAGTTACATTTGACAATCTTATTTTAAGTGCCAAATACCCTGTTTCTGCCTAGAAGATTAATTTTCCTAAGAAATCCTGGGACCATTAGTAGCTAGAACTCACTAGACAAACACTGGTATATTAAAACTCAAGTAAGGAAGAGGTCAGAAGCATGATGTTATAATTGTGAAAAACACAAATTTAAGCATAGAAAACAAAAATATGGGACAGTTTATTGAGGAAATATTTAACAAATAAAATTCTGAGAACAGAAAGGATGAAACATATGGTTTAGCATCTCTGTTCAAGAAATTAAGACCAAGTGTGATGCATTGTAGAAAATGAATCATTGTGTCTGAAAAAATTTTACACTTAAATGTACCAGCCTCAATTATGTAAGATAATGTGCTCATCTGTGTTCTACACTGACCAGACAATCCTGGGGTACTTGAGTTATACCTGTCTCTATTAAGTACACACATAAAGGCATTAACACACTACAAAAACATTCCGAAAGATAATTGACTACCAAGCCAAAATAAGAAAAAACTTTTTTTAAGTAATAAATACCAGTAATGTTCTACATAAAGGAATACATTTTCATTTTTTTTCCAGAAATGTATGTCAAATTTACAACTTACATCTAGAAAATTATAGCAAGTATTTCATAATTAAAGAGGAGAAGAATATGGAACTTTAAAATTTTGATCATTTTAACACTCACTGAAAGCCTAATGATGATTTTTAGGGTAAATAGCAAAGGAAAAATATTGCTTATTTATAGATCTCTTGAAAGGTCTTTTGCTGTTAGGGTACAAAAAGCATTTATTCACCAATCACTTGTAACTAAGTTGTCAAAATTAATCCCAACAATAATTCCTCATTCATCTCCTCAAAATCACTCAGTTCCTTGGAATTCTAACATTGCATGAACAGCTCGCTTACCTGAAAAATACCAGTTTCATACCAACTTCCACTGAATGACAGATGCTTTCCAGTTTCAAAGACTCTGTTCCAAGTGCCAAAACCCTGTTTCTGCATAGAGGATCGTATTTTCCTAACTATCATAAAAAATATCAAGTTTACCAACAACAAAATTATTAATAATTCAAAAGTCTGTACAAACTGAAGTCCAAATTATCATTGACATAGTAAGAGAAATAAACACATGATGGTAGATAAAATTTTGGCAGTATGTAAAGTGCAGATTATTCACTGAAGCATGTTTATGTACCTGGCCGCATGAATTCAATGAGGGCAGAATGTTTCTGTGGGAGGTCCAGTTCATCCTATCTAAGCAGCTCAGGTTGCAGACAAGCTAAGAGAAGTATTCAAATTACTCAAACTAGCATCTGAAAGGAGACACCTTCTCTATCCTATCTAGGGTCCTCTTGGCCACCTTAGAACAACCAATAAACATTACAAACCAGGTGTCTCAAAATTAAATACTCTAAAAGAGCCTGATGAGGAACAAAATTGAGTTCAGTGGACCATATACACTGAGGACTAAAGGAACTCAGACTCACTGGGAATTAATGATCAAAACAAACTGAAAAGACTGCACCACGGCTTAGAGGGAACCACAACTCAGTTCCGTGCTATTGCTGCACAGAGGGAATGAGAGCTCACTAGATCTTCCATTTTTTAACAGAGGTTGGAAATATGAATTTGTTTGTGATAGCTCCAGATTTTTTCAGCATGGGCACCTGATGTCTCTATGAGTAGGATTCTTGGGAGTAGGAGGAATCAAGCTACCTCTACACCTAGACAATGACAATGACAACATGTCTGATGTGATTATTTTGGCATTCTGGTGTCTATTAAAGGCTCGAGCTTATATAGAAAATTGTCCAAATAATTAACCAACTGTTGTTTGGTCAATTTCAGCTCTTTGATTAGCAGGAGTGGCCTCTTCTCCAGTCCCTGGTACTGTGCTAGCCAGCTGTGTACATAGGCATTTTGTTTTTCTTTTCGAGACAGGGTTTTCCTAACCCCAGCTGACCTGGAACTATATAGACCAGCCCGCCAGTCTGGCCTGTATCTCACAGAGGGCTGCTGCCTCTGCCTCTTGAGTGCTGGGACTGAATGCATATCCCAGTATACCAAGACTCACATAGACTTTTTAAAAGATTTTCTCTTGACAATTTCATATACTCACATAATATATTCTGATCACATTCACACTCGACCCTTTCTTATCCCCTCCCACTCACAGTGACCCAACCTTCTCCAAACAAGTTTGTCTCCCACTTCTCAGTCTTTTTATTTGTATTTTTTTTGTGACCCACTGGGTTGAATGAAAGCTTCAACATGAGCATGAGCTTGGATCTATCCTTGGACTGTGGGCCACTCTCAACAGTGCCTACATTATTAAAAATTATGCCTCTCCTTCCCAAGCACTCATCAACTACCAGTACCTCCTTAAGAAAGGCTAGGGTCCCTCTTCCACTCACTCCTGCTCAGAGCCACAGCCTCATGTAGGTCCTTGTACCTCAATAACAGTTGCTGTGAGTTCATGAGTGCAATGACCATGTCATGAGGACAGAGTTCAAAGCCTTCTGACAGATCATTTGGGCCTCACATTCATTCTGCCCCTTCTTCACTCATGTTTCCTGAGCCTTGGAAGAGGTGATATAAATGTCCCATCTGAGGCGGAACACTCATAAGTCACTTATTTTCAGCACCTTGACCAGACCTGAATTTCTGCACTAACCATTGTTTGCTACAAAATCTCTGTCCAAGCCTGAGCATGGCACTAATCCTAGTAAGCGTTCATCAGGCAGTCTGATAACATGTTCATTTAGCACAACAGAAGTGATGGGTTCCCTCCACTAGGGCCTATGATCTCTCCAGTCATGGGCCTTCAATGGCATCTATAGTGTAAGACACAAACTTCCTCCTGTGGATCAAACCACAGACCCAACCAGAAAATAATGTTACTTCCATAACAATCATACCACTACTGTGCCAGTTGGCATATCTTGCCTGGAAGATTAGAAATATAGCATGCCATATCCACCACTAGCTAGGACCATTGGTAACTTTTCTCTTCAGATATCTATGTAGTACCTTCCGGCACTATGAAAGCTAGCCAACAGAGAGGAAACATCAAGCTCAGGTCCGGCTTGATTTCTCTACAACCTACCATCAAAGTGTGTGGTGCTGCTGGCAACAGTGTCTTACCATCTAGTTCTAGTGGGGAACCAAGAACACTGCCAATAAGTTTTATTGTTTTGTGGGTTTTGGGGGCCTTTCTGACCAACAGCTTATAAGAACTTATTTCACACCTAGCACTGGGATTTTCATTTAATAACACATGTTTTCCAGGATTGGCATTACCATCTATGCAGGGTACCTCCAAAAATGAACTGAACTGTTAAATATTACAGTGAGTGAAGTAACCAGGCCCAGAATAATAAAAACCACATTTCAGAAGTGGATCATTGCTCCAAGTTTTTGGATTTGTTTAACCTCGAATATCTGAGCTTGAAAGAGGACATGAGTGAAGGAAAGACCTGAAAGGAGATGGTAGAACACATATGATATGAAACTAGAGGAGAGAATACTGAGAGGGGCAAAGTTTAAATGAGGATGAGGCAGGGAGGTTGAAGAGAAGAAGAGGAAGATATGTCCTATCTGTTATGTTATAAGCTAGTTTTTAAAAAATTATGCTGGACATGGTGTGGTGCATGCCTTTAATCCCAGCATCAGAGGCAGGTGGATCTCTTTGAAATTGAGGCCATCTTGGTCTACATACTGAGTTCCAGATCAGGTGGTGATACAGGGAGACATTCTTTCAAAACAAATTAATTAATTAGTTAATTAATTAATATAGTTTAAAGAGAAGTTCTATTAAAGTTTTAATACACTCGTGAAGTTTTTTATTTGTCTGAAGCTTGTGAGAACCAGGGATGTGAAAAAGAACCTTTTCCTCCACATTTTGGTGACCTGTTTTCTACATGGTTTTGATCTCTGGGAGGTGCAAAATAAAAAGATGTGCACTAATCACTGTCACACACACATCACCTTGCTGACAATCACCTCGCCCTTTGACTAAAGCAGCTTGTAGGGGACATGCAACCCTGATTCCCGTCCTTTAGTTCAAGTCTCTCTTCTTCTTTCAGGAATCTGATATTAAAAAATAAATCATAAAATTCTGATACAGGTTAGTGACTAGTGTTACTCTGACTCCACATTACAACTCAAAGTGATTTTAGTTCCACATGCTGCTTCCATACAATTTATGAGATAAAATAATTATTAGTTTATGATTGGGGTATGTAATTACAAAGATGTGATTTTGTGAATAAATAACAGAATCAAGTGAGGAAGCGTTTTCTACATGAGAGATTTTATGTTACTAAAGATAAGGTAGTGTGAATTTAGATTTAGTGTTATTATGTTCAAATATGAAATAAAATCACCATACAGGCAGAAAGAAAATAGTTATACAGTACACAACAAAAGGGAATGGGGAAAGAATTAAGGCATTTTACTAAAAATATCAGCCAAATGCAAAATGAGTTAGTATCTCAGGAAATGGGGGACACAACATGACGAGGCACACACAGAGAAAAAGAGCAAACAAGGAGTCCCTCCCTACTGATTATTAAGTTAAATAGGAATGAATTCAATTTCAACAAAAAGACAGATTGGCAAAATCAATAAAACATGGACATACAGTCAAATTGCCTGCTGCTTAAAAAAGATTTTCTTTGATATAAAATTACAAATTAAAAATACAAATAGTTTTAAAGTAAACAAGTAACTCTAAGATTCTTTGTTAACATCAACCAAAATAGACTCTAAGTGAAAAATGACTACAAAGGAGAATAAAGGGATCATATATCAACAAACAGGTCAATATGGTAATAAGATATAATAATCATGAATTTTCATGACTCTAATAATAGAGCATCAAGATATATAAGACAAGTGCTAAAGATTAATAATTGGAAATATCAATGACCCACTCCCAATAATGAAAAAGAAGAAATACTTGAAGAATACAATAAGCCAGATAAATCTAACAGATGTACACAGAACTCACCATTGAACAGCAGCAATGTACATATTATTCTCAAGAGGACATGGAACTTTCTCCAGTCTACAGACCACATGTAATACAGCAAAGTAACTTTTAGTCAATTCTAAAGATGGATATCATGCAAAATAACTTCCACATTCACAATGGAATAAATTTAGAAATCAATAACAGAAGGGAGATGAGAAATCACATCTGGAAATAAAACAACACACTCCTAAATAGTCAATGGCTCTAAAAAATTACCAGGAAAATTCGAAAACATTTGAGAATGAATGAAAATGGGACTGGAGAGATGGCTCAGCGACCACGAGCACTGGCTGCTCTTCCAGAGCAGCACAGTTCCCAGCACACTCATGGTGGCTAACAACCACCCCTAACTCCAATACCAAGGGATATAATACCCTTGTCTGATATCTTCAGGCATTGCACAACATGGGTACACATTCATACGTGCAAGCAATACACTCCTGTACATAAAATAATAAATAATGTTTTTTAAAGTATGCTTGTATTAGAAAACAAGAATGATCTCAAGTGACAATTTAACTCACATCCTAAGGAACTAGAGAAAAAGAAAATAATTTTAACTCAAAACTAGCAGAAAGAAGGATAAAATAAAGATTAGTAAGGAGACATTTTGAAGGATTCAGTCTTTCATTTTAAATTATGTGTATGTGTGTGTGTATGTGCATTTGAGTGCAGGTACTCTTGGAACCAAGAACAGAGCACGGAATCCTTTGGAGTTTGAAATGCAGGGGATTATGAGCTGCCTAATATCGACACTGGGAATTCTAACTCAGTTCTTTTCCAGAGCAGTACATGTTCTTAATTGCTGAGTTATACCTCCAGCCCAAGGTAACATTTTTAAAAATTGAAAATTTTTAAACAGTAGCGGAGAGGCAGGAAAGGGAACTAAACTTTGATTGCTATATGCATATTTGGAAATACCACAATGAACTTTATTAATATGTATAATTTAGCACACAAAAACTTAAACAAAAAAGAAAATCAATAGAAGCAATTACTGATTCTTTTTTAAAAAAATTAATGAAGCCAACACACACTGTGACTAGAATGACTAAATGAAAAAGAAAGAAGATTCAAATCATAAAACTAGAAGTGAAAGCGGGGATTGTATCCCAGCCTACAGAATTTAAAAAAGATTATGAGTAACATGTGCCAAGAAATGAATTAATTCCTAGAAATAAAATCAGCCAAGACTACAAAAGCTTAAAAAAGCTATAATTGATGAAGCCACTGAATTGGAAATAAAAAGAGTTCTCAACAACAAAAAAAGACAAAGAACAACCCTGGACCTGTTGGCTTCCATGGTGAATTCTATCACACATCCACAGAAAGATTCATAGCAAATGTATGAGTTGCTTTTCTGTTGCTGTGATAAAACACCATTACCAATACAATTTACAGAAGAGTTGATTGGTCTTAGGTTTCCAGAGGATAAGAGTTCATCATGGTGGAAAAGCATGGCAAGAGGCGCCTGGCCCAGACAGCTAAGTACAAGCATCTTCAAGCACTCACAGGAAGCAGAGGAAGGCAGACTGGAAGCAGGCCTGGCAAGGAACTCTAAATGCATGCCTGCAGCAGCTAGCTTCTTCCAACATAGCCACACTTCCTAAAGGTTCCATGACCCTCGCCAAACTACAGCATGAACTAGGGACCTAGTTCTCGTATTTGGAGTTTGGAGGCCACTCATTCAAGCAAGCACAGCAATCCTTTCCAAAATGCCCAAGAAAAGGATTATTCCAAAATTAATTATGTGATACTGTGTTGCTCTGATACAAAGGCCAAAGGGAAGAAAAGAAAACTACAGAACAGAGTCCTTGATTAAAACTGAGGCAAACATCCCTAGTAAAACACTAACTCTAAATTCATCTGCATAAGAGGCTTCATGGCCAAGTGGGACTCATATTTGGAATGCCATGAAAGTTTAGTCTACAAAAATGGATCAATGTCATGGAAAATCTTAACAAAACAATCATCTCAACTCACGAATAAAAGATTTTGACTAAAATAAATACTTGTTTGCAATTGAAAACACAACCCAATACCAGTAGAAGGAAACTACCTCAACATAAAGAAAACGACATACGTAAATTCACAAGTAATGTCATAATCAATCATAAACTTAAAGGTCAAAAATATAAGACTCATTGCCACTTCTTATCCAAACCAAAGGAATTAAGCAAAAAAAAAGAAATAAAAGACAATCAAATGAAAAAATAAAGTTTACCTCCCTTCATAAATCATGATGATATCATAAACAGAAGTAACAAATTCACCAAAAATTAGGATGCAAAGTCTTTTCTTTATGAAAAGAAATTAAGAAAACTCAACCATTTACATTAAAATTAATAAGATACTTAAGGTATTAACAAAGCCACAATATGAAAAAGTTGCACAAGGAAAATTCCATTCCTTACTGGAAAAAAAGTAAAGACATTATCAAATGGAAAGATGTCTCATGAACATGAATTGCAAGTATTAATATTTTTTAAATGGTTAAAATTTTAAAAGTACAAAAATCCAGATGAAATGTAAGCCTTGTTGAAATTTAACAATGTTTTGTCAGAGATAGAAAACAATTAATCTATGTCAAAATTCATATGGAGCCTCAAGAGACCCCAAAATGTCTGAAAAGCAAAATAAAATGGGAGGATTCATACTTCCGGATTTCAAAATTACCCGAAAGCTGTGATGATCAAACAGTGTGGTGTTGGTATAAACACAGGTATGTAGATCCATGAATAGAGCAGAGAACCCACACAACTCAGTACATACATGGCTACATGAGTTTTCAGGAAGAGTACCAAGACCATTCAATAGGAAAAGGACCATCTTCTCAACAGATAACAAGAACCATATAACAAAAACTGAAGAAGTTGAATCCATTCCAATACCATGTATGAAAAATTAATTCAAATGGATTAAAGAACTAAATACAAGCCCTAAATGCATGCATTTTTAAGATAAACATAGGACAAAATGTATGCATCATTGGAGTTACCAGTTATCAGTGATTTCTTGGATAAAACACCAAAGGCATAGAAAACAAAAGGAAAAATACACAAATTATACTTTGTTAAAACTGAAAATTTTGGACAGCAAAAGATACTATCAATGCAAGGAAAACTTACTCCATAAAGTGGAAGAACTGAAGACAGAGAAGGGGGAGATAATACCAAGTATGTGTAGAGAACTTCTAAAACTCAATAGGAACAGCAAAAACTAAGCAACCCAACTAAATGAGCAAAGGAGATATGAGTGGCAATGAGCATAGGAAAGAAAACACATGCCTAATATCTATAGTCATGGGGAAATACAAATCAAAATCTCCATGAAATCCTACCATCACATCCATTAGAATGGCTACCATAAAAGAAGCCTAAGAAGAACTGGCAAGGATGTGAAGACACTGGAGCTTCCTGAGAACTGCTGATAAGTGTGTAAATAGTATAGAGAGCACACAAAATAGTGCAGCAGTTTTTCAGAAATTTAAAATAAATTTTTAATATGATCCAGCAATTCTACTAAATATATCCCTAAATTATTGAAGAATGTTTCAAATATCTGTGTGTCCATTTATAGTAGTACTACTAAATCTAAACTGTGAAAACAATATCCAAGTGTCCAACAGCAAATAATTGACTGAAAAAAAATGATACACACATACACACATATATACATGCATCTATATATACACATATACATACAATGGAATATTCAAGTCTCAGAAAGGAAGGAAATTCTGTCATCTGATATAATATGAAAGAACTTTGAGACATTATTCTAAGTGAAATAAACTAATCACATACAATATTCATTGTATGTAAGGGAAAATATTAAGTGTTACATGAAGTAGAAGTGAGTATCGGTGGCTAGGGGACAATGTAATGGAGACAGATTGCTATAATGACTTAATTTTGCAAAATAAAATGTGTTGTGGGGATACATCTGCATAATGATTGCAGAATATGACTGTACTTAATTCCATGGAACTGGTCCCTTAAAAACAGTTAACATGATAAATCTCATGTGTTACATATTTTACTACAATAAAAAAATTAAACACAAATTTTGTAGTCCAAAGACATCTGCAACCTAAAGCCAACCAGAAAACTAGGTGTTTATGACCTGTAAATTGAAGTTCTCTCTGTGTGTCTCTGTCTCTCTCTTTCAGTTCTACCAAATCTCTCATCTTTCATCTCTCTTGTCTTTATACAAAATTCTCCTGGTCATGTGTAGGCAGTGGTTTTACATATAAAGAAAAATGTCCTCAAGAATTCATCCCTTCTTTGTGTAATATAAGCACAGACACGGCTACACTTGCAGGAGGGCTTACCCATAGTGCTCCTTGAGATGTGACTAATCAAAAACCATGCCTCATTCCATCTGTGGGACAAAAAGTAATGCACAAAGTGGACCATGTCCAGTGAAAACTATGTAAAATTATATGAAACTATAGCATTACTCATTCTTATATTTATGGTAACTCATAAAAAGAATTCACCACCAGTGAGCATAGTGCTAATAAAAGCACCAAAAATTGTGTTTTGTACACACAGAAAAGTGGCACATCATTTTTTATGGCCTGAAAGTGCTCCCTCAAAATTTGTGTTGAAGTCTCAACCCCTACCACCTTAGAATGTAAATGACCATATTCAGAGATGGAGACTATAAAAAGATAATTAAGGTAAATAAAGCGAGTAGGCTGGGACAAACCCAACATGATGATCTTATAGGAATATATTTAGACAGAGAGAGTCAAACAGAAGGAATAGCACACAGCAAAGTCTTCAGTTTATAGCTAATAAAATGGAGCCTTGAGTAGTTCAACAACAATCTCAAACCTTATCAAATCTACCTACACTAACATATTTATAATCAGCCTTAAATAAATCAACAGATATTTAATACACTTCCTTTCTAGTTATGTTAATATCAGCTTGATTTTTCCCACTCTGTCCCCTTAAATGTGTGTGTCATCCTCCTGCCACACTAAATAGAAAAATTCAGTCATTTAATTGTCTAGTTTCAAAAATATTTAGCTCTTGTCTCAGTAAATTACCTCTGCTATCTGTGAGAGACTCCAGTCTTCTGTCCAGTCATCCTCTTTTCACAGACTTCAAATGCATCTTATTATCAGTCCTCTTGGACAATCTTCCCTTCTTTTTCCCACCTTTGATTCACAGTCTAAATTTATTCTGTAATCTTCCAGCCTCTTCTGTCCTGGATGTTTTGTGTCTTGCACATGCCTCTTGCTTATCCTTGATTACCCACTCTCTGCTCCATCATCTGCATGGCCTACAGAAAGACTGCACTGTGTTTACCCTTCACTGCTGTGCATAGGCCCACAGTGATTTTTGTTCAAACACTTGCCATTTCCCCAGCATCCTTCCCCACTATCATCATGACTTACTTGTTCTATATTCTCTGAAGGATTTTCAGACAGTATGCTCTTAAACATTATTCCTTAAAATTTCAAAACAATATTAGTATTTTTAATATCATTCATTTCTCAATTGTAAGCCATAAATGTAATATATGTCTTTTTCTAGTACCTTTGTAGCTGAGCAAATATATAGCATTTTGTTAATCAACTAAATTCTGAAGGCCTCTTTTTAATGTTTAGTACAAAATTGCTGGGATCGCCTGCACATAGGGCGGTGGAGAAGCTGGTGCAGCCAGCCTCCTCCAGGGGCTGAGCAGGATGGTGAGTGTCGACAGCCCAGACCCTCTCTACTCTGGAGAAATCACCACACCGAGCCAGGAGACTTGTCGAAGCAGCATCTCGTTTATTGCAGCTTACAGGATGTCTTATATAGGGCAGGGGTGGGGCTGAAGGGAGTGAAAGACCAATCGTTTTTTGTCATATAGGCTGCAGCCAGGCAGAGGCCATTTTGACAGGCCGCAAGACTCGGGTGAGGCTCAGCCAGCAGCATTCGAGACAGTTGGTTGTTATAAGTGGGTTGTGTCTGAGCCGTTTCCGAGATGTCTGGCCGTGGCAAGCAGGGAGGCAAGGCCTGTGCTAAGGCCAAGTCACGCTCATCCTGAGCCGGCCTGCAGTTTCTGGTGGGTTGTATGCGGACACCCGATCGGCATAGCACACTACAGCCCGGAACTCCTGGACTCAAGCGATCCTCCTGCCTCAGCCTCCCCGAGTAGCTGGGACTACAGGCATGCAAGAGGCCCATAGCTGGGCCAGCCGGGGTCCTGCCCTGCCTGGAGCTGCCGAGCTACGTCGTGGCCTGTGCGCTGGTCAGCAGCCGCTACTCTTGCCTGGTGACCTCGGCGCACCACAGACACATTGCGCTGTGCAATGGAGGCCCAACATAAAATGATTATATTAAATATTTTACAGATCCCATATCACTAATATCTTAAATCACAAACATTTACTATACCATTCATCTATCTTTAAAAGAGGATGCTTAATCAATCATGCTTTTTAAAATATTTTATTGTTTCCTGGCTAGAAAGATGGCTCAGTGGTTAAGAGCACTAGCTGTTCTTACAGAAGATCTGGCTTCAAATTCCAACACCCACATGGCAGCAAAAACCATCTGTAACTCTAGTAACTCCAGGGGCTCCAAAACCCTCTTCTCTCCTCTGAGGGTACTACATGACACAGGTGCACTTACATACAAGCAGGCAATACACACATGCACATGAAATTAAAATAAAATAAAAACATTTTATTGCTTACTCTGTCTTCTATGCCTACCCACTCTTTAAGGTTGACATCATGTCTATGTAATCATTTGTCATGATTGCCACTAACACTCAAGTATATTTTAATTCCTAATGGAGATAAGACTTAAGTTGTGCATTTGGTGCTATAGTTGGAATTCTGAATTTCCTCCAAAGCGTTGTGTATAGAAGGCTTGGTTTCATTCCTCAGAGGCCCTGGGAGGTAGTGAATGTTTCAGTATATGGGACCTAGTAAAAGTTGGGTAATGGGAGCTGTACCCTTGAAGAAGAGCCTGTGTGCCTGGGCCCTTCTCCTTCCTGTTTGCTTTCGTCATCGCTGTGGTTGTCTTTTTGAGACAGGGTCTCCCTGTAGCCACAACGGGCCTGAAACTCACTAGGTAGACTAGACTGACCTTGATCTCACAGGTATACCCCTGCTTCTGCCTCCCCAATGCTGAGATTAAAGGTGTGTGTCCCACCCCCACCCTGCTCTTGTTTGCTTTCTGGAGGTCCAGGGATGAGCAGCTTGCTCCATCACCAAAAGTCCGTGGGCTGTGAGCTCTTTAAACCAGAAGCAAAACAAACCTTTACTCTTTTTAAAGTCAATGATCTAGATATTTTATTACAGTCATAAAATCTAACACTAATACAAATCGAAGAATACCGAATTTACTGTAATATATTCAATAAATACATTCTTTGATGAGAGTTAATATGATGCTTAATGCATTATATATTAGGTTAGATCAAGTGAAAATACCTTTCATGTAAGTCAAAAATGATAAAAAAATCAAATGTCAACAATATCATTTTCAATATAATAGAAATAATAATTAAATATACAAATTATAGTGAATTAAAACTACACTTAAAATCTACAATTTTACCCCTACTGACTAACTTTACATTTAACAGTGAAAACAAGCTGATGAGTTAAATATTGTGAATGGACTAAGTTTAAAAGGGCTTAAATAATTTGCCTTAATTAGTTTATTATATATAGAACCCAACGAATAATATTCCTTGACTCCGGATTTTTTGCTTCTTCTCAAATTATATAAAACAATATGTTTGTGGTAATACAAAATAATAGCCACATAACTACATATCTGTGTATACAGAGAACTATATTGATATGTACACAAAGTACATATCCAGAAGGAATTTATGGTTGTCCTAATATCATGTAGTAAAATAGAAAGTATAAGCAAGAATATTTGCAATTTTACTTTTTAGTACTCTAAATGTTTTTCATGTTTTCCAATAATTTCATTATGATAAAATAATGTTTCAAACATTCATCATAGCATAGAAAGCTATACTTGTCTGTGGCTGTCACTTAAGTGCCACACTTTTTCATTCCTGTTATCATTGCAGTTTTCACTGAATAAACAACAGTAATTTTCCAAGGTTCCCTAAGACCTATAAAAGGCATATGAGAAAGGTCAATGAGACTCCTACTCAGTTCTTAGCTCTAGTACAAGTTCACATGAATTAGCAGAGAAACAGATTGTCTTGTATCTTAATCCCTCTTTCCCCCAAATGACAATGGAACAAGGCACACCCCAGGCAGCCAAGCTCAGGGCCTGGAGTACCAGTTCCCAAGAGATGGAAGGTCTCCAATCGGCCATCCGAGTAGCCCTATCACACAAGATGAATATTCACCTGACCATAGCAACTTCTATATTTATCTCAAAATTCTGAGTCCAGGATGTGACAAGTAAGAAAGAAAACAATTGGAGAGCTACAATTTTGGCACAGCTGGGGCAATGGAGGCAACTGCAATGGCACAAGGACCTAGAAACATGATTCCAGGCCTCTTCATTTTATTAAGAATTTTGGGACTAGAGAGGTGGCTCGCAGTTAAGAGCACTGACTGCTGTTGCTGAGGACCCAGTTCTAATCCCAGGGCTCACATGGTGGCTAATATCTGACAAAATAGACTTCAAACTAAAACTAATCAGAAGAGATGAAGAGGGCCATTTCATTCTAATCAGAGGAACATTTAACCATGAAGATATTACAGTCATGAACATATGTGCACTACACTCTGGTGCCCCCAACTTCATAACAACATTATTACAGGACTTTAAGATACAGATTAATCCCAAGTCACTAACTGTATGGGACTTCAATACCCTACTGTCTCCAGTAGACAGATCAAAAGGACAGAGAATAAACAAACAGACATTTGAATTAAAAATGGTATACATCAATGGGCCAAACAGACATCTACCAAATATTCTACCCAAGCACCAAAGAGTACTCATTCTATTCAGCACCCCATGGAACTTTCTCCAAAACTGACCACATACTGGAGCACAACAGATACCTTAACAAATACAAAATATTTGAATTAATTCCATGCATTTTATGAGACCACAATGCAGTAAAACTTAAAATCAACACCAGAAAAAGCCCTAGCAACTTCATCAACTCATGAAGACTAAACAGGACACTCCTGAATAATGAATGGGTCAAAGGAGAAATTAAAAAAGAAATAAAAATATTCCTGAAAATAAATGAAAAGAATACAAACCAACAAAACCAGTAACGTGCATTAAAAGAAGTCCTAAGTGGAAAGTTTATGGCTCCAAATGCCTATATTAAAAAATCAGAAAAAGCATGAATAAATGATTTCACATTACAATTCAAGAAAATTGAAAGTCAAAAATAAATAAAACAAAAGCCCACCAGACCAAAAAAATAACAAAAAAAAAAATGAGATCAGAAATTAATGAAATAGAAACAAAGAAAACAATAAAAGGAATCAATAGTCCAAGAACTGTTTCTCTGGAAAGATAAACAAGATAGACAGAACCTTGACCCAGTTACCCAAAAGAATGAAAGAGCAATAAGACAATAGAAGTTAAAAGAGTACTCATTGAAAAGAAGAAATTATCACTTTCGGCAGATGACATGATTTTATACCTAAGGGATGCCAAAAATACAACAGAAAACTCCTAGAAATGATTAATACTTTCAGTAAAGTGGCAGATTGCAAATAAATCTAGAAAAATCAGTAGTCTTTCTATATACCAATAATAAGCAATTGGAGAAAGACTACAATGAGATCCTCCTATTTACAAAAATCTCCCCCCAACAAATCTTGGGATAAACCTGACTAAAGACATTAAAGATCTCTACAATGAAAATTTTAGATCTTTAAAGAAAGAGATTGATGAGAACAGCAGAAGATGGAAAACTTCTTATGCTCATGAATTGGAAGAATAAATATTGTGAAAATGACCATCCTACCAAATTCAATATATAAATTCAATGTAATCTCAATCAAGGTCTCCCTCACATTCTTCATAGAATTAGAAAAAAAAATCCCAAAATTCTTATGGGAACACAAAAGACCCTGGGTAGACAAAGTAATCCTGAACTCAAATATCAATGCAGGAGGTTTCTATACCAGATTTCAAACTATACTACAGAGCTATTATAATCGTGTCGGTTTCCATCATGTCTTACCACTCGGGGCCAGCCCAAGAAGTTGGGGGTGAGTAGATGCAGAGTCAAGCCACAGAGGGAGTTGGACAGGAAGCAGCCCAAGAATGTGGCACTGCAAACTCGTTTATTGAATAGATACACAAGCTCTTATAGGTCTGGATAGCCAATGATCTTATGGGGTGTGGTCTCAAATACAGCCAATAGTAAGTTTGTCACCAAGTAGGCAGGTTCTTTCCAGGTGCTGTTCTCACAATTAGCCAGAGCAGAACGCCACACCAACAGGAGCCATTCCTCCATTCCTCCCAGCAGGTGGCCTTAGGCTAGGCCCACCTTACATTATGCCCAACAAGCTATAGTCATAAAAAAGCATGATACTGGCATAGAAATAGACATGTAGTCTAATGGAATATATTTAAAAACTCAAGACTTGAGTACATGAAATTTCAGCCACCTGATATTTGACAGAGGGGCCAAGAAAATTCATACTGGAGGAAAGATATCTTCAGCAAATGGTTCTGGCAAAACTGAATTAAATCCTATTGCATAAATACTTGTACATCCATGTTTGTTACTACGCTTTTCATAGTTGCTAAGAGACTGAAGCAACTTAACTGATGAGTGGATAATGAAAATGTCATACATTGACACAATGGAGTTCTACTAAGTGGTAGAGAAAAAAAGTCATGATATTTTCAGGTAAATGGTTGGAAATAGAAACTCTTATGCTCAGAGAAGTTTTTATAGAGTTAGAAAAATAAATGGCACATGTTCTCTCTCATTTGTGGATCCTAATACCAAGGACTTATATGTGAGTATTTATCTTGATTTAACTGCAGGAAGCAGGAAATGTGAAAAAAACATAGAGGTAAAGAGAAAGAAGGAATCAAAAAGGGAAGAAAAATGGAGACAGGAGTTACTGAGGGAGAAATAAATAAAAGGAAGATATTGAAATAGAAGGGGAAGGGAGAATTATACAAGGAACTATGGGGATAAGTGGAAAGAAGGAGATCAAGAGAGGTGGAACCATAGGAGACAAGTATTATCAAGGAGAAATAGAGAAAATGGGGACATTTTACATGGGGAAGTCATGGAGGAAGGTTAGACAGGGAGATAGGAAAAGAGAAAGTGAGAGAGAGAAAGAGAAAGAGTGACAGAGAGAAAGATAAGTAATGCCTAGTTAATGTAAAACACCATAGGGAATCATATTAGTTTAACAACCTAATGACAAATTCCACATACAATAACTCTACATAAGCTCATGTGCATAGCTGAGGGCTACATAAAAAGCAACAGTGCCAGACAGGAGAAACCTTCCTTTGAGTTGTTGACCAGAGTGGTCCAAGAGACTCCCAAAATTCCAAAGTCTTTGATATCTTCTCAGAACTAGAAGATAAGACCCTATTGCTGAAGACAGAACATACTTCAGAGACCAGATTTGGAGCAATAGACCTGGAACTGACCTGGAAGGCTAGCACTCACAGCTCTGGAGAGCATTCAACACTGGTGCAATAGTGTTGATTGCAATCATTGGCTACCTAATCAGTCTCAGAGACCACTCAATGGGAGGGAACTCATGTATAGTACTGTATCATAGACAAATATACACGACTGAAGAGGTCATAGATGTTTAAAAATTCCCCAGGACTTTCACATTCCTAGGCTAACGTTACTTCTTACTAAATGCAAAATATACCCTTATATTTACAGTCAAGTATCCCAGTCATCACTCATCAACGAAGCTCAGTGCATCCTCTATCCCCAAGGCTCATGCAGTATAGAGCAAGGGGTAAAGAAGACACTAATGTATCTTTCAGTTCTCTTTAATGAAGCTCCATTATGCAATAGTAACAAAAAGTTACAAATGCCTAAATCATGGAGATTAGGAATCTGCAGAATGTGGGTCGCTGGACAACACTTTTTATTAAGTCTCACACAGGGCTCAGGGACCATTACAGAAGAGAGGATAGAAAGGTTGTAAGAGCCAATGAAGAGTGGCAAGACTATATGGAAATAGAATCCTTCAAGCTCCTGGGACCCTGCTCATATAAAATTATAGCAATTGTTTCAGCATGCTCAAGATTTATGAAAACTCAAGTAGAAAAGCCCCAGCATGGCACTGGGTAAATGGGAAGCAAACTCCAACCTTTGCTTATGAAGTATTGGCAACTGATTACTGTTGGGTGAGGATAAGCTAGTCTTCCTCAAGTGAGGAACTCTGAGCAGACTAGACCTCAGTGGATGAACCTGCCCTGAGGTCACTTGGGGACACTAACCTGACACAATAAACCTTAACACAGATGAAAGAATTTATGGATTCCAGTGGGGGTGCCAATGGGGAAAAAGATTTAAAGGTGTTCGGAATTGATTGATTGATTGATTGATTGAGATGTTCTGTATGCAACACACAATGATTCAGTAAAAAAAAAAAATTAAAAAGAAATTCAAGGAATTTCACCATTGCAATCAAATTCATAAAACTGAATTTAAAGGTAAGACCCTTTTGCTGAAGACAACACATACTTCTGACACAGGACTTGGAACATTCAACTGGAACTAATATGGGAGGCTACTCCCTAAAGACTAGCTCTTATGATATCAGAGGACACTATCCAAACTGCCAAAGGAGAAAACCAGTTAGAAAAACCTACTTTTTTCACATCCCTAGACAAATGTCATTTTTTACTCTCTTTCTAAATATATATCCTTATATTTACAGAGAATTGTACCTCTTACCACTGATCAAGAAAGCCTCTTTTTGCAAGAGATGGAGACTACTACAGAGTTCCACAACTGTTCTGTGAAATGCCCAGCTCTAAGTGACATAGCCACAGTGCAACCTCTAAATCTGAGGCTCAGGGAACATAGTGAATCAAGGAACAGAAAGAATATTAACACATCTCTCAACTCTTACCTGTGAAGCATCCTCATGCAACAGATGGTGCTTAACCCAGAAATCCATAACTGGCCAAAGTGCAGAGAAGTAGAGACTGAAAATTGGTTGTCCCTGGATAGGACCTCTGTTTCAAACCTTTGCCACCTAGAGTTTAGGAACCACTGTAGAAGAGAGAGGAGAAAGACTGTAAGAGTTGGGGTGATGGATGACTATTAGGAAACAGAGTTCTTCCAGGAGGCTAGGAACTAACTCATATGAACTTACAGCAATAATGATAGCATGTTCAAGATGCATGCAAGCTAAAACCAGACAAAAACCCGGCATAGAAGTATGAAAATGGGTAAGGAGTCCCAGCCATAGCTGAAGAACCATCAGCAACTGATGACTACTGGTAGATGGAGAGTTCGTTTTAAGAGAGTGATGCTAGATAGATGGACCAGGCTCTAGTGGATGGATTCACATTAAGGTACATTTGGTGATATAACCTTGGTTCAATATGCTTTAGCACATAAGACAGAATGCACGAATCTATTGGAGGGTCTATGGCAGGGTGAAGATAGGAGAGGAAGTCTAAATATCATCAAGATATATTGGAAGAAATTGACAAAAATTTAGTTAGAAAATCTTTCCTGAAAACATGAGCCAGTTTTATGCATTCATTCAATGTGTCTTGATCATAATCACCTGTAACTGCTTTCCACCCATCTTCCCTTAGTGTCTCTCTTTTAAATTAGAACAATTGTGTGATGCTGTGGATAGACCAAGGGCCTTATGGATGTTAGGAAATTAGCATACGACTGAAGCAGTTCCACAAAATATAAACAACTTCTCCCACTGAAAAAAAAAAAACAAACTATGAAAACTAAATATTGTGGTGAAAGACATCATATTCTAAAATTAATGAGGGAAAAGATATTACATTTAGTCAAACAGTTAACATTCTCAACTGGCTGCCCCCTGACTGGTGCCCACTACGAACTAAGACTCTTGAGGGATGTGACTCCTCTAGCTCTTCAGAACAATGGCATTGTCAAATAAGATGCAGAACAGATATGCCACCCATGGAATTATGAACTCTACCTAATACCTCACAACTAAGTGACTATTACTATGATTATTTTGTTGTGGCTATTATAAACTTCCATTTACATGCTACATGCTTAGAATATATATACATTTATTTCTCCACATAAAGAAGAATGAAATTTTTTATTTGAATAAGATGGATGAAAATAGAGCTTTTCATGTTAAGCAAAATAAGGCATATCTAGACAAATATCATGCTTTCTCTCATGTAGATTCTAGATGTAAATGTATAATATAGTAGACAAGGGATTATGAAGAGAAGAATAAGAAATCTGAGAGAAGAACAATGTATATGTGTGTGTGTGTGTGTAAATACCATAGTAAAGCTCATTGTTTTGTATAACAGTAGGAAATGAGAGATGGATATTTGCATATGTATATTCATATGTTTACACATATATGTATATATATGTAGAGATTGTTTTAAAATAAATTATTAAGTATTTATGAATGATCTACATACCCTAGGTTTATTCTTGATATTGAAGAAACAACACTAAATAAAAAGACAGCTTTTATGGTCACTGTAAATAGACAAGAAGATATGAAATTGAAGAAAATTAATATTTTCTAGCTATTGTAAAAAATATTCTCAACAGAGCAGCATAGAATAATCATAGATTTATTTTCTTTTTGTTACTATTTTTAGAAAAATTTAAAAATTTTTTATTACATATGTATGTGTGCATCGTGTAGGAGGGCCCATGCCATAGTACACATTTGCAGGTTAAAGGACATTACGTGGGTTTGTTTCTCTCTTTTGACCATTACACAGGTTCCAGGGGCCAAAAATGTCATGGAGCATGGCAAGCACTTTTGCCATCTGAGCCCTTGTAGGACCTGCTATTGTGTTTTAGCAGTGTTCAAAAAATCTCATTATGACATTTTCACAGATAACAGCATTGGCCCCTCCTCTCTCTTTAGACCCTCTTACATCCTCATAGCCTCTTTACTACTGTCTTATTTATTTACATCTATACTATACATGAGAGAAAACATGTGATATTTGTTTTTCTAAATCTGCCTTATTTTTACTAGAATAATGGTCTCCAGTTCTACCCATTTTCATGCAAATGAAAAAATTTCATTCTTTATAGTTGAAGAAAACTCTATTGTATAAACACACACACACACACATATAAATATATAATGCTTTCTTCATTCATGTGTTGATGGGAATGCATGAACATGGATTGGGAGATATACTTTTGATATTCTGACAGCCTCCTTCATGTACAGGAGTGGTACAGTTGAAGCAAAGGCCAACTCTGTTTTGTTTTGTTTTGTTTTCAAGAACTTCCACACAGATTTCCACAATAAACATCAATGTACATTCCTACCAACAATGTAAAGACTTTTCCTTTCCCCACACCTTTTCCAGTATTTCTTTTGTTTCATTTTCAAGTCATTCTACATGGAGTGAGAGGCAATATCAATGAAGATTTACTGAACCTTTCCCCTAGAAATTCGGACACCATTTCAAATATTTATTGGTCCCTTTTATTTCTTCTTTTGAGATTTGTCTCTTTAGTTCGTTAGCTTATTTTCATTTGCTAATTTGGGGGAGATGTTTACATTTTTCATCTTTTTATATATTCCAAATATTAGCCTGCCCTCCCCAGCCTTCCATGGGTTGTCAATTACATAATTGGCATTTTCCATTCTGTAGCTTGTCTGGATATCCACTCTCTCTGGTTTAATATTGTTCTTGAGTACTAGATGAAACTGAAAGACAAGAGAAAGAAATAAAATGGACACAAATAAGAAAAGGAATCAATATCTCTGTCTACATATGGTATAACACTTTACTGAAAAGACACTAACAACCTTACCAAAAATCTTAGATCTGATGAACACCTTCAACAAAGTGCCACAATACAAAATCAATCTGCAAATAACAGTACCCTTTATACTATATACCAATATCAATCTTGACAAGAAATAAATCAGGAAAAAAATTCTATTCACAATGCATTAAAAAGAGTAAATACCTAGGAATAAACCTAATTAAGGATGTGAAGGATCTCTATGAACAATACTTTAATGTGCTGAGTAAAGAAATTGAAGATACTAAAAGATGGGAAAGTTCTCCCTGCTCATAAAAAGGCAGAATGTTGCAAGAATGGAAAATATTATTGAAAGTGGTACCAGTTCAATGAAATCCCAATTAAAATTCCAATTACATTCTTCATAGAACTAGAGAAATGATTCTAAAATGCATATGGAAGAAGAGAGATCCCTAACAACCAAGACAATACTAAGCATAAAGAACAGTGTTGGATTCAACAGTGGTTTCTTGAATTTTGGGGTTTTTCTATTTAAGTCTTTTGTTTGTTATGGATCTATTTCATTTCTTTATATCCTTTGTTTAACTTTGGTATGTCTAGGTATTTGTCATTCCATTTAGGTTTTCCAGTTTTATGGTCTATGCTTTCAGGATATTCTTCTGGGTCTAACTGACACCTGTTGGAATGACCCCTTCCTCTCCTCTAGTTTACATCCTTGGTGTCTTTTGCTTAGTTTGGCTAAGGGCATATTGTTTTGTTTTTTTTTTCAAACTATCAACAATATTTCATTAATTCTTTGTACTGTTCTTTCATTAATTTCTGCTATGATTTTAAATTTTTATTTGCCCTGATTTTATTATTTCTGCTTCCTGCTTTGGGGTTTGGCTTGCTCATTTCCTAGTACCTTAGGGTATATAATTATTTATTTTATGTTACTTTTGTAGTTTAAGTACTCATAACTATAAACTTTCCTCTTAGAAGTGCTTTTGTGATATTTCAAATATTCTAATAACCTTTGTTCTAACTTTCATTCATTTCATTCTAGGAAATTTTTATTTCTTCTCTGCTTTCTTCAGTAGTTTCTTTTCTAATTCCCAAGTATTTGTATATTTTCTATGTTTTTCTTGCTCTTGTTTCTAGTTTTATAACACTAATATCTATCATTTAATATTTGTTAAGATTGGTTCTACAGCATAAAATGTGATCTATTTAGAAAAAGATCCTTATACTGTAGTACTATTGTGATTTCCTTAGCTACAGGACATAGAGACATCAATCTCAAAGTGACTGGAATCTTCCTCCCTGATGGCTAGCTTTCATAGTGCTGAAATGTGTTATACAGCCAACTGGGGAAGAAAAACATCAAGGGTCATAGCCAGCCTTGGACCCTGTATTTTACAATATTGATAAGATGTACCCACTTGTGCAACAGTGGATGACTGGTAAAGGATAACTAATCTCTTTCTGATTGGAAGTGAGGCCTGCTTCGTAGGCAGGAATTTCATGCTTGGTAATGTAATCCTGATTATAGGCCCTAGAGTAGAACCTATTATTGTTATTTTACTAAATAGTTGTGTTGTCATTTTGGTTTCTAATAATTATATTTACACCCATAAATCTTGGCTGCTCTCATCTTTATCAGAGAAGCTTCCTTTTGCAGCTGGCAGCAGTGAACACTGAGATGTATAACTGGCCAAAGTGCTGAGAATAAGAGAATGAGAGTTCAACACTAAATGGGATGCCTTTATCAACCCTACAACTCCTGCCAAGATCAGAGAACACTGCAGAAGCAGCAGCAGAAAAAATGTAAAAGCTGGAAGATGGAGAATAGTCTGTGAAATGCTGTCTTCTGGGCATGAATAGCTACTTCACTCATGAACTCACAGCAGCTGTGGTACCTGAACAAGATCTGAACCAGATGGAGCCAGCCTTCATTTTGGCATAGATGGGGGAGGTGCTTTTCAGGCTTCCTCTCCTTGTTGAGGAGCTGTTTGGAGATGAGAGCTTTTGGGGAGGGAGAATCATTCTTCAGGGTGTAGCCACAGATAGGATTCTCATCCTATCTCCCCTCACACGCACATGTGGGCAGCACTAATTGGACAGAGTGAAGTATAAAGAAGAAAGTTATGAAGTTGAGAAAGGGATATTCTTGGGGGAAAATGGGAGAGTTGGAGGAAGAAATGAGGGTGAATATGATCACATGTATGAAATTCTTAAGGGGTAAAATAATTATAATAAACAAAAGCAGATTGTGCTATCTTAGCAGGTAATATTTTCATTACTGTCCCTTTTCTGCTCTTAGAGAGATCTCCTTTTCTTTCTGAATTCATATATTTATGTTATTTTCTTGCTGGGCATGGTGGTGCACACCTTTAATCCCAACTCTTGGAAGGCAGTGGCAGCAGGTAGATATCTGTGAGTTCAAGGCCAACCTGGTCTACATAGCATGTTCCAGGCGAGTTGGGGGCTATAGGGAGACCCGGTCTCAAAAAATAATACAAACAATATAAATTATACATTATATATTTATATGTTTACATATAATATAAAAAGTAATATAATTAGTATAAATTATATATATTTATTAGTTTTTCTGCTACCTCCTATATGTCCAGTACATATACAGTCCTTTTCATTAATGCCTTAATGCACTGTCCTCACTCTGTAGCCTGGAAATTTCTATGTCACTCAAACATGCATTACATTTGGAGTGATCCTCCTGCCTCTGCTTCTATATCCCAAGTGTTCAGATTATACATAGGCAGAATATCTTGAACATAAATTAGAAGGGAAAAATAAGTATAAATCTTTAAAACCATACTAAGAGATGGATTACAAAATTTCAGATTCAGAGCATCATGTCTTAAATGCATACACTACATATTATGAGGGAACTAACTCCTTATATATTGACTTATAATTTGTAGGAACTCCACATAAATGGTTTTCTTTTTAGTAAAACAAGCTTGTAGCACTAATACATCGACACAGATCATTGTAATAGAACTAAAAGTTATAGACTGAACTGAAATCCAATCATAATCTAGTATGATATTATACTTCATTTAGTTGCAGAAAAAAACAAATTATTGAGTAGATTTTTTTTTGCATTAAGATATTTGCACTGGTATCTTTGATTTAACCACCCTCTCTCTGCAAAAAAAGCTTACTAGTGCCAAAATGTTGGCACATACCTTTACATGAGAGGCAGGTGGATCTCTGTGAGATTGAGGTTAGTCTGGTCTTGATAATAAGTTCCAGGCCAGCTGGGTCTACAGGAAGACCCTAGCTCAAAAAAAAAAAAAAAAAACTTTCCAGAGAGAGAAAAAATTAAATATCAATTATGCACAAAAATAACTCAGAATTAGAGAAGAACTTTTTCTGTGCATAATTTTGGAGGAAGGCTTTATTAGATTTGATACAGAAACAAGGGTCCCAAAAGTAGAATTAGGTGATTTTGACTAATCAAATAAATTTTTAAAAATTTTTACTTGTCAAAAAAAAATGACAAATTAAATCAAGAAATGAAATTGCAACTTGAGACAAATAGTTGATACTAATTTCACCACCATGGTCTGATTTCTAATTTCCTTAAATTACATAGAGAGCATGCAAGTCTATAAAAATAACTGATACAATGAGAAAATAAGTAGATATTTTAAACAGATAATATATAAAAAATAATTCCTAACCATACGAAATTTCTCAGGTCCCTGAAGAGGATCAGAACATGCTGACCCAAGCACATTTCTTTGCATTTTAATTTCTGTCAGTTGAAGGCAATTGAGAAACAGCAGACACAGGAAACATTCTCTACTTTCCTGGCTAAAACCAAGGCATGCTTATTATTTTTTTTTAATGTTCCTTCATTCATCAGAAAAGCATCCTTCTCTCTGGAAATAATGAATCAACACACAAAGACAAGTGAGCACAGATCACACTAAGATAGCCTTTATCTGTTCTAAATATCCAAACCTTTGTGTAAGTACTTGTCCAAAAATTATTGCTTTATCAAAAAGGTGCACAAACTAACTGATAAAGTGGTATAGGCCCTCAGGGAAGATAACTAGGGCAGCTGAGGAAGAAGGATCATGAATTTGAGGTCAGACTGAGCTACCCGATGTCCCCAGAAAACAGATGCTTTGGAAGTAGCTCAGGGAGAGAGCACCTGTGTAATATCGACAAGTCCTGTATTCTGTCCCCAGCACTGGACTGCATATGCTCCCAAAGCTGACTAATTCTTTGTATTTTAACTACTCTGTAAAACTTTAGCACATATAAAAATATTAACATCAGTAAAATAAATAATTTGCTTTTTCTCCTGTTAATTGTCCTTGGTCAGTATCAGTTTTAGGCGCCAGATATTGAATTGAAAAGGATAAAAGAAAGAGTTTTCCTCCCCAACACTACTCACAAAAAAACAAATATTAACATACAAAAGCACCACTTTCCACATTGATCAGGATTTTTAAAAAATTTAAATCTTTAATGATATATTGAATTAGTAAAAGGATAGGAAATTTATAGACCTTGTTTATCATTGATGTTCAATGCTTCCATAAAAACATTAAGATATCTTTATCAAAATATAAAAATAAACATAACTTTTATTTATTATTTATTTAATGTGTATTTTTTTATTTTATTTTTTTGCCTGCATGTATGTAGGTGCACCTGTACTGTGCAATATCAGTGAAAGTCAGAACAGGGTGTGGGATTCCCTAGAACTGAAGTTGCTAACAGTTGTTAGCCTACATGTAGGTGCTAGGAACCAAACTTGGGTCCTTTCCAAGAGCAGCCCATGTGCTTAACTGCTGAGGCAGCTCTCCATTCCTAAACACAGCATTTTACACAGCAATGTTCCTCCTAGATATAAACTTTTACATATTTAAAGTTAGTCACTTACAAGAAATTTAATTGAAATATTACTGTAGTAAAACACAATTTATTAAGGAACAAAACTAAGTAAATAATGGAAAATCATCCATGTAGTGGAATAGCACACAATTGCTTATAAAAGTCAATGAACTCAAAACCATCTAATAAGGATTGACTTTCAGGATATATTTTAAAATTTTTTTAAGTTAAGATATGATGTAAGTAGACAAAAATGAATATATGAATGTCTGCTTATATGTACAAAGCACATCCTGGGAAAGGGTCACTGACCCAGCAATAGTTCTGGCACGGAGGAAGCCAAGTGCTGGGCAGATACTGGCAGGATATTTTAAATTTTGAATCTGAATCTTACAGTTCTCATTCTGAAAAAAAATATGAAGCCAGAATGTGCTATGTATGCTTACATACATTATAAATTATTGCATGGATGTTTTGAAATGTATTGATGCATAGAGCCGTTATTTTAATGAAGAGATTGTAAAACCAGCCATCTCTGTTCAATGGCACCTTTATAAGAGTTTCTCTTCCTCATATTTATGATATGGTGAGAACTGTGACCACAGTTAAAAGAGGGGACCTGAATTTATTTACCTGTACTGTGTGTTCCACCCATAAGACAGGGGATTCCTTAATATCATTCCTAGTGCCTAATTCGTGCGTTACCAGCATTCATAGTCATGCTAACAAATAGGACTGTTGAAGCAACACATTGGTCATCCTTGCAAGATGCATAGTAAAGAACACTTTTAGAAAGGGCAAAAGGATGCCACAGAGAAGGACATATGGCATAGCAGGGAAACCATAGGCTGCTCATCCATCCAGAAGAGTTCTGACTGTCCTGTCCCCTAGGTTACCCAGACTGACCACTTGACTATTCAGTTGCCCTTGTTATTGTAATCCTGCAGATGGCCATCTGTTCTGCTCACAAGGGAGACCTGGCCCTGGGGCAACTATTCAGCTGCCCTGCATCTCACAATCAGGTCAATTACACCCCTGCCCCATAATTGATTGTGATGGCTAGGCTATTGTGCATGAACCACCAGGAATTTCCAGTTCATTTGGCTAAAGATTCTGGGATAATGGTAGTTCCAGCCTGTTCTCTGTGGTCCCTGGCACTATTCAGCTGGTGTTGTTGCTCAGTAAGCTGGGCTCTGCTATATACCTTATTGGATGCCAAATTTCAAGCTAAATTATAAGTTAAATTATCCCATAAACAACAAAGTAAGGAGAAACATCATTTAAAGACCGTGAGTTCTTTTCAAAAACAATGAAGAGGTAGCATAATGCTGATGATAGCCCTAATGGGTCCTCTAAGAAGCACCCTTCAGCTAGAACACATGTTGTTAAGATGATGGTGACAGTGATGGTGATAGTGATGGTGTGTGTGTGTGTGTGTGTGTGTGTGTGTGTGTTCATTTGGGAATAACCAAGTCCATAGATGACTGATGTAAATAGCTTACTGGAACAAATTTAAGAGCTTCTGAAAATTTTCAGAGATATGAAATTAGTTTATTAAGAATTTACATTTGAGAAAGTACAGGGCTGGGAATAAAGTTCAGTAGTAGACTACTTGCCTTCCATACCCAAGGCTCTGAGCTTGATCCCCAGCACCATGAAGTAGAGAGAAAAAGAGGAAGAAAGGGAGGAAAAGGAAAAGGAAAAAGATGAATCTCTGATGACATTGATTTTGCTGTGATATAAATGACTGTCATGCTATGAAGCCAGAAAACTTTCTGCATCTGAACAGTTAGTTTCCTTTTGTCTGATGGTGAAAACAAAATGGGTGATAGACGTGTCCCGTGTGGCACATTTAAAAAGACTGCATTACTATCACCATCTTTTAGTGCGGACTAAGACTAATGTGATGGGTGTGGATCTGAGTCCCAGGGCACCCACTGAAGTCCTTAGGTTCATATGTTCCAGTACAATAAATTTCACAACAAACATGTGCTTAGAAACAGAAATAGAGGCAGTTTATTAAGAAAAGGAAAGCACTCTCAAGAACAGGAGTAGGCAAGTGAGGAGGAAAAGGATATTAGTCCTAAAGCCCTGGCCAAGTGGATCACATCCCTTTATATGTCATTTGAATAGCAATTGCCTCTCCCAGATGTGTGCATTGTTTATTGTACAACCCAGGTAGGGAAGGGCTCCCAGTCTTTCTCTCCCAACTGGCCGCTTCCATATGTTAATCTTTCTGTCTCTCTCTACTACCCGGCCCCACTCTCCTGCCACATCTCCCCTCTGAAGGCAGTGGTCCTAAAAATCTTTGGGGAGAACAGAAAATTAATTAATTCATACTTAATATTCTATAAATACTTCCATGCCAATAAGGGGTACATTTACTGCTTAAGAGGGACCACAAGACTCTCTCTCTACTGGGTTAGTTTTATCAACTTGACAGTCTAGAGTCACCTGGGGAAAGAGTCTCAAAAAGATAGTTTAGATCATGTTGCCTGTGTATATTTCTGTGGGGATGCTCTTGGTTATATTCATTGATGGGATTAGACCCATCCCACTGTGGGTGCCAACATTCACTGGAGATGCTTCCTGGCTTGTAAACGTGTAGAGAATGTGGACTGAGCAGAAAGCATGCGCACACTGTTCTTTGCTCTTGACTGTGAACATCATCTATCTGTTTTAACTTCTTGCAACTTTAACTTCCCTACTTTAATGGGTTGTAACCTGACATTGTGAGATAAAAATAAATGGTTTCTCCCCTACTGATTTTATCAGGATATTTTATTACAACAGAAATAAAAATTTTAAAGGCAATACTTAGTCCACTGTTTGAAAGGAGCCTTTGGATTTCCTGTAGCAGGAGGTGACTGGAATCCCTCTAACATAAAATTTTCAGTTTGGAATCATGACATATCCTAAAACACACAAATTTTACAAGATTAAAATATAAGGTTTGGGGGCTAAAAAGATGACTCCACAACTAAGAGCATTTGCTAGTCTTGCATAGAATCTGAGTTCAGTCCTAGCACTCATGTCATGCAGTTCACAGCCACCTGTAACTCCAGCTCTGGAGGGATGTGATGCCCTGTTGCGGCCTCCGCAGGTACCCCCCCCCACACACACACACAGAGAGAAATGAAAATGGTTAATTGGGGGCCAGAAAGATGCCTCAGCAGTTAAGAGAACTGGCTGCTATTTAAGTCCAATTATAAAGCTATTTGTAGGGCCTTAAGAAATCCTAATTGACTGGCCAGCACCTCGTGGCCTGGGCAAGATGGTGCTGAGAGGAGCTGAAACAAAGGCCGGCCAGAGGAGATAAGCACATACCATGGTAATTAGGTGAACTAGGGGCATAAATGCCATTGGAGGAGAATTACTTCTTCCCTCATGAACAGCACATGGACAATTATAGCCTCTATATAAAGTGAAGACATCATCAAAGTGACCTATAAAGTGATTGGTAGAGATTTCGTGCCGTATGCTAATATCTATGGCGCTGAGCCTTTATAATGTGCCTATTAAGTTCAAATAAACGGCTTCCTGCTCTACCACTGAAAGACTTATAACATTCAAGTCGTACCACCGAAAGAGCTGGCTCGCTGCACACTTCTTTGGTCTGATGGGAACCCCAGCAGCATCTGAGTGTCTCCTGGGACGGGCCAGGAGGCTGGGAATGGGCGAGCTGCTGAATCCAATCTCCCTTTCATTCCCTCAGGAGCTCTCACCAACTGCGGGGTGAGGGTCAGGGCAATCCAAGGGTAATAGGACATGAGCTGTGCACCTGATCTCCCTCGCCACCACCTCCTGCTGGACAGGAGACAGGGCAGAGAGAGGGGGTACACCAACTGGTGTCTGTCGCTACCACCACAAGAGAGAGTAACAGCTATTGATTAATCTCTCAGACAAATGTGCCACTACTGTACCAAGACAGGTAGTTTGCTGTGCCAGTCATTATGATTATTCAGCTTTATGGCTGAGTTGGATCACTGATTACTTTCTCCTTTAACAGTTTACCTTTCTAGAATTATGAGAAGGCTTCCAGGTCAGTTCCTGCTCCATTGCTCCAAGCCCTGCATCTAAAGTACTACTGTCTTCAGCAGTAGGGACATACCTTCGAATTCTGGGATACAAACAAGGGCTCTGGCAATAACCTGTATTATTTTGGGAGAGTCTTGGAATACTCTGACCAACCACTTGAAAGGAGGTCTCTCCTGTCTGGCACTGTGGCAGCTCCCATACAGACCCCAGTTATACACATGCACTAATGTTCAGACATTGTATGTATTTCTCAGGGGGTTCCTGAGCCAACACATTTCCCTCTGGCTTCTCAAATCAACCAAACTCCATTCATTTCTCCTCTTTCCCCCAGTCCAAAGTTTCTCCTCCTTCACCAGTACAAGTTACCCATTAATCCCAAACTTCCCCCAATAACCTGCCTCCCACCCGCTCCCTCTTTCCCAACACCATGGTCACTTGCATTCCCTCTCTTCCTTTCTCATTCCATCACTCCTGCATTCCCCACCTCCTCCGTGGTAGCATCTCTTCCCTATTATCCCTCTCTTGTGGGATCTTTCTTTCCTTTTACCTCTGTGCATCCTTTCCATTTTCTTGGCTCCTGCTGTTACAGCAGAATATATACTCATATATAAGCAACTGAGGGAAAGCATGTTTCTCTTACTTCTCTGAGTTTGTGTTATTTCATTTAGTGTAATAGTCTCTAGATCCATTCATTTACCTGCAAATTTAATAATTTCACATTTTCTTGCTTCTGAGTAGAATGCCATTCATTGTTCCATTGTGTAAATGTACCACACTTTCATTATACATTCTTCAGTTGAGGGACATTTAGGGTGTTTCCATTTATTTGCTGTCGTGATAAGAGAAACAGCAAACATGGATTTACAAGTATCTCTACAGTAAATTGAATCCTTTGGGTATATGCCAAGGAGTGGTATAACTGGATCATATGGTAGGTCATTATTAGTTTCTTAAGGGTTACCCACAGTCCTTTCCAGTGTGGTTGTAGGAGTTTGTATTCCCACAATCAGTAAATGAGCATTGCCTTTTCTCCATATCCTCAACATTTGGTGTCTTTCATTCTCTTGATCTTAGCCAGTCTGGCTGGGTTAAGACGGATCTTAAAGGATCTTAAAGTGGTTTTTAATCTTCATTTCTCTAATTACTAAGAATGCTGAACACTTGTTGAGATCTATCTGATTGGACTTAAAGCCCTCTCAATGGAAGTGAACACATAGGTGGCACTGTAATTATAGCTAAACATACGTGGCTGGAGAAGTCATAGATCCCAGAGAAAACCCTATCTCTAGACAAATAAAATTACTCACTATATGTTAAATATGGATCCTTATATTTAAAGAGAATTATTCCATACACCACTTACCTTTTTGAAATAGATAGAGGCTATGGCAGAGTTTCACAATTAGTCATACACAGAGAATATGTGTCTGAAAGATGCCCAGTCCTAGGTGACATATCTACACTGGAACCTCTACACTCATGGAACATAGTGGAACAGAAGGTGGAGAGAATACTAGTGCATTCATCAACTCTTACCAGTGAAGCTTCCTCATACAACGGAGTGAAATATACACAAAAGGCCACAACTGGCTATTTTTTAGAGAATAAGAGACTTCAGAGTGTGTGTCCTTAAATAGGACTCCTATATTAAACCTCATCCACCCTTGGCAAAAGAGGGAATAGAAAGATTTTAAGAACCAGGGTTGGTCAATGAACATAAGGAAACAGAGGATTTTTCAGGCCATTAGATACTTGCACACGTGTCTTGTGGCAATGGTGACTTCGAGCACAAGACCCATGACAACACAATCAGACAAGGGCCCAGACTTTTTTGAGGAAAATAGAAAATTGGCAGTGGACCAGCCCTAGTCTGGAAGACTGATTACTCCTGGGTGAGGGAGATTAGACCTTCCCTAAGATCTTTAGATAGACTGACTAGGCTCCAGTGGATAAACATGTACCAAAGGACATCAGGTACAAATGCTTGACTGGATGGTACTTAACTCATATGGTGGCAGTCTAATGGGGGGGTGTGAGAGGGTGGGCATGGATGAGAGAGTGGGGTCTAAATTCGATTAGAAACTGTTCTATGAGATGTCTTGGGCTGGAGAGATGGTTCAGCACTTAAGAACACTGGCTGTTCTTACAGAAGTCTCGGGTTCAAGTTCCAGCATCCACATGGTGGTTAACAATGTCCGTAAACCCAATTCCAGAGGATTGGCCATCCTTCTGTCCTCCACAGGCATTGTACAACATGGGTGAACCTACCTACATGCAGGCATTACACTCATACACATAAAATAAAAATAATATTATTTTCAAAAGAACTGTTCTATAAAATATGCAAAAGTTCAATAAAAAATATTTTTGAAGCACACTGACTGCTCTTGCAGAGGATCAAAGTCCAAATTCCAGGACCCACATGGAAGCTAATAGCCATCTGTAACCTCATTTCCTGAAGATCTGAAGTCCTCTTTTGTCCTCTTTAGGCACATCAGGACATGCATGCAGATAATACATCCAATCACATAAAATAAAAATACTAATAACGTAAAAAATTTTTTTAATCTTTTTTAAAATATCTGACATAACAGAGATGGAAAAATGGCCCAGTGATTAAGATTCCTTGTTTCTCTTCTATGGGACCTGGGTTTAGATCCCAGCACCCATATGGCAGTTAACACCTATTCTTAGTCACAGTTTCAGGGTGCCAAACATCTCCTAACCACCATGAGAACCAGGCAATTATGTAGTGCACTTACATACATGCAAGCAAAGCAGTCACACACATAAAATTTAAAAATTAAAGTCATGTGTTTAAAGAGATGGCTTCATCAGTTAAGAGCACTGGCTGCTTTTCAGAGGACACATGTTCAATTCCTATAACTCCAGTTCCAGGGGATCTAACATGCTCTTCTGACCTCTGCACACATTGCATGACAAGGGTACACTTACAGACATGTAGAGAACTCATATACATAAAATTTTTAATTAAAAATTTTTTAAAGAATTAATTAATTTATTAAACACTTAAAAATACAAAGATTAAGTAAGTGTAACATGCAATATCAATCAGTGATCCCAGAATGGTGATACAGAAAAGCCAGGTCATGCTTGTTCTAAGCAAGCCATCTTCTGTAGCTTGTTCTCAGAGTTGTGATATTTAATTGTTAAAAAAAGAACAAATAGTGATGATTATGTTAAAAATGTGACAAAACACTTTAAAAAGTCAGGTCAATTACATCAGTCTTGAAGAAAAACTTGGAAATAAGGCATATCTGATTGCTTTTGTCTTTAAAAGGCAGACCTACATAGGGAATGGGATTGAAGCTTATATTGCCAATTATTGGTCATTCTCCTTAATAATTGACTTAAACTGTGAGATAACATTGTATAAGGCCAAATTATTGTGTTTATTTTTAAGATTTAGCCATTAATTTGTTTCAATTATGGAGAATATGCCTGGAAGCAAATCAGTAGAAACCAAAAGTAACAACTAAAATCCTGAGAAGGGTTACTTTAGTCACAGAATCTACGGATCAGCAGTAGCATAAACTGCTCAATTCCAGAAGTACTTTGGTTGTTGGGACCCAAGACCCCAAAGTTTAGTTGGAATTAGGGTAGCATTTTCAACCAGTGCTGGAGCTAACTTTGTCTTAATTCTTTTAAATCAGGAACATATTTCATGTCTATAAATTTTATATCTCTTATTTGATGATCTTTACTGTTTTATATTATTTTTAGTTTAAACAGCAATATGAAGACTCTTTATTCAAATACAGTGTGAATAACAGTTACTGATTCACCTTCTGAGTTCAGTCTTTATCTCTTTCTGTTTTCATTTCTTCGCTTGTGAAAAAGCATGGTCATGCTAACAGATGTGTTGTGGCAACTAACCAGACCATTCACCAGACAGCTATACTCTGCCACCAATAAATATTTTTTCTCCTCTCTGTTTTTTAAGGTTGATATTAAATCAATATCAATTTTAATAGTGTTGATCAAAATTTCCTTTTTTAATAGATTTAAGAAATTCATACAGTGTATTTGGATCATAGTCAGACCCAACCCTAGCTTACTCAACCTTTCATGTCCTCTTTTATTATTATGATAATTTTTAAAGGTCTATCAAATCTACTCTGTGTTTCCCAAGTGCTCCTGCATGTCTGTGGGTCTATCTCTTGGAGTCTGGTCAACCTACCAGGTGTCAAACCAGTAAGAAAAACTGACTCTCCCTTTTTCAGGATCAATCAATTGTTAATAGTTCTTTAGGTATGGCTAGGGCTTCCTGTTTACCTCCTCCCTGCTGGATCCCTTTTGTTTTAGGTTGCATAGGTCTTGTGCACTGTCATGACTGCTGTGGCTTCATATCTGCAACTACCCTGTGGTGTTCAGAAAACAGTTTCCTTGTATTCTTCTCTGCCTCTGTCTCTTACAGTCTTTCTGCCTCATCTTCCACAATGCTTCCTGAGCATTGAGAGGACAAAGTGTGACATAGTTAACCCATTTGTGGTCTGAACACTCTGCAGTCTCTTATTTTCTAAAGATTTACCAAGTATGGGCCTCTGTTAATCTCCATACACTTTAAGAGGAATCTTCTTCAGTGAGAGTTAAGAGATATACTAATCTATGGATAAAACAAGAAATAATTATATGTCTGTGTAATATTAGGCTTATTTAGTATAATGAGAATAGTAGATTCTCCTCTGCGGTCTTCATAACAGTGTAGGGTATGGACTCCCTCTAGTAAAGTGAGTCTTAAATTCAGTCTTGAAGATGGTTGGTTACTTCTTTTTATGTGCACATTTTACCAAACCACATGTTATTGTAGCTCACTGGGTTCAGAGCTAAGTTAGACTGACGATAACCTTTCTCTGACAGTAGCACACATAGCATATGCTTTAAATAACCTATTTCTCCACAGGGAAGCATCAACTACTCCAGAAAAACTGAAAGCACAGAGTTTGTCTCAGTTGAGCCTAGCAGGACTAAGCCCTAGAGGAGGACAGTTATCCATGAGGATGAAGTTGTGCCCTAGAGCAACATGCATAGTGTCCTACAAGATGATTTGTTTTCTCAGATAATATGGATTTCTCGTTGAACCAGAACTGAGACAATGAACATCCAAACAACACCCTAATATCATTAAATTATGTACTCTTTTTGTTTTCTGCTTTAAAATCATAGACTGGACTAAAAGAAATTTGAGCTATCATAAGAGTTTTAATTTATATAACTATTTACTCATGACCTAAGCACCATGTTAATAGCAATAAAAAAAGCACATGTACTATATACATATATTAGTCATGTATAAAACTAGATTTTAAAACAGATTTGCAACTTTTGCTAGTTTTAAATTGAACTTCTGATCTAGTCATTTTTATAGTCTTAAGCAATCCTCATTCCTCACTCTATTATTTTTGAGGACATGACTCACCATAAAGTAGAAGACTTTTGATTTTTTTTTCTGAGTCTAGCCTGATTATTGATAATGTTTTAAGTGGGCTGATGAGGAAGCAACACCTATGTTTTAAAATAACATTGTTTCCTTTAGTTTAAACTGAATAATCACATTAACAAACCTATATTTGAAGGCAGAAAACACAGGTAAACAGGCAATAGTTTTTATATATTCATCTTCTAAATATACGTTAAAACATTTTAAGTTGTAAGGTGTGTTTTATACTGATTCTAAGACTTAATTACACAGACATTTTAGCTACCTCGTACCATATCCTGTTCTTCTTCTAGCCTTGGGCATAGGCCCACTTTTGCTCTTAACTGAACAGCTAGACAAGAGTCACATGGTTCCTCCAATATAAAATCAAAAAAGAGAACATGAAGTCTTTGTTACAGAGTTTGGGACCACTAGAGAAGGACCCCTACACTTATTCCAAGTTTAAACCAGTTAAATTTAATTAAATGGTCCAGTGACTGTACTCTCTGGCCCAGGAATTCTGGCACAGCACCAGAAGGTGAGATTGAAGGCAGGAAAAGCTCACTACCTCATTGACATACTAGGTATTCTGCCCATCTATTTAGCATAACTAAGGTGAACCTGCCTCCCTAGGAGTGGTCCTATGACCAAATGATTGACTACTGAAACTGTTTCTCAACAGATACCCCGGAGAGGTTTTAGTCTGTCCCAGTTAATTTTCTGGTGCTATTTGCCACTTTAAGATCTTCCCTGCCCCTAAAGAGGTAACCCTAAAATGTTTTAAGGATTAGATAAGAGCTCCCAAATATTTGGGGGATTTTTGGTCTTTGGTACAGAGTAGGCTGCTAAAAGGCACAGGGCATTTTGGCTTTTAGCCATGAAAGAAACTGACCACTTTTTGGGGGGTCTTTTTACCCTAAACTGCCCAGCCAATATTTACTTCCTATTCTTATCATGCCATTTTCTGAAAAGGTCACCCTAATTGCCAATAGGAATTGGGGCACTGACTCCTCTGCTTTCTTCCATGCTTAATGGGGGTTAGGTTGTAGCAACTGAGGTACCCCTTCAATGGGTCTATTTAAAAGAACCAGAATTGCATAAATGCTAGCTGTAGGAAAACAAGAAAGTCCTTGACTGGTGCCTGGGAGATGTGAAGATGTAGAGGCAAGAATAGTTAGCATTGTATGTTCTAGACAGGAAACCAGAAAAAGTCAGAACAAGACAGACTTCAAATATCCAAGTCAAAGTCCATTAGAATTTCTTGATGAGGGCTTTTAAGAGTATCCTTTTCAGCTCCTCCTTGTTTTTCTTTTGGCCACCAAGGCTGGATTTGGGAGTGATGAAGTCAGGATTTAATTTTAGGTACTTTGATAGCTGTTGGAGTGGCTAGACTCAGTGTGAGTTCCTACCCAAATGACTTCTAGACAAGGAGAGAAAACAAATTAGCCATTATTTAATTTTTCAGTGAGAGCAACAGGGGGCTTGTCCTTGGCAGTAGGTAGGCACTGCAGTGTTAGATTAGGCCAAGATTTGAAGTCTTACATCTGAGTAGTATTTTCTTTTTAAGAACAAAATTATTAGTGAGAAATAGTGCAAATTACATCTTATATGAACTTAAACCTAATGTCTGTTCTGAGAAGCACAATTTCTTGCATTCTTAAAGAAGTATACTAATCACTTTAATTTTTGGTTATACTTTCCTGTTGGGTGTTTGAGACCATAAAATTGGCCCAAATAAACCAATTTACTTTTACTGTTAAGTTTAGTAGAGGAACTGGCCGCCAGGTATCACATGGGATTTGGAGGAGCCTCTAGCTCCTGAGGTCTTTCTTTTGCCAGTTCATCTATATGAAGATAAGTCGGAAGGGCCTAATAGACTGTGGATTCATTTGGAAGCATTGAGAAAACATTTTTCTGTGCTGACCTTCCTCTTTGCAGACTGGACACTGGTTTGAGTTCATCTAGTGTGGTCTCCATGTCCTCTCTGAACAAGAAAACAGATGACTCTCCACATGTGCAGGACATGTCAAGAGATGCAACCTAGTCCCCTGGGATTTAGTTGACTTTGGAGGGTAAAGGAAAATCATTGCTCCTTCAAGTCCTTCTGGCCAGATTAGAATAGGCTTCTAAATATGGTTGTTAAATACACAAGAAGGATAATTCCACCAATCTGGTACTTTTAATTACCGTATGTTATGTAGATAAAAACTTGACCAAAAACTAAATCTTCTTGAATAAACCTTGACTAGACATACATTTTGTTACTTAAACCATTTGACTGAGCTATTACTTTCAAAATTTGAAGATTATTTACACACAATTTTGTCTCATCTTTTATATACTATAACATACTATTTATACAGGCTTTTTCATTGTTTTTTTTTTCTTTTTCTTTTGGAAATATCCAGCCATTACAATATTCATACATAAATCCTTCTTAAGGAGTATTTCCCATCCCTTTCCACCTTCTCATTTCCTTTCTTTGTACCATGAGATATAATAACATTAACAAATAATTTTTCCATGTGTTGTAAGAATTATCTTCCTGGGGGTACTAAGCAACATTTATCCTCATTTTAAGATTCTAGTTTCAAACCAATGCTTGATTAAAGTTCATCCTGGGGAACCAATGACTTTACTCATAGAGATTGGTAAAGTGTTACTGACATGTATGGAGTGACCTAAGAGTGGTTGCATTGGAAAGTCTATATTCAGCATACATGTTGACTTTTCTGGAACCTCATGGGTCAGTTCCTCTCTGCCTAGCCTTCCCCAGATTTCCTCCCCAAACCCAGGAGATCATTTGTGATTAGGGCAGAATTACATACAGCTGGCTAGGAAGAGTGACTGGATACTCCGGTGAGAGTCCAATGACCCAGCTTACCCCTCCTTTAATGAAGAAAAACAACAATCAACAAACACAATTGTGATGATATTTTGGAAGCAGGCACACCTGAAGTCATGAAGGTGGCAATCATTTGACTCAGAAGAGTGCTGTGCAGCAGCATCTTGTTAAAAGAACATGGAATGCAAATTAAACACATAAGGTAATGTAAATGAATTAATAATATCTGGGTACACACATTGCATTTTATAAGTTCGCAGATAAACCTTATACAAAACATAAAAACAGTTAAAATCTTTTTTACTTCATGTGATTTAGAGAGTGGTCTACCAAAACCTCGCATTAGGTCTTGAAGGAATGTAAACACTATGTAGAGAGAAGCAACTGGCACATAGCAATACATTATCAAATTGAAGTTCACAAACCCCAGCACATAATCACTGACTGAGGAATTTTAGGCATAGGGTGCTATCTTTTCCATGGACTTAAAATTGTCTTTTTTTTTAAATCTGTCCTGTTGGTTCTTTATTACACATTTACATTAGTTTGTATTAGGACTTTCCTCATTGTTGTGAACAAATAGGTAATTCCATTAACTACTTTTGCTATAGACAAAGTAGTTATTATACTATAAAATGAATAATAATAATCTCTGTTGAAATTAGTTTATCCCTTAGTTTTTCCAACAGTTCCTTTACTCTTAGGCTGCTTTGCTGTTCTCCTTTTTCATTGTCACAGGGTGAGTGTGCCAGCCTGAAACTGGACAAGGGTCTTGGAGAACATTTTGAGATAATAGGACTGAGTCTGTAGTGGGAGGGCCAATCCCATCTCCAGAGTCAGTTCTCCAGTGAACTCAAACAGCATGTGAAAATTTACCAATATGATTTACACGAAAAGGCATTTGTTTCTCTTTAGAATTTAACTCAGTGGTTACATTAGGTAGGAGAGCTGTTGAATCCAGTGACTACTAGCAGGAATGAAAACATCTGTCTTTCTTATAACCTGTATACATTTATCTGGGCCAGGTGAGTCTTCTCATCTGCTATGGGTCCTTTATTGGGAACATGGACTGACTGACAACTGACAGAACATTTGATATTAAGAGATTACCTCCCTTGATATTTCTAAACTTTATGAAGCCATGGGCAGCAAGCATCCAAGATCAAGCAGACCAGTCTAACAGAGGTTTCTGCCTTTACCTGAGATCCTGAATATACTTGATGTGACAAGATGCATGAAAGCTTATACCCATAATGACTCAGTTGTCTACGCATGGTAACGGCAACCTGAAATATTTAATAAGTACCCTCCTTCTTTTATATATTTTTATAATACAGCTTAGTGCTAATGATTGTATAGCTTAGGGAAGGTTTCTTGATCTGGATCTCTTGCAGGCTAAATCTTAATATCCCCTTTAAATGTTTCCTCTGACTCCTTTCCTAAAAGTTACAACTTCTCCATTCATTTTTTAAAAATTATTTTAAAGTAGATAAGAGGCAAGACTATTAGTTCTCAAGATGATTTCCCTTAAAGAGAGTTTTCAGTCAGTCTGGATTAGAAAAATCATATTACAATTTACCATACATAGTTCTGATTTAAGTACCCATAGTCTGGAGAATAAGGAAGAAAAGAAACAGTGGTACTTAAATGAACTTGGAAAAAGCTGATATGAGAATGTTCTTTCTCTTTAGTCTGTCCAGCACATTTTAAGTAGACAATGAAAAGCAGAGATTCTGGGGGCATGAAGGGGCAGGAACAAAGCAAACTTGGAGCAACTCAGTATCAGAGGGGGAAATACTCTATTTCAAATAAAAATAGGCTTGTGAACACAGTGCAGAAAGAGCAGGAATTAAGACTAGAGAGGGCCATACCTTAAACCTTCCACCCAAGCAGTGTCCTTTGGATCTCTTCATTCCAAGATAGAAGCTATTACTGCAAAGGGAGCAAGAAAAATGGGAAGCTATGGCAGCACACACATCCTTGGGCTGCTGTTCTAAGAATGCACATCTCTCCCGAGTATAGTGAGGGACTCTCTTTGTTCACTAAAATTTTAAATGCTAAAATCTAGTCAGAAAAGCAGCTGTCTTGGGACCACATTCTCTAAGCACTGTATTCTTGGTGTCCAACAATGACTGAGGTCCACATTTCAGGCCCCTCTGACTGTTCTTTCCCCCATCCATGGAGAGAATCATGGTGGAGAAAAAGGCCCCAGGAAAGAAATGGCTTTTAAAACATTTTTTTTTTCTTTTCTACCAGAGTCAAGGCATTTATTTTCTCAAATGCCCTGAGGCCAGATAGTAAGCTAGATAAAGGCCTTTAAATTCTTTTAGATCCTTCATGGATGTCAGACACATATATGACTGGCAGCCAGATGGTTTCACTCCATATTTTACTTCCTCACTGAATCTTTTCTGGAAATGTTTCAACAAAGAACCAAGTGGGGTTTTAGTGAAGTGGGCTTTCCTCCCATTTTTGCACCAGTAATTGCAGGCACACCAAAACAAAAGACAAGACACAAAAGATCAGGACAAACAAGCAAAACATATAGTGGCCACCTCCGATCACAACCAGATCCAGAAACTAGAGGGGCAAGAGGATATCTCCTCTTCCTCTAGAGACCAGGTCAAAGCATCACAACCAACCTCCCTCTGTCTCCCCAAATGTCTGGACTCCAAGAATTCACCCATGAGTGCTATCTTTAAGTGTGAGGCAAGTCAGTGATTTCTTTTATGTGTTTATACATTTTGGTTTTAATTTTGGTGGTTCATTTTTATGTGTTTATACATTTTGGTTTTAATTTTGGTGGTTTATAGTCAGGATCCATTGGGCCTTTCAAGCACAGCAGCATGCTCTTCCAATATAGGGCCTATCTCCAAGTTAGTGACTCGCTTAATTTGTGATAACCGTGGTGGTCTTAGGCTCCTATACGCCTCCAAGCCCAACAGGGGCTTGCTCCCATATCAGGCCTCTCCTGACCACAAGTACCCATGTCTAGAGTTCCGACCTTCATTATCTCTGTGGGGCCTCCAGATATTACAGAGTTTGGGACAACCAGAAAAGGACAACCAGATTATTCTGAATTTAAATCAGCTGAATTTATTTAAATGGGACAGTGACTGTACTCTCTGGGCTGAGAATTAGAGAACACAGCCTTCAGCACCAGAAGGTGAGATTGCAGGCAGAAAAAATCCCACTACTTCATTAACATACTAGGTATTCTTCCATTTATTTAGCATAACTTAAAGTGAACCTGCCTCACAAGAGGTGGTCCTATGACCAAGTGATTGACTTGTGAAGCTGGAAAGGTTGATTTTCACAACAAATACCCTGAAGATTGTTTAGTTTATCCAAGTTAATTTTCTGGGGCTACTTGCCATATACCACACACCTCAACCAACCAGTTTTTTTATACCCAACAAAAAAACAAACAAATCAAGTATGAAAAACAGAATCATATTTCACCTCAACAAAGGAAGGCTTTAAATTCACATCAGAATCACAAACAACAAAAAAAATCTACAAGCTAAGACATCAATGAAAAAATATTAATATGAAAAACCCTAAATAATATGTCCCCACAAAACATCACCAGTCCTTTAAAAGAGTTCTACAACAAGAACCCCAGAGAGATAACATAGGACACAGAGTTTAAAAGTACAATTATAAACATGATCAAGGAATTCAATAAATTTAAGGAACACACAAACAAATCAAAGAGCTAAAAGAAGATGGGGATAAACCTCTGACTAAATTCACAAAAGAGATGGAAATATTGAAGAAAACTCAGGCTGAAATGAAGAAGGAATTGAAAATTTCCATATGCTAACTTCAAATGATAAGAGAAAGCCAACAGAATGAAAGAATTGTAAAACAGAGTATGAAGACTGGACGAAAGAGTTGAAAAATTGGATTGCTCAAGTAAAGACTATGAAAAATTTGTAAAAGCACAGGAAAGGAATATGCAGGAAATGTGAGACACCATGAAAAGACCAAATCTACACATCATAGGCATAGAGGAAGAAGAAGAATCTCACAATAATAATATTGACCAGATCTTCAAAAGGATTATAGAAGAAAAATTTCCCCAAATTAAGGAAAGACATCCTGATAAATTACAAGAAGTATACAGAACACCAAATAGACAAGACCAGAAAAGAAACTACCCAAGGCATATCATAGAAAAACACTAAATGAGTAGAACAAAGAGCGAATACAGAAAACTGCAAAAGAAAAGCAAGTCATATTTAAAGGAAATCCCATTAGAGCTGACTTTTCAGTGCAAATGGTGAAAGACAGAAAAGACTGGACCAAAGTATTCCCAGTTCTCAGTGACCATAGATGCCAACTCAGAATACTTTAGTAAGCAAAAATGTCTATTACATATGAAGGGGAAAGAAAATCTTCCATAACATGAATAGACTTCAAGAATTCAGGTCCACAAAACCAGTCCTTCAGAGAATTCTTGAAGGAATGCAAAGAGCCAAAGAAAGGAACAACTATACCTGAGGGGCAACAAAAACAAATTAATGAAAGAATAACTGGGGAACCACAAAATTAGACCAAGTAAACAACAGAAATTAAAATAATAAGAACCAATACACAAACTTCAATAATAACCTTAAACATCAATGGCCTGAACCCCTCAGCCAAAAGACACAGGCTATTTTATTGGATTAAGAAATAAAATCCATATTTTTCTTATTTCTAAGAAACCCTTCTCACATTCAAAGACAGACACTACCTTAAGGTGAAATGGTAGAAAAAAATTATTCCAAGCAAATGGCACTAAGAAACAAGCAGGAATTTCCATTTAAATATCTGATAAAAGAGACTTCAAACTAAAACTAAACAGAAGACATAAAGATACTCACTTCATTCTGATCAAAGGAATAATTAACTATAAACATATAACAACCACGAACATAAATACACCAAAATCTGGTGTACCCAAATACATAAATGCAGAGCTACAGGACTTTAAGACACATATTAATCCCAACTCACTAGTAGTAGGGGACTTCAATAACACATTGTCTCCATAAGACAGGCCAACCAGACAAGAGAATAAATAGAGAGACATCTGAATTAGTCAATATCATACACCAAATGGACCTAAAGGCATCTAACAAATATTTCATTTAAGCACCAGAGAATGTACTTTCTATTCCATAGCCCATGAAACTTACTCCAAAATTTATCACATATCATGGCACAATACAAACCTCAACAAGTACAAAAACACTGAAATAGTTCCATGCAATCTATCAGACCACAATGCAATAAAGCTTAAATTTAACACCGGAAGATGCCCTAGTAGCTTCATAACTCATGGAGACTAAACAACACACTTCTGAAGGATGCATGGTACAGGTCAAAGAAAGAATTAAGAAAGAAAGATGTTCCTGGTAAGGAAAAGGAAAACACAACACAACTAAACCTCCAGGACATTTTAAAAGCAGTTCTAAGAGAAAGTTTATAGCTCTAAATACCTATATTAAAAATCAGAAGATCACAGATAAATGACTTATCATTGCAACTAAAGAATCTTGAAAGGCAACAAATGAAACCCAAAACCAGCAAAGAAGAAGAAATAACAAATATCAGAGCAAAAATTAAGGAAATAGAAATAAAGAAAACCATACAAAGAGTCAGTGAATCCAAGAGTTGGTTTTTTGAATGGATAAACAAGATAGACAGGCCCTGAGCCTAGTTACCCAAAAGAAAGAGAAACTCCAAATCAACAAAATCAGAGATGAAAAGGGATACATCACAACAGACAATAAAAAGATCCAGAACATAGTAAGGAATTACTTTAAAAACCCATAAGCCATTAAATTTAGAACTTAAAAGAAATGAACGAATGTCTAAAATCATGGGAATCACAGAAGCTAAGCCAAGAAGCAATCAAGTTAAACTGACCCATAACATACAAGGAAATTGAAACAGTAGTACAAAACCTTCCGAATAAAAAAAGCCCAAACCCAGATATAGTTACAGCAGAATTCTACCAGGAATTCAAAGATCTATATCCAATACTATTTAAATTATTCCAAAAGATAGAAACAGAGGGAGAACTTCCCAGTTTCTTCTATGAAGCAAGTATCACTCTAATACCCAAACCAGGTAAAGATACAACCAAAAATGGAATCTATATAACCATATCCTTAATGAACATAGATGCAAAAATTCACAATAAAACACTTGCAAACTGCATACAGAAACACGTTAAAAAGATTTTCACTATTATCAAGACAGCTTTTTTCTAGAGATGCACAGATGGTTCAATATATGATAGCAAATGCCAGAGAGGATGTGGAGGAAGGGGAACACTCATTCACTGCTTGTTGGAAGAGCAAGCTCGCTCAACCCCTATGGAAATCAATGTGGAGGCCTCTTCAAAAATTTTTGTAAATCCTACCATTTGACCCAGTTACACCACTCCTTGGCACATACCCAAAGTACTCACCCCATTGCAGAGATACTGGTGCACCACATTGTGCCTGCTCTTTTCATAATAGCTAAGAGGGAAGCAACCTAATGTCCCTCAACTGAGGAGTGGGTAATGAATGTGTAGTACATTCAGACAGTGGAGTTCTACTCAGCAGTATTGAAAGACAAAATCATGACATTTGCAGGTAAATGGATGTAACTAGAAGCTGTTATACAAAGTGAAGTAACACAGACTCAGAAAAACAAACAAGGTATGTTTTCCTTCATATGTGAATCTTAGCACAAAATCCTTGTATGTGAGTATAAATCCTGATGTAACTGTAGGAACCAGAATAATGGAAAGGAACCAGAGAGGTAAAGGAAAAGAAGGAATACTGACAGAGAAGAACAGTAGGAGACATGGGTTACTAAGGAAGAGATGGATAAAATAGGGGGATTTAAACAGGAGTCGAGGGGAGAACTACACAAGGAACTTCGAGGATAAAGGGAAAGAAGGAGCTCAAGAAAGGTGGGACCATAGGGCACTGGTATTATGAAGAGAGAAGTAGGGAAAATGGGGCCACTTCAAACAGGGAAGGATTGGAAGGACTAGACTGGGATAGAGGAGAAACAAATAATGCCTAGCTAGTGTAAAAGAACCAGAGGAAATTTGATTAGTTTAACAACCTAATGACAAATTACATGTACAATATCTCTGTAAGAGTCTATGAATATAGCTGCCGGCTACATAACAAAATATAGTGTTAGACAGGAAAATCCTTCCTTTGAGTTGTTGTCCAGAGTAGCCCAAGAGACCTTCAAAATTACACAGGCTATTGCCACTGCCCTTGATTGTCTCCCAGAACTTGAAGGTAAAATCCTATTCCTAAAAACAAGACACACTTCAGAGACTGGATTTGGAGCAATGGAGCTGGAACTGACTTGGAAGCCACTTCCTCTGAAGGCTAGCCTTCATAGCTCTGGAGAGCACTATGCAAGCTGCTAAGGAAGAATACCACCTAATGATTCAACACCAGCTTCAAGAACAAATGAGCACATCAATGACAACGACAGCATACAACATTTGTACAGTAGTGGCACTTTTATCTTGGGGGCAATCAACAGCTACCCCATTGGACTAAAAGCCCAATCAATGAGAAGAAACTCATGTGTGATACTATAAGCATAGCCAAATACACTTGGCTGGAGAGATCACAGATCTTAGAGAAAACCTCAAGATTGTCACATGCCTAGATGAATGTAATTACTTACTATGTGAAAATATGTATCCTTACAATTACAAACAAATATCCCAGTCACCACTCATCAAAAGAGCTTCTTTTGCACCAGACAGAGATTCTTACACCACAATTGGTCATCTACTGACAGTGTCTGAAAATTACCCAAACCTAAATGGCACATATACAATGCCTCCTTTACACCTAAGATCCTCAGAACATAGATCAGGGAATAAAGAGGTCACTAATGAATCTCTCAACTCCCATGAATGAATGGACTAGAGGACTAGGGACACAAAAGGTTAAAAATGGACAAAACATAGAGATTAAGCGTTTGTAGAATACTTGTTCTTGAACAGGAGTCCCATATTACTCTTTACCTACCCAGAGCTCAGGGACCATCACGGAAGATGAGCAGAAAGACTGTAAGAGTCAGAGAGGAGGTGCATGACCATATGGAAATAGGGTCCTACAAGCTCCTGGAGTCCTGTTCATATGAACCCACTGCAGTGGTGGCAGAATGCACCTGACCCAAGCAAACTCAAGCAGACAAAAACCTAGCATAGAACTGGGGCAATGGACAGCAGTGTCAATCTTAGATGAAGAAATATTGGCAACCAATTACTGCTGTGTTAGGAAGGAGTGATCTTAAAGGGAGGGGATCTACATAGGCAGACTGGACCTCAGTGGATGAATTTGCATTGAAGAATGTCTGGGGACACTAACTTGATACAATGGACCTTAACATAGATGACAGAATGTATGGATTCCAGTTTAGAGGACCATGGGTGGGGTGCTGGTGGGGTAAGGGGTACAAATATGATTAAGATTGATTGACATGTTCTGTATGAAATACAGAGTCAATAAAAATTTACTGAAAAAAATAGACATTTTATTATATGTGAAGAAAGCGTGCCTAGATTTTGAAGTTATTTTTTGTTGAGACTCTATCTCTTATTATTCTTTTTTTTTATTGAAATCTAACATAAAGATCTTTGATTTTAAACATATACATAATTTTACATGTATCACAGACTTAACAAAAATCCTTATATTTGACATTTATATATTAAAAATATTCCTGAAAAATAAATTCATAACAAATTGTCTAAGAAGAAGATTTATAGTGACTATTACTTGGAGATGTTTTGGTTAACATAAAGAACTTTATATTATTTTTTTGTTGCCCATAACTATTACATAAGTGAAAAAAATTTTAATTAATTTTCCCCAGAACTTGTTTTGAAAGTGTCATTATTAACATCTGTTTTCAATGTTAAATTTCATGGTTAAATGAAATTTTTATCTTATAATCCCTATGAATGTTATTTTATACAAACAAATAATATTTAAGATATTATGAAATAAATACAAAGTTACCATTTTAGTATGTTCTAAAAAGATAAGAATACTTCAATTTATAAGTATATACTGTCATACATTTTAACCTGTGACTCAAACTCACATTTATACATATGTGCATATGCATTTTCATTCATATTTTACTTTCTTTTCAATAAAATAATTTAAGGGTAGAATCAAATTTGAAACACTGAAACGCTTGATAGCAACAAAAAATCTGAAGAATAGGCAATACATTCAAATTTAAAAGACATTGAAAAACAAACCAGGAAAGAAACACAGGAAACAATATGTCTAAACATCTTGAAATTGTAATTTAAAGATAAAAGCTGAAAAACTAAGCTCAGTTTTAGCTGGAGATTAAATGCAGCATTTCCTGTTTTCTCTCAAATAAAAATCACAGTTTACTATTTAATTATACCTGAAAGCTTTTCTTTTAGTACAAAGAAACCATTATAGGCACATAAAATATTTACTTGTTAATGTAATAATTTCCCTGGCTCATTCAACATGCAATGAACGTGACTTCAAAGACTACAATTTGGGACAAGTACTCACAAGCTGAAAAACCACAGTTTCACATTTTGAAGCATGCTGTTAAAATTATAGGACACTCAGGTCATTTTTACTTCTCAAGAGGATGTCACACTGTGATCTGAACAATATACTCTTGATCACTGGGTCACTGAAGAATCAGGAAACAAGTTAAGCATTTTCTGGATTCAAATCAAATGAAAGCCCTTCTTCCCAGTACTTTTGAAATACAGATAAGAGTGCATATGTTAAAAAAAAATCATAGGTAACTCAAAAGCATGGCCTAATGATACATGCCAAGATCCCAGAAAAAGAAGATACCAAACTCAAAATAGTTGATGACAATAAACCAAGACGATCAAGGAAAAAATTAATGAAATGCAAACCAAAGGAACAATACATAGAATCAATAACAGAGTTTGTGCTTCCACAACAACAAAAAAGGAGATTGACAAACTGTTTGCCAAACTATTCAAAAGAAAAACTAGAATAAAATTAATAAAATTAGTGATCAAAAAGGAGAAAGAGGTTACTGTGTATTTCAGTAAAATTCAAAGGATCATTATGGACTACTTTGAAATTTTATATCCCAAGAAAACTGAAAAGTAGATAGGAACATACTACCTACCAAAATTAAATAAGCAAACAACTGTAATGGATCCATACACATCTATAGTCGTGTCCGTTACCGTCGTGTCTCACCACTGGGAGCCAGCCCGAGGGGTTGGGGGTGAGTAGACGCAGAGTCAAGCTGCAGACTCTGGGAGTTGGACAGGAAGCAGGCCAAGCTCATGGCACTGCCAACTCGTGTGGCACTGCAAACTCGTTTATTGAATAGGTGCACAAGCTCTTATAGGTCTGGAGAGCCAATGACCTTATGGGGTGGGGTATCAAATACAGCCAGTAGTAAGTTTGTCCCCAGGTAGGCAGGTACTTTCCAGATGCTGGTCTCACAACTAGCCAGAGCAGAACACCACACCCACAGGAACCATCCCTCTGTTCCTCCTAGCAGGTGGACTTGGCTAGGCCCACCTTACATTATGCCCAAAAAACATCAGTGACATTAAACCAGGTGGATGGATTCACTGCCAAATAATACCAAAACAAAAAAAGAAATACTAATGCTCCTTAAATTCTCCCTTAAAATAAAAAGAACAATACTACTATCAAATTTGTCTACAAAGACAGAATTACCTTAGTAACAAAACCAGATAAGACACACAATAGAGAAAAAAATACAACAAAATCTTTGATGAACATTAATGAAATATTTGTCATTAAAACTCTGAGTAACCAAGTTCAGGTACAAATTAATAAGATAATATATCACAGTCAAGTAGGTTAATTCCAGACGTTCCAGACTGATTCAACATATTCATATCAATAAGTGTAATGTTGCATATAACTAATTTTGATGATGAAAAGTAAAATGATTTAATAAATACAGAACATACTTTCAATAAAGTTCAATGTCCCTTCATAATGAAAAGCTCTGAAGAAACTAGGAATAAAAGAACTTACCTCACAAAAATAAAGGCTATATATGCCATACCCACAACCAAGATTATACTAAATGTGGGAAAACTGAGTGCCTCTAAAATATGAAGGAAACAGTTACCTACTTTTGTTAAATTCAGTATCTGAAATCTTAGAACAGCAAGACAAAGGAAATGAATAAAAAGGATACCAATAAGAAAGAACTCAAATTATCCCTGTTGCAAATAGTATTAAAATTGAAAGAACATAAAGACTCTTTAAGAACACTCTCAGATCTGATAAACTCAGCAAAGTAAAATGATACAAAATCAACATGTAAAATATCAGAATACTCTCTATATTTCAGTTACAAACTTGCCAATAAGAATATGAGAGGAAATAAATCATTCATTGTATCCTTAAAAAATGCCCAAGTATAAATCTAACCAAAGGGGTAAAACACCTCTGAAATGAATATTTTAAGACACTGAAGAAAGAAACTGAAGGCATTAGAAGATCAAAAGATCTTCCATGCTCATAGATTGGCTGAATTGATATTGTGAAAATAGCTATAGTATCTAAAGTGATCTATAAATTAAATATAATCATCATCCAAATAACAATGATATTCTTTACAGAATTAGAAGAAAACCATCCCACAAAGTTATAGCTATCTCATTTTTGACAGAGATCTCAGAAATACACACTAAAGAGCAAAACAGTGCTGGGAAAACTGATTTCCACATGTAGAAAGATGAAATTTTGATTCATTTCTCTGCACGAGTATCAATCCCAAATGGATAAAAGACCCTAATGTAAGACCTGAAACTTGATACAGATAGAGGAAAATATTTCTAGATGTAGGCAGAGGCAAGGACTTTCTGAAGATGGTAAATAGCACAACAAAAGAGCCCAGCAACTGACAAAAGGGACTGCAAAATTTAAAAAGCTCTACACAGTAAAGGAAACAATACATGAGTAAAGAGACAGTCTACAGAAGAAGGAAAAAAAATTGTGAGCTACAACTCAGGAGGGAATTACTATTTAGGCTACACAAAGAACACAAAAATTAAGGAGGGAAAGCATAAATCATCAAATCACTAAATGAGCTTAATAGGCTGTTCTCAAAAAGAAAAATTCAAATGGCCAACAAATGTTTTATGAAGTGATGAATAGGCTTGGTCATCATGAAAATGAAGAGGAGAGCTTTTTGGAGATTCCATTTCACTCCATCTGGAATTACAGTCATCAACAAATAAATGACATCAAATGCTAGACAGGAAGTAAGGAAAGAGGAACCCATATTCATTGCCACTGGGCATGTAAATTGGTGTGGCTGCCATGGAAAGAATTGTGCACATTCCCAAAACAACTAAAATTATCATCCAGTTATATTGCCTTTGAGTATATCCAGAAGGACTTTATGTCAGAGATATTTTCACATTCATGTTTATTCATAGTAGTCAGGAAATGAGTGCAACCTAGCTGTTGATCAGTAGATGAATGGATTAAAAAATGTGGTTCATATACACAGTGGAGTTTCACACAACCATAAAGGTATAAAATCATAACATTTGCAAGAAAATAGATGGAAATGGAAATCATTAACTAAAATAAGCCAATCCCAGAAAAGCAAATACATGTTTTCTCTGGTATATGAAAGGAAACCTCAATGTCAAATTGTGTGTGAGTGTGTATGTGCATATATGTGTGTAGGTCATGAAAAGAGATCATGAGGGAGCAAGAACAGATTTGTGATGATTAGTATTCTCTAGATGATGAACAGAACTGATAGAATGAATACATATTTATATTAAAAGGAGATTTATTATATTGGCTTGCAGGATATGGTCCACATATTTGTTAGGACAAACAAGTAAACCCCCCAATGCCTACATGTTAAAGTATAGATCTCAGGCTTGTAGCATTATTGGCACAGGTGGCACCTGGAGGAGGCAGCGCCTGGTAGAGAAAGTCAGCTCATTGGAAAGCATACTTTTGTGGGAATATTGGTAAGCAGGAAACCTTTCTTGTCTCTGCTTGTTACTTACCAAGAAGCTAAGAAGTCTCTGTTGGAGCAACAAGGCTATATGAGAATGAACTAAAACATCTATAACTGTAAGTCAAAACAAAGCTTTCCTCCTTGTAAGCTAATTAGCTTATGTATTGTAGAGCTGACTAATTACTCCTATAGTCCTATATTCAACAATAATTAAAGGGCAGCAAATCCTATTTCATTTATGCCCTTATTTCTTCCATCCCACACTGAATTATTCTGACACAATCACAGACATCTCATCATTTCATCTGTATCTATTTTAGTATGTTTCTACAGAAGACAAGAGTCCTTTCTTTGTTATATTTTTAATTAGCCTACAAAATAACTGGTTTCCGTATGGAATTATCAAATATTAATTTTTGTTGATCCAGGTTCCAGCCTCAAAGCCTCACTCATACCCTTTGAACTCTATTTCAGTTTCATTTCCATATCACATGGGTTCTATTACCCTAATATTTCTTTCAGTGAAAGTTTCCTATGAGCCACTTTCTAGTTTAGTAGCTTCTACTCATGCTCACTAGTATATAAACATGCATATATAAAAAATCAGAAGGTAAGATTTGCATATGAGAGAAATTAAAATATAATGTAGGAACAGGAACAGAAAAGTTAAGATCTGCATATGAGATAAGGTATATTATAGGAACAGGTAGAGAAAGAGAAAGCCCTTATTCTGTTGAAGGAATCATATAAATGTATATATTTTTATTTTTAATTATTTTATATGTATGAGTATATGGCCTCTATGTAAGTAGTACAATCATGTTATGTAATGCTTGAGAAGATCAGAAGAAGGCATCAGATCTTCTGGAACTAGAGTTACAGATCATTTTTAGCCACTGTGTGTGTTCTGGGGACCAAACCAGGGTCCTTTGAAAGAGCAGTTAGTGCTCTTAACTACTGAGCCATCTCTTCAGGCTCCTATAAGTATAATTTTTATAAAAATCAACCTAACAGCAGGTATAAAGAATTGGAAGACTATTCTTACACTTTAAGCCCAAATATCCCTTATGGTATGTTAGAAATTCTTGCAAAGAGATAAACATAGTGACACATTAAGATTTGAGTATAATGTTGGCCCTGGGCATGTTGGACTCAGAAATGACTTTAATAATGAATGTATGCTTATAAACAACTTAAGTAAACAATACCTAACTATAAAATTAAAACTACATAGCTAAGTAAAGTGTTTTCAAAAGTATTATTTCAAAACCCTTCCCTTTATGTCAAGAGTTATCCTCTTACTATAATAAAATACCCTGACAACTTTTATATCCCCTTCCTCATTGGCACCCCCCCCCCACACACACACTGGAATTCATATATTCTATCATTTGTGTTAAGGACTACTGTGTCAAGTTAGAGTCCCTGGAGTTAGTTAGTGCAAGTTCACCCACTGAGGTCTCATCAGCTTATCCAGAGTTTCTTGCTTTAAAAAGATTAGCTCTTTCTCAACCAACAGTAATCCACTACCAAGATTTCTTCTTCAAAGGTTAGGATCTGCTGCCCATTTCCCCATAATTTTTCACTTAATAAATGCATTTTAAGGGTCCAAAAAAAGAAAAATAGAGAAAGCAAATTTAAGGCCAGTTGATGTTACATGTTTGAAAAGAGCAAAATTAAATTAAATTTAAAAATAAGAAAATACTCTAACAAAAATGTTGGAGGCCATAAGTCAGAGAATAGCCAGCTCACAGCCTGACTCCATCTTAAAGAAACTAGCCCTGGGAAAAATCCTCCCTGCAGCCACCTGCACGTATGATAAGCATGTTCAACCTTGGTAGCAGGAACTGAGCTGCACTGGAATGTCCTGCACCCACCTCCTATCTCACCCGAGAGGAGCTAAGAAGGCCTGAGAGGCGCCACCTTTATCACTCCTGTTCAGTTCAAGCCCCTGTTTCTCTTCTTAGTGCCATCTCCCCTGACAAACACATAGTTATTCATGGTGGGCTCTGAAGGTCAGAGATAGTGTTTCCTAAGCAACAGTTCTGGCTCTGTTAATTACCACATTCCTGTGTAAGTACATGCTTACCCCCACTTCCCCGAGCTTGTGTATAAAAACCCTGTAGAAAAAATAGTTTGGTGGTTTGATGAGAGATCTCCCAAGCTGTATGTCTCTGTGTTTCTTGTCTCTCATTTCAGGTACCTTGGGGACCTTGCTCTCGTTCAACCCCACTGGCCCAGGGCAAAAAGTAATTAAAGGAGCAAAATATTTATTTGGTTCACAAATCTAAGTTGCATTCCATCATGATAGGGATAACAAAGCTTCTGGCCCTCCTGTGGGGGATTATCATGATTGTGCTAACCAAGGTGTGAGACCTGCTCACTGTGAGTGGCGCTGTTCTGTAGGAGAGGACCCTGTGCTCCTGTGCTGTACGAGTAAAGAAGAGAGCTGAGAAGTTGTACGCATGCATCATTCACTACTCTCTGATCTTGATTGCAGACATAATATAAATGGTTCTCTAAAGCTCCTGCCTTTATAATTTTCCTGCTGTGATGAACTGTAACCTGGAATTGTGATAAATAGACCCTTTGTCCCTTAAATTGTTTTTGTCAGAAAGTATTTTATCACTGCAACAGAAAAGAAACTAAGACAGAAATTGGTACCAGGAAGTGGGTCCATTCTATGGTAAATCTTACAATGTGGCTTGTAGACTTTTGCAACTATTTCATGGGAGAAATGTGAAAGAATTTTGAAATTTGAAAGCTGTAAGCAGAGAATAATGGACCATTTTCCTTGGAGTAAGAAAGACAAGAATAGTGAGAGAAATACAGAGATTAGGGACTCCGATTGTGAGAATTTAAAGAGAAACAAGAACTCTGTCAGAAACTTGCTCTAGAGCCTGTTCATGTAATATTTTGGCTAAGAAGCTGGCCATGTTCTACCCATGTTCTGAGGACTTGAGTGAAGCTGAATTTAAAGATAATCAATTGACTTGTTTGATGGATAGATACATGGGCAAGCTTAAAGTTTCAGGTCAAGAGAGGGCAACTGCTAAACAACAAAGATGATGGAATTGCTAAAGAGATTAGCAAGTATCTGAAAGAGAAAGCTGGTTATTTGCACTGGCACAATAAGAAAGCATTTCTTCGGGGTCAGCATCTGCACGCTGATACAGTTGTGGCTCTAGAGGGCACAACTATGAGAATCTGAGTCCAGATCCCCAGAACACACATTAAAACCAGGCAAAACATACCTGTAATGTCCGCACTGGTGGTCAGACACAGGTAGATTCTGGGGATTGGGGAATACCTTAGTCAGTAAAGTGCTTACCCTGCAAGCATAAGGACTTAAGTTCAACTCCCAGAACTCACATAAAAAGACAGGCACAGTGGCATGAGCTTTTACTCTGAGAGCCAAGAGCTGGAGATAGACAGAGTACTGGGGCTTACTGGACAACCAATCTAGCCTAAACTGAGAGCGCTAGAGCAACAGAGTACCCTAGCTTCAAACGAAAGTTGGATAGTTTGTTTAGGATAAGAACTGCTTTCTGATTGGATCTGGGGTCCAATTCACAAGAATGAAATAACTTCTGCTATTATAAATCTGGTCAAATGTGCAAGACATAGGCTCTAGTGAGGAAACTACTGATATTATATTACTAAATGGACATAATATAGCTGTCAAACTGTCTTCTAAACAATTATGTTTATACCCATAGATGAGTGCTGGGCTGCTTTTTGGTTAAAGGGGCTTCTTCTCTTTGTGATGAGTGGCAGTTACTGCAGAGACTCATAGCTGGTCAAAGTTGTCAGGAGCCATTTGTCTGCCTTGAACTAGGTCCTGGTCTAGGGTTAGGCAGAGGTCAATTTTGTTGTGCACAGGAAGTGCTGTGGGAGCAGGATGTTTTGCTATGCAAATAATTTACACCTGAGGGGAAGTTTATCTTTGCCCAAGGCTGAGGACCCTTGAAGACCCTTGAAGGAAGATGTGATTGGCTTAAGTTGTTTTGCCTGTGTTAACATTGTTTTTGCATTGAACTTTTGACCTGTTGTTTTGTTTTTCATTTCACATTAAGAGTATAAATAGTCTGTACTTAATAAAGCCGAGGCTGCTTTGGTATTGACTGACAGCCCTCCCAATTCTATCCTTTCTCTATATATATTTTTCAATCCTCACTCCCCACTTCAGGTACAGTTCAATTTCTGCCTGCGGCTCTGGCACAAAGTGTTGAGAATAAGTAACTATTGAATGCTCAGCCCTAAATGTGATGTCTACATAACCTTCCTCAAGACTCAGAGAACACTGCAGAAGAGGCAGCAGAAAGACCCTAAGAGCCAGAAACAGAGGTGCGCTGGTGTGGAACTGTCTGGGCATTATGGCTTTTGCACTCTTGAACTCTCAGCAGTTACGCTCACCTGCACAAAAGCCACCCAAAATTGAGCCCCTCGACATTCTATCATGAAAGTGGAAGGAACTCACAAAGCTCTTCACAGTCCTGATCATCTGTAGGTAATTAATTGTTGCTAGGGAGGGAGAGACATTGCTCCAGTTACACAGACACTGGTAATTTGTCCATGTTTCTCTAAGTAACCCTCAAACTGCTTCAGAAGATAGTCCTAAGAAACTTGTTTGAGCACAAATAAATAAATCAGAGAGAGAAAAGGGGATGGGGGAGTAACAAAAGGACAAAAGAGGGCAATGGGGTGTGGTGGTTTGACTGACAATGTTCCCCATAATCTCCAAGTGTTTGGACATTTTGTCTCCAGTTGGTAGCAATGTTTTGGAAGGTCTTAGAAGATATGGCCAAGGGAGAGGAAGCACATTCCTGGGGGTGGACTTAGAGAGGTCTTAAGCCCTGCTGCATCTCCAGTATCTCTTTGTTTCCTGTGCCTGCTTGAAGACGTGAGAACTTAGCTTCTGTTCCTATTCCCGTGACCTCCACCACCATTTCTTCCCACCTTTGGAACTGTAAGCTAAACAAGCTCTTACTTTTATAAGTTCCCTTGGTCAATGTTTCTATCACAGCAACAAAAAAGTAACTAATACAAAGGGAGTAAATAGGATCAAAATACATTATGTACATATACAAAAATGTCCTAAAGAAAATCATTATAACTAACATATGCTAATAACAACTTATTTTTTTTTAAGTTTCTATATTTCATTCCTCTACCCAACTCATATTTAGTATCCTGCCAGCTATGTGCCCTAGCATAGATTGCTAAGTCTCTCCTCAGGTGGTCCCACTGCCATCTTCCCTGGATCCTGATCACTCTGACAGACCGGCCCACCTAAGACTATGGTAAGTCAGATCCCACCCACCACCTCTCTATTGCATTCCTTGACCCCAACACCCTGGCCCCTGCTAGTCTTGAACCCAGGCTGACTCCAATTCCTCTGACTCAGGCTTCCTAACCCAGACTAGTTAAATCCCCGAGCATATATTTCACTGGCTCCTTATCTGTCTGAAACAGACCATCCCTCCTACTAACATGACCAGTCCCTGTCCTACGAAATACCCAGATAAGCCTAATAACCTGAAAGAACCTGAAACACACATTAATTTATTTTCATACCTGAAAACAATGCAACCAAGCTATATAAACAGTGAAAATTCAATTGAACAAAGGTAGAATATAAGTTCCTATCAGACACATTGTCAATGAAAATGTCCATGTCCCAAAACAGCAGTGCAAAACACAAATAATATGAAAAGCCAAGAGAATATGTTCCCCAACAAAACCCACAAGTCCTACAAAAGTGCATTACAATGAGAACAACCCTGACGAATCCCAGGACACAAAATTTAAAATATCAAATATAATCAACATGATCAAAGAACATGCAAAAGACACTCAAACAACTCAAATAACTCAAAGAGGATAAGTATAAAATTGTGAAGGTATCTCAAGAATATACAAATATGTGACTTAATGAAATACCAAAAACAGTTCCTGACTTGAAAAGTTAATTCACAAAAGAGATAGAAGGATTGAAGAAAACTCAAATAGAAATAAACATGGAATTCAAAAACTCAGTTAGCCAACTGGAAACAACAAAAGAAAGTCTCACAAGAAGAATGAATGAAATGGAAAACAGAATATCAAGAATGGATGATAAAGTTGAATTTTTTTGGACTCCAAAAGCAAAGATTATGCAAAAATTTGAAAAGCAAAGAAATGGAATATGCAGAAAATGCAGGATAACATGAAAAGATCAAATCTATGACTCATAGGCATACAAGAAGCAGACAAATCTCAGGCCAATGAATTGACAAGATCTTCAACAGGATTATAGAAAAAAACTTCCTTACATTAAGGAAAGACTTACCTACACAGGTTCAAGAAGTACACAGAACACCAATTAGACATGACAAGAACAGAAACTCCCCACAGCATATCATAGTAAAATCACTAAATGTACAGAACAAAGAGAGGCTACTGAAAGCTGCTAGAGACAAACAAGTTACATATAAAGGAAAACTCATTAGAACAACAGTTAACCTTTCAAGCAAATTATGAAATGCAGAAGAGCATGAACCAAATATCCCCAGTTCTAAATGACCATGGATGCTAACCCTGAATATTTTTTCCAGAGGTGGCCAAAGAAAACATTTTTATAACATGAAAAACTGAAAGAATTCATGTCTACCAAACCAGCCCTACAGCAAATACCAAAAGCAATACAAAGAACAAAAATCTCTGGGATACTTTAGAAGCAGTCATAAGAAGGGAGTTTATAGCTCTTAGTGCCTACATTAAAAAAATCTGAAAGAGCACATTTAAATGACTTAATAGTAGAATTCTAAACTCTCAAAAGGCAATAACAAACCAACTCAAAACCTAATAGACAAGAAAAAAATAACAAAACTCAGAGCAAAAATAAATAAAATAGAAACAAAGTAAACAACAACAAAATCAGTGAATCTGAGATGGTTCTTTGAAAAGTTAAATAATATAGACAGACCCTTAGCCCAATTAACCAAAAGAAGGAAAGAGCAAATCAAAATTAACAAAATCAGAGATTAAAGAGAAAACATCACAACAGACACCAAAAAGATCCAGGACATTGTAAGGGAATACTTTAAAAATCTATAGTCCACTAAATCAGAAAAAATCTAAAAGAAAGGGATGGATTTCTAAAGTCAGGGATACCACCTAATTTAAATCAAGAAGAAATTAACAGCTTAAACAGACCCATAACAAACAAGAAAATTGAAACAATAGTATAAAACTTCCCAACTATAAAAATCCCATTCCTTGATTGATTCAAAGCAGAATTCTACCAGACGTTCAAAGAAAGATTACAATCAATACTACTTAAATTATTCAAAAAGATAGAAACAGGGAGTAATCTCAAACTCCTTCTATGAAGCCATTATCACTGTAATGTCAAAACCAGGTATACAACAATAAAGAAAACTGTTTGCCCATATCCTTGATGAACAAAGATACAAAGATACTCAACAAAATATTTGCAAACTGCATACAGACACACATCAAAAAGATCATCTACCATGATGAGGTTGGCTTTATTACAGAGATGCAGGGATGGTTCAATACACATAAGTCAATAAATGGTCTTAAAGGTAAGAATCATATGATCATCTCAATAGATGCAGAAAAGGCCTTTGACAAAATCTAACATTCATGCATTCATGTTAAAAGCCCTAAAGGGAATTGAACTGGAGGGAACATCCCTCAACATACTTAAGGCTATATGAAACAAACCACAGCCAACATCATTCTAAATGGAGAAAAACTGGAAATATTTAAATTAAAATCAGGAACCAGACAAAGCTGTTCACTATCCCCACTCCATTTTAATAGAGTGCTTGAAATTCTTGCTAGAAAAATAAAACAGAAGAAAATTAAAGGAGTACTAATTGGAAAAGAAGAACTCAAACAACAAGTTACATATAAAGGAAAATACATCAGAATTACAGCAGACTTTTCAATACAAACTATGACAGCCAGAAGAGCTGGACCACAGTATACCCAGTTCTAAATGACCATTGGTACCAACTCCAAATAGTGTATCCAGCAAAACTATCTATCATACTCAAGGGGAATGGAAATTTTTCCATGACATTGAATAAGCTGAAAGAATTCCACCCTACAAGTCCTACAGAAAGTACTCAAAGCAATACAAAGTCCAAAGATAGGAATGAGAATACCTAAGACTTCATGGAAAGTAAGCAAAGGAAGGTATAAAATTGAAAACGCAAAATAAAGCCACAAACACAAGTTAAAATGACAGTTGTCGTAATAATTCTTTCTGTGAGGTGCATACAGCATTCAGCCCTGCTCTCCTCTCTAGGTCCAGAACAACAAAGCAAAGAATGATTTCCCCAAATTAGTTTGGTCTTACTTACTGTGCAGTTAGCAGGGAGGATGGGGGTCCTCTACCGAAGCCATATAGCAAATTCTACATTTCCATGGGAATCCAGTGAGCCACTGCCAGCTGCTCAAGAAGGCAAAGGGACTAGGGTGGTATATGTATAATCAGCAAATTTCCAATTGGATTTAATTAAGGCCAGCTCTTCAGGGAGGAACACACATCTGGTACCATAAGCCCTCTCAATGGGACTAAACTCCTGGGTAACACTGTAAACACAGCCAAACACACATGTCTGGAGAAGTCATAGATCCTACAGAAAACTCTATCTCTGTCATATTTCTAGACAAATGAAATTTCTTACCATATGTTAAATATGGATCCTTATATTTGCAGAAAAATATACCATATACCACTCATCAAAAAGGCTTCTTTTTTGCAACAGATGGAGGCTACTGCAGAACCCCACAACTGATCAGATACAGAGATTATATATCTGAGAGATGCCCAGTTCTAGGTGACACATCTACAGTTGAACTCTAGACCTAAAGCTCATGCAACATAGCAGAACAAGGGGGAGAGAGAGCTAGTGCGTCCCTCAACTGTCATCAGTGAAGCTTCCTTATAAAACAGAATGAGGTGCATACAGAGGTCCACAACTGGTCAAGTTTTAAAGAATAAGAGACTGGATAGGGTTCCTATTTTAAACCCCTCCCACTCATGACTCAGGAACCATTGTGGAAGAGGGGGCAGAAAGATTATAAGTCAGGACTGGTTCATGAACATAGGGAAACAGAGGCTTTCAGGTCACTGGAAGTTTACACATATGAACTTGTGGCAATGGTGTCATTGAGCACAAGACCCATATCAGCTCAATCAGACAAGGGCCCAGAATGAAGCAAGAGAAATGAATGGTGGACCAGCCCTAATCTGGGAACTACTGAAGACTGATTATTACAGGATGAGGGAAAGGAGGCCTTACTTTTGAGGTCTAGATAGGCTGATTAGTGGATGAATCTGTACTAAAAGTTATCTGAGTACAAATGCTTGACTGGATAGACTTAACCAGTGTGGCAGAATACATAAGGTCTGGTGGGGTTTTGAAGGGCATGAATGGGGGAGAGGATCTAATTTTGATTAAGAACTGTTGCATGAAATGAACAAAAACTCAATTAAAAAATTTTAAAGAGACTCTATGAGTGTAATAGTAAATGAGCAATTCAATCGTGCTGTCTTATTTGTAATTTTGTTTCTTATGGTTTCAATTTTCTATGCTTGTATGGTCTGAAAATATTAAATAGAAAATTCCATAGATTTTTGTTTCATTTACATTACACGTCATTCTGTGCAACATCAAAAAGGCATCTACTTCCCTCACCTCAGGATGGTCATCACATCTGTCCAGGGTGTCCATGTGCACGATACTTCTCACCAATTTGTCTACTGGATCATGGTTATCACACTGACTACATAAGCTACAAATATAATGAATTTATCACTTTATCTATTTTAAAGTATAGAATTACATGCTAGTAGTAGCATTCATGTGGTACTATGCAGATAGTATCACTATTCATTTCCAGAACTTTTTCATCTTCCAACTGAGAAACAGAATCACGCCTGATTCAGCTTTGGGGGGCTGAATTTTCTCACATTATCACAGAACAGCATGTGTTCTGATCTTATCTTTAATCTAAGCCATCCTGTGTTTCTCTCCAAATATAAAGCTAACATACAGAAAATGATATAGCTGTTTAGAAATAATGCATGAAAATATCTTCAAAGGAACTACTGATTAAGTACTTCCTTGAAGTACTGAATACAATTAATAGGAAATGTATTTTATTGATGCATATGTCCCTTTATAATATAAAAAGCCAGAGGGGAAAAGCACAAATCATTTACAGTGCCTAGCTCTACACATCCATGTTAACGGATACTCCCACATGTGAAACATGGTCCCATGGGGGCTCTATATGCTCCAGCATAGCATTTCCAGAAACACAGGTTTCTTGTGAGCATGCCAATAGCCTCATAGCATCCCACAAGGAGGCCACTCTTTACCTTGCAATGTTTAATGGCTAGCATTTCTAGAGAGAAAAGATTGAATCACAACCATAAGGGTAACTTGATTCACTGTTGCCACAAGAATTGTAGTTCACAGTTCCCCAAAACTAACATGGTTAAATAATCAAGTTGAGCATCAGACTAAAGTAAGTTGGATGACCAAGGAGCAGGGATTCCAGCTCTGAGGTAGAATGGATATAGTGCAGACATGCTCCAGTATTGACTAAAAGGTGGCATCCTTAGTCCACAAGGGATGGGGCTGTTTCACAAAAGATACCTGACAAAACCTGAAATGAATCCATGTGACCAATCAACTTCAATGATTCTTAAGTGTGGGAGTGATTTTTCGCAGAACGCCTTCCACTACAAATGTGGGCATGCATCTTCTTTTATAAAACAAACAATGGAGAACTGTGAGACTGATTTTTCTTGGAAAAGAAATCTGTTTATAATGTAAACAAGGTTACTAAACCTTAGGCTTCTCTTTTAAACTAAATATATAGCTTTAATCTCTCCTGATACTCCTTTCCCTTAACCCAGAATAATGTGTGTGTTATAAAAATTCTAGGTGTTGCAATAAGCAACTATTCATTAAAGCAACAAATTATCCCATTTATATTATAAACAGGTAGGATTAGACTGATGGTGCCTGTTTGTGGTTATGTGTGCTGTTCTGGGCCAGTAGGGGTCAGATAGAGAAAGACTTTGACAAAATAGGTTCCTCATTCCTTCCCAATATGTACTGTTTCAATGAAGAGAGAACAGGGCCTTTGTTTGGAAGCACAGTTTCAGGAGAGCTCTGAAGGAACAAATTCTCAGAACAGACTAGGTTCCAATCTTTGAATGGATACTAAGAGCCAGGCTGCTTTTGTTCAGGCATCATCATAATGTGGCATCACAATGCACACTTATGCACTAGAGGTCTGAGAACAGGACAATTTGTAGGGGATTAAAGGGAAAAGAAGGGGTTTCACATAGCACTTTATTTATATTATATTGTCCCATGTTAGGGTCCGGTGCCGGGGTCAGGTCCTAGCACTTTGGTGCTTGTACAGCCTTCTTATTCATGGTGTACAAGGGTACTAGAGAGATCACAGGACCAGAATTCCCTCAAATTGACACTCACTAAGGAGTCAAGGCGCTCTGAGATTCCTGTTACCTCTGTGTTTCTTAATATACACTTGCTGGCACAGGGACGATCTCCCCTAGTGGGTGTTCTTGCTGAGTATTCTATATTCAATTCTGTGGCCAATTACTTAGAACAGAATTATATTTTATAAGAGCACTGTCTTTTCCGAAAAGAGATGCCCCAGGTTCTCGGCCCATATCATTTTCACTTGTTTTAGGTACAGAATTTTTTATCGTAGATATTAAAGTATATGCATTGATTCAGTTCTTCAATAGGAGTAAACTTTGCCTTCCACTGTACTTTTTATTTCATGTATGCAAAAAAAGAGAAAGATTAAAACACTAACACCCAAATGGACAATGAAGTTTTAGCCCAGTTCTTTGAATTTTAGTTGAATAAGGATGAGGGTCAGCTGAACATTCTAGTTGCTCATGTGGACCTCATTTCCAAGTCCTGGATCTTAGCACCAACTCTAGGATCAACACAGATTGCCTACGACTACCTTGTTTGAAGCAGGTTACCCCAGCATAGTTACCACTACTGTCATCTGGAAGCATCCTAGTGAAGACAATAAATGACATCCTTCTAAGGATGTCATTCCCTTGAGTTTACAACTAGGAGAAAGAAATCCAGTGGGAAGTGCACAGTGCCTATGGACAGGGCACTCAAAATTTGAACTCTAAGGCTAAACCTCACCCTGAAGTGTTCTCACTCTCAAAGACAACCATAAGCTGAAATACGTAAAGAATCACGGATATCATGTAGTGGTCCTACTTCTGGGGCACTTACTCTGGAGAAGATGTGAAGGTGGTGCCCCTGCTCAGCTTCCTGTCTTCCACTTGACTTCCTGCTGCACCAAATCTCCATGAATCTTGAGCCCACCCAAACGGATTTGTCTTACGTATTTCCGGTAGTAACTCAGTGGGTCTTGAGCTGTGGCAAGATTCTGCTAAGTTTTAGAAGTATAATGACAGAAACACAGAGGGAAGGGGAGTGAGAGGAGAAGAAGCAGAGGCAGAAGCCAGAGGAGGAGAACCTGGACAAGTGCAGGGAGAAGAGAAAGAAAAGCACCAGCTGTGGGAACACCTCCCTCAAAACAACAAAGTTGAGTTCCCACCTCTCCAAGGCAGAGCATTTGGCTGAGACCTGAGGAAGACCTCAGGGAAAGGGGACTGTGAATCACCACAGGCTGTTGTCTGGTTGGGAACAATAAGCCAGGCAAGACTGGGGCATGTGCAATAGAGAAGAAGGCCAGGATAAAGGGGAGCAATTGTTGGCTGCTGAGGGGGTCTGCCTTCCCTCCACTTCTTAATGTGAAATGCAACTTCAGGTTAGTTGGGTTGCAGAAACTCTGAAGGGGTAAGAAAGTAACAAAAGGAGTCAAGTATAAATGGAATAAACCTACAGCACCTGTCCCTTCTGAGGTGAAGCAATTCCCTGTTCCTCTCAACCTTCTTTCCCTCAGAATGGAAGACAGCACTCATATGATAAGTGGGGATCTAGTTCCCCACTGAAAGTGCTAAGGTGAGGACTGGGGACAATAAAAACCATGCTTAGCACAGGGCTGACACCCTGTTCAGTAAACTGTTGCTCTCCTCGGTGTTGTTAAAGAGGCTCTAAATTTGATTAGTAAAGGGGTCTGGGTTTTTTTTTGCTGATGTTTTGTTCTGTTTTTCAGAAAGAAGAGAATGGCTTCTTAGACTATAGAATTACCTCTGATCCTAACAGAGTTCGAGCCCATTCTGGGATACTGGGTCATAGAGCTACTTTTAGGCCAGCCTGGAAACATCTTGTCCCAAAAAGCCAAATGTGCTGGGTAAGGGAGAGTTAGTCTTAAGGGAGTGATGCTAGTTAGTGTGACCACACTCCAATAGATGAACTCTTACCAAGGGACATCTGGGGACACAAACATGACTTCGTAGATCTTGATATACATGACAGAATGCAGGAAATCTGGTGGGGGATTTTTGGAGGGATAAGGAGAGGGGGTCTAATATGATTAAGTTGTATTGTATGAAATGACAAAAGTTCAATTAAAGTATCTATAGGAAAAGAGTCAAATGTTTGTGTGTATGTGTGTGAGAGAGAGAGATGGGGGGTAGAGAGGGATCACTACTCAGTGTAAGCCTGTTTGTAAGATTCTGTGTATTAACTCAGGTGTCTAAAGGTACAGATTGCTTCAGTCTGACTGAAAGTCCTTTCTAATGGTCTCCAGACCAAAGAATGAGCATGTCTGAATTTACAGAACTCACTTATCTCTATACATATGTTGGAAAATGGGCATATGTTTCTGACCTTTAACCCACAAACAGTGACAGTGATGTAAGGAGAGGCACAAGTTAATCAGGCAGGCACAGGCCCTGGGGAATGAGTGTTTGATCAATAAAAACAAGGAGATTCACCCTAAAGAAACTCAGACCATGGGTAGGGTGACAGTTGTCAGCTTGCCTTAAACCTGTGAGGTGCAGGGTAAGTGTGGCAGGTGACCTCGGAAGTCAGGGATGCACGATGCTCCCAGATCACTCAGTTTAAAGACAAAATGCATGCCCCTCACCTCCCCCCAACCAGAATCTGAGCAACATCACATACCATTTTGCTGACCCTCTCCCTGGCTATAAGAAGAGATTCTGAGGCATTTTCTCTAGAGGACCATCCGTTACTGCTCTGAACAAGCTGGGACTTGCTTGCAAAAGGCAGCTGGGCCTGGGGACCATGTTTCACTTCCTGAAGTCATTAATTGGGTTATGAGTCAGAGCTGTAATGAAGACAAGTTTTGGTGTCTCCCCCAACTCTCAGGGGAAATACAAATGCACAGACCCAAAAGCCACAGAGGGAGAACGAACAGGACAGACTCGCTTTGTTTATTGGGCCCACATGATCACCAGATGAATGGTCAGCTCCATGGGACTCTTCTGTAGACAGACATACAGTTTTTTCTGCTGCTCCCAGAGGCCCTTAGATGTCACAAGATTTCACCCAGAGTAGCTCATTAGTAACAAGAAGAACTGGGAGGAGGCAAAATTGGACTCAAAATAGCCTCAGGAAGAAACTGCACAGCAAAAGCAAAGGAGACTTGTATGCAAACTAAGCCCGCTCTCTACTGAGTGAGAACAAGGTTACAAAGTGCACCAGAACGATGAGCGCAAAATAAATGGATCCCCAGACCTACCAATCCCAAAAAAGCCTGCTGTGTACAGTCATGATTTGCTGGGGTAGGCTATACAAAAAACACTGGCTGGCCAGTCCATCACCTTAAACAATTTGAAAGTCTAACTGCATGTGTAAAATTCTGGGCCTCTCTAATGTCTCCCTGCAACTCTGCCAGACTTCATTTCACCTTTCAGCTTGTACATTCGCAGCCTCAGCTGCAATCCTGGTTGGTTTTAAAATCCACTGGTCTACTGTATTGTTTACAGCTAGCAGGAGGATCATCTGCAGACTTTGGGAAAGGATGCATTATGACATTATGTAAGGAAGTTATGAGGTCCTTCATGCTTAGATATTACTTAAGGACTCCACTCCTGAGAAAGTTCATGATTTCCAAAGGCACCACTGCATATGTGAGCAACCTCATGTTCTTGCCACCAACACTGGAGTCCAGTGGGATTGCCCAGGACTGGAATCCAGGTGGGCTCTTAGCAGTTCTCTAATAAGTACTAGCTAGGACTAGGCATTTGCTCAGCTTTAGCAAGTAGCAAGCTGTAAAATCCAAATACAACACAACCAAAAAGATTCAAAAGCCCAGAATTTCCTATTGCTTCAGTTAAACCTCCCATTTTGAGTACTACAATCAATCAAATCTGGTAACTGGACTATTTATTCCTAACCTGTAGGCTAAGGAATAAAGTTCCTTACCTGACACCTATTCCACATGAAGTTTCATTCCAAGAATTTCTAATGCTAAAGCTGAGCTTTGTAGGAACAAGCAATCTGCTCACTGAAATAAACCTGTGAAGGAAGCAGTGGATAACTCCCAATCCCACCCCATAGCAGGGAGACCCTGGTGTCATCAGGTGTCTCAATTCAGGGTTAATGGTATTTACATCTAACTTGATCTGAACTGTACTTTCAGCCTTGATTACTCTTAAAGGCACCCCAGTTTTCCACACAGAGATTAACATTGACATGACATGCTGTGCCAGCTTGTAACATTTACAAGAGGAAATAACTGGAAAGTAAAGTAGAACAAAAGGCATAATTACCCGCAGGCAACTGTTTTGTTCATTCAGTGACTGTAGTAGTTTTAACACTTATAATTTATCACAGTTTAGAACAGTTTAAATCTTAGCTGTGCTTTGTAAAACTGGGATACTGCCCTTCCTTTATTTCTCCTGACAGCCTTTTCTTTTAATATCATCTTCCTTTAAGATGACACAGACCCTGCCTTTCCAACATCAAACACAGAGAGGAAATGCTGACAGTGCAGACCTGCACACTCAGCTGCAGTGCAGAAATAAGCCCTCAGTGTTGCTTCCGAATCAGTGTCATTCTCTCAGGTTCAAGTGTCAGTTTGCTTGTTTTGTGGTCGCTAATCACCTCTTAAGCAAACAATTGTTTTATCTATGTACTGTGCCTCATTTCACTTTCAAATTATGTGTGTGTTGTTCCCAACAGCTTATTATGATCTATAATTAAAATATTGCTGAAAGCAGAGTGGAGCATTAAAGGGAGCCCATGTAGTATCTGAGTTGTAACTTGAAACAGGAGGCTGCTGTTTTCATCACAGAATGGGCAAACATCATCTCTCGCCTTTCTCTCTTGTGTGCTATTGACTTCAGAAATCCTCGAGGGTAGATGCAGAAAACTGAGAGATTCCACACACTGGAAAATTTCAGTTCATTATCTTCAAATCAGAATTTGAACCAGAAGTTTTCAAATTAGAACCATACTTTTGAATTTAGCCTTAGCCTAGCATTCCCAAGAAAGCTCATGACCCTAAGTCAATGAAACTCAGGGGGACTCAACAAAGTCTCCAGGTGATTGCAAAGTGCAGTAAAACTTGGGGACTGCTGTGACAAAATCTGTAGTCTGCCTTGTAGCAACTCATGAAGGCAGGTAAAAAACAGGGAAAAATTAAGTGGCTAAAGTCTGGATTTACTAGACGGCACCAAAACTTAAATATTTTCCAAAGCCATGGTACATCTCCAGATTAAATGGTCTACATTCATTTTGCCCATCTCTCAGTTTATTCAAACCCACCAAGCCTGCAGCAAAGTTGACTGAAAATGTAACCCTTGGAGACAGGTCCTAAGATAACATGATGGAAAGGCATCTGGGAACAGAATTTCGAGATGTATTCTAGCATAGGCAACCCACGTGTGCCCTCAGTCACTATAGAACATTCTCTGTGAGACTTGGAAAAGTTTAAAAGACACAGGACAGGGCTCTTGAGGTCTATACACAAAAGTCCAAGCTGGATCTTCACACCCTTACAGTCACTACAGCTGGGTATGGACTTTTAAAGCTGTCCATATAAGACAGCTTTAGAACCTTGGCAAGGCAAGTGTAAAGACCTTCTGGGGTGCTCTTCTGAATCCAGTTCTGAGATGAGCCAGATGTATTTCCTGTGTCCTTCATATAGTCTTCTCTTGAAGTTTCTCTTTCTTTTACCTCTTACTCTATTGTAAACATCAACCACTTGTTTCTGGCAAGCACATCCCAACTCAGTGTGCTATGCAGAACAGACTATGTGACTGTAACAGGAAAGTTATTTTTAGCTGAAACAATTGAAAAAAGCATATGATGCCAAGAAAGCTCTCTGCACACCTCAGGACATGAATTTCCACTTCTAGACGTGTTTTCTTGTGCCATGATAGGAAGAGGAGACGTCTTGAGACTCTTAATCACTGTAGACTTTTATCAGCCTAATGATGGCACTATAAGAAACTGAAGTAACTCTTCTCTCCCATTGCCTTTCCTTCTAAAATCTGCTACCCATTAAAGCACAAATCCCCTCTCCTTCATCTTGGAGTTAGCCATGAATTTATTATTCTTTCTCAAGACTCAATTTGAACCAATCCTTTCAGTTCTGGATTCCTGAGTTTCTTGAACTTGGAGTATTATGTGTTTTAATATACTCTATTTTTCCTTATTAATCTAGCTTTTGCCCATTTAACTTCAAGTCACAGAATCTAGAAAGGTGGAGAAAAATTCTTATTTTGTTTTATCTAGATTTTCTCCTTTATGATACTCAAGGTGAATTTTAAAGGGACAAATTGTATATTGTACTTTTTAGGGTAATTGTCTTCTCCTATATTTTTATCCAGTGGGCTGGATAATCATTGGATTTACCTAGGAAAAAAATTTAAAGTGGGAAAAACCTAATATTAGTTTTCTATTAGATAGTTATGTTGAACTGACTCTTAATGATTCTTTCTTTATGCAACAGATTAACACAGAAACCCACAACTGGCCAATGTGCAGAGAACAAGAGGCTGCAGAGTGCTTATCCCTGAATAGGACCAAACTTCTGCCTCCAATGGCTCACGGATCATTGAGAAAGAGGGCCTGAAAAATTGTAAGAGCCAGAAGTGGAAGAAACAGTTTTCCAGACAGTTGGTCACTTACTCATATGAATTCACAGCAATGGTGATAGCATGCACAAGTCCAATGCAAGCTCAAACAAAAAAAAATCCCAGCATAGACATGAGTGTAAGGTTCTGGGTTCGAGAGACACAGCAAGTAATAAGGGACCAGAGACTCCACTGGGAGCTAACAGGACCCAGGTTTATTAAGAGAAGACCAGCTGGGACTAGCTTCTCTGCACCCACAAGTGGAGAAATGCTAGCCCCCCGGGCCGGGGGGGGTGGGGGAGGCTAGCCCTCTCACCCCCATCTTGGGGCTGGGGCTCCGGGGAACTGGGCTGGCGTGCCAGGCTCCAGATCAGGATGGAGGAGCTCCCTCAGGGAGAGTGCGAGAGCAAACCCCCTGGAAGAGCGAGCTCAGCCCCAAGCCCAAGTCCCAGTTCCAGTCCAAGTCCTAGTTCCAGTCCCCAAAGCCTCAAAGCCTTTAAAATACCCTCAGCCCCCTCCTGGCTTTTAGGGGAGGGGAGTTGGGATCCCATGACATCTGATTGATGTTTGAGGTAAGCTTCTGGCCAGAAAGTAGTCCTCTTTTACAGCTGTTTGTGAATCCTGGGTTGGGAACCTTATCTATTCAAAACTCAGCTATTTTCTCAGATCTCTCAGATCTCAGAGGCACCTGAGAGTCTGGATTGGAACTGCTGGGAGGGGTTGGAGGTTCCAGTCACACCTAACAATGAGAAAGTGGATAAGAAGCTCCAGCCCCACATAAGGAAATTGTGTAAACAGATGGCTGCTGGGAGGAGCAGAGACAGTCTCTTTAAAGCATTGCACTCCTGGTAGTTTCACCAGGCCCTAGTGAATGAACCCACACTGTAGGACATTTGGGAACTCAAATAAGACTCTATATGCCTTATTATATTTATATAATAAGTGTACATTAAATTGAGCATGGGTGAATAAGGGAAAATGTGAATAAAGGAGGGGCCTAAATATTATCAAATTATACTGTATGCAACTCACAAAAACTCAATTAATAAAAGAAGAAGAAAAAGTGAAATTCCTTACATCCCATTATCTGATTCTGACTCAAATTTATTAGAATAATGCCCAAGAGTAGATATTTTGAGAAAACTTTTGAAGTGAAGTTGATAATCATCTACTTTTGAATCCACTGGTGTTGTCCATAGGGTAATACAGGTCAAATTAGTGAAAGGGAAGGAGTCACCACTACGAGATGGTGCCGAGGAGGACTTAAGAAGAAGGCAAGCCCCAGCAGTGTGTGCATGCGTGACACTACTGAGCTTCCAATGCATAGTCCCAACCTAGTGGTCACCAACATGGTTCTGGTTAAACTAAATGGGTGACAAATTAAAACTAAAAATCATGAATCTGGAAAGGAGGAAGGCTAGAGTGATGGGGTTGGAGGGAGATAAAACTGAGTTCGGGAGAATGTAACCAGAATGCATTACGTATCTATGAAAATGTCAAAGAATTAATTTTTAAATTTAAAATATTAAAATATTACAAGAAACAATGATGGAAAATAACATTACATCACACTTTCAGAAAAATAGAAATATTAAGCACATTTTACAGATGAAGATAAAAAGGCACGATTTTGTTACATTAAGCCCACTGCAGATGCGCCACTTCTCAGAGTGAACGGCCCTGCTGTCTGCCATCTGTCACCACTGCCCAAATTCCTGGTCATATCAAGGGGGAGAGATACTTTGGGCCAACATTATAATTCTGCTTCTTAAACCTATTCTTCACATAAATGATGAGAATGCATCTGGAAGCCTTCAACTGAAAACTTCGAGTCTGGTGTTTAAGAGGGAACCAAGGCCTAAGAAGAAAGTGGCAGTTGAAGAAAGCTTATGAGAGGATATTGAAATGTATGAAAACAGACGTACCTTTAAAAGCCAGTTTACACCCAAACCTTTTCTTTAGATGACAGAACAAGCAAGCACCAGAAAACATCAGAATTCTCCTCAGACTCTCTCAGTGGCTGAAGTGCTTCACAGATTCTCCTTGCAGAAAAAAAAAAAAAGAGAGAAAAGAAAAAGGCACTGCAAAGCAAGAAATATTGTGAATTAAATTGCATTCATGAGATTCTCTGATTTAAAAAAATCAATTTGTCAGATCAATTTTTCTTAAACAAGTTCATCATACACTAGAGCAATGAGCCAATCAATAGGGAATGTTTTTCAGCAGCCTCCCTGCCTTCCCACTTCAGTAATTGCTAGAATTTCATATCGACAGGTTATGGGATGCTTTGAAGGCTGAATTGATCCATTAGCCTGTGGTGCTACAAGCCTGGGCCACAATAATCCTGTATTCCCCCAGGGACCAGGGCTGAAATCAAATAGGAGGTAAGCCATTACATTATGCCTTTGACCCTGCAGGAGCCTCTATTGGAAACCTGGGAGGAAGGAAGAGGAAGATGAGATCAAGGAGGTAAAAAGAAGAGAATGGAACACAGCAAGAAGCAAGAGACAGCAGAGACTGAGGAGGAAGGGGAGGTAAAAGACCACCCAGAGTGCTGATCTCCACTAAGCAGGAAACTCCCTGTGGCCTGGTGACACCAGGGGGCCCTGATATAATCTGCAGTGGCAGCAGATGCCAAGCAGCCACAGTGAGAGGATTCCAGCAGGGAAGCTCAGCACGGCTGGCCAGTGTCCTCTGGCCCTCAGGCTCAAGTCATGGCTTTTCTTTAACGGAAATGTGGAAGAACTGGCCAAGATGAACAGGAGCCTCAGCAGTGTAGCCCAGGAGAAAGATGCCAGAGTGCAGGGGAAAGGGACAGAACGCTGATCTTTTGCCAGGAGGTAAACGTATTCATCTTGTAATCATTCCTGGACAGCTGTACTGTGCATTTATACAACCCATTGGCTCAGCATGTTGCTGTAATGGGGATTATAATACACAAAACAACTAAGAAAAATCAAGGTTGATTCACCACATACAAATTTCCACAGGGAGGCAGGTCATCTTGCCTTCTGCTGTACAAAGTCTAGCTTTGGTAATAGGAAAATAAAATATGACAAAATGCATTCTGGTAAAAGGCACTGATTTACCCATCAAAAACTGCTGATAATCTGTTAATCAGAGCATCATTAGCTATCCTCCACCCTACAGTTACATGCACTTCTCATAAATCTGCTAAAAAGCAACATCTGTAGAAAGCAAATTTACACAGGAGATAGAAACTTCCCACCACATGCTAGCATGGTTAACCTTCAATTTTTATGTGGAAATTAGGTGTGCCTTATTAACACCCAGAAGCCAGACTCTTACAGCCTTCAAATGCAAGCACATGTAGAAAAACATGCATTATATCTATAGCAGGAGCATTGCTCTGACAGGTAAGTCATCATATCTGCCACAAAGGTCTGACCTCACCAGAAGACAGACATGTATTTTGTGCTGTCCTGTGTTGCTGTTTGCAGACACCAGATGTCTTAAAGGAACCCAATCTCTCTGAAGACTCTGTGCTTTGAGTGTCCATGAAAAACTCACTTAGTAGACTCATATGGGCATTTGGTTAGTATGTTTCATAATCAGAGTCCAACCTAAACCTCATGCAAATGCAATTAATGTACTTTGAATAGACAGCTGAAGGATCACATATATGAAATAGATAAGAAGTTAAATATGAAAGAAGTAAAATTATAAAAATGATGACTACTTCAAGAATATTTTTTTTACTATCTTACTAAATAATCTCATTAACAGAGTTAAATAACATATAGCTGGTAACACATTTATTTTGGGAAAGCTTCAATAGATTATGGAAAATCAAGGACTGTAGAGATGGCTCACAATTTAAGAGTACATACTATTCTTGCAGATGACCCAAGTTCAGTTATCAACAGCTATGACAGCGGATCTGATACACTGACCTCCAGAGGCATCTGTGTACCTGTACTCACAGGCACATATCCACACACTCATACACTTAATCACAAATATAATAAAATTATAAGTAAATTATGAAAAATTAACATCTTGCATTTAGAATCAACTATGGTCTACAATGTTCAGTGACATAACAGGAATAGCAAGAGCTTTTCTGAGTTACTTATGGACAAACCTTCTACTCAAATGCATACCATACAAAGCCTGGTAGGCAAGTCATACACAGAATAAAACAAAGGGCTTCTGTGAGACTCCTATTAAAGATGTCATTACCATGAGTGGCAGATTTAGTTGCAGCTCTAGAACTTGGAATTAGAAGAACTAGCATCCTGGCAGCTCTACTTTCACCATTCTATGTGTGTTTCTGAGAGACAGCCCTGCATAGACACCAGTTGGTTTCACAGATACTTTAGATGCTTTGAGACCTTATTGTGCAAAGCTAGAAATCTAAACTTGAAAGTCCCACCCCAAACCAACAAAATCAGACAATCTATTTGTGGGCCTTAAAGTTCAAGATTTATTCACTGTGCTAATTGTTGGCATGTATATCAGATCCCTTAAAGTTACTGACATTGGGTTCACAAGATTATCATGCCCTTTCTTCATAATGAAAAGAAGTGCCTAAGTCAATTTATGTCATGAAATTTCATTATGAGTCTTATAAAGAATATTTGCATTTTCAATGAAATAATTTTAAGACATTATATGGTAACTTGTCAAATGTCTCTTGCATTAAAGGTCTATGGATGATATTGTTTTCTAAAAATTAGAGATGCCCACAGAAAGCAATGCATGTTTAAATAAGGAAATGAAAAAAAGAAAATAAAAGAAAAACAATAGAAAATTCTACCATAGACAATGCTGTTGATGTAATAATAGAAGATATGTATATACATATATTATATGTGTATCATCATAAACAGTTTCACAGAATAAAGAAAAGTTGTTAGCCTGGTTTTCAATTCCATGGTAAGTCTTGGTTGTATGGGCAGAGAGCACTCTGACTGATGGCAGTACAACATATTACTGCAGGACTGTTTTTCTGTGTTTACCCTCCTCCTCCTCCTCTTCCTCCTTCCCACCTCCTTCTCTTCCTCTTCCTCCTCCTTCTTTTTGGCTTTTTTTGAGACAGGGTCTCCCTGTAAGCCCCAGCTTGCCTGGAACTCACAATCAAACCAGGCGAACCTTGATCTCAGAGAGATTCACCTGCCTCTGCCTCCCCAGTGTTGGGATAATGGTGCACACTGATATAAGCAGTGCTCATATAACAGCCTTTTTTCATTTCTGATTTTATTAATTTGGATCAAATCCTTTCTGTGGTTGGCTTGCCTACCACAATGAATTTTTAATCCCATATTTTTCAAATAACTTTTCTCTGACTTATTGTAGTACTATTCTTTCACACTCTGTTCTTTAACTTCCATTCTGATCTTGACAGTTTCTTACCATCAGTTGTTCGTGGGCCTGGCTTGTTCTTGATTTTCTAAGAACTTGAAGCATACTATCAGGCTGAGTGTTTGCTAGCTTTCAGATTTTTTAATGTAATACCTCTTAGCTATAAGTTTCCCTCGTAGAACTACCTTAGTTGAATCCCAAAGGCAAATTATTAAGTTGTGGTTTCATTTTCATTTGATTCTAGAAATTTTTAATTGTTCATTCAAGAATGTTTCCAAGTTTTTGTGTCATGTCTGAATAATTTTGTTATTTTTTTCTGCTTTTATTTCTAGTCTTATTCTATTATGATCTAATAGAGTACAAGACATTGTTTTGATTATTTTCTGTTCATTAAGACTTGCTATGTAGCCTAGGATGTGGACTAGAGACAGTTTCATGGTCTGCTGTGAATGTGTAAGTCATGTGTATTGGATGGAATATTCTATATGAATGTGTTGTCTGTTTGATCTAGAGTGTGTTTTATTTATGACATTTCTTCATTGATTTTTTGTCTTGATGGCCCATTTAAAGATGAGAGTGGGGTGCTAAAGTCACCCACTATTACTGCATCAAGATGTACATGACCATTTATGTCCATTGGTGTTTGTTTTATTAAATTGGGAGCCCCAATATTTGGTGCATATATTCATCATTAAATAGTCTTGCTGAAGTCTTCTCTTCATTACTAGGCAGTGGCTTTCTTTGTCTCCTGTTTTGAAGTCTACCATCTCAGATATTAGAAGCTATTGACACATGTTTACAGGGTCCAATCAGTTGCTAGATAAATTGACCAAATCCTTTGACCTCTATCAGTCTATAGGCTTCTTTACCAAGAATTATGTTTTGTGTTGACAAGTAGTTGGTATAGGTTTTTAATTCAGCTAGTCAGTTTTTGTCTATTAGTGAATTGAAGACATTAATATTTAAATTTATTATGGAGAAATGTTTAACAATTCCTATAATTTGGTTGGTTGTTCTGTGCTTGGTTGGATTACAGTTTGTTCCTTTCTTTTCCCTGCTGCTAGTCAGCAGTTTGATTATTTACTATGCTGGACAGGATGAGATTCTTTCCTATTTCTCCTTTGTTCATCTATTTCTCAAGAAATGTATTCTTTTCTATGTTCTCATGAGTGAAGTGTCTTTCTTCCTCCTTCGTGGAAAGAGGACAGAAGAAGGCTGACCCAGTTACACATGGTTGTTAGCTGCCATGTGGGTGCGGAGAATCAAGCCCAGGGCCTCTGCAAGAGCAGTTCACGCCCTTAACCACTGAGCCATCTCTCTGGCACCAAATCATGCAATTCTACATTGCAAAAACAGATTCATTCATATACAAAAAAAATTATTGCTTTGAGACTCATGACATTTTCTTGAACTTTTTTACAAATCTTTCTGCAAAGAATATTTTATAAAAACTTAAAGATCTGATTAGGCAGGTAACACATTATTGGGAAAGACAATAAACTATTAGTAAAGTGACATTACATCAATTCGTTTAAAACTTATACTAGGCATAATAGGGTTGAATGTGGTTTCATTAACTAAATGTTCAATTAAGAAAATAGTTGTGAAAAATATCTCATATTGAAGCCATGTATTTATTTTGATGAATCGGGGTGAATTTTGTGGTAAACAATAAAAAAAAAATCATGACTACTTCTAATATCACCATTAACTATCTACTTCTCAGTTTATATTGCCATACAAAGTCTAAACATTTAATTTAATCAAATCCAAAGCCCACTAAAGAGTCAACAAAGCAAATGTTTTTCAAAGTGCACAATTTCCAAAGTATCCATTTGTAATATTCATTCAGCTCTAGTTCATCTGCAACAAAATAAATGTACTTGGCTATCAAATGCTAAGGAATGTTATAGGGAAGGAAAGGTATTTGGTATAAATAACTATGAAAATAATTAATTTTAAAATGTCACAAATCTTTAGAAACATGAGGACGCTGCCTTTCCATAAACCTTAAAACATTATCAGTACCAAGACTGCAAATGCCTTTGCAGCAAAGCATCTCTTTAAAAATGTAAGATCAATGATTGTGCAGATGTTAACCTGCTGGCACTTAGGGGACACAATTCCTGTGTCAACTGTCATCTTTGGCTTCACTGCCAGCAGGAATGGGCACGGAGTCACCATCAAGTGTAAAGGGAGGACAAATGGTGTTAACATTGTAATCATCAGTAGCGTCTGAATCTGGGGTTGTAGCTTCACTGTCCTGGAGTCCCAGGAACTCGCAAACTGCTCTGGGCAATTGTTCGCATCTCACCATCTATTAGTGTGGTGCTTCTGCTTTTCGTAGTGTATCTTCCACATAAATTTTCACAGACAGTTCATTCATATGCTCAAATATTTCACTGAAGCCTTAATATTTTTCCATTATGTGTTGCTTTTTGGATTCCATGATAGCACAACAGAGAAGATGAAAATTCTTGCATGTTAGTTCAGTCCACATTACCTCCCATGGTCAAGGAATATCTAGAAAACTGATCCTTTTTTTAAAGTCATGTGAAGTAAGAACATAGATATCCAGAGTCCTGAGATTCTAAGTAGCTATAAAACCCATGGTCTAAAAATTGAAGAAATATACTTAGCTGAATTAGTTGGGTCTTCATGCTTTATATTTGATCTTTCAAGTTCTGATGCATTTGAAACCACCAAAAGGTATCCATTTCATCTTCTATCATGTATAAAAGTAAGTTGCTCGTACCTTGCACATTTCCTAAATTAAACTCAGACACACAGTAGGTTATCAAAATGTAATAAATCCAAATCAGTCCTGGATCATCTCAGCCTTCATACAATTTATTTGCATGATCCAGAATTCTGTTACTGTCTCTTTTGTGAAGACTTCCATAATCTCTTAACCTTGAATTTGTCTCCACTTGTTCCTGGTGGACAGATTTCCACTGCAATTTCATTCTGAAGTAGTGATTATTTTTTGTTTGTTTGTTTGTTTGTTTTTTAATTGAGTTCTTTTTGCTTTGGTATTACCCCAAGAAAAATAACCCAGGAGAAATCTCCATGCCTCCTTCCTCAAGAAATGATTAATATGCCTCTAAATAAGGCCTGCTCACACGATCCTGCCTTCAGAGGCAGTGGTACTGATCCTCACCTTTGAACAACAGGTTGTTCTAAATCAATTCTTGCAACAACTTCAAACCTTGGTTCTCTCTTCTGATTCACTGTTAAAGTAGGAAAACATCATTATGAAATCAGCCATTTCGGAAGAGTCGTTGATGTGTACAGGGGAATTGCTGCTTCTCAGATTACCAAAACTGAAGACTGTTACTTTGAAAAATCTAATATACTTGCTGAATAAGGATGCTTTTGATTTTTGTATCAAACCATATGTTGGTTCATTAAGATATTCAGGACTGTGAAAGATAACTGTTGACACACGTTCTTTTATCTTGTGATGATTTCCATTGGAATGTGGTTACTTTTAAAAATTTTTAATTGAATCAATCTTAATCATCTTTATACCCCTTCCCCACTGACACCTCAGCCATAGCCCCCAACTGGAATCCATACATTTTTTCATCTGTGTTAAGGTCTATTGTGTCAAGTTAGTGTCTCCAAATGTTTCTAAGTACAAGTTCATCCACTGAGGTCTAGTCAGCCTCTCCAGAGTTGCTGACTTTCAGAAAATTAGCTGATTTTCACCCAATAGTAATTAGTTGCCAATATTTCTTCATCAAAGATTGGGATCTGATGCCCATTTCCCCAGTTCTATGCTGGGGTTTTGTCTGCTTGAGTTTGCATGGGTCTTGAACATGCTAATATCATTGCTGTAGGTTGATATGAGCAGGCTCCCGGGAGCTGGTAGGATCCTATTACCATATGGCTATTCACCTCCTCCCTGGCTCTTACAGTCTTTCTACCCTCTCTTCCACAATGGCCTCTTAGCCCTGGATGAGTGAAGCTTAACATAGGAGTCCTATCCAGGGACTCACATTCTGCAGACTCCTAATCTCCATGCTTTGGCCATTTGTGACCTTTTATATTACTGGCCCTCTGATGCATAAGGGAGCTTCATTAATAAAGCTGAAAGTTCATTAGTGTCCTCTTTATCCCTTGTTCTATGTGGCATGAGCCCCAGATGTAGAGATTACATTATAGATGTGCTACTTAGGAATGGAAAATTCACAAATAATATTTCTGTATGACCAGTTGTGGAACTCTGTAGTAGTCACCATTGGTGTAAAAGAAGCTCCTTTGATGAGTGGTGACTGGGATATTTTATTTTAAATATAAGGATACATATTTTGCACTAAGTAAGAAGGTACATTAGTCTAGGAATGTGATAGTCAGGGGTTTCTCTAAGTCATGTGTATTTGGCTACAACTATAGTACCACACCTGAATTTCAACCCATTGAGTGGGCATTAAAAACAATTAGGTAGCCACTGATTACCCTCAAGATAAAAGTGTCAGTACTGCACAAGTGTCAGCTGTTGTGCAGGTCACTGATATGGTTATTTGGTCACAAAGCCACTGTTGAGTCATCAATCAATATTCATCCTTAGCTGCACGCATAGTGCTCTCCAGAGCTATGAATGCTGGTCTTCAGGAGAAGTGGCTTCCAGGTCAGTTCCAGTTCCATTGCTCCAGTTCCTGTGTTCAAAGTATGTCCTGTCCTCATCAACAGGATTATAACTTCCAGTTCTGAGAGTCAATCAAAGGCTGCAACAATAGCCTGAGTAATTTGGGAATTCTCTTGGACCATCTTGGTCAACAACTCAAAGGAATGTTTCTCCTATCTGGCACTTTTCCTTGGACTCATGTAGAGATCTTGTATGTGGATTTGTCAATATATTGTTATACTAATATGATTCCCTCTGGTGTTTTACACTAGCTAGGCATTATTTAGCTCTCCTCTCTCTCTGTCACTCTGTCTCTCTGTCTCTCTCTCTCTCTCTCTCTCTCTCTCTCTCTGGCCACTCCCTCAATTCCTTCCCCATTTAAAGTGTTCCCATTTCTCCCTTGATATTACAGTCTTCTATGACCCCACCCTTCTTGAGTTCCCTTTATCCCCATAGTTCCTTGTATAATCCTCACTCACCCTCCCATTTAAATACCCATAAAACTCCCATTTATCTATTTCCTCTTTGGTAACACCTGTCTCCTACTACTTCTCCCCGAGGCTCCTTCTTTCCCTTTACCCCCTGGTTCCTTTCCATTTTCCTTGTTTTTGCTATTACATCAGGATAATGTAAGGGTTTGGTGCTAGGATCCACACATGAGAGAGAATACAGGTCCTTTGTTTTCTGAGTCTGTGTTACTTCACTTAGTATAACAGTTTCTAGTTCATTCGTTTATCTTCGAATTTCATAGTTTTGTCTTTCTTTAACGCTGAGTAGAACTCAACTGTATAAATGTACCACATTTTGGTTATGTACTTCTCAGTTGGGTGACAGCTTTCCTCCATCCCTTAGCAGCTATGAAAAGAGTAACATGGATGTACAAAGCACCTCTGAAATCAGATGGGTTATTTGGATACATGCCAAGGAGTGGTGTATCTGGGTCAAATGGTAGGTTCATTTTTAGCTTTTTAAGGGTTCTCCACACGCTTTCCGTAGAGATGGCATGCGTTCAACAATCCTCCCAGCAGTGAATGAACAATCCTCCTTCACACATCCTCTCCAGCATTTGGTATCATTTCTTCTCTTGATCATAGCCAGTCTGACTGGGGTAAGATGAAATCATAAAATGGTTTTAATTTTCATTTCTCTAATAAAGGAATAATAATAATAAACAGTATTGAATTGCTGCTTCTTAGCAGTCTTTCTTCTTTTGAGAATTCTCTGCTCATACCCTTAGTCCGTCTTTTAATTGGGTCATCTCTTTTCTTGATTCTTTGTTTTTCTTGAGTACTTAATATATTCTAGATGTTAAACCTCTGTCAGATGTGTTGCTGGTGAAACTTTCTTCCTCTCTGTGGGTTTTCTCTTCACTTTCTTGGTTCATTCTTAAACTATACAAAAGCTTTCCAGTTCAGTGAGTCCCATTTATTGATTATTGACCTTACTTCTTGAGCAACTGATGTGTGATTTAGAAAGTCCTTTCCTATCCCTACACTTTCCAGGTTACTGCCAATGTTCTCGTCTAAGATTTTCAGAGTTTGAGGCCTCATATAAAGGTCTGTGATGCATGTGGAGCTGACTTCTGTGACTTCTGAGAAAGGTAATGGTCTAGTTTCATTCTTCTAGAGAGAGATGTGCTTTTGCCAGCACCATTTGCTGAAGATACTCTTTCCTCAAGTGAGTGTTCTTGGCCCCTCTTTCAAATGTCAGGTGGTTGAAATTTCATGTACTCATGTTGAGTCTTCAAGTATATTCCATTGGTCTACAGGTCTGTTTTGTGCCACTACCATGCTGTTTATAGTACGATAGCTCTGAAATATAGTTTGATATCTATTGTAGTAATCCTCCCTGTGCTCTGGGTTTCTTTGGTTATTTGGGAATTTTTGTGGTTCCATATGAATTTTATTATTATTTTTTCTAATTCTGTGAAGAATGTAATGCGGATTTTGATCAGGATTGCAGTGAATCTCTATATTGTTTTTGTTAGTATGGTCAATTTCACAATATTAATTCTTCTAATTAATGATTACAGGTTGTCCTTACATCTGTTGTCCACATTAACCTCTTTCTCTAAAGGTCTAAAATTTTCATTCTAGACATCTTTATTGTCTTTGGATATTTTAATTTTTTTGAGGCTAGTGTGAATGGGTAGATTTCCTTATAATCTTCTCTAATTACTTGTTTTTGGTATATAGAAAGGCAACTGACTTTTGTAGATTAATTTTGTAATCTTCAACTTGAAAGTGTTAATCATTTCTAGGAGTTTTCTGGTATAATTTTTGGCATCTCTTAGGTATAATATCATGTCATCTGCAAAAAGGTGTGATTTGACCTTTTCTTTGACAATGAGTACCCCTTTAACTTCATTCTCTTGTCTTACTGCTCTAGCAAGAGTTTCAAGTGCTATATTAAAAAGGAGTGGAGATAGTGAATATCCTTGTCTCATTCTTGACTTAATGGGAACACTTCCAATTTATTCCATTTAGAATGATGTTGGTTATGAGTTTGTTGTAAATAGCTTTAATTATGTTGAGATATGTTCCTTCCATTCCAATTCTCTCTAGAACTTTTAACATCAATACATGTTGAATTTTCTCAAAGGGCTTTTCTGCCTTTATTGAGATGAGCATGTGGTTTTTGTCTTTGAGTTCATTTATATGTTTTATGACATTTATTCACTTACATATATTGAATCATCCCTGCCTCTCTAGAATAAAGCTGACTTGGTCATGGTGGATGATCTTTTCGATGTATGTCTCTATGCAGTTCACAAGTATTTTGTTGAGAATCTTTACATCTATATTCAGTAAGGACATGGGTCTAAAGCTATCTTTTTTCATTATATATTTACCTGGTTTTCATAGTAGAGTCATTCTGGCTTCATAGAAGGAATCTGGGAGATTCCCACAGTTTATATCTTTTTGAATAATTTAAGTATTATTGGATATAGATCTTCTTTGAATATCTGGTAGAATTCTACTGTGAACCCATCTGGGCCTGGGCTTTTTTTTTTTTTTCACTCAGGAGGTTTTGTATTACTGTTATAATTTCCTTATACGTAGTAGACCTGTTTAAGCCATTGATTTCTTCTTGGTTTAGCTTTAGTGATTCTCTTCATTTTAGATAAAATCCATTTCTTTAAGGTTTTCAAATTTAATAGTGTTTAAGTTTTTAGTGTAATTCCTTTAATGCTGAGTAGAACTCCACTGTATAATAAGTTTATGGACCTTTTAATTGTCTGTCTTGATGTTTCCCTGTTCGTTTCTGATTTTGTTGATTTAGAATTGCTCTTTCTTTCTTTTGGTTAATTTGCCTAAGTGTTGGTCTAACTTGATTATCCTTTTGAAGAACCATCTCTTGGATTTATTGAATCTTGTGTTGTTTTCTTTTTTGTATTTCATTATTTTCTGCTCTGATTTTTGCTCTTCTTTTCTGCTCAATTTGGGTTTCATTTGTTGTTGCTTTTAAGTTTCTTAAGTTGTAATGTTCAGTCATTTATTTTTGCATTTTCTAATTTTATAAGGTTCCCTTTTAGGACTGCTTTTAAATTGTATCAGAGAATGTATTGTCTTTCTTGTTTAATTCCAGGAATACTGTTATTTCTTCTCAGTTTCTCCTTTGACCCATGCATCATTCAGGAACGTATTATTTAATCTCCATGATTTCATGAAGTTTCTAGGGCTTCTTCCAGTATTGATTTTAAGCTTTATTACATTGTGGTCGGATACAGTGCCTGCAATTATTTCAAATGGTTTGTATTTGTTGAGACTTTTTTTTGTGCCCACTGTGTGTTAAATTTTGGAGAAAGTTCTATGAGGTGCTAAATATAATGTATATTATTTCTGATTAGTTGGAATATTCAGTAGGTATTTATTAGGTCCTTTTGATGTATGGTATTTTTTAATTCACATTTCTCTCTTTTTATTCTCTATTTGACCTGTCTAGTAGAGACAGTAGGGTGCTGAAGTTCCCTAATATCAGTGAGTTGGGATTAATTTGTGTCTAATAATCCTGATGCAGTATTTTAAGTATTTGGTTATACCAGAGTTTGGTGCATATATGTTCATGATTGTAATATCTTCTTCATTACCTGTTCCTTTGATAAGAATGAAATGTCTCCCTTTCCCTATTCAGATTAGTTTTCATTTGAAGTCTATTTAATCAGATATTAGAATGGTAACTCCTGCTTGCTTCTTAGTGCCATTTTCTTGGAATATTTTTTCCATCCTTTCACCTTAAGGACTTCAACCTGTCCTTGAAGTTAAGATGGGTTTCTTGTAGACAACAAAAAGATGGATTTTGTTTCTTGGTCTGTTTATTAGTCTGTGTCTTTTGAGGTGTCCTGACATTTAAATTATTATTAAAAGATGTGTGATGGTTTCTGTCATTTTAATTTGGTTTGCAATCTTGGTTTAGCATTGTTTTCCTCATTTATGCTTACATTTAGTTTCTTTCTGTTTCCCCTTGGATATAGTTGTTCATTTCTTTAGCTCTTTGTATTGCTTCAAGCTTTCTCTGGAGGGATGTTTTGCTGGAGAATTATTTCATTCTGTACATGTCATAGATTTTTCTTTCCCCTTCAACTGTAGAAAATATTTTTTCTGGGTTAAGTATTCTGGGCTGGCATCTATGGCAACTTAGAACTGAGAAAACTTTGGCGCAGGTCTTCTGGCTTTCGTAATTTACATTGAAAAGTCAGCTATAATTCTGATTGATTTTCCTTTATATGTTTTTACTATGTTATGCCATGGGTAGATTCTTTTCTGGTCCTGTCTAATTGGTGTTCTGTGTGCTTCTTGTATTTGTATGGGCATGTCTTTCCTTAATTTTGGAAAATTTTCTTCCATAATCTGGTTGAAGATCTGGTCAGTACTATTATTCTGAGTTTCTTCCCCTTACTCTATGACTATGATGCATAAATTTGGTTTCTCATGGTGTCCCACATTTCCTATATGTTCCATTTCTGTATTTTAAAACTTTTTTCATAATCTTTGATTGAAGAGTCCAATTCTTCAACTTCATCTTCCATTCTTAATATTCTGTATTCCAATTTATTCATTTTATTAGTGAGACTTTGTCCCGTTGTTTCAAATTGGCTTGTTGTTTTCTACTTCCTTCTTCATTTCAGCCTGAGTTTTCTTGAATATTTATAACTGTTTTGTGACATTGGCCAGAAGTTTATCCCTATCTTCTTTTAGTTCCTTGAGTTATTTTTCATGCATTCTTTAAATTCATTGAATTCTTTGATCATGTTATGACTGTCCTTTTATACTCTGTGTCCTGGATTATATCTCTATGGGATTCTCATTGTAGAATTCTTCAGTAGGACTGGTGGTGTTTCATGGAAAATATTGCTTGGGTTTTTCATATTATTTTTTTTATTGTTATCTTGGCATGTGTATTTCTTTTATTGTTTGTCATTATGATGTGAGACTTAAGCCTTCCTTTGTTGAGTTGAAGCCTGATTCTGTTTGTATACTTGATGTGACCTGGTTGTTTTCTTACTGGGTATAAAAGCTGGTTGGTCAAGATTTCAGATTCTCTCTTTTGATTCATATATTGGAGAGACCAGATGGCTCCAGTCCAGCTTCTCAGGAGTTCCCTCAAATAAGTAAAGAGCATTATATTTTAAAAGAGAGAGAGACAGAATAAATAAACATTAATATAACGTGGAAGTGCTCTGGATTATGACAAGAAAGCAACCTAAGACTGTGTGGGATTGACGAAAGAACTAAAGTGAAACTAAAAGCAGGAGGACTCTGAATATGATCAGAGTGCATTGTACTCTGATATTTTAAAATACTTTTAAAAAGCCAAAAAAATTATAAAATTTCCTAAGTCTAAAGAAAGTAAGTACACCAAACCATGAAGAAATGAGCAGGAAGATTATCTGTGAACAGGAAAAGGTACAAACTCACTCATCTTGTGGAGAGACCAATGACCAAGACAGCTTAATTTCCAGAATATTCTCTGTTTTAGGAAAGAATACTGAAGTAATAGTGGAGCAGCGATCACTGGGTGATGAATTGAATTCCTTGTCTTCTCTAAGCTGGAAAGACCTCAAGTTCACCTCTACAATTGACACAGGCTCCTAATGGAAGAGTTGAACACTGGACTATTTGAGCAGCTATGAAGAGGGATGTGGTTAATAACAATTCCACTTAAAAAGAAACCGCATTCCACCCACATCCTGTTCTCCTGTCCTTGGGCACAGACCTGGTTTTGCACTTAGCATCCCAGATCTCTGGACTACTCTCTTAGTTCAGACCTGATCAGTGTATCCAGATGACCTGTATTCAGTCGAGTGCAATTTTTCAGTCTAGTTTGTTAATGCTCTTTACTTATTTGAGAGTTTCATACGTGCACATAGTGTATTCTGAACTCCGACTCCCCCTCAACACTTCCCAGATTCCCCCATGCCCTCCTTTTGTCTTTTTTTTAAAATAACCCATTAGATTTAATAACCCAAATAGTGCAGCCCGGTTGTGCACTGGTGTTGGCCATCCCCTGAAACCTGGCAATCAACCAGGGCCACATCCCTAAAAAATTCCAGTTCCCCCTCTTCTAGCAGTGATCAGCTATCAGCAGTTCATCAGCTAGGATTGGGACTTTCTAAGCCATCCTTGCTGAAAGTTTGACTGGCTTGGTCTTGTACAAGTCCTGTATGCATAACCATACTTTCTGCGAGTTCATGAGTGCCGCTGTCCAGTCATGGCCAGAAGTCAGTGCTGCATTCTAGTCCTCCCTCACCTCTTGCTCTTTCAGTCTTTGTTCCTTTCTCATGTGAAGTACCATAAGCCTCAGGGGGGTGGGGTGTCATATGGGGCATAGGATGGGAGAGTAGTTGGGGGAGAAATAAGTAACACTAAGGATGTTTGAAAACATGGAAAATTATATGTGAAGAGATATATAAATCAGTTTAAATAAAAGTACTCCACATGGGGGTACAAGCCATAGGCTGACAAATAAAAACCCACTATCAGATGTGGGATACCAACCCTTGAGTTGTTGATCATGGAGGCCTCAAAGACCCAAACAATACAGAATATTACCATTGCTTTTGCTTGCCCACCAGAACTTTATGGTAAGACCCTATTGTTGAAGTACCACATATGTGTGTCACAGAACATGGAGGAAGAAAACTAGAAGCTCTCTCTCTCTGATGATTGGCTTTCATAGTCCTGGGAGGTACTATGTAGGCTGCTGGGGAAGAAAAATCATCAGTAGTCCTACACAGCAGTGAATATTACAAACTGTAACAAGTACTGGCCTTTCAAGATATGGTGCAATAGTGACATAAATGCTGTGGGTAACTAACTACTTTACCGGACTTAAGTCCTGTTTCCCAGTAGGAACCTAGGGCCAGGAACCCATAGCTGTGGAGCTCAGAGGCCCTAGGGCAGAATCTACAAGTATTATTTTGCTAAATGGACATAGTATCAAACTACCTTCTAAATAGTTTTGCTATATTTATAGATTTATGCAATTCCAATACCTCATCAAAGACATGTCTTTGTGCAGTAGGCAGCAGTTACTACAGAGACTCACATTTGGTCAAAATGTAGAGAATACCTGTGGAGTGCTCAGCCATAAATGGGATCTGTCCCTTTCTCATCTCTGTCTCTATGTCTTTGTCTCTCTCTATCTCTCTGTCTCTCTGTCTCTTTGTATCTCTCTCTCTCTCTCTATCTATCTATCTATCTATATATATATATATATATCATAAACATATATCTTTCTCTGTCCCTCCCTCCCTCTCTCACCATTGATTTTTGAGTGTAGCATTTTATCAGTCTGATACATAGTTTGGATGTCCTGATACTCTTTACTTGGTTGAGACTAAAGTGGTGCTCTTCACTGTTTTTTGTTCAGTTCACTGCAGTTTTATTTTCATCTCATTGCTGATTTATTTCTTCCACAATGCTACTTTTCCATCCACATTGCTGGTTCATCTATTTTGTTGACATTTGTCCCTATATTGTGTACTTGCCTTTCCAGGTCTTGGATTAAGTCATATGTTTGTATCTTCTTTGAGGTAGTTGAACATTTTTACTGATAGACCTTTGAAATCTTCACCTCGTATTTTGATCAGTTCAGTGTCTTTGAACTCAGTTGAGGAGTCAGTCTTTTAGGGGATATTTTCCCAGCTTTCTCGTGTGTTTTGTATGTCTGTGTTGTATGCTTGTTTTATCTCTTCTGGTTTTGCCTGGAGACCTTTTTATTACATAGCCTGCTTTTGAAGGCTCAGTACCCAGTACTACTGGTGGAGAAGAAAGCAAATTAAGTGGTAACAGCACAAAAACATTCAACGTACAGGAATACACTCAAAATGAGTTAAAGCTCACTAATATGTCATCAATGACTATCAAACAGAGAATGATAAAACTTATGTGTGGTATGAACTTTAAAAAATGTTTAGAATGACTGGAAAGAGTATATAAGTGAGGTAAAGGAGGAAGATAGGGAAGAAAAAAATAGACAGGAAGCAAGGTTAAATAAACTAAAGGAAAGAACAAGTGGAGAAGAAGCTGTGGAGAGTGGGAGGGAGAGCAAGGGGTTAGAAAGAAGAAAATCTCACCACTCGCCAACAAAAAACTTCTTGACCAGGTGTAGTGGGTGCATTCTTTCCATCCATGCATGTAGGAGGCAGAGACAGGTGGATCCCTGTGACATAGGGCGCAGGTTGATCTAAATAGTGAGTTTCAGGCCAGCTGGGACTACAGAAAGACTCTGTCTCAAGGTAAATTCCCAGTAATTAAAGGTTCAAAAGAAAAATTAGATAAATTTTAAAACAGGAAAATAATAAAAAAATGTGGAGGCTGAAGAGAAGCCCTGGTGGTTAATAATACTTGCTGCCCTGGCGGAGAAATTGGATTAGGTTCACAGCACCTGCATCAGAGAATTCACAGCCTCCAGTAGCTCCAGTTCCAGGGTATTCAACACCTTCTTCTGGCCTCCATCAATACCTATGTGTATATGGTGCACATACATACACCCAGAGACACACACATATATACATAAAATAAATAAATTTCAATACCTACATATGTTATAGGACCTATGAGATGGATTACTAGATAAAGGACATGATCCCAGACTTGACAACCTGAGTTTGATCCCAGGACCCTTGTGTTGAAAAATGAGAAATGACTCCCACTAGTAGTCTCTGAAATTCACGCTTGCACGGTGAATATATGTGTGTACACATGCATGCACAATAAATAATTAAAAGTGGAATTTTAAAAGTTAAGCTTATTTTTTATTAAACACATGCATGTACATACACACACATATACACACACACACACACACAATACATACATACACACACCAATGAAACAGCACAGATGGTAACTTAGGACTACCCAGACATTATCATGAGTTCCAGATTAAAAAAAAAAGCCTAAAAGTTACAGTCAAAGTAAGTAAAAGTGAAAAATGCTAAAACTATAGTAAAAAAGAAGAAAAGGGAAGCTCTGCCTGGGTGCTCAAAGCGCAGCAACGGACAATGGTACGGAAGTAAGAAGGGCCACACAGCTAAACTGGACGACACCTGTCTCCCCACTGTTCATTGCTGGTGTTGAGGCTGCTTTCATTCTGGACAGGTATCCAATGTCCAGAGCTTTCTTCACTCCAACAACTTCTCTTTTTGAGGCTTCTCTTGGCCACAGTTCCAGTGCACATGCTGGGCAGGTTCTCTCATCCTCCTCAGCTCTCCGGATATACACTCTAACATGACTTTACCTTGGAGGTGTCTCCAAAGTGCACTGGGGGCTGGGGAAGCAGCCAAGGCTCTGAGATATGAACCGGAAAGGGTGTGTTTCTGTATCTGAAGACCTCCTAAGCATGAATGACCCTGTTGAAGGGATACCCCTCTGGATGTCAACCATTCTGCTGTAGCTTCAGAATTCGAGGATTCAAAAGCAGTTAAAGGAAAGTATGTAGCCACATAGGATAATCTGATACTGACCTCATGTTTAGGGCTGACATACTTTAGAGGTATTCAGGTATTCTCGGGTGACAAAATCTACCCCTCTCACCAGGAGAAGGCTGCCTGAGTGCTGAGTTGAGCCTCGTGCTGTCTCAGTGCCTTTGGTCTGTCAGTGTCTGGGCTTCCAGATCACCACTGCTACCCAGGGATCCTATAATAAAGAGAGCAGCCTTATGGGACATTTTCAAGGATAATAAATTCACATTTTTAAGACAGGAGTAAGAAAGTTTAGTTAAAGTTATCAAAAATATAAAAACAAGCTGTACATAAAGTGACATTGCATAATACCTCCACCTTCAGAAGCAAGCATTGTGTCAAGTAATTGGCCAATAATATGCCAAAGAGAAAGAAATATACTGAGCTGCCTCTCTGTATAACACATGTTCTTGAAGACAGCAAGAGCTTAACTAAGCCTAGGGAGAACTGTATATCTATTTTATAGAAGATGCATTTCCCAAGCATGCCCCCTTAGTCCTAACGAAAACCGTGTCTCCAGTAAGTCTGGGTTTGCCTTAGCAGGCTTTAGGGTAAAGACTTCTTCCATGTAAGCCTGTCTTTAAAGTATGATTTCTAAGTCATCTAATTAAGCACAGTTGGGTTGACATCAGTCCTGCTCATGTGTGACGATTAAGTTGGCAAGAAAAAGATTCAATCATCGTTAATCACTAAATCCATGTAGAGACTTTCAGAGGTCCTAACTGGACTGGGTAGAGCAAGATCGTTCTCACTCAGGGATCAAATGGCTGAAGTGTACAAGAGTGTGCCCTTCCTAAACAAAGGATACTGCTGCAAACACCAGATGCCACATGCTTAGAGAACAAGACCCAGCAGCACAGGAACAGTGACTTAAGAGTCCAGCAGCCTGCACTACTTTCAATTCTGCCTCACATTGAGGACCAGAAAGACAAGTCTGTGACCACTTATTATCACCAAATGGTGTCTCTGTTTCAGTCTAAGATACCGCCTTCAGAAGGGGAACATATCCACTCAGAAAGCATTTTCCCTGGGCAGATGTTTCCCTCTTATTGAACTGTTTCCTGCAGTCTTGGCCTTGTGATGTGTTAAGACTTTGTCTCTTTTCTGAGTGTATAATTTAATTTACCAAAACTATTTTAAGAAGAGCAGTACAAACATTTCAGATCACCAACAGAACAATTAGCACTGACATGATGATGCTTTTCATAAGGATATTTTTGTTGGGTTTATATTTCTCTTGTTTATTCCTCTCTATTTGGAAATATTGCATGGTGTACAGTGCAAAATTCCTTGCTATAGAGGAGCTAGTCTCTGACTTCATCACTGAACATGAATTGGGAAGTTGTTTCCTGTGCCCTGTGGTAGAGAAACTAAGCCAGCATGCAAGCTCTGGTATGATTCCCAGTGCAAAATGAGTTCAGGGCTTGATTTATGCAACAACAAACTGCACATAGCCTATCTTTCACTCCAGCTGCAGACACCGGTAGCCACAGCAAACGCATTTGCAGGCCAGTTTGAAAAGCAAGAGGAGCAATAGCAGAATAGTCACTAGCTAGAAAAACAATTTTCACTTTTGCCTTCTGAAATGTAAACATTTGTGTCCACTGTCAATTCAGCATGTGAATTACCCTGTTCTTCAGAGAGTCTTAGAGAATGCTTTACCAGAGAAGTAGCTTGCAAGAACCTGTCTGTCAGTTAGTCCATCTCCATCAGCAGTCCATGTCTGTCGGTACATCTCTGTCAGCAGCCCACTGCACTTTATCCTTTTCAGTCCTGTTTCATTCTCATCAGTGAACTGGAATTGCTTTTTTAAAAAAATGCAGAGCTCCAGATAACTAAGGTAGCCTTTCTTTCTTCAACTCAGACTGCCATATGGGATGAGATGTGCAGCCCTCTGGGTTATCTCCTCTCTGGCCTTCTAGAAGGAGCAGGATAAGTGCATTGCATGAAACAGCAAGAGTGGAACATTGAGGCAGAGCACAGTAACTACTTAGGCCAAGGCTGTGAAAAAGAAGTGATGGGGACAAAAAAGACCTGGAGGAAAGCAGGAAGTGGCAGAGAAGCTGAAACCCAGAGGGAAAGAAAATTCCAGACAGAATTAGAGAGTAGGTCAAGATGGATGATGGCCTCCTCTTCCTCCTGCGCACACGCCATCACTCATTGTAGTGCCTAGGTGCCCAGCAGTCTCCTCTCCCCTACACTACCTGTCACTGTGTCCTATTCTCACAGGCTCCTTCACACATATTATTATCCCCTCCCAAGACAGAATATCTATGGTCATTTGAATCATCTGTGTGTCTCCCAAAGTGTCTAGAACCATGAGTTCCCAGCACATGCTCAAGGTGTGCTTACTGATTGAAAACAGAACCAGAAATGGAAGAAACCACACTCGTCTGATGGCCCCATTAGGAAATGATGGTTCAATCCTGGAGGAAAAGATCTTCAGTTTCCCCCTAGGCAAAGACCTACATGCCAGCCCAGGAGTAAAAGAAGACAGGCAGCAAAAGTTTGATTTGTTGAGTAGCCTATGGTTAATCCTGGACCCAGGTGCACAAGTACACATAAACTGCCCTTTGTCACTTGGGTTAATTTCAGAAGTTGTAATACTGTGTTACTGAACATTTTAAACTTGCCAAGACTACTAACAGGTTAAGCCTGTTAGTTAAGTAACTTACAATAGTGTGAATGAAATGTTTGGTCGCTAGGCCTGTTTCATTCAAGAGAAAAACAGAATAGTACATGCCATAAATCAAATGGAAATCCTAGAGCAATAGTTGAAGATTCAGAAAGAGAAAGAAGTTGTAGGCACCCCTCTAGAAAGTTGTCCCAGTGTGATCATCTAGACTGACTAAAGCACCTGAAAGGAGATACTGGCAGTCACAATCACAAGAGGTGCTTGAAGTCTCAGAAACAAGATGCCATGGTTTTGGGCAATACAGATATATTCACAAAAAGAGGTAGCTTCACCTGATGAACCCATATTCCCCATGTGCACAGTTTGTCAATAGCTTCAAGTCCCAGGTCCTAGGCCTAGCAGAGCTTGAGTAGATCTGGAATGGAAGGAATTATAGGAAGAAGTGAGCAATTGCAGGAAAAAGAGCAAGAATGGGTGTCAGACAGAATACATCAGATCTCAGTCCTCATCTGAGAGGACACACAGATTAGATATATGCAGACACACACACACAGGCACACACAAACATGCACACATATGCACTCCCATATGTACTTATATATCTATACACAAATATGTGTGTGTGTGTGCGCGCGCGCACACGCGCGTCTGCGCATGTAGAAAAGAAAATGGGAGCATCTTGGGGATCAAAAGAACTTCTAAGTGAGAAGAACAGATTATCAGCAAAAGGTTAGCTATAGGCACGCAGTACCCTACAGCAACCTGCACAAGAGCAAGGTTCTGAACACTGACTACATCCAACTGATGGAAGAAGATATCAGTCAGCAAGTAGAAGGAGAGGTCAGTATGGTTGAGACATCTAGCCCAAATGCAATTATTAAAAATTTTTACCCTTTAGTGTCTTCCAGGGCCTCTATTCTCAATGCCCAAGCAAATAGATCAGTATAAGGAGATTTTAGACGGAACACTTTATTGCCAATAACAGTTCATACAGCAAGAATGGGAAGGGTGAGACATTGCCTTCCTAAGCACAATTTAGGGTGGCTAGTGCAAAGGTTTGTTCCATCACTCTGGAACCCACTGCCAATGCTGAGAATACAGAAGGGAACAGAAGACAGGAAAAGAGACTTGGTGAAAGGATGCCTTTGAAAAGAGCTTTGCCAACGGCAAATCCTTATCCAAACCCTGCTCTACCCTGAGAGGCACCATTCCACTCCATACTCTGTATTCTGTGTGTCCCAGAGTTGTAGAACCTGCTGAACAAAGCGAAGTGTGAATTCAGTTTCTCTGAAAACCTCCAAGTCCAAGTCTTGTCCTAGTCCATCACTTGTTCATTCAGGAACAAAATAGAGAAGGCTGACTTTTCTCTTGTACCTAATAAGTACCTGCAAGTGTTTACTCTGAGAATGTTTAGGGATACTGCCATTGTGTGACAAAAAGAACAGGCCCTTGCCTTGTGCCTGACAAAGTCAAAGATGTCCCATCCTGAGGCTGATAGGACTTACTTACTTACTTACTGTCCTCACCATTTTTTTAACCTCTTCCCCTAGTTCTAAGACCCTCCATTAAATTAACTCTACTCAGTTCCCCACAAAGAGGGAAAAATCAAACTGTGGCCTAATGTCTGAATCTGTGCCACAAAATAAGAGGATGCGAAGAGGAATGGTTGAGTGTTTTGTTGGCAAAGTCAAAAAATGAATGTTGCATGGATGTTCCCTCTGTCTACCCTAGCAAGAAAGGCGGGGACGTATTTCCTGTGGGACAAAAGAGAATCCGCATAAGAACTTCTTCTGATCCCTCAAAGGTGACTAAGAATAGATATGAGATCAGGCTAATGACTGACAGAAAAAGGCAACAAAGACTCTCTAAAAGTTTTGTACAATTGTCCATCAGGCACCAGCTTGGGCCTCTAACATACAAGAAGAGACAAGAAGCCAAACTGCAGGTAAGAACTTCCCTCCCACTTCCATGTGCTCCCACTCTGTTTACTTATCTCAGTAAAACAGGAACCAGCAGCTAGCTTGTGGGGACAAGGTGGGGAGAAACAGGGTGCTCTTCATCACTGACACGGGGGCTGCAGAAGGGGACACTCAACTTGTACAGCCATCGCCATGATTTAAGCAGCTTATGATATCCATTTGTTAGTCCATGGTTCTGTAAATAAGTAATTCTATGTCTCAGCTGGGTTTTCTACTTATAGCCTCACATGCTAAAATCAAGACCTTGACTAGTTAGGCTCTTATCATGAGATTCTAGAAAGGAATTCACATCCATCCAAGCTCATTATGTTGCTGACAGAATTTAGATCCTTGTGGCTATAGAGCTAAGTATCCATTTCCTGGCTGAAGCCACTTTCAGTTCCTTCTGTCTTTTATGACTTTGCATGTATCCCCAGTTAGTCTCAGAGCCAACAATAGCAAATCGAAGCTTCTCAGAATTTCTGCTTTTTCCTCCTGCTCTTCTTCTAAAGGGCTCCATCCACCTGTGTGGCCCACTCTTGTTCCCATATAAGTTAACATACTTGGGAGCACAGCATGTCGTGGGTTTGCAGATTTTACCCACACTCCAAGGAAAGGGATTCCATAGATCTTGGTGAGGATCACTGTGTGTCATAGAAGTCTACATTGCTATACACGCTGAGTCAGGCTGGAAGCTAAACTACTGTTTACATCTGAACATACAGACTGCTGTTTACAAAAGCAAGGGATGTATAACTATTAGTGAGGAGTAAGGAGCAATGTCAGCTCTGAAAGACTTGTAGATGGTTGATTTGGCCCATACAGGCTTTTAATATGTAATATGGCTTAATGCCAACATGGGAATAGGAGATCCAGATTGGGGAATCTCAAATCCTTGGCTTCCTTTGTAAAATCAGATTTGGAAACACCAGGCCTATACTCTGCAGAGCACCCACATGCTTAGCTGTTATTCATCTGCCAGCCCCTGAGCTAGGGCTTGAGCATTCCAGCTCCACTCCACTGGTCTGGAAACCTCCCCAAGCCATTGGCATCGCCTATTTGATCTCACTCTAAAGCATTCCACAAGTGCTAGTTGTTATGAACTGTAAAATGAAGTCATTGGAATGGATGATCTACTTCTGCTCTGAGAGGCTATAATTACAACCTATAAAATGGGTTCTTTGGTCACTTTTCCAAAAAAGGTTTAAAATGATCATCTAAGACCCAGGGTGGCCCATGTCCCTGGAGTGTGTATAAAGGCTATAAAATGCTCTGAAAATCAGGCATTTGCACAGGAACTTTCAGAAATATTTCAATAAATTGCAAATGTAGTTTTCCATTGGGTCACATTTAGGCACTGACTTCTTTAAAAGTAAACAGAAAGTGGAGATGGGGAAAAGGACAAAGTTAACCATCAGCAATAAGAGACAGGGGCAGTGCTCCAAGAAAGGAGGGAGCGGAGGGAAAATAAACATCACCACAAGAGAGCTAATCCCCAGGGGTTCACCCAGAGCAGGGAGCCAAGAGTTTAGACTACTTTTGGATTGTTTTATTTATTTTTCTCCCACAAGATATAAATCAATCTATTTAGATAGGGATGGTCAAAAGAACACATTTTATTGCTGTGGATAATTTCCCAATGGAGAAGGATAATTTTTTTTTTTCATTTTTAACTTTTTTACCTTTCTTTTGGTCTTGTGAAACCCCACAAGTTTATGAAAAGTTGTCCAGATGAGGACCCAGAACACAGCAACTATTCTCATCTTTAATTCACATTAAAGTGGAAACACACACCCCTACTCATGCACACATAGCTCTGGAAACCCGGGAACTAATTGAGTGCCAAGCATTTCTGGTACCCTAAGGAGATCCATATATATATATATATATATATATATATATATATATATATATATCCTGAGGCTGCCAGAAACTTTGCCTGCTGAATGAATTATAGAACAGGAAGCAGATGGGCTATGTATATGAAACAACCACTATCTGGCAAGATGTGCTGTGCAATTTGGCTGCAAAGATTAAATTGAGCTATTGAATGTTTAATACACTATGCATAACAAATACAGCCAGAGCCACAAAACAGCATAAATTACAGAATTGGTATTCACACGGCTTTTCCCAGGAATCAATACATTGCCACTGCTCATAAGAGTCTGTTGTTTAATACACACAAAGAAGAGAAGAATTCTTCTATTAAAATGAGTTATCTGGGCTATTTACCAAAGGCAGTGATTTAGCAGTGGCAAAGTCTGTGTAGTGCTGTTGAATGCAGATGATAATACTTCTTGTCCTTGTCTGCCTGTTTCATTGCGCCCATCAGTTGCTGAAGCTGTTAGTCCCTTGGGTACATTAGCAGTCAGCCCAGGAAGTGTGTTTAAGTAATGGACATAATGTTCACATTTGCTAGACCAGCCTTCTCCCTAATCATGAATTATTCTTCCCTAAGGCTCAATCGGAACATTACTTTAGAAGCAGAAGATTTAATCCTTTTCAGCTGATTGGAGGGAATGATTACAGTATTATTTTCTTGTACAGGCTGTCTCCAGTGAAGGTGCCTTTTTCTGTCCCCATCTTTAATAGGCAGCAATCTTTATTTCCCTGGAGGGAAATGGCAATGAATTTGAAACGGGATAAATCTTCAGGAATGCAAGGTGCTGAAGCTGTAGATCACTGCTGCTTAGTTAATTAGTTTAGCCATGACTTGTTTCATCTCCAAGACAGAATACTTTGCAACAACAGAAACAGTGGGTAGGTGGGAGGTGGGTAGAGTAAGAGAGGAGCAGCCAGCTGAAGGCCCAGGAATAATCAGAGGTCTTAAAGCAGCAATGTCTGGCACATCCCCATGGCACAACCAGAAATATAAAATCAGCAGGGCTTGCTTGACTCCTACCATTCTTTTTCTATGGATAGTTCCAGTTACATAAAGAGACTGTCTTTGTCTGGTAGGAATGGTCAGTGCAGAAGAAAGAACTGGGTAGAAGAACCCCTGTGGAGATTGTTGTTGTTGCCCTAAAAGAATATTTACATACAGGGTTAGCCTCCGACAAAGATTTGGGAGGAAAAAATTTGTTTTTACATTTCGGGATGAATGTTTTTTAAATATCACTACAGTGGAAAGCAGTAAATAATCGACAGATATTTTTTTCCTTTGGGATTGTTTTTTCTTTTTTTTTCTTTTTTATGATTAATATTTCCTGAATGGGGAGAAACAAATGTAGCTTAGGAATTAATTACCGATGTGGAAAGATCCAAGTCTAAGCCTAGCTGTCTTCCTCGCTCTGTTCTATGACCCCAATGGACTGACCACAGGAACAGCCTTTGGTTTCTCAGAAGTCTGGTTAGGTGAGATGCACCTACCACATCCCCTTTGTTCACCACATCCTTTTTATTTTCTTTTTTTATGAACATCAAAGAAAGAAAACAGACCAAATCTAAAGAAGCCAACATAATTATAACAAAGTCCTTGACCGCTAACATATCGTGCATCTGATTTAAAGCAAGAAGCCTGGCTGTCTGTGACCTATTTAGAATTAAACAAGGTCATGCTGCCTTGGCCCTGATTATAAATATAGTACGTTGAAGTGATGAATACAGCGTTCATGAGGAACAGAAGATCGAGAGCACCTGGGGCGGGTGCTTTTCAATCTCTCCTCAGTGCCAAATCAGACGTAAAATAAACAAGCTGGTGGAGAAAATGCCCCAGGACCCATTCATCAAGGCACAGGGCTGACTTTGTTTTCATCAGAGCATAACAGGAGGGCAGGGAAGGGAAAGGGGAGGGAGGAAGGACACATCAGAGCCCTGGTGTGAAGTGCAAGCCTGGCTCTGCCGGCTCTGCCGGCTCTGCCCAGGTCCTTCGTCCCTCTCAGCTCTCAGCTACGCATTCCTCTGCCACCAAGGCAAAGAGAAAGGCTCTCGTTTTTTCTAATCAGAGGGAAAGATAGTATTATGTCCCTGCTTTCTGTCGACATGTTCAATCCTTAGATTTTCCTTGAATTGGAGCATCAGCTAACTACCACCTTCATGGTCTGCTAAAACAACAGGGATTCCAGAAAGTCTCTTCAAGCAACAGCAAAAAGACATAAAGAACGTATGACTGGGAAACTCCTCTTTGGAACAGTTATCTATTGATGCTACAGCTGTCTACATGAGACCAGCTACCTGCTTGTTACCTGGTCAGCATCATTCAGTGTTGCTCCCTTTGACTCCAGACTCCTTTAAAAGACTCCAAACTTCGAAAAAGACCCCCCCTCACCCAGCAGTCCTTCTCCTTCCTCTACTGTCTTCTTCAGTTAATCAAATATTTATCAGATATCCATCTTCCTGTCTTGCACCCCACAGCTTCCCGGTGGCTTCAGTCCTCATATGTCACACCTCCCTGGCCCCAAAGCCCTCCACCCTCCATCCCACTCCCTGAAGTTGTTTCAGGGGTTCCTCTGGCCCTGGCTGGATCCACCTCAGGTTGCACCCACCACAACGGCTCCTAGCAGTTCCTCCAGACCTAGCTACAGCAAGACATCCCACCAGGCCCTGGCCTCTGGGCCCTGGACACTCTTCCTCCAGTCCTGTCCGACCAGAATTACCCCGGTAACTCAGATTCTGTTAGCTGCCTGAGTCTTTACTACCCCTTTTTAAAAATTTTACCTACACAAAATTTTAGTCCAGAAAATAAGTGTTTCACCCCAAATCAACACAAACATAAAATATATGTTACCATCCTGCTATGACAGGAAACAGGAACAGTTACTATGTGCCAGGCAGTAATAGGAGGAGCTTCTGCTGAGTTTAATTTTTCTTCCCCTCCTCCAACAAATTCAGAGAAATAGTCAAAACTGCAAGAGGAAGAGATGGAAGAGAAGTGGGTATTCATGTTACAAAGGAGCAGTCAGAGCAGATCCCAGACTCAGTTTCAGCTTGGATTTCATCTCCCTTAGTTGTACCACTTAAACCCCTCAGGGCCCTGGTCCTCTAGATCTGAGAAAGTATGGGTTAGATTTAGGTCCTTGCCTAATTTACATCCTTGTGGTCCTTGTTGCCCCCAAAACATTAATTGGATTTTATAAAATTGATTTCATTTCCGGACATTTACAGTTCTCTGAGTAATGGGTTACACTCATAGCCCAATTACTTTCTCCAGCTCATGGAAATTTAATTTACTATGTGCAGTGATACACAGTCCCAGTTCTACTGAGAAGTCAACAAAGCCACAGCAGGGTTCACTGGAGGCTCCCTGCCTGCAACACTTACCATCACCGAGAGCTAATGAATTTTCTTCCTATCAACATCCAGCTTTCTCAGCGACTGTTTGGCAATTGAAGCAGATGAGGACAACACGTCCCTCACATAATGAGCTCAGGAAATTCTCTTTCTAAATGAAGGGTCTTGGAGCTGTCATGATGCTTAGTAAATGACAGGCCTCTCTTTAGCGCTGTGGATGGCTATTTGCATTTTAAGAACACCTGACCCTGAGATGTTGCTACTATAGAAATCAGCATGGCCTGTCTGGATTTCAGGCTTCAGTGCTGGCACATGTGTGTTCTTCGCACAACCCACTGGTAGGTTTTGGTGAGGAAGGCATTTTGTCATAAAATTAGTATGATTTTATGTGCTGGGATGAAAATAACTAAAAGGCACTATTGTTCAATTATGAGAACCAAGTCATTCTTGATTTGTTGTCATTTTTTAAAGCATGCTCCCTGAATCTTCTCTATTGGCTGTATAACTGCAGGCCTCATGTGACACATGGGCACTTAAAATCGTGTCGTCTGTGATGTGCCTCAAGCACACACATGCAGCAAGCTACAGCTTCGCTTTCAGCATCTCAAAGCTCCTTATTCTGCCTCATACATTTAGTACAAGGTCTTCTAGTTTTCAGGTCTTTACTGAGGGATTCCAACATGCCCTGACCTGTTCTTAATGGAAAGAACTAGGAAATGAACAAGTTTCTTGCTTTTAGGGAACTTCAATTTAAAAGAGGAAATAGACATGTTTTTTAGAAACAATTTGAGGGCCGGCACCACCTCCAGTCCTGTGCTGCACAGCTGCCGGGTGGGGTCCGTCTAGTTAGGGACCTTGCCAGAGCTGCTTCCTATCTTGTACCCCACAGCTGCCGGGTGGCTTCGGTCCTTGTATGTCACACCTCCCTGGCTCCAGGGCCCCTCCACCCTTTATCCCATTTCCTGAAGTTGTTTCAAGGGTTCCTCTGGCCCTGGCCTGATCCACCTCTGGTTGCACACACCACAACAGCTCCTTGCAGTTCCTCCAGACCAAGCTACAGCAAGACACCCCACCAGGCCCTGGCCTCTGGGCCTTGGCTACTTCTCCTTCAGTCCTGTCCACCACAGCTGCCCCATAAAGTCCCTCGGGACCAGTCCCAGAAAGTGACCACCACTATCCTAGCCCTCTACAGTTACACTCCGCACACCACAACCACTACATGTGATCCACCCAGCCCCATTAGGCAACCCAGCCTCACCCCATCTGGACCAGCTCCACCTCCTATGTCCAGCCCTGGTCCCCTCAGCCTTGGCTCCACTTTCTTGAGGCATCCACCAGACACCCAGCCACAGACCCACTTTAGAATTCTGGCCCGATGGGCTGAAAACTGACACCAAAAACCCTCGACCTCCTGAATCCAGATATCCAGGTACCATCAAAAGCACAAATATAAACCTGGAAAATATGCCCACCCCTCCAAACCACCAACCCCACAAAGAAAACTTGGATGAACTTAAAGACACAGAATTCTAAAGAACAATTATTGTCAGGAGCCATTTGCCTACCTTGAAACTATGCCCTGGTCTAGGGTTAGGCAGAGGTCAATCTTGTTATGCACAGAAGTGCTGTGGGAGCAGGAGGTTTTACTAGCTTGCAAATTTACAGCACCTGAGGGGAAGTGTATCTTGGGTCCAAGGCTGAGGACATTGAAAGAAGGTGTGGGTGGCTTGAATGATTTTACCTATGTAAATATGCGCTTGTTTTTGTGTTGAGCTCTTGAGCTGTTGTTTTGTTCTTCATGCAGCTATAAGGGTATAAATACACTGAGCAAAATAAAGTCAGGGCCTCAGTATTCACTGACAGCCCTCCCAAGTCCATCCTTTGTCTCTCTCTTCATTTCTTCATCCTCACTCCCCCCTTCAGGTACTGTTCGGTTCTGCCAGCAGGCTCCAGCAAATTATAAACATGCTCAATGAGTTCAAAACATTCAAAGAGGACAGAAATAAACACTTGAATGAATTTAAAGAGAACAGGAATAAAATGCCTGCAGTCCAAGTGCGGAAGAGGGGCAGACAGGAGTGGTAGAGAGATGAGGAGATGGAGGTAAAGGCAGTTAAAATGCATTGTATGCATTGTGTGAAATTGTCAAAGGACAAATTTAAGTGATAATTTAAAAAATATTCATGGAGTAGAATTTATGTGGTACTCAATACTTCCCAATGGGTCCTGACATTTTAGCTTGGTGGATGGGCACTCCAGTCTCCTTGGCAGCTCAATAGCACTGCTGCTGAATCCCTAGGGTAGAGTAGATCCAAATTTTGTTCCTTAAGTTTATGGAAGTATGGAAGCCTTTTTTAGTAAAAGGGAAAAAAGGAGGAAAAAAAAAAAATCTCAGCAAGTACTAAATAAAGCATTATCTTTGAAGTGGGATGTCCCTGGAAGAATGTATGGGTGGGAGTCTGAATCTGGTAGGCAGTTAGGACAGCTTTCCCTGCCAGAGAAAAGAGTGTAAAAGTACACGAGTGCTTTGAACAGGCTGCACAGATGTAGCTGACAATGATAAGTGAAGCTGGAGTAAGATGGACAGGGGACAGAGGAGGACAGGGTCTGACTTCGGGAACATGGCATGATGAGTCCTTTCTGGAGGATAAGGATTGGAAACCATGAAAGGGAATGTAACATGATCATATTTAAGTTTCAAAACCACTGCTGGAAACAGTGAAGTGACTGAGCCTGGTACAGCATTTGACATGTGTCTCTGCATAATCACTGAAAATGGCAGCATATCTGATTGAAACCATGATACTAAAGTGTCCTTGTTAATAGTACATTTCTACAGTACAATGCACCATCCCACATGTTGAGATGCTGAGATTACAGGATGACCTTTTTCCCTAAAGTTTCTGAGTCCTGTGGGTTTAGCTGATGTTCAAAGCCTTAAGTGCTGTTCTTCACCACCCACACTGACTCCAGAACTGCCCTCCATCTCCCATCCTGAAATGCCCTCCATCACCCATCCTGAACTGTCCTTAGTCACCCATCCACCCCACACACTGACTCCAGAACTGCCTTCATCCTGAAATGCCCTCCATCAGATGCTGTTGTTTCTGAGTGAGAGCTGCAACTCCAGTATTGAGACTTGATGTAAAGGTAACCCCCAACCCTCAGGAAGTGTGAGAGCTTTCACACAGAGCAAAAAGTTTGCATTTTCTATTATTTGAATGTGTCCTGCAAAATGTTATTTGTGGAAAATTGCTCCCTAAATGTTTTATTTCAATGGCATTTGGAGATGAAGCCTTTCAGTATGTCCAACCTTCAGACAGTATGACATGATCATGTCTTCTACAAAGTTCACATTTGAGAACTATGCTATCAAGTTAACAGAAAATGCAAACAAAAAACCTCTCACAATATTTTAAGAAAGTTTACAGTTTTTTATTAGACCTATTTCATAGCAGTTCTGGAAGACATGTGGTCTAACATTGGCACATTGGCTCGGTCTCATCATGGATTTGATCTGGGATACCCTCTGTCATACTGTGATACAGAAAGAAGGCCCTTAGCAGAGTCAGCATTGTGCTCTCAAACTGCTCAGCCTCATAGCCATGAGCTGAATCACCTTCTGTTCTTTTAAAATTAGCCACTTAGTGCTCAGTTAAAGCAACAGTAAATGGGCTAAGACACTGTCTCAGACACATGATTCTCACTGATTGTTTTAAAAGCAGTTCTGACTTGTACCACCTCAGCTAACAATGCAACAAACTAACTCTGACTTGACACCTAGGACCATGATTCCTCAGTCACCTATTCAAAGTTGTCTCCCAATTTCACTGACATCATCTAAGTGACTTGTTCAGAAGTGTTCTGTCCACCACAGCAAAAATTAAAATAAAATAATTTTTCCCTTGATGACCTAACTTGGATGGGGCCTCCACACCAACTCATCATATTTATATATTCCAGATGATTAATACAGATAATCTCTGTATCTAATAGATCTTCTCTATGACTGGATCATTACTTGAGTGACTTCAGTTTATGTCTTACAGGCAAACCAAAACTTTGAACTTGGTTACTGTGGCAGTTTGAATGAGAATGTCCTCCATGGGCTCCAAGTATTTGGAATTTTGTCTCCAGTTGGTGGTAGATGTAGAAGGTATAGCCTTGCTGAAGGAAGCACATCACAGGGGGTGGACTTAGAGAGTTCTTAAGCCTTTCCAGATCTCCCGTTTCTCTCTGCTTCCTGTGCCTGCCTGAAGATGTGAGCCTGTGCTTTCTGCTGCTACTCTGGCTAATTCCACCACTATGCCTCCCCACCATAATGGACTCTATTTCCCCTGGAACCATAATTTCAAATAAACTCTTCCTTTTATAAGGTCCTTGGTTACAGTGTTTTGTCACAGTAGCAGAAAGGTAACTAATGCAGAAATTGGTATCAGGAGTACGTTGTTGGCTGTGAAGAACCTGGCCATGTGGGTTTTTGGAGGAATGTGGAAGACTTTGAAAATTTGAATTATAAAAGCTGATGAATGCTGTAAGAAAAGCTTAATGAACCATTCTAGTAGGAGCCTGGAAGGAAGTAGTGCTGAGAACATTGTAATTCCAGAGGGAAATTAGGACTTAAGCAGCACTGGGATATTTTGTCAAAGAGTCTGGCTGAGTCTGCCCACAGCCAAAAATCTTTCCTGAACATAAATTGAAAAGCAATGAAAAGGCCAGGATAATAGTAAGTAATATAGTTATATATGATGGGAAGTATGTTTGTTATTTCCTCAAAAATATCTTATTCTGTATTCCAAGAAGATCCTTGGCAAAAATAATCAAAATGAACTCCCAACTTGCCCGATACACAGCTATAATTATAGGCATAGAAAAGAACTTAACAAATATTCATTCAAATTGATAATGGTGTCATATCCTAGCATGAAATCATTGTAACTCTAAGTCCTTCATGTTCTGGGAACAGACTGGACTTAGGGGTCTGTCTACATTGTCCCTGGATACACGGTCCAGTTTTCATCACATACCCAAAATAAAACTCCTTTAAGCACAGGAGCATTCTAGAGGAAGTGTGGTAGGGGTGGGAGCACAGAGCTGTAGCTTTCAGAACACTGTGTCTGCATTCACTAAGGAAAAGAACCTGCCCACAATCATGCTCAAGAAGAGCAAATCCAACTGTAAAATTTAAAACACAATATATAGTGTCATAGACTGAATTCTGTCTCTGAACATGACATATTCAAGCTTTAACTTCTAATATGACTATTAGAAGACAGGATCTATGAAGAAGTAATTAAGGTTAAATGAGACTGTAAAGATTGGACCCTACTTAAATAGGATGGCATCTTCATAAGAAGAGCAAGAATGCACATTCCTGGGGGTGGGGGTTCAGGGAGAGCCAGATGAGAACAAAGCAAGGCTACCATATGCAAACCAAGGAGAAACCAACCTCACCAACATGTTAACTTTAAACTCAGAACCTCCAAAACTATGAGAAAGTTTAAGACACTTAGCCTGAGTTTTTTGTCACAGCAGCCCTAGTGAATGAAGATAAAGGGTAAAAGAACAAAGAAATATTATGGAATTGACTCATCCTGTTTCTAGGCTGAAAAAAGAAACTGTTTAAATTGAGAATTGAGGAGATGGTAGAGGGACATTCAAAGTTTCCAGTCTGCCATTAATTGCTCCAAATGCCTTGTATCTGCTGAGCGATTTAATCTTCAGGAACCTAGAATTAGATATCATTATCCTCATGTTGCAGGTAAGGAGACAAGCAATGGCCAAGGCCATTATGAGGTGGTGGAAGTTGAAATTACTGATGTGTGAATCCCAGGCAGGAAAGTAGTACCCACACCTGTGGCCTTGCTTCTTCTTAGCACTTAGTTCTTTGTGAGAGAGGACTCTTTTTCTTAGTAGGTGCAACCTATTTTTTATTTGTATCATGTGACTATATCATCATTCAATGGTGGAGACAATTTGTTCCTCAGAAGCACTCTTGAATCAGCCCTATTTTATCTGACTTTTCCTGTCCTCTGATCGTTTGTGTTTGGTGTGTTGTTTTAGAATTGAAAAGTGGATTCTTTCTGGTTTATCACTATAGAGAATAAAAAAAATGACTCTCATATTGCATATTTCTTGATTTTTTTTTCAGACTGTGCTATTTCAGAGTAAATGCCACATGATTCTCCTACTTTATTGTCACTAATTTATTTAAATTGGTTGCAGTTGCCTGGTAGCTAAGGAACAGAAGTTTTATCTTTTTGTCTTCCATAAATCCAAACTTTTGACTCTGTTTTCAGAGCACTGAGGATTCTGAAAGTGTAATATCTTGGTCAGTTAAGGTTGCTATAGCAGAATACTCAAAAATGAGCCAATTGTGCATATGGAGCTTCAGCAGGAAGACTACAAATTCATCATGGACTACATAGTAATATCCTGCCCAAATAAACAATAACAAAACACAGGTTACCATAGACTGGTGCTGTGGAGCACTATCTTCCAAGCAAAACAGCTACTGCCTTCATTAGAACAGCTGTGACTACGTGCAAGAGACTCCAGAGTTTGGATTTGATGACTATAAATGTTCCATCATAGAAAGAGAAAGTGGGGAGTGTCATTGGATTTTCACCTGATTCTGGCCCCTCTGTCGTGCCCCTCCTGAAAAATGTACATATTTCTACCCTAATCACATCTGTCCTTGAGATGTACCCAGGCTGGGAAAGGTTAACTGAAGTGAGACCTCCATCTGCACATCTGTGAGGAAGTCATTCTCATTTTTTGTGAAAATGACTCTTATGCAGTTGTTTTGGGTTCAGCCAAGTCCCTAAAACTAGACATTCACCGTATTCTATAAGTAACCCCAAAAAGCTCACTTTACCCCAAGGTGAGCTACGGTGGAATTTCCCTAGAGTTTGTCATTGGAGACTTAAGAGGAAAGAGAAGATGTTGTTTATTTCTCCTCAGGGAGAGAAATCTTACAACTGGGTTTCCTAAACCACAAATATTTATTTCTCACCGTCTGGGGGCTAGCAAATCCTGGCATGTCCAGATCCAGTATCTTGGGGAAATCCTTCTTCTGATCTGCAAATGGTATTCTTTTACTGTATTCTTCTGTGGAAAAGAATGAGAAAACTTGCTTCTGTTCTCCTCAGACAGGCACTAATCCCATAGTGAGGGATTCATACTATGACCTAGCTGTCTCCCAAAAGCCTTCTAAAACCATTACCTTGGAGGTTCAGGTTTCACCAGATGTATTTGGGAAAAACACAAATATTCACTCCATTGATGATACCTTTAAGGATCAAATTTTCAATTAAATGCAAAATTTCCAGCATTTGGGGGTGAAAAGCAACCTCTGCAGCTTGAGGACTAGAAATCTGTACTATCATAGCTGTAGAGCTATGTTATTTTTAATGTTATGTTGAGTCAGTCTTGCTTTAGCTAATTAGATAGGTAAATAAACTTTCTTTTGTTCTCAGCATGTCATAATCTCTTTAACTTGTCGATAAATATCACTCTAGGAAATGTCAATGAAGTTAAAGAAATTCAAGTTAAAAATAACATTCTTGTTACAGGAGAAATATGAACAAAATTGTGACAACAGAATTCAGATGAAAGCCTAAGGGAGTATGCAGATTTGAGGCATGGGAGGATGGGTGGCGAAATCATCTATGAGACAGGACCACAGAATGCAGAAACCTGAACCAGCAATGTTTCTTCAGGTTAAAGGTGCAGACATTGGGTTTTATTAATATTTCAGGATGAGAATAATTTCTCAAAAACAGAGGACTATAATTCCAGTGCATCAGGGACAGCTGGAATATTCTTCAATATATTCTTCCCTGAGATGAAATTGACATGAGAAACCAGATTCTGAACATGGGGTTACTTGGAAGGCCTAAGGTGCTAGGGAGAAGGTTCTTCATGTCACATGTGTTTGGAACCTGAAGCAATAAAGGCAGGCTGTCCCGGGCTACTCCCTTAGGTAGCATGAGCTTTACAGGGACAAGATGTTCTCCCAACTTTGTACACTTTCAACAGCTGCTGGAAAATTACTAGGGTAGCCAGACTATTCCACGTGCTTCTAAGTCAATAGAAATCACTGTGACAACAAGCTCGGGAAACGGATTCCCTACCTGGCAGAGATCCAAGGTCACACAGCACCATAGCTCCTGTCTTGAATGGAAGAAACTTCTTCTAGACAAAAATCTAGTCTTATTTAAAGTTAAGTTTACCATAACATGATTCTCTTTCCACAAGAATCTCTTTAGTTCTTCCTCCTCTGTCTAAAAGCGTGTTGACAATCAACTAGTGTACTCTTCCTCACCACCCAAAATTGTAAAAAGAATGTATATACCAACCAGCAGTGCAGAATGCCTTGAAAATTATATTGAAAAAAAAATTAGAAAAATTAAATATAAACCACTGCAGAGAGTCTTACCTCATATACTTTTCATTCAGCATGACCCATAGCAGATATACCATAGACCAAAAGTTAAAACCACTACAGAAGGCAAAACATCAGTTGTTATCATATTTTGTACATTGATTTTATCCAAAGACAAAAATATAGCAAGTTTTAGAAGGTGTGAGAGGACTATATAAGATACAGGAATGGAGAGAGAAGGAAGGTGATAAATTAATCAAGATTAGGGATTCAAATATGGGCTCTCTAATTATGAGCTATACAGAAACGTATCTATAAGATGAGGTTGATAACATTGAAGAGGTTGATAACATTGAAGACTTCAAAGAATTTGGGGAATTGAGATAAGCAACTTTAATATGCCTGACCTGTGGAGATAATAAACTGATGTCATTTTAGAGAAACTTCCTTTTTTGATCATTTCCTTTTGTCCCAAAGCTATCACACGTCTTTTCAGTCAAATGAAACTTGATGAAATCTCTTCCTGATCCTCTTGATGTTTCTACAGATTGAAGGACACTACTTTCTTTTGTCTGAAAATTAGATGGCTTACAAATGAGAATCTGCTATTCTAACTATGAAATTTGATTGAAATCTGTGAACAGGGATGTATAGAGTCTCATCATAGTCTGAAAGCTGAAGGTCACAAACCAGAAATGTTCATTTTGTTTCAGTTCTTTCTATGTTTAATATTAATTAATTACCTAATTACTTATTTATTGTCTTCTTGAGATAGGGTCTCCCAGTAGCTCCAGCTGACTTGGAACTCACTATGGGGACAAGACTAGGCTGAATCTCACAGAAATCAACCTCCTTCTGCCTCACAGGGAGCTGGGACTGAAGATATGTGTCACCACATCTGGCTTGGACTTAATTATCTAAATGTTTTTTGAAAAATCATCAGTTAATCAAAATTCTTATAGTTCTAAACAGAAGAGTACCTTAGTATGACTTCAACTGAGTGAAAACAACCTCCCTCCATCACTGTCATGAGAAGGCCTTTGAGTATATGTAACCAAAACTAGCTTGTATTTACCCACATTTATGTCTTTTATTTGCCTCTCACTCTTCCCTTTGCAATTCATTGTACTTATTGAAGCAATTGTATCAATAAGTCTTTTAGAAGAAAGAATAAGTGATTGGTAAAATCTACAAATAGTGAGCAGAATAATAAACTCTCAGTTATCATGTGTCCATATATTTAGCATTTTCATAACTAATTAATATCTAATATCTACCTTTTGTCAAACAAAGTATGAACTGAAGTTCCCGGAAAAAAAAGACATATCCACGTTAAAGATTTTACAGGACTGTTTTATTAATTAGAACTTAATATTTGTGATGAGTTGGAATTTTGAATATCCATAACCAAATTATCTTGGGCTATCATTATGTCCATTAATAATCATCTGTTGCCCACTTCTGTGCCTGACCTTCAACTATTCCTTCAACTATCAGGTAGAAACTTCAAAATACTTGAACTTAGCAGACCAGTAGTAGACTAGACCAACAAGAAAGCTAAGACTATCATTGGGTAATATCCAAAACCTACAACTAGTTTTCTCTGTTTCATTATAACTCACTTACTTGATATTCCCACTGATGTGTTTAGAAAATACCTTAATTTATGACTCTTGTTTATCTATGACTATAAAATCTCATAAACGCTCTTCTACATTGCAATATGTTCTAAGGGAAACGTGAGTCTGTGTTCCTGGGCTACGTATATTTGGTTCAAGTATCAATTAGGTCTTTTAACATTTGAAGTGGAAGCTATGTTTTGCATCAAAATTTTTGGCACCAAACATAGGCTCCAAAATTATTCACTTTCAATGGATGAGTGACTTGGATGGGTGCCAGATGAGCTGTATGGGAACTCAAAACTGAGAGATTTTCAATTTTCCCCAAACCTCTCTGTCAACATAGTCTGTAGGACCAAACCAAATGCCTGAGATACCATAGAATAGACTTCCCTGCATGAAGAGATCAGAGCTGGGCAGGACCTGACTTTTCGACAGCAAAGAACAACTAAGGAACCCATAGTCATAGCTCCAAAGAAAAACTAAGTCATTCTCCAAAGTTGGGAAATTTAAACTGTATATATAACCCTAAACATACACACACCTGCTATGACCTCATGGAACAAAAGTTCCCTCAGATCCGTATGAAGTATGTGGGCACAACATGAAAAAAACTCAGCAAGGATATATGAAAAGAATGGAAAGGAAAAATTTTTAATTAAAGAAAAAAAACACAAAAAATAGTCACTAACATATAGTGAATTTCAGGGATAGAAGACAAAGTTAAGACAACAAAAAACTCAGAAATACACAAAGAGTTAATTAATGAACGTTAATTTCTCAAGAATTCAGGCTATAATCAAGAGCTCAAACTTTAGAATCTGTGGAGTAATAGAGGGAGCTGTGATGAAAACAGAAGGAATAAAGGAGCTACTTAATGAAATTATAGGAGAAATAATAAAGAAGTAAACTGACAGCTAAATTCAAGAGGCATGTAGAATCCCAAAGGACATGACCAGAGAAGTAGAATCTCTCCATGTCAAGATGTCAAAAATACAATGTTAAAAAAGTACTCAGGGCTCAGAGACCATTTCAGAAGAAAAAGCAGAAAGATTGTAAGAGCCAGGGGAGGAGGAACATGACCATGAGGAAACAGAGTCCTACAAGCTCCTGGGGACTTGTGTATATGAATTTACAGCAATGGAATCAGTATGCACAAGACCCATGCAAACTCAATCAGACAAAAACCAGCATAGAACTGGGGAAGTGGGCAGGATGTCACAAATTTGATGAGGAACAATTGGCAGCTGATCACTGCTGGATGAGGGAGAGTTGGTCTTCTTTAAGGAAGTGTTGCTAGACAGGCTGAACAGGCTCCACTGGATGAATGCGCACTGAGGGACACACACAAACTCTATAAGCCTTAACACAAATGACAAAATGCATGAAGTCTTGTGGGTGGGATATTAGGGGTACAGATAGGAGATGGGACTAAATGTGATTAAGATGTGTGAAGTTACTAAAATTCAATAAAATATATTTTAAAAAATACTACAAGCTGTGAGGGAAAACCAACTCATACACAGCAGCAAGAATATCAAAACAACTTCAAATATTTAATCATAGTAGAATATCATGGAATTATTATTCCAAGCCCTGAAAGAAACTGATGATGAGTGAAAAGTCAGGAATCAATCATGGCAACAGAGGAAACCAGCAAAACTCAAAAAATAACAAGAGGAAGAAAAGAAATATCAGTCAAGCCAACCAGAATATTTAACAACAGCATAGAAAATAACAAGTCTGTTTCAGAAATTACCTACATGTAAGTACCTTCAGCTCACGAATAAAAATGTGCAAACTAACTCTCTGAATTTAAAAATGAGAACCTATTGTCTTAAAGAAATACACTTAGCTAGTAAAGATAACTGAGTGCTAAAAGACAAATACCCAAATCAGACTACCAACAAACAGAAGCATGAACAAGCAGCCGTAACTCTTCTATCTGATACAGTAGACTTCAAAATAAGACTGGTCAGAAGAGATAAAGACAGCCCATTCACCAAGAAGATATAACAATTTAAATATTTATAAACAGAATATTAAGGCTACTAGTTTCCTAAAACAAACAATAAAATGCAAAAAAGGGTCACATAGGTTCTGACACAATAATATTAGGATACTTTAAGAATCTTTTATTTAGATAGATCATCCAAACTTAAAATGAGCAAAAACTTCAGAGCTTAATTTTACCAGAGGTCAACCAGACTTGCCAGGTATCTAAAGAACATTCTAACCAATACACATTCTTCTTAAGTGGCACATGGTACCTTCTCCAAAACTGGTCATGCCATAGGCCACAAAGCAAGACATAACATAGACAAAATTTCGGAGCTAGTTCCTTTATCCTACCATACCACGGTGGATTGAAGGAGAAATAAGAAGAGAAATATTAGGTACTATATAAGTACTTAAAGTCTAAACAATACTCTTTTGAAGGAACAATGTTTCACTGAAGAAATCAAGAAATTTAATAGTTCCTAGAAACAAAAGTTAGCACAACACACCAAATTCTCTGGGACACCGCTAACATACTCTTATCTACCTATAAGTGTCCACATTAAAAATCAGAGAGTTGCTGGAAAGATGGCTCAGTGGTTTAGAGCACATAGTACTCTTCTGGAGGACAAGAGTTCAAGTCTAAGCATCTATGTCAGATGACTCACAGTTGCCTTTAACTTCTTGCTCCATCCAGGGAATCTGACATCCTCTTCTGGCCTCTTCAAGCACACACAGAACACACAACACACAACACACACACACACACACACACACATACATACACAATTTTTTAAAATGATAAAACATTTTTTTAAATCAGAGTTATTTAACAAAATAACCAAATGATATATGTTAAGGCTCTAGAAAAACAAGAAGCCAATCCCCAACCCAATATATGGCAAGAAATAATTGAAATTAAGAGAGACATTAATGTCTGAAAGAACAACATAGAATTAATCAAAGAACTAGTTCTCTGAAAAAATTTACAAGATTGGAAAAACTCCTAGAAAAAAAGAAAAATTCAAATTAATAAAATTAAAGATGAAAATGGAATTGCTGTAATAGAATCAAATAAAATCAAGAATATCATTAGGTAATAACATTTTGAAAACATTCTTTTTTAAGCTGGAAAACAGAGAAAATGGATAAATTTCTAAATGTATATGTCTTACCAAAATAAATCTAAAATACATAGCTAACTTAAATAGGCAAGCAATATCATTGAAACAGTAATTTCAAAGTCTCCCCACAAGCTCGGCATGGCAGTGTATGCCTTTAATCACAGCACTTAGAAGGCAGAGACAGGCAGATTTCTGTGAGTTTAAGTTGACCCTGGTCTGCATAGTGAATTCCAGGCCAGCTGGGGCTACAGGGGACCATGTCTTAAAAAGACAAAAAAAAAGTCTCCCCACAAAGAAAATACCAGAACCAGATGGATTCACTGCTGAATTCTATACTTTTAACAAAGACCTAATAACAACATTTTTTAACTTTTCAAAAGAACAGAAAGGGCATGAAAACTACCAAATTCATTATATAAAACCATTATTATCATAATACCAAAATTGATAACGTGATAACAAAAAAGATAATTACAGACCAATTTCCCCAAGGAATGTAGATACAAAAATTCTCAAACCAATAGCTTGTAACTGAATTCAAGAATACATTACGAAGATAATACATCATGTAGTTGGCTTCTTCCTAGAGATGCAAAGATAGGTTGTACACCAATCACTAAGCATAACCCGCCATGTAAATACAGGACAGATTTCACATTAGCATCTCCGACATGCATTTGACACAGTTCAAAATGCCTTCATGATAAAAGTCTTGAAGAAACTGAAGAAATCAGAAATGGCTATACCTCAAGGTAATAAAAAACTATATAGGACAAACCTATAGCCAACATTATCGCACATGGGAAAGAAGCTATGAGCATTTCCTTTAAAGCCTGGAACCAGGTAAGAGTCATCCTCTCCATTTTTATTTGATATAACTTTTAGCTGAGAAATAATATAAAGATTTTTTTAAGGCGGATGAAAATAGGAGATGAAGAAAACATTTCCCAAAGAAGAAATACAAATGGCCAATACATTTTTACAAAGTAATCAACATCTATATCTTTCAGAGAAATGTATACTTTGAGATTATGTCTGACTCCAGGCAGAATGGCTACCCTTAAGAAAAAACAAAGGCAACAAATGTTGATAAGGATGTAGACATAGGAACCATTATCTACTGCTGTTGGAGTATAAACTATTAACTGGTATCAATGCTGAAAAGAGAAAACCGCTAATCCACAGTCTTTTCAAATAGTAGCCTTTCAACCTTCTCTGTTCTTTTCTTGATCTCATACAAATTCTGTTAGATTTCACAGCCCAGAAAATTCGCTTTGGGGGTAGTTCTAATTACAGGGTAACTATATTCTGTGTACTATATACAGATTGCTATGTTCTGATCCTGAATATTTTATTTTATTTTGGGAGTGTTCTTGTTTTGTTTTGTTTTGTTTTTTTGGGACAGGATCTGCCTGTAGCCCAAGCTTTCCTGGAACTCACTATGTAGACAGATTCACAAAAATCCGCCTGTCTCTGCCTCTTAAGTGCTAGAATTAAAGCCTTTTGCCACCAGACCCAATAATTCTGAATACTTTAATAAAAACAAAAACAAAAGAGTTTCCAGTTTTATCCTCGTTACCTGAAAACACTGCAGAGATAAATAAATATGCATGCTCTCGTGGAAATGTCCTTACAGGAAATGGTTATGGAGATTTTCTTGATTCATATACTGCATAAACAGTATCTTGTATTTCAGTAATGTAATGCTAATATGTTGGAGACCCTTGGAAAAATAAAGCCAGCAAATACTTCAAATATACATGCAGACATGAATTTTTCCAATTAAGAGTTATCCTGTTTAAAGTATGCTTATTTGTGAAGTGTCAAAGGTACTAATCCATGCCAGGAGCTGTTTGCGGAACTTCATGAGCAAATACACTTCAGCAAAGAAAAACATTTGATATCAACCAAATTATTTCTTTTGGGGGGTGGAGAGTGGGAGTTGGGGCAGGAATTCACGTACCCCAGACTGGCTTTGAACTCATTATGTAGCTAAGAATGACCCATAACTTCTGAGCTCTAACTTCTCCTCTTCCAATTGTTGGAATTTTAGGCCTGTGCCACCATGCTCAGTATATGCTGTACTGGAGAAAGAACCCGGGTTTCAAGCATGCTAGGTAAGCACTCTACTAACAGGGCTAGAGCCACGGTCCCCCAGTTCTCTTTTTTGCTGCCCCATAATGATTTTTTTGTTTTCAACAATTTTTCAAAATCAAAGTCGTATCTAAGCTGACAGTGTCTTTGGCAAATTTCAACTAGATGTAATTTGAACCATCCAGGGAAGCAAAGCATAAACAATGAGGTTCTTATTGGTCATGGTGACAGATCTTTACTGTAATACTGTCTCCGGCATTAGCAAGCTTAAAAAGAAATTAATTAAAGAAATACTAGAATTTTAAATAATGCACCTACATTATAAGCATGTGTCCTGTGTCAAGAAATTATCTGAGAACTCAGTAATGTTAAATATTGAACAAATAAAAAGATACCTGAGACAGCCCCTAAGGAATTTCTCTTTAATCTTCAGAAGATTCTTTGGTTACCATTTGCATACAAAAATGTCACAAAGGGTGGAAAAAGAACCCAAACTCTCCTGTTTATTCTCAGATAATTTCTACATGACATAAGGCTGTTTGCTTTCCAAGAGAGAAGAATGTTTTTATGTGTCCCGGAGTCACTCACTGTTCCTTACACACACATGCGCGCACACACAAATACACATTATGACAAAAACTTACTTTTAACTGTCAACATTTTCAGAGAAGTTATTGTATTTCCAAATTTTCAGAAATTTTCTTTGTATTTCAGAATTATAATACTGGTTTTTTGGTGTTAATATAAACCACAATTTACTTTGAACACACTGACATTGTGCAGAGAATCTGGGTATTCCGCCTCACCTACACCATGCTTCATAACATTTATCCAGATTTCCTTGCATATTCATATCTCTAATTACACTAATGACAATAGAAGTTGTATATGCAAAACTCTAGACCTTAATAATCACATTACTAGAACCTACTAAAATGGCCTACACTGTTCAAAGAACTTAATGGAATCAAACAAAAGGTATAAAAATACTTTCCATGTAAATGAACTTTGTAAACTTAAAGACTTTCCCAAGAAAAATAAACCAATGCTCCAAAAGGTCAAAGTCCGTCAATACCTGACAGTTAATATATGACAATTCTGTCCTCTTAAATTTTGTAAGCTTGTTTCAGATGCTGAAGAAAAAAGTTCAGCAATGGGTTTTATGAAAACTGTATTGATAACATATTGTTCAGAGGTGTAACAATGGGAGCAGAGTCTGTTCTAGTTTGCTTTATGCTATGAACCTGGAGGAGAGTTTATTTCATTTTAGAGATTACATTCCATCATCAAATGGAGGACTTTGGGAGGGGATATACTTCCAGTGCCTAAAGGAGTATAAAGATGATTAGATGTTCTATACGAAATGCATAAAAATTCAATTAAAAATTGAATGTTTTTTAAAAAAATTACTCAATGGTTTTTTTGCAAAGGAGGATGATCAAAGGAGAATGTATAGCCAAAAAGTGGTATGAGGGTCCATGGAAGCAAAATTACCAAGAGCATAAATCATGGATAAGTGGGATTCTGGCTAAAACCACCAAGCTGGATTGTTGCTGAAGGTAGAGGCTTTCAGAGTCACCAGGGCAAAGGGAGTGGGTGTACAGAGAATGATGCAAAGTTAAGGGTGGAGAACTCTAGCACTGAGTTTCATCCCCAGCTCTTCATGCCTTAGAGAAACTGATTGTACAGAAAAGTATTAAAAATCCTTAAAACGTATACTCAAAGAAAATCCTAAATATTGCAAAATGGAAGGAAGAAGGGAAAAAGGAAAAGTAGAAATGTTAAAAATATTATGTTAGTGGAGTTAAAACACAATATTAAATGAGGGAAACTCCATATTCTACTGGGAATAGCTTTCTGTTTTCACATTATCAAGACATGTAGGCATCATAGAACAAGAAGACAGAAAGTAAATTTCAATGAACTAGAAAAGATAAATGATTCATGTAGTAAATGGGATGACTGTTGCTTTGGTCAAGACACTGAGAAAATGAGGAAAATCCAATAAAAAACAGTAATATTAAGATAAAGAGGAAGAAAAAGCTCAAGTATAAGAGCCGTTGTGTGAGCCAAACATAGGGCCATGCATTAATGCAATAAATACACACAATGAAAACTGAAAATAATAACAAAAGAGAACAAAATGAGCAATGGATGCTCAATTGGACAGAGGATAAGAATGAATGAATGAACAGCTTATGAAAATAGATGTACAGATTTACCCTGTCTAGTACAATCACTTAAATCTTTGTTTAATATTGTTGAAACAATTATCTTTTTAATATTTTATACATTATCTCTTTGGGGACTCTTCTCTTTTACCTGTATGTTGTAATGGAAATTTTGAAAAAGAGCAAATGGTATGTTACTCTTTTTCACCTAAAAGGAGTATATTAGAAAATCCACATCACATTCTTCACAGAACTAGTGAAAAACATCCTAAAGTTCATGTGGAGGCACAAGAGACCCTGGATAGACAAAGCAACCCTGAGCACAAGGAGAAATGTGATGGTGGGGAATGACTACACCAGATTTCAGACCCAGAGACCAATGGAATATAATTGAAGACTCAAACATGAATAAATGCCATCTGATATTTGACAAACGGGCCAAGAACACTCACTTCAGGAAAGATAGTATCTTCAGCAAATGGTGCTGGCAAAATGAGATATCCACCTGTAAAAGAATGAAACTAGACCCTTACTTTTCACCTTGTAAAAAGTCAGCTCCAAGCGGATCAAAGATCTCAATGTGAAGCTTCAAATCCTGAAACTGTAAGAAGAAAATATTGGCAGTAACTTACAAGAAATAGCTGTAGAAAAGGACTTTTAAAATCAGACAGCACTTGCTCAGGAAGTAAGGTCAATAATCAACAAGTGGGAACTCAGTAAACTAAAATGCTTCTGTATAAAAAGGAAACAACCAAGAAAGGGAAGCAAAAAGTCACAGAGTGGGATAAAATCTAGACCAGTGACACATCTGACAGAGGTGTAACATTCAGAATATACAAAGAACTCAAAAACCAAAGAATCAAAAGACATGACACCATTAACAGATGGGCTAAGGATGTGAGCAGAGAGTGCTCAAAAGAAAAAAATAAAAATGGCTAAGAAATATCCTAACAAGTGCTCATCCTTAATAATTAGGGAAATGAAAATTAAAACCACTTTATGATTTCATCTTACCCCAGTCAGACTGGCTAAGATCAAGAGAATAAATAATACCAAATGCTGGAGAGGATGTGGGGAAAGAGGAACACTCATTCACTGCTGGTGAGATTGTAAACTTGTGCAATCTCTATAGAAAGCAGTGTGGAGAACTCTTAAAAACCAAAAAATGAGCCTACCGTTTAACCCAGTTATACCACTCCTTTGCTTATACCCAAAGGACTCATCCTTTTGCAGAGATACTTGTACATCCATGTTTGTTGTTGCTCTTTTCACAATAGCTAAGAGATGGAAGCAAACTAAGTGTTCCTCAGTGGTGAGTGGATAATTAAAATGTGATATATTTACACAATGGAGTTCTACTCAGCATTAAAGAAAGATAAAATCATAATATTTGCAGGTAAGTGGATGGAACTAGAAACTGTTATGCTAAGTGAAGTAACACACTCAAAAATATATACAACATATGTTTGAAAGGACCTGAGAGAGAAGAGTAGCAGGAGACAGGTGTTACTAAGGGAGAAGTAGATAAAAGGTGGACATTTAAATGGGAAGAGAAAGGGAGGTTATACAAGGAACTATGGAGATAAAGGTAAAGGAGCTCAAGAAAGATGGGCCATAGGAGACTGGTATTATCAAGGAAGTAATGAAGAAATGGGACACCTTATAATGAAGGCATGGAGAGAGTTAGCAGTGAGGGGGGCGGGATAGGGATAAACAGTACCTAGTTAATGTGAAATATCAGAGAGAATCGTATTAGTCTAACATCCTTATGACAAATTCCATGTACAATATCTTTACATAAGTCCATGTGCATAGCTGAAGGTTATATAACAAGAAACAGTGCAAAGCTGGAGAAAACATCCTTTGAGTTATTGGCCAGGATGGTCCAGCAGACTCCCAAAATTACACAGGCTTTCCATTCAGCCCTTGATTGCCTCCCAGAACTTGAAGGTATTGCTAAAAATATCACATACTTTGGAGACCAAATTTGGAGCAATAGATATGGAACTGACTTGCAGCCACTTCCTATAAAGACTGTCTCTAATAGCTCCAGAGATCACTATGCAAGCAGCCAAGGGAGAATATCTATTGATGGCTCAACACCAGCTTCATGACCAAATAACTCCACCAATGACTGACACAGCACTCAACATTTGTGCAGCAGTGACACTTATCTTGGGGACATTCATAGGCTACCTAATTGGTTTTAGAGCCAATTCAATGGGAGGAAATTCATGTGTGGTACTATAATCATAGCCAAATACATATGGATAAAGAAGTCATAGATCTTAGAGAAATCCCCAAGGCTGTCATATCCATAGGCTAATGCAACTTCAAAATAAGTGCCAAATATATTATATCCTTATATTTACAGTCAAGTATGCCAGTGACTACTCATCAAAGAAGTTTTTGTTGCACCAGATGGAGACTACTACAGAGTACCACAACTGGTCACCCAGATACTGTCAGTAAATTACTCATGTCTAAACAGCACATTTACAATGCAACCTCTATACCAAAGCCTCATGCAACATGGAAAAGCAGCAAAGAGGACACTAATGAATCTCTCAACTCTCACTAGTGAAGCTTGCTTGTGCAGCAGAGGGCCAGTAACACAAAGGTCACAAATGAAGTTAATCAGACAAAAGCCCAACATGTACCTGGAGAAAGGTATAGCAGACCCCAATATTTTCTGAAGACATATTGGCAACTGAGTACTGTTGGGTGAGGATGAAAAACATCTTCTTAAAGCGAGGGGCACTGGATAGGCAGACTAGACTTCAGTGGATAAACTTGAACCGAGGAACATTTGGGGACACTAACTTCACACAATATACCTTAACACAAATGAGATAATGTATGATTTCCAGTTGGGAGGTCATGAGATGGTGCTGGTCTGGAAGGGGTATAAAGATGATAAAGATTCATTGAGATATTCTCTAAGAAAGACACTATGATTCAATAAAAAGCTATATTATTTGATGAATTTTAAGAATAAAAATGATCTTCTACAAAAACTTAGAATAAAAATTAACGAGTACTATTACATCTACTGAGCATGGGTATATACTCACTTTGATATATATATCAAGAGAAGACTTCACATTCCCCAAACGTTGACTGTTTCACAGAGATATAGAGGCTGGTTTCAATAAAGTGCTAGATGCTCACTTGGACCTCCAGATATATGATGAAAACCTAAAACTAAATCAGAGTTTGGCATTACTACCTTAATTTTGCATGTCCCATTTGTCACCTTTAAGCTCTATATTAGTCCTTCCTCAGCTGTGCATATAGACATGTTATTCATTTAAAGAGTGTCATTTAATATTAGCAATTTTCTCCTTCAAGGCTGAGATAATGCTAACATTAAGATATTTGCAAGGTTGCAGGAACAGTGAGCCAAGCCAGCAGATCACCCCATCACAGCACTGCCCCCTACACAGAAGCAATCATATCATCCTTGGAAATGATCTTCCCCTCAAGTGATAATAACTCTGATAAGCCAGCAGGACTGACAAAACCTGAACTGAAATAATGATAAGCCATACTACAGTTTGACTAAAACTACTTAACTATGCACAGCTTTTGCACACCCATAATAAAATACTATGGACACTTAGGTCCATTCTTTTCACCCTTACTTTTCCTGTTTGATTCTTAGAGAAAGTGGCTAGATCTAATCCTCTTCAGTAAGACTCCCTAAAGTCAGACCCCATTCAGACCTTAGATTTTAGTAATCATTATTCTTTTTTCATTTAGTAATTTTTCATGTCTATTAGTATTTCTAAATCTTAATGACATACTTATCATGAAAAATAATTAAATTTTACCATCTGATTTCTACAGTTTATTCTTTGACTGTGACCAGTACAATTAGATATAAACATATCAATTCTTTAGATGTTCATGCAAATATATACTCTACACTGATCATATCCCCCATAGACTCACACCCTCCCTTTTCTCACCACCTGCCCTATTGTCTGTTCCTTATGTCCTACACACTGCCATTTCTGCTCAATGCTATAAGTCATGAGATACCAGGAATTTCTGAATAATAAAAAAATGATCATTTGAAACACACTAAATGTGATCTTTGCAAATAAATTAAAAATCTGGCTTCTAGAAAAAAACTCGTTAGATAAATGAACTCTCTGGGTTTAAAGCAGAGGAGAATCATTGAAAGGAAATTTATGATTAGGAATAGAAAAGTAAAGGTGACCATAGGTAGACTGGAAGTGAGACTAGGCAACTGCATAGTAACTAAATTGAAAAGATAGAAGTAATAAACTTCTTGAAGAAAAGCTCCTAAAATTGACTTGAAATGTGAGAAAATTTTAATAAAATAGATTATTATGTAATATAACCCTGATGTTATTAATAATTCTCTGAAAAAGACAGTATGGGAGCTAGAGCAGCTGAAAATGAACTGGGCACCACCTAGATGCTAATCCCATTACCCACATACCCCATAAGAGTTCAGTGAATTTGACCATGATGGCTGCTTCTGAATGATGGCTCACCACAGAAGGGGCAATACATGCACTTCCTAGGGTAGTATGGATGATGTCTGTCTTAAGAATTTTTCTTGCAATGAGGCCCAGTGTTCGACCCTGCCCCTCTGGGTCTGATTGACTAAGCAAGTAAAGTGTGCTCTCCAATTAGAAAAATCAGACTTTATTGGGGATAATTTACAAAGGATTTATCAGGAGAAGGTGTGTGATCTCATATTGGTGTCTACATTTTGATCAGAGCCTCCATGGACCTCCAGCACCATCAAGATGGTGACCTGCCACATAAATGCGTGTCTCCTACCCAACATTCGCTGCTTTCCCCCTAGGTCCTCCCCCTCGAGTAACTGGTTGGTTGGAGAGTAGTTGACTCTATTGACTTCCTTTCTAACAATCAAATTCTTAGAGATGTGTCTTGCCATTGTTTCTCACTTGCAGCTGCATTTGGATGCAGTGCATGAGACCCCCATGGGCATGTTCATTGAGCCAGAGGGAAACTCCATGTAAATTAACCCTAGACCCCACCTTTTTTTTCCCTGGCTCTTACACAGTTTTCCATAACAGTCAGTGAGCCTTGGGAGCAAGGTGGGGGGCGATAACAGGTGTAGGATGATGTTCTTGCCTCTATGGCATGGATTATCATCTGGCTTCAGTGATGCTCCTTCTACTATATAAACACAGGCAACAACAATAACAAAAGCAATATCCACACAAACACTGATTGCTATAATAACATAAACTATGAGTGTAACGCAAATGCTTGGATAATACCTAAGTAGGTGCATTGCATTCATCTTACAAACATTTAGTGGCCAATTCAGAGGAGCCTATAATTCCCCTACTATCACTGGGGGTCAACTTTTCTCACAGTAGCAGATGTGTGTTCCCCCCCTAAGGACTGGTCCTTAAATCCAATTAGAAATCTGTCAGTTGTATATATACTAGACAAGCCACTATTACACCAGCCAGAAGATCTTGCTTGGCATCTGATAGTGGAGCAAGCAAGATCCATCATTAAGCATAACTTTTCAGGACCATTCTCCCATAGCAGTCTGCATAGCACCCTCTAGCACTATGAAGGCCAACCATCCATTTGCAAGGAGTTTCCAGCTTTGTCCTAGCAAGATCTCTCTTTTCTAAACTCAAATCATGCCACATCTTCAGCAATAGGATCTTACCATCTGCTTCCAGTGTGCAACCAGCATAATTGCCTTTTTGTTGTAGAGGGGGCCTCCCAGGCTTCCCTGGCCAACAGCTCACATGGGTAGCAACCCACACCTTGTACTGGAATTTCTAGTTAACAATTATATAAAGTATCTTTTACTCTTTGGCATCTATAGGCCAAGGTTATTGTAGGCCTTTCTTCATTGTCACAGTGGATACTACTTGTGCCTTACCCAACCACAGAGTTCCCCAGAATTTCATAGCTATACCTCACCCTTGCACCCTGTATGAGTTATATTCCATCCTTGTTTCTTCAGGTGTACTTGACATCTCTCAATTGGATTTTGCATAAAACACTCAAAAGTGAACATTATATACACACACAAGGTCGAACATAGCATCAGTGTATATAAGGCTTGATGCCTCTCAATAAAGTCAGTCATTCTCCTTTCCTCCTACCTAGTGTGTGTGTGTCTGTGTCTCTGTCTTATGTGTTTCATTCAATTCTCAGCCCTCTGCCAATCAGGACTGGGTCAATGAAGGTAGCCAAGGCACTACACAAAATGAATACTAACACAGGCAAAACAAATTAAGCCAATCACATCTCTTCCTTCAAGGGTCTTCAGGTGCCTCAGCCTTGGGTGTAAGAAAGACTTCCTCTCGGGTGTTAATTATTTGCATAGCAAAACATCTTGCTCCCAACAGCACTTCTGTGCACAAGATTGACTTCTGCCTAACCCTAAACTAGGGCATAGTTCAAGGCAGGCAAATGGATCCTGACATATCCCCCTTTTTTTATTTTTTAAATATACCATAACCTTTCTGATTATGGCACAGAAATACTGTGCCTGTCTTAGGTCATTCTCTCCAAAGCATAAGCCTTACCCATCATTGGCACATGAATGGGTGTCATTCATGCCCTGTCTTAGGTCAGCTTAGTTCTAGAGAATCTTACCCGTCTCTGACTAACAGCCTCTGCAAGGGGCAACTCTACTCACGACAGAGTTGGGAGCCGAACACTGTGCACATCTGCCTTAATATCCCAGAATGTGCTGAGGATATACATCACCTATGACGGAGGAAGTATGCAAATTTTAAGGAGAATACATAGGCCCAAGATTATAATCCTTCCCAATTGTGAGGTTAAAGATGACCCTGAAAGCAAAGAGGCTTTCAGCTTATCTTACGAATCAGCAGCAGTTTCTACTGCATCAAAATCAAATGGCTATTTTTTACAGTTGACATTTTCCCAGTGTAAATGGACCAAATCTAAGATTATATGTTCATTATGCCAAACCTTGCAACATTTGTAATCCTCAATCCACATACTAAGGTTTTGTAACATTTATAGGAATCATAATAAATGAAAATTGCTGAAATACCCTAACATTCATTCCTATGGGAATGACTGAAATGCAATTAATCAAGTTACTTTGAAACACAAGAAATACATTGAACACAGGAAACATCAAACCCGGTACCATTACGAGCGATATTTAACTGTCCAATCAAAAGTATATAGGGTTGACTTATGCAAGCTATCACTGGTCCTTGACTTTGTCCATGGCTGCTACCTGTTTCCCTATATAAGTCTGTGGGAAACTGTCATCTGATCACCAAAGTTCTGCACTTAGTCCTTTTTCTCATTTATTGGCACTCCCTGCAGTAGAGTCCTGATTTACTGTTATTCTTCCTATGTATGGGAAGAATGACAGGACATTTCCCGTCAGGCGAGTATCATTCACCATTTGCTGCGATCTTTTTTTTTTCCCATATGGCTAGAATCAGCATAGTTGAATTTATTACATAAGTCCAGTAAAGCTCTCCGTGTGTCATCAGGAACTGATTCCATAGCAACAGCAACGAAACTCTTCCCTTGTTCTGTCCCTGCAAACTGGACCAGCCTTTCTGGCAGCCACCTGGCATTCTCAGCATCCTGCGGAAAGACACAAACATGCCCTCTTCCCCATATTAATACCAGGTCTAGGACATGCCATTTCCCATCAATCGGATCCTTCCATCTCCCATATACATAAGTATCTAAAGTCTTGGAATGCCACATTCTGTCTTCTGCAGAGTAGTCTTGCTTATCCAAATTTAAGAAATTTAAAATGAAAAGAACGTGATTTAAGGAATTCTGTGGAGATCTGGGATTTTTATTTTTTGTAATTTATTCTTTAAAGCTCCATTGTTTCATTAACCTTTCTAAGATCTTGTAGTAAGCTCCATTTTCCTGACTTTTTTTTATGACAAAAATTGGTGAATTAGAAGACTCTATGTGGCCACTCTCTAGCTGTTCCTGAACTGCTCCACAGACTGAATTTTTTCTGCAGTAAGAGGTCACTGATGCACCCATACAAGTTAAAAGGAGAAGCAGTTATAATTTGAGACATAGTAGTTAGTGCACGAACTTCCACCAATCTGGTACTTTTAATTACTGTATGGTATGCAGCTAAAATTTGGGCAAAAACCAAACATTCTTGAATAAACCTTGAGTAGACATATAGTTTGTTCTTCAGACTATTTGAACTATTATGTGAGAAATTTTAAGATTACATATATCTTTTCTCATATCTTTTATATACCATAATATATCGACTCAGATTTTCAATCACTTTTATAGATTTTCTCATTTTAAAAATATCTCCATTCTCATATCTCTTTAACATCTTTCACCTTTTCATTTTCTTAGTACCATGAGATGTAATAACATTAAAAAATTAATTTTGGAAAAATTACATAGAGCTGACTAGGAAGATTGGCTGTGGTGAAGGATTGGACTCAGGTGAAGGTCCAATATTTTCCCCTTTTACATCTGGGACACAAGCCTGACTCCTTTTTAAAAGTGTTGGCACTTTATTAGGACATTGCTTCACTTGATGTCCCAGTTGTCCATACCCAAAACATCTTCCTAGGAATATATTATCAAATTGAAGTTTACAATCTTTAACATAATCACTAACTGATGATTTTTTAGGTAGAGGTTGCCATTTATCTTCTCCAAGAACTGTAAATCGTATTAGTGACTTTTTGTTGGTGTGAGAAAATGGAGAATTCCATGAGCTAGTTTTGCTATAGACATGTTACACCATAAGATGAATAACAACCTCTGTTGAAATTAGTTTATCCCTTATTCTCAACAGCACAGTGTCCTTATTCTGAGGCTGTTTTGTTCTCCTTTTTGCTTGTCACAGGGTCAGGTGGTCAGCCTCAGACTGTACAAGTCTTGAACATCCTAAAAAACAGGATTGAATCTGAACCGAGATGGCCAATCCAGCTCAAGTCAACCTCTCAGTGTTAACAATATGATTTATACACACACACACACACACACACACACACACACACACACACAAACGTTTGTTTAGCTTTAACTCAGAGTTTACATGGGACAGAAGTGCTACGGAGTTCAGTAACTACTAGCAGGAATGAAAACACCTGTCCCATTTCTGTTGCCATTACTTCTGCTGAGTAGCAAAACACAATAGTACAGCTAATACCAGGCACTGTTAGAACAGGAACCAGCTGTCTCACTGGGGAAAGATCAGTTGTGCTTGCATTGTTCAAATAGGATGTGAGTGAGAATTGAACTCACAGCATATGCTAGGTAAGCACGCTAACAATGAGCTATTTCCTTAGTTTAGCAAACTACAGACTGCAAAAAAAGCTGAAATCTTATTTAGTAGTTGTTTCACAAAGCAAAGCACCCTAGGGCAAGGTGTGAAGCTGGTGGAAACTACACAATCCACCTGGTAATCAAGGAACAGAAAACCCTGAGTAATTAACAAAACCAGCAACTATGGTCCTTTGATGTTCTAAGCTCTAGCCTACTTGACCACGAGCTGCTGTAAGAGAGGATGCGTTTGGAAAGATATTCGACTATGCCCTGTAAATACCACATTTTTTCTAAATATTCTTCTTTTGGCTTAGCCTTGTGCTTTGCTTAGGCAACAAATTTTGAAAAATCCTCCTCTTTCAGATATCTAGCTGCTTCCTTCTCTCTCTCTCCTCTTTTTCTTTGGGATCTAATGACTCTTGAATAATTGTTCAATTTCAGGTTCCACAAAAGCTAGCTCCTCAAGCAAAGCAAATTGAGGTTCAATCCCATTTCCATTTGCTTTTTTCTTTTCTTTTCTTTTTTTTTTTTTTTGGACCTTTTCTATCTCATGTCTAAAATCTAAACTATTTCTAATTAAACTAAATTTCACAAACTAAAGATAGCCACTGGAACCTTACTTGGTCCATGAACATCAATTAAGAAAAATTAAGAAAAAGAAGAAAATGAGAGAAGAAAGAAGATCACAGGTGAGAAAAAGAAACAAAGAGAAAGCAGGCGACTTATTTGTTTTACTCCCAAAGTTTCTCACCCCACCCCTTTTCCTTTGACTTGAGCTCAATCATCCTGTGGTGTCCTTCACTGTATCCCCAGTCTTCAAGGTCCCTGTTTGGGCACCACTTGCCAGAGCCCACCAGCAGAAATCAAACCATACCCGAAGCGGGGAGTGAGGATGGAGAAATGTAGAGATAGAGAGAGAGAGAGGGAGAGAAAAAATAGGACAGACTCGGGAGGGCTGTCAGTCAATACTGAAGCAGCTTGCCTTTATTAAGTACCCCCTATTTATACTCTGTGAAATGAACAAAACAATGGGTCAAAAGTTCAATGCAAAAGCAATACTAACACAGGCAAAATAACTTAAGCCAATCACATCTTCCTTCAAGGGTTTTCAGGTGTCCTCAGCCTTGGGTGTAAGATAGACTTCCTCTCAGGTGTAAATTATTTGCATAGCAAAACATCTTGCTCCCAACAGCACTTCTGTGCACAAGATTGACTTCTGCCTAACCCTAAACTAGGGCATAATTCAAGGCAGGCAAATGGCTCCCGACAGCCTTCACCCACTGCTTTGTGCATAGCCCTGATAAATTCACAGTTTTCCCAGAGTGCGGTGTGGTTAAATCAGACCTCAGTTTGTTGTAGGGACTGAGGACTGGGGTGGGGGGAGCATCATTTGTGCCTCCCAGAGGGAATTTTAGCTACACAGGCAAAAGCTTGCTCCTTAACCAGACATAGATAAATGAGATGTGAGAATCAGAAAGGAAAAAACTTGTAAGTTGTATTATTTGTCTGTCTGCCTGAATCAAAGTTTTGCTTGTTATTTTTGTTATTTCAGTAATTTATTGGATATTTTGGGAATCTAATCATTTCCAAACATTTTCCTCTTGCAAATGGAACAACAGTATATAATTACAGCTTACCACAAGCCACCCATTAATGCAGTGTTTATTCAAGCATGGTATGAAAAGCAGGAGCAATTCTGTCATCTGACTAAACCCTCATCCATAAGGTTTTCCCAAAATCTTTAAGCACATTTGGGAGCCCACAATATGCTCAAACTTTATTTCATTCTACAATCCACATATTTCCTCTTTTACCATTTTGTTCCTCTCTGTTCTTCACTCTTACCTAACATGAATGTTTTTCCATGTAACAAAACTCTGACTGAAAGGTCTCAAGGGTTTTCATGCTTAACATAATTTCCACAGTGAACCTTCTTCCAGAATTTAATTACTAAGCTCTGTCTTGGTCCATAACTGACATATATAACAAGCTGAGGCTCTTGCCAGTGCAAAACATCCTGTAGCCTCACAAGACAGTTGTATTACCAAGCAGAGCTCCTATCCTATCAAGGGGTTAGAGATAGGCTCATGATTCTATGTTACCAGCAAGACTTGTGTATCAGCCAAGAGTGTGACCTAAAAGAGCTCAAGTATAAGTAAAGCCTTTCTAGCACTCCTGAAGCAGCCTTGTAGGGCCTCTAGTAAAGCAATACACATTCTCACTTATTTCTGATTCTGTTCAAGGTGCAGATGAGTCACATAGCTACAACCAAAATGACTTGCTCATATTTCTTCTTGACATGAGCTAATCAGGATGGTGACAAAAGAGGAGGCCAAGAGAGGGAAAGTGCACTTGCCCAAATGCCAAAGGGAATGGGCACAGGGACATCATACGTGAGCATGGCTGGGCATCAAGTCAGCCTTTCAGATGATAGAAGAACACACTTGGCTTTGAGATTCAGCTTCAAATTTTTAATGGACTATCTAGCTCAACGGTTAAAAAACTTATTTATGTTCACCATAGAAGAAATCCTATCTGCTCAACCAATTGATTTGGCTGTGAATGTGGAAATGTAGATTTGCAGGAGCAGAAATAAGTATAGCCAGCAACTGTTCCCCAAGTACATGTTGTTGAAGATCATCAATTTTAATCTTTCTAAGAAACTTCTTGTACCCCAAGTGCTATTGCTTCCTTGCTAACACGTTAGTGTAAGATGTTCTTCAAAAACTGCCCATTGTAGAAGTAGTCATTTCCTAACTTATGCTAATATTATTTGGACTTTAAAATGTGAAATTTGTCCCTATCAAGAAAATAATTAAAATTGAAAACACCCTAACCTCCAGAATATAAACTGCACATTCCAAGCAACTATAATACTCTGATTTAAAAATTATCAAATGTTGTTTTGTAAATATATTTATGAAATACAAGGGTCTTTCAATTGGTTAGGACATTTTCTTATTTAAACATTGATTTAGAAATCTTGGCAAGTAAAACGGAAAATCAGAAAAGCAAAATTATGGCCCAGTAAAGAAAGTAGCTGCATTCTAATGCTATTAATTTTTTTAATAAATATTTAATTGATTCTTTTGATTTCATACAATGCATTTTGATCATATTCACCACAAAATTCTCTCCCATACCTCCTCCCAGGTCCACCCCAACCTCTCTGCTCCCAACTTTGTATCTTCTTTTTTTTTTTGAGTTGAATACCCCATCAACTCCAATTTATGCTGTCCATATACTTCTGGATATGTGACCATTCACTGGAGCATGGTTGACCTACCAGGGGGCACAACCTTCAAGAGAGTAGACTCTCCTTTCCCTAGTAGATACAGCTGTCATTAGTTCCTCAGTTATGGATTAGAGCTCATGAACTCCTTTCCACTCCATACTAGAATGTTGATTAGCCTAAGGTCTTGTTCAGGCAATAAAAGATGTTCTGAGTTCATGAGTGTAATGGCCCTGTCATACCCATAAGACACTGCTTTGCTCCAGTCATCCCTAACCTCAGACTTAGAATCTTTCCTCTCCTTCTTCCATAATGGTCCCTGAGTCAGAGGAAGTGGACTGTAATACAGATATCTGATTAGTGGCTGAGCACTCCACTGACACTTATTCTCTGAACTTTGACCAGTTGAGAGTTTCTGTGTTAAACATCATCCATTGCACAAAGAAATCTCTCTGATCAGGTCTGAGAGCTGCACTAATCTATGGGCAGATAGGTACAAATTCAAAGGGCTCTTCGATACTATGTGCATTTAGAAAGATAGTATTTGGTTGGCAGCCTTGGCCATATTTACTGTCCTAAGCATGTGATCCCTCCTGTAGAGCAAGCTTTAACACAAGCAGAAAGCTGCTGGTCCCCCATAGCAGTCATGTCAATACTGCCATGGGCATATCTTGCTATACGGGTCATTATTACACTCTACTTGGAACACAGGATTCACAGCTGAATACAATTTTTGGTGATTTTTTCCCCAACAGCCTGCATAGCACTTTCCAGTACTATGAGAGCTAGCCAGCAGGGAGGAACAATCCTGACCAGTACTGATTTGATTTCTCCATGTCCTGTGACAATAAGGTCTTAAGGGTTGGTGGAAAACTAAGAGCAATCACTAAGAGGCTGTATTGTTTGGGAAATTCCTTATGGTTTCTAAAACATTCTTATAGTCAGTTCTCCCTTTTCTAACCCCATCATCTGCTCATCCCTCTCCCCAATGAAACTTCTCTCTATCCCCATTATTCCCTGTTTGCCTGTTCATATCACCTGAAATATAATATCTCCCTTCCCTTAAGATCCTTTTCCTTCTTCCCACCAATGGTCGCTTTCCAGTTTCCTGGATTCTACAGATATTCCAACTTAAACATATAAATGTAAAGATTCAATATTAGGGCCCACATGGAGCTGAGAACATGTGATGTTTGGCTTTACAGACTTTGGTTACCTCACTCAGTACAATGTTTTCTAGCTCTGTCCGTTCATCTGAAAATTTTATAACTTCATTTTCTTCACAGCAGAATAAAATTTCATTAAAATAAAAAGTTTCTGGACTACAGATGAAACTGTTATTTGACTGAAAAGGCATCCTACAATATGGGGAAAAAATGGCAGCTACACATGTGCAGAGGAATAGTGTCTAGAATATACAGGGAACAAAGAAACAAACAAACAAAACCCCCCTAAACACCAAGAAAACAACCCAAATAAATTAATTTAATTTAATAGTGGGTGCAAAACTGAACAGAGAACTCTCAGAAGGAATACAAATGGCGAAGAAGTACTTCTTAAAGTATTTATCATCTTTAACCAGCAAGGAAATGCAAATTTAAACTACTTGAATATTTCATTTTACCCCAGTCAAAATGGCTAAGATTAAGGAAACAAAAGACCATCGATACTGCTGAGAATGTAGAGGATAGGTATCCTTCAGGCATGTTGATAGGAGTGAAAACAGGTGCAACTACTGTGGAAATTATTTTGACATTTCCTAAGAAAATTAGAAATAGATCTACCATATGACCTAACGAGATCACCCTGAACATGTAACCAAAGAACTGTGCTTCATTACCACACAGACACACATGCTCAGCCATGTTCATAGCTGCTCTATACACAGTAGCTTATACATGGAAATGGAGCCTAAATGTCGATAAATTGGTTAATGGGTAATGAAACATGTTACCTATATAAAACAGATTTTGATTCAGTTGTAACCCTAGTAATTTAACCAGTCATTTCTTTAAACAAAAATGAAGGGCATGGGGAGTACAGGAAAATTTGATAGCACTAATCTTATTTCATCACACTTGCAAACCAAAGTATCAGTCATCAAATATATCTGATGAAAAGCACTTGACCACTTCGATGTGAAAGAGGAACCTACAATATGGTACAGGAAGCTAATGTCAAATTATGTTTGAAGGGCTATTCCAGGAATTAAGGGAGAAAGTGATATCTAGCAGATGCCTTTCTGCTTAAAAGCATACTCCACATCTCTAGAAAAATGTAATTTCTTACTACGTGCAAAATATGGATCCCTATATTTACAGAAAAGTATTCCAGTTACCATTCAACAGAGAAACTTCTTTTGCAAGAGAAAATGACTATTACAGAGTTCTCCAACTCGTCATAAACATAGATAGTCTGTGAATTGCACAAGCCTAAGTGGCATATCTACAATGCAACCTCTACACCTAAGGATCACAGATCATAGAACAAGGGGCAAAGAGAGCACTAATGCATATTGCAATTCTCATCAATGAAGCTCCTCATGCAACAAAGGGCCAGAAAAACAAAAGGTCACAAATGGCCAAAGCATAGAGAATAAGGGTCTGCAGTGTGGGTGCCCGGACAGGACTCCTATACTAAACTCAGTCTACCCAGGGCTCAGGGATCACTGTGAAAGAGGGAGTGGAAAGGCTGTAAGAATTGGGGAGGGATGCATGATCAAATGGAAACAGAGACCTACATGAACCTGGGACATTGTTCATATGAACCTAGAGCAATGGTGTCACCATGCACAAAACCCATACAAACCCAAGCAGAGAACAGTGGAAAGACACAGTAGGCCCCAGTCTTAGTCAAAGAATTATTGTATTGGGCATAATGCAGGGTGGGCCTAGCCAGGCCACCTACGAGGAGGAATGAAGGAATCGCTTCTATGGGCGTGGTGCTACGCACCAGTCAGTTGTGAAGTCAGTTTCTGCCAAGCACCTGGAAAGAACCTGTTCCACCTGCGACAAACTACGATTGGCTGCAGTTGGGACCCCACCCAATAAGTTGATTGGCTATCCAAACATTTAAGACACCATGTACTTCCTGAATAAACAAGTTTGCAGCACCACCAACCTGCTTCCCACTCAGTTCCCAGAGTTTGTTTCTTAACTCTGCATCTACTCCCCCACTCCTCCATGGCAGAGACCCTTTGGTCCCCTTGAGCTGGCCCTGAGTACTGGGAGTTCCCAACTCTGGCACCTGAACAGGGACTCTGCCTGCCCCCAACAGCCACCCCCCTACATTGGCAAGATGCCCCCAGTCTTATTGTCAGTGGGTATGCCTCTGGTGTTTTGTGTGCAGAAGGTTCTTGAGGGTGGGCAGGGAATTCCCTTTGTTCCCCTTCCTGTGTTTGTCTCCCTATTTCAAAGAAAGCACATGCCACTTCACAGTACCTGAGATCCGTGTTGGCCCCTCTTCTTCTTGGTTCATCCTGGCGAAATCACATGGGGGCTTAAAGCCCCTGATTTCAGAACCCAGGCAAAGCTATCAGCCAAGCTGTTGCATAAATTTATTCTCCATGCCTTAGCGGGTGGGATCTGGTTCATCCAGCTGGGTAAAAAAATGGAAACTGATCTTCCATTTAGAAAGATGTATTTATTTACAAAGTTACAAAGTCCCTGCATATGCACGGTCCACGAAGTCTGCGTCAGCCGGGCGCCTGGCTCAGTCCTTTCCCTGGTTACCAGCGGCCAGCTCACAAAGCCCGCGACAGCCACATGCAAACCTTAGTCCATCCCCAGGAATTGCGTTTCCACTCACATGATCTTTAAGATGGCGGGGACTTGGCACGCTGGCTCCTGGGTTCTGGCCTTCTGCGTGGGCCTGGGGGCTGGGGTATTTTAATTCCCGCATGGGTACAATCTCTCCCCCATCCCTGGGAATTGCCGCCATGTCTCTCCTCCTGCCTCCCCACCTCCCTCCTCTCTTATTGGTCAGAGGGTGGGACTTGGGCAGAGAGGATTCTGTTCCCGCCTACACAAGCCTTTCAGAGCTTTGATTTAAAACTGCCTGGAGCTTGTTCTGGTGGCATGAATAAGGTTTTGCTTCTCCCAGAACAAGGCAGCTTGGTCTGGGGACTCCAATGCTTCAGCCTGTGACCCCAACTCTCCAGGAGCTAGATGGTGGTTCAGGCTTAGAATGCTAGGACTCCAGAATGCATTGTGGAGAGTGCTTTAGGGTCTGCTAGTTGCTGGATTCAGTTTGTTTGTAGTGGCTTGGAAGCTGCCCCACCTGCCTGACATGTCTGTGGGGCTCCCACTAGGGCCAGCATACAGACCCATGGAAGTCTCCCACTGGGGCGTGGGGCAGTTGGACCCCCAGCAATCTGTCTGCATGACTCAGTGGGTCCCAATGTTGGCAATTTTGGCCTGTATGGTAATGAACAATCTCTCCTCCCACCAGGTAGCTCCACAGCTGCAGCACTTGGGGCTTTTCCCCTGCAGGTTGGCTTTGAGGATAAAACAACATCCTCCCCCTTTACAGGCTCTGCCTTTTCTTTGCCCTTGGGCAGAGTTTCATCCACCCACCCCCCCAAATGCTCAGGCAACAGTTTGATCTCCTTGCCTAAGACTTGACCTTATTTCAGCCATTGACTTTTGCATTCAAGAACTTTCGTTACTTCCCCCTTTGCCTAATCCCTTCTAGATTCTAAAGTTGGATCATGCCACTCTTGGCCATGTTCCCAAGCTTCCTACAACACAACTCATGGTCATGCAGGCTAGAGTCTCCAACATCAAAGGACCATGGTTGTAGTCTTTTGTTAATTTTTCCCAGTTTCATTTCCTAAATTACCAGGTGGATAGTAAAAATTCCACCACCTCCACCTGCCTTGCCCTGGGGTACCTTGCTTTGCACAACTATTTGATAGGATTTCAGCATTTTTCGTTTCATAGTTTTCTGTGCTGGGAAAATAGCTCCCTGGTAGGATGCTTGCCTAGAATAAGTAAGACTGTGAGTTTGATTCCCACCCACATCTCCCATGCTTAGCATTTAAACAATGCAAGCACAACTGATCTTTTCCCAATCAGACAGCTGTGTCGTTTCCTAACAGCACCTGTTATGAGCTGTGCTATTGTGTTTTGCTACTCAGCAGAGGTGATAGCAACAGAAATTGCTGCAAGGACAGATGTTTTCATTCCCGCTAATAGTGACTTCTGTCCCATGTAAACCACTGAGTTAAATTCTAAAGAGATACAAATGCCTTTTTTTCTGTAAATCATATTGGTAAATTGTCATGTGCTGCTTGAGCTCACTAAGAAGCTGACTCTGGAGCTGGGATTGGCCATCCCAATTCAGACTCAAGCCTGTTGCCTCAGGATGTTCTTCAAGACTTTTGTCCAGTTTTAGGCTGGCCCCCTGACTCTGTGACAAGAAAAAAAAAGAGAACAAAGCAGCCTCAGAGTAAGGACATTGTACTATTCAGAATATATAAGGGATAAATGAATTTCAACAGAGGTTATTATTCATCTTATGGTATAAAATGTCTGTATCAAAAGTAGCTCATGGAATTCTCTATTTTCTCACACCAACAAAAAAGTCACTAAGACAATTCACAGTTCTTGGAGAAGATAGAGAGCAACCTCTGCCTAAAATTCCTCAGTTAGTAATTATTTTAAAGATTTTAAACTTCAATTTGATAATGTGTTCCCAAGTGCCATTTGCTTCTCTCTTTCTAGTGTTAATACTTCCTCAAACCCTAAGGTTTTTGGCTTTTGTGTTTTCTATAAAGTTTAACTAGAAACTTATAAAGTACAATGTATACAGGGGTAATATTAATTCATTACATTATCTTATGTGTGTAATTTGCATTCCATATTCTTTTAGGAGATGATGCTGTACAGTATTCATCTGAGCCATAAATAAATAACTGCCATCTTTATGTCTTCAGCAGTGCCTACTTAAAAAAGACCATCATCTTTGAATTTGTTAACTACTGTATTCTTTCTCTGAAGGAAGGGTAAGCAGGGTCATTGGACCTTTACCTGGGTATCCATTCAATCCTCCCAGCCAGCTGTGTGTAATTTTTCCAAAATTAATTTTTTAATGTTATTACATCTCATGGTACTGAGAAAGAAAATGAAAAGGTGAATGGTGATGTTAAAAAGATATAGGAATGGAGATATTTTAACAATGAAAGTCTGTGCAAGTGATTAAAGGTGTAAGTCAATATGTTATGGTATATAAAAGATAAGAAAAAACTATGTATATGTAATCTTAAAATTTCTGAATTATTAGTTCAGTCACATACTTTAAAGAACAAAATATTTGTCTAGTCAAGGTTTCTTCAAGAATGTTTAGTTTTCACCCAAGCCTTAGCTGCATAGCATACAATAATTAAAATTTAAGTATGTTAAATAAGTAATTAGGTGCAACTAAACTTTTTGGGTGTTTAACAACCATATTTAGAGGCCTATACTAATCTGGTCAGAGGGAATTAAAGGGCCAATGTTTTTTCTCTTGCCCTCCAAGGTCAACTAAGTTACAGGGGGTTATCTTTCAAAATGCCCTGTATCTGTGATGAGCCACCTGTTCAGGGAGGCCATGGAGACACCACTAGAAGGATTTGAACCAGTGTCCAGTCTGCAAAGAGGAGAGTCAGCACAGGAAAACGTTTCCTTGCTGCTTCTAAGTGAAGCCATGGTCTATAAAGACCTGACTTATCTTCACATAGATGGAACTGGTAAAACAAAGGCCTGGGGAGCCAGGGGCTACTCCGAAGCCCACGTGACCCTCGGCCCATTAGGAACAGATGCTCAACTGACATTAAGAATAAAAATAAGTTGGTTTATTTGGGCCAATTGTATGATCTTAAACACCCAACAGGAAAGTATAACCAAAGATCCCTACGTCAACACTGCAGTGCATACCTGCTGTCAAGAAAGTCAAGCCCACTATTGTTCTAACCTGACCATTAAATGTTGGCTAATTTCCTTTATTTCCTGTCTAGAAGTCATTTGGGAACATAGGTTCTAGCCACTCCAACAAGCTATCAATGTACGTGAAAATAAATCCTGACTTCAAGAGTCTCAAGTCCAGCCTTGGCAGCCAAAAGAAAAACAAGAAAAGACTCGATAGATGGATGTTCCTGGAAGTCCTAAGCAAGAAATTCTAATGGACTTTAACAAGGACATTTGAAATTTTCCTTGTTCTGACTTTTCTGGTTCCCTGTTTAGAATGTATAATGTGATCTACTCTTGCCTTTACTTCTTCACATCTCCCAGGCACCAGTTAAGGATTTTCTTTCCCCCCTGCAGATAACATTTACGCAATTCAAGGGACTTTTTGATAGACTCACTGACAGGATACCCCAATTACCACAATCTACATTCGTTTTCAGCCTTTTAAGAAACCTGAGCAATCATCACCCCAATTCCCTATTGGCAATTGAGGTGACCTCTTCAGAGGATGATGTGGTAAGAATAGGAAGTAGAATTTGGCTAGGCAGATTAGGTTAAAAAGACGCCCAAGGAAAATTAGCCAGTTTCTTTTTTGGCTAAAAACCCAAACCATTAATAAAAACATAAAGGATGATATGTTGGGCATAATGCAGGGTGGGCTTAGTCAGGCCACCAGCCAGCAGGAATGGAAGAATTGCTCTCGTGGGCATGGTGCTCTGCACCAAATGTGAAGCCAGTCTCTGCCCAGCACTTGGAAAGAACCTGGTCCACCTGGGAACAAACTATGATTGGCTGCAGTCAAGATCCCAGTCAATAAGTTGATTGGCTATCCAAACGTATAAGACCTGGTGTTGCATAAATTTTCTCATGGCGGGTCCTGGCTTTCAGCCTCACCCCAACACCCAGGTCTGAACTGACTGACTGAATGGAGAATGCTCTCTTTACAGCGATGGACTTATTTCAGGTGAGCCATGAAGTCATTTTTACCAGTGACCCACCAGCCTAGTGCCACCAAGGTGGCACGTAAGTCTCTTTGCTCCGGGCACAAAGCCCTTTGTCCGTGGCACAGGGCTCTGTGTTTGGTCTCTGCCAGCATCTCACTTCCACTCACATGATCCTTAGGACCACAGCAACTTGGAACATGGCCTCCTGGGTTTTGGCCTTCTACATGGGACCAGGACCCTGGCACTTCTCCTCCTGAGTGGCTTTTAGCAATCCCTACTCCACTCTCCAGCTCACCACCATGATCCTTTTTTTCTTTGTCCCTGCCTTCCTTCCCCCTTATTGGTCCGAGTGCGGGACTTGCCGTGGAATGAATCAATAGGAAAAAACCTCAGAGAGAATCCCAAACTTACCATACAATCCACCCTTTTCCTTCTGGAAAACAAACAAAACATAATAATATAGCAACAGCTATAAAGGAAAGCAGTAACATTCACATAGACCATTACAAACACAACTGTCTAGACAGTACTCAAGTGGATGTATCATATTCACCTCACAAACAATCACAGTAATTTCTCTACTGGGGCCTATAACTTCCTTTAATACCATTAGGAGTCAACCCCTTTTTTCTTTTCATATCAGACATGTGTTCCATCCCTGAAGAGCGGGCCTCTAATCCAATTATGAATATGCTGTGGATGCACATATCAGACAAGCCTCTATTACACCTGCAGAGCATCTGACAGTGAAGCACGCAAGATCAGTCATTAAGCAGAGATTTTCAGGACCATTCTCCCATGGCGTTCTGTGTAGCGCCCTCTAGCACTATGAAGGCCAGCCATTCATTTGTAAGGAGTCTTTAGCTCAATCCCAGCTAGATCTCTCTGTCCATGCTCAAGCCAAGTCACATTTTCAGTAATAGGGCCTTACCGTCCATTTCCAGTGCACAACCAGCATTATAATGTGGCAACTGCCTTTTGTTTGGTACAAGGGACTTTCAAAACCCCATTGGCCAACAGCTCATAGGGAGGGTCAACCCATGCCTGGTACCGGAATTGCTAGTCAACAATCACATAAAGTATACCTTTACTCTTTGACATCTGTAGGCCTAGGCCCATAGAACTCACAGAATTCCACAGCTATACTTCACCCTGGTACACTGTATGAGTTACATTCCATTCTTGTTCCTTCAAGTGTACTTGATATCTCTCAACCCGGTTTCACATCTGTAAAGCACTCAGAAGTTAACTTTACATACACATACAAGGTCTAACATAGCATGTTAAATTAGCCAGTCCTTTGCTGTCTTTAGTTATTGTCAGGAACCCATATAGTGTCCCAGAGTTATCACATGGAGTTTCCATGCATTCCCATATCCTTGCCAACCTCATTGATGTTGGCCCAAACTGCCTGGTCCTACATAGGGCCAAGGAAGAATAAGGTTTTCCTTGCCCCTGTTGCACTTATTGATTCCTAGGGCCAGGAAGACCCTGGATCTGATTCCTGACCCTAGCCATACCTATGGTCTCTCCATTGCCCACACCTGGCTGTTGGGAGAGGCCCTGGCCAGGCAAATTGTCTCCACCCCTCGAATAGCCAGTCACAGGGGAGAAGTGTACTCTTTTTATTCTGGGTGGGTTAGTATCCACCCCTGGGATAAGCTTCATCCTCTGGGTACCTTTTGTGAACCGTTTCTCAGGGCTCAAAGCCTCCCAGAGCTGCTTTAGCACAAAATTTGGCTTTTTATCAATCTTTTCTTTAGGAACTTGGGCTAAACACAATTCTTTCCACATTTGTCTATGAGTAACCCAAGCAGATGTCCCTTTCTGTTTTGTGTCCCTTACACATTTTTTAGGTCTCTCTATTTTTCTACAGACATACTTCACATGCTAGCCCACATTGTTTAAACCTGTCAAAGCCTCTCCAGCCTTGTAAAGCTCCTGCCCCACCTGGGGATCCAGTAGGGACACAAAAGCTCCATACCAATGTTGAGGTCCTTGTTCAGTGAAATCTGTCATTATATTTCTAGAGAACACTGTCCTATCAGGCCCAGTGAAAGGACAACTGTATATTGCTTTCTTCATGCCCAGTTCTCTTAAGAGCACCTGTCCTTCTTGTATTGTACTCCAGCTCCTGGAATTCATGGGGAGGTCTCTACTGGTGATGACCAAGTGTCTCCTGTGGCATGCACGAGCCAGTTCATCAATGACTGCTTTCCCTTGTATTGTGCCAGGTTATGCAGCTTAAATCTCAAGGAGGGATGAGTGGTTATGTAGCTCAGCTGTCTTGCTTCTGCAACATTGAAAATAATTTCATCTGCCCCTCTTTCCCATATCCTCAGGAGCCAAGTGATGAGAGGCTCTTTTGCAGCTTGTTTGAATGTCCTCCCTATTTCCAGCAGCTCTAAGGCTGAGAAACCTTTGGAGGAACTTTCAACTCCTTCTGGATTGCTTAGTTCTTTCCCAATGGCAGCCACAAAGGCTGCAGATGCAGCAGCTCGGCACTGCACCTCTCCTGTCTGGGCATCGGAGGTGGTGGTGGGGTGGGGAAAGCAGTGTACTCTTTTAATTCTGGGTGGGTTAGTATCCACCCCTGGGATAAGCTTCATCCTCTGTGTACCTTTTGTGAACCGTTTCTCAGGGCTCAAAGCCTCCCAGAGCTGTGATAAGGAGTTATGGAGCCTCAGTTAATATGGGAATCAGCAAAGGAAAGAGTATGGACAAAAGAAATCTTGACATGATGGATTATCCTCATAGGACTGGTGTGTATGGGCGCAATTGCAGGCTTGGTGTGGTCTATAGTACAGATGAGATGGATGAGACAGATATGGATGGGGATAGCGCACGCCATAGACGCCATGGACCAGCCGATACAGGCAAGAAGGCATTCTCAGGATGAGGTCTTAGCACAGGTAGTAAATTCAAACTGTGAAAGATGAATTAAATCGAGAGAAAGATATAAGCCTTGCTTTTTTGATACTAGCCACTAAGCTTGCTAGCAAATTGGATCAAAGAGAAAAGGAAATGGAACTTTTTACCTGCTGCTTTTTAAGTCAAAAAGGAATGAGAGAGGGGTAGGGTGTTTAATAGGAGCACTGGCTCCTTGTTATAGAGTAACTCAGTGTAAACTCTTTTTATATGAGCATATGCGTAGATTTTAGGAAGTATATATACTGTACTGGGTTTCCATATGAGTTTTCCAACAGGTCTTTAGTTTTAGTTATTCCTCCTGTATTCCCTCCACTGCCCTGCCCTCCCATTCCAACACCAATTAACCTGTCCTGTTTTGGGGGTGGATCTGGAAGGAATTGGGAGAAGCAGGTAAATATAATATATGAAATTAAAATACAGTATATAAACTTCTCAAAGAATTAATGAAAATATTTTTTAGATAAAAAAGATCAACAATGTCAGAAGATTAAGTACCCTCACATATAGGCAAACTACTGTAAGAACAGAGAATGCACATTATGCACACTGAGATAAGACAAGAAGATGAGCAGTTCAAGGTTTAAAGAAAGAAAATCTGAACCCAACATAGACCCCAAAAAGGCAGGAGGTGGGCAGTGAGAAGCAGGGGGAATGGATAATGTGAATATTTGTCTAATTTCTAATGTGACTTTTGAATTTCTATGGGCTTAAATTCCCCATGTTTAATATTTCAAGTTACAAAAATGAAAGCCATTGAGAATATTTTCTTAGTCTTGCAGTTAACCCCAAGTGGAATTTACTAGCTAACGCTCTCCTTAGGCAGAAAGTATGCATGAAGTCATCAACGTGGACCTCTACTATACATCAGTCATTTATGCAGATGTAAATTACAGAGCTATGTATATAACTAAATAATACCTGGGGTAAATCAGTGAACAGAACAGAAAAATGAAAGTTCTGAAATTACAACCATACCTGTTCCATCTACAGCCTGTTAGTGACCTGAATGAACCACAAGTTTTCCAAAGCTTGAAGAGAAAGAAGGAGACAAAATCCTGAAGTAATAGAGTGTTGACGGTCATACAATTTAATTTAAATCATCTTGTAAGACTTAAACAGAAGATATAATTGTCTAAACTACACTCATCTGTTCAGGCTTCAAGAAAGTACTAAATGCTATTATAAGACAATTATTGCTTTAGAGGACTAGTTAGGCTGTTTGGCTTTGTTTTGTGAGGTGCTGGGATTGTATCTAGGTCCTTCCACATGCTACACAAGTGTTCTGCCACTGTAGAAACTCTTCTAAATTGAGGTAAAAGGCCAATGCATTTTTTTCTGCCTTCTTCACAAAAAAGCACCTGAACTGGGGGGCTGAAAAAAAAAAACCAGGAATCTGCTGAAGCTACCTCAAGGTTTTGAATGCCAGTAGTTCAAGATCAAGGTCTGCTTTTCTTGAGGCCCTTCTCCTGGGCCTGTGTATGGATGGCTTCCTTCTTCAGATGTTGTCACATGCTCACCCCTCTGTGTCTGTGTACTGGTTCTTCTAAAAAAATTAGTCATATTGGATTCAGACCCACTGATATGACTTAATTTTACTTTACCTCTCTTTAAATTCTATCTCTAGACTGGACAAGTTAGCTCACATGTTTATTCCCAGTACCCCAGTACTTGGAATTAAGGCCAGTCTGGTCTACATAATAAGTTCCAGGTCAGCCAGGTCTGCATAATGAGACCCTGTCTCAAAAAAGAGAAAGGATTCTCCCTCCAAATATAGTTACATTCTGAAGTACTGGGGATTAGAAGAAATTCAACAGATCAATTTAAGAAGATAATGTTGGAGATAGGATTTAAACAATAATGACTGAAAAAATACAGAAGAAAATCTTTTGCTAAAAGTTCTAGTCAAGCGGGGTAGAGATGGCTCAGTGGTTAAGAGCACAGGCTGCTGTTGCAGAGGACAGGTGCTTGACTCCCAAGCCCCAACATGGCACTAACAACTGTCTGTAACTTCAGTTCCCAGGGAATTATACACCCTCTTCTCACCTGCAAAGTCTGTGCACAACATGGGTGTACTTACATACAGGCAGGCAATACATTCATACACATAAAACAAAACTAATAATTTTTTAAAAGGTCTATTCAGTTAATGAGCTGGAAAGAACTAGTTGAATTCAAAAATTAAGTGAGAAAGATTCTAGAGGCCTGCTGCCACTGGAGAGCATTTGCCCAGCACAAGCAACCGTGACCTCTCAGGCTCTTCACACCTTCAGGACATTAAAAACAAGATAGATTTCAGGGCATGTTGAAGAATGCGGAATTTAATGAGACAAATTAATTGTCTACAACTTTTTAAACTGGAATTCCATAGGGAAACATCATGGAAAATTGCCTACATTAAACAAGATAGGGAAGGAAAAAGTTTTCTAAGAAACTTGAAGATTTCCTTATCCAAAGCATACCCAATAAATTTAAAGACATAAGGAGACTAAAATATGAATGACAAACTACTTTAAATGATGGATACATTTTTTCCTCATAATGAAAGTTTAATAAAGTTGTGGACAATCAAAGGATTCTAAAAGCACAATAACATACAATACGGTTAGAATACAATGAAACTAATGCCAAAGCAGTGAATTTGCAAAATACTACTATCAAAAAGCATAAGAGCAACAACAAAATGCATTTTTAAAAATTAGCCGATTGCTTTGAAATCTATGGCAATTCGACAGAGCTCTTGAACAGCATCTCAGGACAAGCAGTGTCCGCAGGACAAGACTGTTCACCAGCTGGAATTCTGTGCTGAGTCAAGACAGAAGGGCCTCGTTCACCCTGTGTTGGAGCATCAGTAACAAGAGCTTCTGGAACTGACTGGGTAGGGGAAATAACAGATACTTGCTGCAGTTATCCCAGATGCCTATTGGCCAAGGCTACAACAGATGGCTCATGGCTGCTTAGGGAGACATTTTCATTGATCACGGCATCTTCAGTAGTACTCTGCCCCAGAAAGCTTCACCTCACACTCACAGTCTGTGAATGATGTACCAGATTTCAGACTCTTCAACCAAGTTTACAGGAGCACCTCGACCAATCAGAGACACTGTGTATAGTTCAGCTCTGTGTGTGTGTGTGTTTGTGCGGTCCTCAACTTCATCAAGTCATCAAGTCATTCTACACCATCTCCTTATGAGGCAATGATAAGTCCAAAGAAAGCCTCTTTCAAGTGGTTTCATTTTGCTTTTTTGGATATTATAAATAACTTATTGATTATTTTTATTTTGTGTATTACCTGCATATGTGTAAGAGTAGCCTGTAATCTTAACCTCTGAGCCATCTCTGTAGCCCCTATTTTTCTCATTTGTGATTTCTACCTGGAGTAGAGCAGGCTTGCCTAGTTAAAACAAAAGTTGAGGGCCACTGGCATTCCGAGTTCAGAGCTGCTAACACTGAGGGAGCAGCACCTTGCCTTTTTGTGACTTTTATCTAAGTTGAGCAAGAAAGCCTTGGGCCAACTTGTAACAATGCTAACAAGTATGGAGACTCCAACTTAATTTGACACAACACAGAAAGCCTTACCTGGACAAGACATGGACAAGACTGACAGATTTACTGTCTTAGAAGAATGATATTGAATTAAGACCTTATAAAAGAAATCTAAACAGAATTTTCTGAAAGCTGATACTCTTTAAAGAGATTCTGTGAGTACTCACCAGACAGAAGGGGGAAACAAAGCAGAGTGTCCTAGCCATCCCTGCCACCTGACATGGCCACTGTGTGACAGATGACCAGAAAAAAGCTGAGGGGCTTAAGGGACTGCATGGTGCTGCCCGCCAGCTGTCCCACTTACCCCAGGATTTTCACATGAAGGACAACTTGACTTCCAACATCTTCAATCACTTTTTTAAAAAATTTAAACTGTACTTAAATCTATTTGTGACTTAAGCATTTAATTTTGATCTACTTCTGGATTATTATAATTCTCATAAGACATCTTTAAAAAGGTCAGAAGACATATATTCCTAAGAACATAGACTTGGAAATTTTTTTTAAATACCAAGGCGATAAAGAGAAACAAATGATACATTGTGGTGAGATATTTTCATATAATTCTCTTAGGCATGTAAAGAGATTAATTAGGACACTGACAATATCAACATGATTAATTAGTTTGAACTAATGTAGAATATTAGTGTCAAAATGGTGAGATACACATGAAGTTCTCACATATACAGAATATTTATTTAAATTACCATATACAGGGTTATACAAGCAGTGTCAGTAAATTTTAAATGATTAGTATTTTTACAAATTATCTTCTCTTTGTACAATTCAATTAATTTAGAAATCAATTTTAAATGTACTTACTATCTTATTAAAATTTTTATTTAAAAGAGGTGTGTCTCAATTAGAACCAACAACACAATCTTTCCTGTTCTACCCTCAGTTCTTCCACAGTTCCTGTCCAAATTTTTCCTCTTCACACCCCTACCTCACATGTGATTACATCAGGTCTAAGATAAATAGAAAGCATCTAGATCCAGGCTGGAGAGGTAGTTAAGCAGTTAAGTGCACTGGCTGCTCTTGAAGAGGACCCAGGTTCAGAACCCAGCACTCACATGGCAGCTTGTGGCAATTTGAAGTTGTTACATTTAATCACCTCTGATACAATACTTTGATATCTTGGTTAATAAATCCTGGGAGAATAAATTCTTTGAGAAAGTCAATTTGATTTCCAAAGATATTATTAGAATCGGTCTCCTTAGAACTGCTGTGTATAGTTATGAAAGTAGTCACAAAGCCAGTTCAGAAATGATCCTCTAATCTTGTTAGGGTTAGGAAAGAACAAGGGTTATGCCCAATAGTGAACATATTGGTTACAGAAGTGGGGAGATATCAACCCTTGTGTAGTGTTCACAGTAGTAGATGAAATCCACTGAGAAAGTTGAAAAAACCTTCAGTATATTCATATGAAGACAAATGGACATGGAGATCAACTTCTGAGGAAAAGAAAGAACAAAACTACCCTAACCTTCTTATCTCTCAGTCCTCATCTCCAACCACTGTTCAAGTACTCTCTAGCTCCTCATTTAAAGTATGTCTTGAACTCAATCCTCCTGTTTCTGAAATCAATGCTTCTTCTGAGGGCTTACTTTATTCAAATATTAACTATTTGTAAACTACTTCTAGTAATTTCTGTTCCTTAAGTATAATAATAGATAATCCTCTTTAGAATGTCTAAATGTGCCCTGTCATATATCACAAAATAAATTCTTCCATGAAGTTGCTGAAACCAAATGCAAATCTGTTCAGGTATGAGTTTTTCTAAAAAAAAAAAAAAAATTACCATACCTATCATTAGATTGCCAAAGTGCACATAACTGGAAGAGTTAAAGGCTATCATTATGCTAGCAGTCAGCTCCCAGCTTTGACTTTGAGTATAAGGCAGCATGAGTTGCCTGTTTGCCAAACACAGTTGCTTCTCACTGAGAGTTCTCCATATGGAATGTTTCCTACCTCTGAGACAGACTCTCACACGTCCACCTTCTTACAATACTGCCTTGGCAAAATCCTGCGACTTCATTGCCACTTTCTCTGAAAAAAATCTTTGACACTTCCTTATAACAAACCAGACAGAATCAAAGATTTTCCCTCTGAGTTCCCACAAATTTTTGTCCACATTTCCCCTAAGGCATTTATGCACTGTCTAAGTGTCTGATTGCATATGAGTTTTATACCCCACAGCAAGCACTATGAGGTAATTGTATTGTAATCCTCTTTATAGGAATATCTGCTCCACTAAAATGGATCAAGAGGAGACCCATTTCCCTGAATTTACTACAAAATCTTTTGTGTGATAATTTATGTGTATACATTTTGTAAAAATGTCTTTTCTTACAAAAGATTTTACACCAAATATCTTGTAAGGATTCAAGAATGCCAGGTTTTAAAAAAAAAAAAAAACTCATCTAGATGTCCCTGTGATACACTAAGGAAAAGAGTCAGTGCAAGAACAAATACTCTGTATTACACACAGAGAAAGTTTTGGAAGGCCACAAAAGTGAAGGTAAGAATGCTGGAAAGTGCACAAAAATACAGGTGATTCACTGGAAAGAATCCCAGCAAAACACAGCTGGAGCTGCTCACCTCCCTGCAGCCTATAAAAGCTACGCCCTGGTAAAAGGGACAGGAAGTCCTGCCCACAGGACAAGACCTCACTCTCCACAAGCCTTAAATCCAGTTGCAAGTTTAAGGGAGACAGCAATTCCTCTGGCAGATGAGTGGGTGGAAGTTCCAATGAGTCACTCTGTGACTTGGCAGGCAGCAGCCAGGTGCCATCTTGGTAAGAACTCTATTATTTAAAAGTGAACTGCCCTGGGGCAGTGAAAACGGGGAACAACCACAAGACAAGGAGCCTGTGCTCAACCTGCCAGCCCCAAGAAGAAAGACAACCTGGGAGACAGCTGGAGACAGCAAGGTCAGACTCTATCGAACTGAAAAGTGTAGACTTAATGAGTTTGGGCTCAAGCAGTGAAATGCGGATGTCATCAACTGAGAATAACATGGAAGTCTGATCACCCTAAACCTGAGCTTAATAGGAAAATCAACTTCTGGAGCCACCTACCTGCCATTTTCTGTAGTAGAAACCAAGAACTCGGAGGTGCATCACTCCAGTAGAGTAATTAATGCTTATCTTAAACATTAAAAGTATAAACACAGGTTCTCTACCTGTTCAGATTTTGAAGCTGTGGTTTCTTCCCACGTTGCCTGCACACGTGGGACACACTCGCAGCTGTTTCAACAGCCATGACAGGAGGCTATTACCTGGGGAATCCCATGAGGTTGTGAATATCTACCCAGCACACAGTTTGGTGTGGTCAGCCCAGGCACCTGGTATGCAAAGAAAGAAAACCCCTGAAGTGACACATGTGGGACAACTGGTCAAAACAGGCTCAGCACCAGCATAAACCATGGCAAAGATAAAAGCTCAAAAGTTAAGCTACCCACTGTCCAGCCATACAATGACACTGTAAGACCAAGAAAGATTCCTACACCATTAGTTCCCTTTCTTTCTCTTTCTTCCTTCCTTCTTCCTTCTTCCTTCCTTCTTTCCTTCCTTTCTTCCTTCTTTTCTTTCTTTCTTTCTTTCTTTCTCTTTTTTTTCTTCTTTCCCTCTTCTTTATTTCATTTCTTTTATTTTCTATTTCCTCTTGTAATTCTGCATTTTATACTACACTTTTAGCAGTATTTTTACTTTATCCTCTTTATAAAATATTTGTTTTTATTTTCTGTTACCCTTAATATATTCAGTTAATTGTTGGTGCATTTTTCAATACTGAGAAATCTCTTTCTCTCTTCTTTTCTGTTTTGCTTTCTTGCTCTTCTCTTCTTTGGTCCTCTTCTACACTTTTTCATTAAGCCTGCTTCTCTTCTCTCCTCTATTTTTCTGCCCCAGTCCATTATCTCATTAATTTATTTCCATACTTACTCTAAATAATCTTTAAGAGTACCTGTGCCATTTTCTATTTTATGGTCATTGGTGATATGTTAGTGAGCTTAATTAAGTTTAAGAGTATATCAATATCTTATGTGATTTGATACCAGATGAAGATTCAAAAGTTTACTTATAAAAGTTAAAATGATAATAACCTCAAAGATAACACAAATAAGCAGATTAATTCTACCCAGATTCTGGAGAACAAAGATTATCAAAATGGATAAGAAAATTCTAATATGAATGGAAAAGTCAGCAAGTATGATGACTGATTATGCTTGTCAACTGTAGGTGATTTGGAATTACCTGGGAGGCATGCCTCTGTCAGTGTCTGAGAGAGGACATTGCTAGAGAGGACCAGTTTAGGAAGAAAGACCAACCCAGGATATGGATGGCACCATTCCTGGATATGGGCCTCAGATTAAATAAAAAGAGAAAAGGCAGAATGAGAGCTGAGCACTAGCACTGATCTTCCTAATTGGTGTAAACTAGTGCAGCCACTTTAGAAGCTAGTGAAGGTTTCCCAGAATAATTACAAACAAAACTGCTGCATGACTCAGCTATACCACTCCGGGAAAATTAGCCACAATGTAGCTTACCACAAAGATGATTGTACATCCATGGTTATTACTGCTCTCTTCACAGTGACAGGGAAATGGAATCAGCTTAGATATCTGTGAACCAATTGATAATGAAAATGTTGGTACAAACACAATGAAATTTTATACAACTATCAAGACAGGTGAAATTATGAAATTTTCATGGAAATGGATAAAATTGGCAATATTATACTAAGTGAGGTATCCCAGGCTCAGAAAGATAACTACAGCACAATCTTTCTCATATATATATATATATATATATATATATATATATATATCCCAGCTTCAAATTTATATGTATGTGTTTACATGGGAGTTAGTGTAGGTAGAAGTCAGGAAACTAGAAACTGACCCATTTTAGAGTGGGTAAAGGAAACTGAACAGACATTGGAAAACATTTCTCCAATAAATGGACACATCAATATATAAATGTAGAAGAATGAGACTAGATCCATTTCTCTTACCCTGAACTCCCTTCATAAGGAATATCAGACCCTAAAGTACGACCTCAAATTGAAACAGCTTGAGGAAACATTAGTATAGACAAGTACTTTATAAAAAGTGTGCTAACACACCAAAAATCACAAATGTTGACAAACCAGACTACAAAAGTCAGAAAACAAGAGAAATGTAGGCAAAAAGTCTGATGTTTTAAATAAAAGGCTAAGAGCAAGATAGTTAAACCAGCCCTACAAATTTTAAGGCAAACATGTAACCAGTGATTAATAAAGTAATACTACTGAGACTCACTGAGCAGTAAGGTGCAGAGGTGTCAATGTATACACCGAGGAACAGAATTCCACAACGCATGAAATGCTCACTGACAAATGATGGAAAAATGTACATGCCCATTACTGAAGGAGAATTTTTAATATTCTTTTTCCCTACAAGACTATTCAGAAGACAATGAAACAAAAATCATGGGAAAAGAAATTAGAATATTTGACATTTATCTGACTCTCAGCTAGGAAAAAAAAGCATTATTAGATGAATACATGAGCTGTTCTTAAGAAAGCAGAGAAGATCCACAGAGGTGGAAGCGGCTGGTACAACCACCGTGTCTGGGAGAGGAGTGCTTTCTTTGAAATGTTTTGAGCTCTTAATTTAGGTAATTATGAAAGCAAGGTTCTGAAGCTAAGCTTGTGGCCCTGGGTGTGGAAGCCAGCACTATCTGGGCTCAAGCACAGCTGTCACAGTGGGAAGGCCTTGCTTATAAACATTGTCAGATAGGAATACTTAGTCAAACTATACAAAGTCACTGTTTCATAGGTCAAAACTGGAAGAGTATGAGCAACTACAATCATTCAACCTTGTGTGTGTGTGTGTGTGTGTGTGTGTGTGTCTGTGTGTGTGTATGTGTGTTGGAATCCAAAGTTTCGTTCCTCTGCAGTACTTGACAAGCACATCAGAATATACTAAGTGTCTCCAAGGCATGTTGGAGGAATAAAGTTATGAACAGAAATTTTCCTTTTTGACCTTTCTCGCCCACTAGCTAGATAATTCTACTTTTTTTTGAGACAGGATCTTGCTATGCAGTCCAAAATAACCTGGAATTCACTACAGTGCCTAGTTTCACCAAAAGCCCAAGTAATGCCTCAGCCTCCCAGAACTGGGATTATGTGCTTGAGACAACACACCCAACTCAAAATTATAAAACTGACAATGTGCAATACTATCATATATTTTAGTCATTAGTTTTATGAGTGATAACGGACAGAGCCCTGCATTAACATCCATACAGTGAATGCTCACTCCCTTAAAACATATCATCTCAAACAAGTCAGTACTCTACTACATGCTCATAAATTGTAGTTCTTCACTTGCATGTACTAACCTAAAAACCAGTTCATTGTTCTGGTCACTAGGGTTTTAAATTTGGTGAATATTCCCTCCCTCCTTCCTTCCATCTTTCTTGTGTTACCTGTGTGTGATTTTTGTTTATGGTTTATGTTTATGTTTCTTCCCACTCTGTCCATTAATCTCTGTCGAGTATACCTTCCGTTTTATATTTTTAGTAGCTTCTTTTAGTTACCATACAAAGGAGTGGATTTCATTGGACCATTATCAGATATACATGTGTGTATATCTATGTGTATAATTTTCTCTTTCTTCTGTAATTCTGTGGATAGATTGTCTAAGTCTTTAGTTTTCCATTACCATTTCCATTGCTATATTGTGGACACTTAAGTTTGGCTTCTTGCTTGTATCTCAGAATCCTTGACTAGTGTGGTAATTCTCATTTTTGTCTGCTTGTTAATCTTCTTGTTCTTATTTTGAATTTTTTCCTCAATTGATATTTGTATGTGCTTGATCCTGTCCTCTATGTCAAATATTCATTCTTTTTCTTGGTTGTATCTATTGGTGATTCCACTGAGATTTTTATTTTAATTATTGTTTTCATTTTTCACATTTCTTTTTATTTTTCAAAACTTTGCTGATTTTTTTTCCTTCGTGCTTATTTTCTTGTCCATTCACTTTCCTTTCTGGATCCTGGTTTGAATGCATCTGATTTTTTGTGTCCTCTTACAAATCATTGCTCCTATTTGCTAGTAAAGCTTTAAATGTTCATGTGTGTATGTGTGAGAGAGAGACAGAAAGAGAGAGAAATAGAGACAGATGGATGTGTGGTATGTATTTCTGTACATGTGCATGAATGTAGCCATAGGCATGCTATGGCACATGTGTGGAACACAACCTCTGGTTTCAGCCCTCATCTTTCAGCTGGTTTAAGATCTGGGTCTCTTTTTGTTTGCTAGGAGATCTGGCCTGTGTGCTTCCAGGAATTCTCCTGTCTTGACCACCCTTCCCACCACAGAAGCTCTGGAATTGCAGGTACATGATGCATGCCCCTATGTCTGGCTTTACTACATGAGTTCTAGGGATTCAAACTCAGATCCTCATATTAGCATGGCATGTGCTTTACCCACTGAACTAGCTCCCCAGCCCTAAGTTTTGAAATCCTTGCCTGGAATTTTATCTATCTAGTACTTCTGAATTCAGTGGTGAGTAGTTGCAGTCTTTTGGAAGGGTCATGTTGATGCCTTGCCTTTACATGCTTTTCTGAGTCTGTTTTGTGATTTGTACCTCTGTTGACTTGGATATTTCTAGTGCTTTTATCTGTGGATCTTCTTACTGAGTATCCTCCTCTCAAGTGTGCACTCCCACTATCATCCAAAGAAAAGAAAACAAATTGCTACAATAGCAACAACACTAAACTACATGAGATACAGAAGTATATTTCAATAATATAGCACCCCAATAATACGTCACCAATGATCATAAAACAGTAAATGGCAAAATTGCAATAGAATATGCTATGAAGTTAAAAACCATTCAGGATAAATGTGGAACTAAGAAATGAAAAATAAAGAAGGAGGCAGAAAACAGAGGATAACCCTGACAGAAAGGAACAGATCAAAGGAGAGTGTAAAGGAGTGTTGTGAGGGGAAGACACAAGAGCGTGGAAGTGGTCAAAAATAAAATTAAGCTTTTCCAATCACGAGAAAACTAAAAAAATAGATAAATATAAGAAGAGGAATGAAACATGAGACCTTAAAAAAACAAAGGTGGTATCAAAATACAAGTAGAAAGAAAAAATGGTTAATGACAGTGTCTGGGGAGGGAGAAAGAAAGGAAAAACAAAGATTGCCCAACAATGAAAAATGGATACATGAAATTAGGGGACTATATAAAGGGAAATAAAGATTAAAACCAAAAAGTGGTTTAATATGATGAAGTAAAAATACTACTGGGAGTAAGGCAAAAAGAAAAACTGAAGAAAACAAACAGAAAAAGAGAGAGAAAGAGAAAGAGAAGAGAGAGGTTAATTCACGCGGTCTCTTTCTTGGTTCTCAAATGCCAGCTGTCAGCTATCTCCACAGAGAGGATAGAGGGTAGAAGAGCTTGTGGATCCTTATTTTGCCTATGGTTTATGTTGGTGTACAGCCTGCCCTGGACAAGTGTTGGATTTCCCCAGAGCTCTCCTCACTTTTGTAGCTTCTTTTATTTATGTCCCACTGTCTCAGTAGCCCAGGTCTCACTTAGCTTTGCAGTCTGCGGGATACCGCAGGGTTTCTCACGCTCTCAAGATACCAGAGACTCTTTTCTTTACTAAGTTACAAGGAGGCAACTTCTAGTCCAACATCATACCTGGAAATGCTCTCACAGATACATGGGAGCTGTGCTTTACAAATCTTGTAGGGTTGTCAATACAAATTAACAGTCATGATCAACCATCACAGCTTCATGAAGCCAGCATGGCCCCAATGCCAAACAAAGAAAAAGCATAAAAAATAAAAGACAAAAAGGAAAGAAAAAAATGCATATTCCTGATGAATAAAGATGTAGGTATAATCTATCAACAAAATGTAGCAAAATAAATGTAATACACAATGAAATGGTCATGAACCACGACCATTGGTACTTATTCCTTGAATGAAAAGATAACACAGGAAAATCATCTAATATGAGATGACATATTACATATTAATAAAATTATGAATCAAAACCACAAGATATTTCAATGAATATAGGTGAAAACTGACAGAAATTCAATGCCTGGAAATGACAAAAAATACACCAACAACCAGGAATAGAAAATAGTTATTTCAACATATTTTGTTCATGCTGATACCATTATTTGTTTAGTGACTTTCTCAAAATGATTCCATAAAACTCATATTTGAGTAATAGCAGCTTCATAGAATGAATTTGAGAGTATTCCCTCTGTTTTTGTCTTTTTTAATAATGTAAGCCCTGTTGTTTGTAGGTCTTCTTTAAATGTCTGGTAGAATCCTGCTGTGAATCCATCTGGGTTGGGGCTATTTTTGGTCGGGAGGTTTTGTATCACTGTTTCATTTCCTTATTCTTATGGGTGTGTTTAAACTCTTGTCCTTTTATTAGTTTAGCATTATTGGTTTCCATGAATTTAGAAAGTCATACATTTAATTTAGGCTTTAAAACTTAATAAAGGATAGAATTTTTAAAAATTATTTTACAATGTTCTGGATCTTTTTGGTGTCTATGGTAATGTTTCCTGTTTCATTCTTGATTTTGTTGAATTGGATTTGCTCTTTCTTTTTTCTTTTTTCCTTTTGATGAACTGGGATAAGGGTTTATCTTGTTTATCATTCAAACAGCCAGCTCTTAGAGTCACTGAGTCTTTGTATTCTTTTAGTTCTATTTCATTAATTTCTGCTATTTCTTCCTGTCTGCTCAATTTAGATTTCATTTGTTCTTGGCTTTCAGGTCTTGTGCTCAAGTACATGTGTTCTTCCTGATTTTTCAATGTAGGCTTTTAGGGCTATAAACCTCCCTGTTAGAACTACATTAAATAAACCTCCCTGTTAGAACTACATTAAAGTATCCCAGGAGTTTTGTTGTGTTGTAATTTCCCTTTTGATTCAGGATATTTTTCCATATTTCTTAATTTCTTCTGATCTTTCAAATTTTTTATTGAATTTTTGTGTATTTCATACAAGTCATCTTAAACATCTTTATAACGACTCCCTCACCCACACTCTCCCATAGCTTCCTGCCAGAATTCAGGTATTTTGTCATTTATGGTAAGGCCTACCTAATCAAGTTAGTGTACCTAGACAGCACTCAGTGAAAGTTCATCTACTGGGGTCTAGTCAACCTAGATTGAGTCACTCTCCTAAAGAAGATCAGCTCTCCTTCACTGAGCAATAGTCAGCTGACAATAAGTCTTGGGTTAAGATTGAAGCCCGCTACCCATTTACACAGTTCTATCCTGAGTTTTTGTTGTTAGTGTACCTAGACAGCACTCAGTGAAAGTTCATCTACTGGGGTCTAGTCAACCTAGATTGAGTCACTCTCCTAAAGAAGATCAGCTCTCCTTCACTGAGCAATAGTCAGCTGACAATAAGTCTTGGGTTAAGATTGAAGCCCGCTACCCATTTACACAGTTCTATCCTGAGTTTTTGTTTGCTTGAGTTTGCATGGGACTTGTGCATACTGACACCTTTGCTGTAGATTCATATGAGCAAGGTTCTAGGTACTTGTAAGATTTGTTTCCGGATGGTCATGTACCATCTCTCCTGGTGTTTATATTTTTTCTGTCTCATCTTTCAAAATGGTCCATGAGCACTGAGTGGGTGGAATTCATTAAGAGTCCTGTCTAAGGAACCACACTCTATAGACTTTTATTCTCTGTTATTTGGCCATCTGTGGGCCTTTGTGTTCATTGTCATCTGTTGCATGAGGGAGATTTGTTTATTATAGTTGAGAGATGCATTAGTACTTTCTCAGCCCCTTGTTCAACTATGAATTTAATAGACGTTTCTTTATAGATGTGTCACATAGGGTTGGGCATTTCATGTACATTTATTCCCTGTGTGTAACCAGTTGTGGAAATCTATAGTACTCTCCATTTGTTGCAAAAGAAACGTATTTGGTAAGTGTTGCCTGGCATACTTCTCTGTGAATGTAGGGATAGATCTTTAGCATACAGTAAGAAATTAAATTTATCTAAGGATCTGATAGTCTTGGGGTTTTCAAGATCTACGACCTATCCAGCAATGTATGCTTGGCTTTGTTTGCAGTACCACATGAGTTTCCTCCCATTGAATGGGCTTTAAGTCTAGGTAGGTAGTTGTTGATTATCCCCAAGATTAAAGTGCCACTATAGCCCCAATATAATTTTCTGTACTGGTCATTTGTTGTGTTTATTGGGCCTTACAGCTGGGATTGGGCCATGTTCTATATTGCTTTCAATTGCCATGACAAAACATTCTAACTAATACCAATTGTGGAGGAAAAGGCTTATTTGGCTTAGATCTCCCAGGTCACAGTTCATCGCTAAGGGAGCCCAAGAACTCAGGGAAGGAACCTGGAGGCACGAACTGAAACACAGGCCACGGAGGAACTCAAGGCTGGACAACTGGGATTCACACGATCGTCTGGGCTCCAAAGGGTTTCAGCACCTCCACTTCTCTGGCTCTGCTGTCCACAGTACACAGCTTGTCTTACAGGCCCAGGCCAGCAGCATTCCACACCCACTCCGGACCTTTATGGTCATCCCGTGGCCCTAGCATCACCAAAAAGCTTGGGTCTTCACTGAAACTCAGGCTGCACCTTCACCAATCAGCTCTTCTAGCCTCTCCTGGTGCAAAGCCTCAGAGTCTCTCCATGACCCCTGCAATCCTTGGATCTTCACGCTGCATTTCACCAATGGTTTTTCCTGGCTTCTCACACTGCCAAGCCTCAGCTGCTTTCTGTGATCCCTTTACCCTTTCTACACCAGAACCATGCAAGGGACTTTTACACATTACTAACTCCTGCTTTCAGCTTAAGATGGAGATTCAGGCCCCCTCTAGACCACAGCATCTGTGTACTGACTTTGAGGAAAAAATTCCCAGACAATTTTACCTCAGCGATGCTGTTTCTCTTGTTACTTACAGCTGATTTTTCAGCCCCAGCTAAGGAGCATCAATTGTCCCAATAGAACAAAGGTTTCACTTCAGATTCTGGTCTCTTCTTAATCACAGCTGATTCTTCAGTGCAAGCAAGTCAGAACCCACAGATTCTTAATTCACAATATCACACAAACAGCCCCCATAGTATCTGTTTCCCTCTGAGGCATCATAAACCAGGCCTCCATCATGTACAAGTCTTTCAACACAACTATTCCAAGATCCATAGCTACAAACTCTAAGTACTCAGTGGCTTTTCTAGCCCAAAGTTCCAAACACTTCCACAATCCTCCCCAAAACACAAAGTTGAGGTCTATCACAACAATATCACGTGATCCTAGTACCAATTTCTGTATTAGTCACTTTTCTGTTGCTGTGATAGAAGAATCATGACAAAGAAAACTTTTAAGAGGAAGTGTTTATGTAGCTTACAGTTCCAAATGGGCAAGAGTCCATCATGGTGGGGAAGAATGGTGGCAGAGGTGGCTCGAGTAGATGCAGCAGATCAGCACTCACATCTTCAAGTAGGCACAGGAAGCAAAGAGTGACTGGGGATCCACACAAGACTTAAGAATTCTAAGCCTCTAATCCGGTCCCCAGTGACATGCTTCCTCCAGCGTGGCCACTTGCAAAACAGCACTACCAACTGGGGACAAAATGTCCAAGTACTTGGAGCCTATGTGGGACATTCTCATTCAAACCACAACAGACTATCAAATGATGTTCTACCTTAGCGGCTTACTAGCTCTCCAAAATGATGAGAGCTAGTCTTCAGGCAGGTGGATTCCATGTCAGTTCCAGCTCCAGTGCTCCAAATCCTCTGCCCAAGTATGTTCTCTATTCAGCATTAAGGACTTCCCTTCAATTTCTGGGAGATAATCAAGAGCCATGGCAATGACCTTGGGAGTTTCTTGGATAACAATAACTCATAGGAGGTCTCTCCTGGCTGGTACTGTTTCTTATTATGGAACATTCATCTACAAACATGGACACATATAGAGATATTGTATCTGTAGTTTCAAGTAGACTTTTGAAACTTTTACAGTTTCCTCCAATTTTTCATATCAACTAAGGATTATTTATTCTCTCTTTCTCTCTCCTTCTCACCCTTCCATGTCAAACCCTCCATCCACCTTCCCCAATTAAAGCACCCCCATTTTCCCCATTTCATCCTTGGTAACTCCTGTCTCCTGTGGTGTCCCCTGTCTTGAGCTCCATCTTTCCTACCTCCACTGCTCCTTGTAGAACCTCCCTACGCCCCTCCCACTCAAATGCTCCCATTTTACTCATCCCACCTTAGCAACACTTGTCTCTTAATGTCCCTCTCACTCAGGCTCCTTCTTTCCCTTTACCTCTGTGGTTCCTTCTTGTTTTTCTAGCTCCTGCAGTTACATCAAGATATATACTCACATATAAGGATTTGTTGCTAAGATAAAAAAATGACAGAGGACATGTATCATTTATTTTTCTGAGTCTGTAATAGTTCACGTAGTATAACAATTTCTAGTTCCATCCATTTACCTCTAAATATCATCTTTCTTTTCAGCTATGTAGAACTCCATTGTGTGATACAACTGGATCATAAGGTAGGTTCGTTTAATAAGGTAGGTTCGTTTTTAGATTTTTTAAGATGCTCTGTATGAAATTCACGAAAACTCCTTTAAAATTTACAAAATAAAATAAAAATTTACATTAGAAAAAGAATTCATGCTGCTTTCCGTAGTGGCTGCTCGGTATTCACTGCACCAGCAGTGAATGAGCGTTCCTCTTTTCCACATCCTCTCCAGCACTTGGTATCACTTTTCTCTTGGTTAGGTAGCCTGACTTAAGATGAAATCTTAAAGTGGTTTCAATTTGTATTTCTCTAATTACTACAGATGTTGAGCACATTTCAAGCTGTTTCTTAGTTATCTTTATTTCCTCCTTTGTGATCTCTCTGTTCAGATCCATAGTCCATATTTTAATTGGGTGGTTTGTTTTCTTCATTCTTTGTTTCTTGACTTATTTGTATACTGTGGATATTAATCCTGTGTCAGATCAATCAGTGGAAGAGTACATGGAAACACTCCCATTCACAATAGCCTCAAAAAAAAATCTAGGAATGAACTTGACAAGAGATATTAAACATCTCTACAATGAAAATGTTAAATCTTTCAAGAAAGGAATTGAAAAGACATCAGAAGATAGAAGATCTCCCATGTTCATGGACTGGAAGAATTTGTATTTTGAAAATGACCATCATAACTAAAGCTTTATATAGATTCTAAGTAATCCCAATAAAAATCCCTATGACATTCTTCACAAAATTAGAAAAAATATTCATATGGAATCACAAAAGACTATGGATAGCCAAAGCAATCCTGAGCACAAAGAGCAATGCTGGTGGGATTACCATATCAGATTTCAAACAATATTACAGAGCTACATTCTTAAAAACAGCATGGTATTGGAGGAAAAAACAGATACAGATCAACAGAACATAACTGAACACACAAACGTGAGTATAGGCAATTTCAGCTACTTAATTTTTGTCAAAAGTGCCAAGAATAAAACATTGGAAAAAAGACAGCATTTTCAACAAATGGGGCTTGCAAAACTGGATATCTTCCTGTGGAAGAATGAAACTAGACCCTTATGGTTCACCTTGCACAAAAGTCAACTCCAAATGGATCAAAGACCTTGATGTAAAACCTGAAGCTCTGAAACTGTTAGAAGAAAACAGGGATTACCCTAAAACATATAGGTGTAGGAAAGGACTTTCTAAATCAGGCATCAATTTCTCATGAAATAAAGTCAACAATCATCAAGAGGGACCTCATTAAACTAAAAGGTTTCTGTACAACAAAATGAACAACCAATGAAGTGAAGAGAAAACCCATAGATTGGGAGAAAATCTTCACCAGAGTCACATCAGACAGATGTTTAACCAGAGGCACATCTGACAAAGGCTTAACATCCAGAATTTATAAAGAACTCAAGAAACAAAAAATCAACTTGAGCAACCAATACGGAAAGCATTGTGGAGAGCTCTTTAAAAACTAACAGTGAACCTACCGTATAGCTGATGATACCACTTTTTGGCATATATCCAGAGGACTCATCCCACTGCATAGATAATGTGTACATCCATGTTGTTGCTGATCTTTTCACAGTAGTTACAAAATGGAAACAACCTAAGTGTCCCCCAACTGACAAGTGGATAATGAAAATGTGGTACATTTGCACAATGAAACTCTACTCAATGGTAAAGAAAGACAAAAACCATGAAATTTGCACGTAAATTAATGGAACAAGAAACTGTTGTACTAAATGAAGTAACACAGACTTATGAAAACTAATGATGTATGTTCTCCTTCATTTGTGGATCCTAGCACCAAATCCTCATATGTAAGTATGTGCCCTGATAAAACTGCAGGAGCCAGAAAAATACAAAATACCAGGGAAATAAAAGGAGAGAAGTAGCCTGAGAGAAAACAGTAGGAATCAGGTGTTAGCTAGGGGGAAATGAGTCAAATGTGGATATTTAAATAGGAAGACAAGGGAGAGTGTTATATAAGGTACCGTAGGGGTAAAGAGGAAAAAGCAGCTCAAGAGAGGAGAGACCAGAGTAGACAGAGATTATCAAGGGTGAAATAGAGAAAACGGGCTTATTTTCACTCAGGAGGGAGGAGGGAAGTTTAGATTGGAAGAGAAATAGGGGAGATAAATAATGCCTAGATGGTATAAAAAAAGCAGAGGAACATGTTCAAAAACCTTCTGAAAAATTACACATACAATATCTCTACATGAGTCCATGTTTAATATAGTTTAAGGCTATATTACGAGAAACAATGTCAAACAGGAAAAATGTCCCTTCAAGTTGCTGACTATAGTAGTCTAAGAGACTCCCAAAATTACACAGGTTTTTGCCTCAGCCCTTGATTGCCTCCCAGAAATTGAAGGTAATACTCTGTTGCTGAGGACTGGACATACTTGGGGTACAGGACTTGGAGCAATGGAGCTGGAACCTACCTGGAAGCCATCTTTCTGGAGACTAGCTCTCATAGTTTTGGTGGATACTATTCAAGCTGCTCAGGAAGAATAACAATTGAAGATCTAATCCCAGCTTGAAGGCCTAATAACCACAAAAATTACCTTTACAAAGGTACAGGAAACTACATTTGCACACTTATATCTTGCAGTAAACAACAGCTACCTAATTGGACTTAAGCCCACTCAATGGAAGGAACTCATGTGTGATACTGTAAACATAATCAAATACCCATGACTGGAGAGTTCATAGATCTTGGAGAAAATGCTAAGGCTGTCACATCCCTAGACAAATAGAACTTCTTACTATGTGCTAAATGTATGTCCTTATATTTACAGACAAGAATGTCAGCCTCTACTCATCAAAGAAGCTTCTCTTTGCAATAGAAGGAAACTATTACAGATTTCCACAACTGATCATACACAGAGAATAAGCGTCTACAAAGTGCTCATCCCTAAATGACACATCTACAATGGGACCTCTACACCTATGTCTCATGGAAAATAGTGGAACAAGGGGTAGAAAGAATATTAATGCAGCTCTTAACTCTCATCAATAAATCTCCTTCATGCAACAGAAGGCAATGAACACAAAAAAACACAAATGGCAAAAGTGTAAAGAATAAGAGTCTGCAAGAGTGTGGGTCCTTAGACAGAAATTCTACATTAAACTCCACCCACCCAGGGCTCAGGGACCATTGTGGAAAAGGGGGCAGAAAGAGGAGGAGGTTGTATATGACCTTATGGAAACGGAGTCTTACAGATTCCTGGGACCTTGATCATATGAACTTAACACAATAGTGACAGCATATACAAGACCCACACAATCACAAGCAGAAAAATTCCTAGGACAGAACTATGGGAATTGGTAGCAGGCCCCAATCTTAGCCAAAGACCTATTATTTGATGATTACTACTGAGTGAGGAAGAGTTGTTCTTTAAGAGATTGACTCTTGATGGCCTGTCTAGTGAATGAACTTACACAGAGGAATGGTGCAGGACACACACTTGATTTGGTAAGCTTTAACAAAAATGACAGAATGCATGAAATCCAGTGGTGGGGGCTGTGGGAGGTGCAAGTGGGGAAGGGACATTAGGATAATTAAGATATTGTGTATGAAATACACACAAATTTAGTAAAAATATACAGAAATAAAAGAAATTTACCAAGTGACTGAGGTCGTCTAAGCTGGCAATTTCCAATTTCAGTTTACTTTTTATTTATGGGCTCATTTATAACAACAACAACAATGAACAAGAGAGAATCCTCCTTTTGCTCTAGCAAAAGAACCCACAGAGCCTCATTTGGGCATTTCTTGTTCTATTTTAAACTTACCAACTTATCGGTCTTTATTTTATAATTTTACATGTTTTTTCCTTGCTTAAAGAAGATGATGTTTAAAAGCCTTGTGTTTTATGATTTTTCTCAAACCCCTTATGGCTTTCTTTCTTGCTTTATGAAATCATTTTCTCTGTGATTGAAGGATTAATTATAAATGAACTAGTCAATATAAACATGTCATTTCAAGACAATTGATATATTTCTGCAATATAAATTCCTAGTTGTATTAAAATAGACCCAGAAAAACTCAAGTTCCGGGAATCGGTTACCTTCTTTTGAATTGTTTTAATCCCAGAGACCCTCAAACATCAGAAGATATTGCCAATGTGCTTGGATTCCCCCAAAAACTTGATGGTAAGACCTATTTGCTGAAAACAACACAGACTTTGATTCATAAAAAATAGAGAAATCAGGGCTGGAGAGAAGGCTCAGCAATTAAAAACACTGGCTGTTTTTGTAGAGGACCCAGATTATGTTCCTAGTACCCACATGGTAACTCCACAGTCACCTAACACTCCAGTTTCAAGGGATTCAGTGCCCTCTTTTGACCTCTGTGGGCATTGCTAATCAAGTAGGAAACTGACATGGAAGCTTCATTCTTACTGGCCAGGCTTTCATAATGCTATAAGGTGCTATGTATGTTACCAGAGAAGAACAGTAATCATCAGTATTACTCACCTGTGAGCCCTAAGAATTACAGTAATGAGTTCCCAGCAAACTATGCCCTCTAGTCCAATAGTGCTGTGAATGTTATGACAACAATCAACCATAGTCTGATTGGATTTAAGGCCCACGCACAAGATGGGACGCATACCTGGTACTGGTATCAGGACAAGAACCTGGGGTTAGACAGTTCCTAGGCCTTGGAAGAGAATCTACTCCCAGAATTCTATTAAATGGACACAGTATTAAAATGACTCAATGATTTATTGCTATACACACAGATCCATATGTCTCTTAACCCTTATCAGAGAAATGCCTTCTTGAAGTAAAAGTCATTTATCACAGAGGCCTACAGCTTATTTCATATTTTGTATGTGTAGAAAATGAGTTATTGTGGAGTACTCAGCCCCTAAAGGGACATTGATGCCGTACTTCTCTCCAGAGATTTGGGTACAAAGGGATTCGGGACAATGACAAGGAAACAGTGCATTCCAGACAGCAAGGCAGTTGTACATATGAACTTACAGCGATTATGACAGCATATTCAAGACCTACACATGCTCAGTTCATATAAATTCTAAGCTTGGAAGGTACATGTAAGTTCAAATTCCTACTCCTAGGTGAGGAACTATTGGCATTTGGTAGCTTCTGGGACAGGAAGATTCAGCTTTTTTAAGGTTATGACCCCTACTTTAGCACAATCCAGGGAAGATTTCACACCCCAGAATATTTTGGGCAGCACATTGGACTCAATAGGAAAGGAAAAAAAACAACAGTAAGTTGAATGGGTCAGGAGGTTGGATGCACTTCAGAGGAGTTGGGGAATATAATCAAAATACACTGTATAATATTTTCAAATAATTAATAATAATAATATATTTTAAAATAAACTAAAATACAACCAGGATTTATTTTACTTTGTATGAACAAAGACAATCATAAATAATTATCAAAAGAATGAAGAGCCCTAGCACTACAAGTATGATGGCCACATGGGACAACAATCAGGTTGGCAGACACAGGAGCAATGGAACATATGCTTTGCATATGAAAGATACCTGAAGGGCAGTCTCTACAAGCTCTAGACACCACGGTAATCCACAAGGAGCACAGAAAATTTCATCAATACACTGATACATTGAAAAATATTGTCTTACAGTTCATCATGAAGTTCAAAACCTGTATTTAAGTGAGTTGGTTTATTCTCTCTCTCTCTTTCTCTCTCTGTCTCTCACTCTCTCTCCCTCCTCCTTCATCTTTTCTTTTTTCCCTCGGAGACAAAGTCTTGCTGTGAATTGCAGGGTTTGTTTAAACTTGGATGGCCTCCAACCCACAACCTTCCATCTCAACCTTCCCAATGGTATGCAGCTCTCTTCATGCCTAACAATGTGATTATTCTTTTCCTGTGCAAACCAACCCCACTGTACCTGAGCAAGTAACATTGTTGATCTTTAGATAAGGCTTTAGAGAAATGTCTGTGCTTTACTTCTTCAGATACAGAGAGATTTTCAGGTGTTTAAAGTAGTTCACATCATCTGTAAAAGAATGAGTACTCTAAAGGCTCTTGGCTCTTGAGGGGGGTATACTTAAAACAGTAAATCTATTTCTTGCTACTGATTTTCAGGTCCAAGAAGTCAGAGTAGGTTAGCTAACATTTACTAACACAAGTAGTTGAGGAATTAAGCTAGTTTATAATTGGTCTGAAAAAATTTTTGATTCTCATACTCTAGAACATAAACCCTTGAAAGCATATGATTTTTTTGCTCTCAGATTTCAAAGGTAGAACAATGCCTTTTATTTAATAGTTACTCAAAAACTATTTCTTTACTGAATGAGTAAATGAATACATCAAACTTAAGATTAGTCATTTATTCATAAAGTTCAGCCAATTGGTTAATCACTTATAACTTTGTTCTCCATAAAAAGGAGCCTCTACAGGTTTGTGAAGTTTGAATTAGGTTCCGTATGTTATACATTTGGTAAGTTGCCGAGTATATGAAAATATTTCATAAGCAATATGGAGGCAATGTGGTGGTTTCTTTTTCTCTTACTGTTAGAAACCAGGATGAAATTTGTCTACTTCTCCCGTTGGTATGGTTCATATCTTAAATGTTTCCCAAAAGTTTGTGTGTTAAACGCTTAGTCCCCTTCAGCTGTCGTACTACCAGGAGACAGTAGAAGCTTTGGGAGGAGAACCTGCTGAGAAGAAGTCAGATTACTGGGAGTTGTCCCTTGAATAGGATATTGATGGCCTCGTCCTTTGCTCTCTTGCTGCTATGAGATGAGCAGCTTTGCTTCCCATGTGCCCCTGTCATGAAGTTCTGCCCCTCCAAAGGCCCAATGCAATGTTGAGTCCAGACCTCTGAAATGATGAGCCAAAAGAAATTTTCCCCCTTTTAAGTTATTCATCTTAGACATTTTGTCACAATGAGGAAACCCAAGATACTGATGTTTCCCAGTGTCCTTACCCACCACCTGAAACTGCTCCAGTCACTCTGATACTTCTCTGTCCTTGATTATTCAAAATGTATTTTTTCTATGCACATTCCATTGGAACACAACTTAGATTTTATCATTCAAAACAATAGTTGATAAAGTCATTAAAATGCTTTTTTCACAGGGCATATTTCTTTGTTCAAATCTAAAATAATGCCTACTGGGCAGAACCTAAAGTCCTTGGGTAGCTTAGAGAAGCTATTTTAGTAGGGAGTGAAAACATTGTCTATCATTCTTGATATCACTGTAAGACTGGAAAATCTAAATTCTATGCCAATATGCCTATTGTTTTTCTGTAAAGACTAATGTATTAGACATTCACGTATAAAAATGCAGAACCAAAAGAAGAGACCTGTTGCATTCAGAGATATGGAAATCAAGAAAAACAAATTCTGAGATGTGTTCTCTGACCATCAGATCAGGTATCCTGGGTTCTCCTGGGAGCAGCTCACATGACACACTGATTTATACAGAGGCTAGACTGTGTTCTTTAAGGAACAACTGGAAAGAGATAACAAAGGTAAACTAGTTTTCCAAGATTCTCTTTGCTGAAAAATCATGTTACCCAATAGCAAAATACCTAATTAAACTAAATGCCCAACAACAAAAGTATAGATAAATTGTGGTGCATATACAAAACTAATTTTTATTCAGTCATAAAGAAGCAAAAATTCATGTCATTTGCAGGAAAATGGGTAGAACTAGAGATTTCACATTAAGTGAAATAAACCAGACTCAAAAATACAAATCCCACACACCTTCTCTCATACACAAAAATCTATATTTAAATAAAACATGTAGCATAAAAGTAGGAGCTTACATAGTAACAGAAGATACTATACAGGCTGCTAGGGAAAAAAGTCATCAACAGTCTTTTTGAACTGTGAACTCTAAGAACTGAAATAATGATCAACCTGGGAAAATATGCCCATGAAAACAAGAATATATGCCCAGTGAGTTTGTGAGGATATTCCCATAGGTGCAATAACAGCACGAGTGCTGTGGGGGTAACCGATCTCTTTCCGATTGAACTTAAACCCCATTCCACAAGAAAAAACACATACTTGATTACTGTAACCCATGCGATGAGTGGAGCATACTGGAGCATGCCTTTAACCACAGGATTCTGGAGACCAAGGCAGGAGAATCTCTGTGAGACTGAGGCCATCCTGGGCTATATAGTGAGATACAGGCCATTTGTGGCCACAGGGAGGTCCTACCTCAAAAATAAATGGATAATAATATTATAATGTACTATGAAAGAACCAATTGTGACTTATGCTCAAGTCCTGTTTCTCAACTTGCCTGCTGCATGACTGCGGACACTATCCCCTCTCATTCCTTCCTTCCAACTTTTCTTCTAACCTGTACTATCAAAGGAGTCTAAGGAGAAATACGATAATTATTTGTTCAACAAATATTTATTAACAATACTGCATGCCAACTACTGAAATAGTTGTCAGGAAACGTAAAATGAGTAAAATAAAAATGATTTGAGTCATCATGGGGAAAAAATGTTTTAGCCATGGAAATAGACACAAACAAAATGGCTGCTGGAGCTGTCTATTTTGAATCCCATGAACTGCCTTGAAGTGACTGCCTCACCTTTGTGCCAGGATGATGACTAAGAGAGGACCTCCCCATAATGAGTTGGAAACAAAAAGGCCTCCAGCCTCTCAGGCTCCGCTTTCGTTGTGTGCTCCCTGATTGTGCACCGCCTCAAGTCCATATTATACTGTACCTGACCTTTTCAGTTTCCACAGCAAAATCACTAACTGAAGGTTTCAGCTGCATCTCAAGCAGAGGATCCCCAGTGTAGTGCCCAGCCATTCTCCATCATCAACACATCCTCCATTGTTCCTCACAGTACTTAATGGAGTAGAACCTGTAGACTACTCAACTGAAAACAGGATAAAGTAGCAAGTGTTCTACATTCCTTACTTCTATCTCATGGAACACACTTTTCCTCTGCTAAATATATTATAATTCCATCTTCTTCTCCTTCGTATGCACACAGTACACTGTCAACAGGTCCCTTCCCAAAGAGAATGCTAATACTGCCTACAAAAGCAAGATTTTTCCACCTTGTGAAACTGTTTCCCATGTTATATTTGATTATAAATATAAATATTTGATTATACAAATATTTACTTGAATGTGTTTGGAGAACATGTTGCTCTACCTGTTAACTTGGAAATAACCTCTACAGGTCAAAGATGGAAATAAATTATTGCAAAAACTAGCCAGGGTCGTTCCCTTCTGAACACACTGCAGCTGTTCTGACCTCCAGTAATAAAAAGCAAGAAAAAAGGAGGAATACTTGGTAGGTAACAAGGGTTGTAATCCTGGTCCAGTAGGTGAGAAAAAGGTGTCCAGCCCCACTGAAAACAAGTAGAAGTTAACTGACAAAAGGAAGGAGAGTATTCCAGAAAAAGGAAATAAACTATTTAGAGTTTTAAAGAAATTTAGGGTAAAAAGTAATAAGGATGAGAAAATCAAGGTGAGATAAGATTTGTAGCACAAAAACACATGCTGCAAAGTTCTATGTAACTGCCAGAGGTATACTATGTAAGTTACAAACTGAGGCTTCCACCAGTTCCCAAAATGATATGATTAAATTCACATACAAAAAACCACATCAAGATATACTTCTTTTAGTACCTCTGATGACTGACTAATGTGAACACACTCTGAATGTCTTATCCTGTTCAAAAACATAGATATTACCATCAATATTTTAGTGCTGAGGTGCTGAGAGGTCACAAGTGTTCTGCGTGGTGGCTGAGTCACAGAGTGGTGACCAGGACTCTAATCAGGTCACCCTTCGGTCCTCCCTCTTTTTCTTTTTCCTTTCTTTTTTTCTTTTTCTTCCCATTGTCTATTTCTATAGTGCAATCTAGCCAAAAACATAATCCCACTGCCTCCCAAATGCTAGGAATAGAGTCATCCGCCTCAATACCTAACCTCCAGGAGATCTTTCTCAACCATCACAGTGCTAAGATCTGTGTTCTCTGCTTTCCTAGGATAATGCTGCATGGGAAGAGTTTATTCCTCCTGACACTGTCTAGCCACCGACTAACTCAAATGAAATGTTAAAAATTCTCTGAGTTCATGAATCTTGTTCTCCACTTGATCAAAACAGGCTTCCTTTTCATTGTAGATATAGAGAGAGCATTCCACAATGCATTTTCTCCTGCTATTTTTTTTATTATTAAAACCACAATAATGAGTACTTTGACCCATTAAATATTTGTGGTCTATGTGAGGGAATTCCTGATGTGATGTGTAATCTTTTTGAAACAATGGCATTGACTGTACCACATAAGATATTTTTAATTATTACCATGAGTACAAACTACAAAGTAAACAGCCAGTAATCTAAGGAGCTCAGAACATACTTAGGTTATCCAAGTGAATATAAACAGATACACTGATACATGACCTCCTGACAAGGACTCATGAATCACTTCAGTATCCATACATCTAGCAGGTACCCTTGCAAGATCAGTCCACATTTGGACATCAAAAACTATGGAAAGACTATAGCAAAATCATGCCCTGCCTTGCCCTGCTATGCCTCAGGGGCTTTGCTCTATCTGCTCTTTCTTTCCATTGCCTCAACCCATCGTTATGGAGTCCATTGTAAAGAAAGCATTACAAAGTTAGATTGTCGATGCACTGAAATTTTAAACCCTCTAAATAGGACATTAGATTATAGCTTTAATGTTTTGATATCTGATCAACATGCCATTTCTCAATACATTAAGCAAAGCAAGCAAAATTAGTCTGCTTTATGTCAGGTGCTTAGCACAAATCCTTTAATATTGTGCTTGAGTGCAAAAACCATTAATAAATGCATAATTCCCTAAGACAGGCTTGATTAATTAAGTCATGTGTGTATCCTTCTAATTAAAAATAGAACATTAGGCAGATGAGTGGAATTTCTGAGTACAAAATTCGAAGGCTGCTTTTGAATGCCTTCTGCCTTTCACTTCAAGATGAAAGGAGCGCTGCTGGCTATTGTAGCTGCCAACAAACAGCTACAGCAAAGCACAATGCACCCAGAACTCTGGGTCTTATTAAAAACAATTTGGTATTCATCTGCCAATTTGTAACTCAGTTCTCAATCAGGGTCCTGTCTGATTAAGTCAGGCAATTCAAATTTGAGGGGGCAGCTGGTGCTGTTATGCAAATAAACAGATGAAGAAGAAATGGGACAATGAATCAATGAGCAGATGCTAAAAGCCAAGGCCTTCAAAGAGCTCTTGAATTTCTTTTCCTTTCTGCTTCCCATCACTGTAGTCCAACAGATTCCTGTTCCAAGCGATTAAAGAGACTACCACTTAAACGTTCAGCATAGACAACTTTCTAGCAATGAGTCCCATCCGCATTAAGGACTCACAGAAAGTAAGCTCTGACCACTGAGTGATAGTGTGCATCAGTAATTTCTCATTTTTTCTTAATTAACCATTTACATATCTGTCACTGTTATTTCCAAATGATTCCATACAAAGTTGCAGTATTGCTCTACTAATGTGTATGTACTTGGGGGCATGTGGGCGTATATGTGTATATGGGTGTAGAAGCTAAGGAACAGCCTCAGGAGTCATTCCTCAGGCACCGTTCATATTGTTTTTTGCGACAAAGTCTCTCACTGGCCTGCAGCTCAGCAGACAGGATAGGTTGGCTGGCCAGTGAGCCCAGGGACATATCTGTCTCCTCCTCTGCAACTCTGAGGATAAAGCAAGAACCACCACACCTGGCATTTTAATACGAATTCTAGAGATTAAACTCAGCTTCTCATCCAGGAAGTCCAAATTGCAGCATTTCTTCAAGAAGTAGGAAAGTTTTCCTCTCAAGCCGTCTCAGACTGGAGAAGCAAGGCTCAGACATGGCCCTGGGGCCTGAATCAGTCCTTTTCCACAAGCATCAGTACCACATTTCATGACCAGCTTACTGCATGTAGTCCTACTAGTCCTTGATCAGTTTTCTACAAATGCCTCAGGCATTGCCTGTCTGTTTCTATCTGATCTGGAGTATGAGCAGTGTTCATGGCATCTACCTCTATATCAGGGGTTCTTAAATTTCAGATGCAACTTTTCACAATTGTTTGTAAAGCACTATCATAAGCACTGTCATTAATCACAGCCGTTCATTGACTAAATCTTTCCATTGACTTGCTTTCTTCCCCCAGACAGCATTTACATAGACAGGGCCAAATCATGCAGATGCTGTAGGTGAGGGGAAAAAATACCACCAGAATTTATTTAAAGATTGGAAGTATGAGTGAGATGATTTACTGCATTATTAATAAACATAACACTGGTTTTTAAAATGGCTAGGAAATCCTGAGACATTGCTTTTACCACTTATTGCTGACTTTCGTTGGATAGGCTCTTGCCCTTTTGATAAGCAAGTACTGTGACAGGACTCACCCTTGATTTGAAGATCTGTGAGACTCTTATGTTTCCTGGTAGTATTGAACAAATCACACTATTAAAAAAATACTTCATACTGAATTATTTTTTACCTAAGTCTGAGAACTGGCTTATTTTCACTTTCATACATATGAGGGACTTTTTCATATTCATATATAACTATTTTGGAATTCTTAATAACATGATAATGACTTCATTGAACCAACTGTGAAGTAGTGTCAGACTATCTTGGGCAAGGCCCAAGTTCATACTACTTCTTCATTATAAACGATGAAAAGATCCTCATAAACCAAAGTAATCTGAGAAATGTTGGGGGCGGGGGAAGAATGTTATACAATAGCTCTTTTCCTTAAGTAATAAAGTCCAGTATAAAAGCCAGTTTCTAGAAATGTATAATCAATACACTCAGTCACTGAAAGTTCTGGGAAGTGTTCAAAGTACAGGCATGTGCATGTACACAACTCCCACCATGTCCCACTGAGCTCTTTTAAATTAGTTTTATGTTTTGAGATTGCCATAAAAATAAAGCATTTCCTCATAGGGTTATCATATATATATTCCATTGTACATTTTTCTTATATGGTCCGTTTCCCCGCTGGCCTCCCTTGGCCCCTCCACAGTCCTCTGATTCCCTTTCTTCCCCAAATTAATGTCTCCATCTGCCTTCTTTTCACATGTATTCAATTAAACTATTACCTCCCTCCCTTAAAATTTATTCCTCCTCTCTTATAGTCTCTGTGGTAGTTTCATGACCTTCACACACACATATGTATAAATATATATGCATATATGGCTGGAGCCCCTTTTCTGGCTATTGGGCATAGTGCAGCTGTTAATATAAACATGGATGTGTATGTGTGGTATGTTGACTTAGAATTCTCCTATTATATGCCCAAGAGTGGTATATCTAGATCATAAAGGAGTTCTATAATAGTTTTCTTAGAAAATTCCATAATTATTTACATAGTGGCTGGACAAGTTTAAATTCCCATCAGTAATGAAGATGAGTTCCTCTTCCCCCAGATCCTTGCCAGCATTTGTTTTTATTTTTCTTTATAAAATAGTTTACTGATTTTTATTTTATGTATATGAGTGTTTTGTCTCCATGTACCACATGTGTGCAATGCCCACAGAGGCCAGAAGAGGGTGTCAGATTCCCTGGAATTTTCTAGCTTTGTAAGGAATTTTGTTGGGATTTTCATTGAGATTGTGTTGATTTTCTAGATTGCTTTCCGTAAAATGTTAATATTAATTTTTCATCTTAACATAAAAGATTTCTCTTTCATCTAAGATCTTCAGTTTCTTTCTTCAGTATGTTGAAGTTTTCTTTGTAGAGATCTGTCAATTAGTTTCAGCTGTAAACTTGTCATACCTGGGAAGAGACAGCCTCAACTGATGACTTGCCACGATAAATACAGGCCTGTAGGCATGGTGCATTTTCTTGGTTGCTAATTGATATAGAAGACCCCAGTCCACTGTGGGTGGTACAGTTCCTGAGCAGGTGGGTTTGGACTGTATAAGAAAGACAGCTGAACCTGAGCTGAGAGCAGGGCAGTAAACAGCATCCCTCTGCGGTTTCTGCTCCTGCCTCTAGCCCCTTCCTTGACTTTCTTTAATGACAGACTGTAATTTATAAGATGAAATAAACCCTTTCCTCTCCACATTGCTTTTATCTAATGTTTTATCACAATAACAGAAAGTCATCTAAGACAATATCTTTTATCTTCTTGGTTTGTTTTATCCCTAAGTAATTTTCAAAGCTATTGTGAATGTGATTTTCCCCTTTCTTTCTTTCTCAGAAAGTACGTTGTTGGCGTATAGAAAAGCTGTTGATGTTTGGATGCTCACTTTGCTGAAAGTGTTCTCACCTGGTTTCTGGTGGAGTCCATAGAATCAAGTATATGCCATATGCATGTAGGAATAATTTACTTCTTCCTTTCCTATTTGTATAACTTTTATTTATTTCTCTTGTCTTAATTGCTCTAGCTAGCTAAAGTTTCAAGCACCACATTGAATAAGAGTGGAAAGAGTAGAAAAGGTTATCTCAGTCCAGATGTTAGAAGAACGCATTGTCTTTCCCCATGTAGTATAACATTGACTATAGGTTTATCACAGATAGTCTTTACAATGTTGAGATATGATTCTTCTACTCTTGGTTTCTTTAGGGCCTTTATCATGAAAGGATATTGAACTGTGCCAAAGACAAAAGTACCAGGTGAAACGATTATGTGATTTCTGTCCTTAAGTCTGTTTGTATTATATTAAACTTGCTAATTTGTGCATGTGAGCTAACCTTTCCTTGCATCCCTGAAATTAAACCAACCTGGTCATGCTTTTTTCAGAAAAAAAATATACAGCAAATTTTGTCATATTCTTTTAAGACAGCATGTATTCCCACTTATTCCAATCTCCTGTGTCCCATATAAAGCAGAAAGATTGAATTCTTATTTGAAAGTACTCCCTAGCACCTAACATGAACTTCTTAATCTGTTTTATTGTGTCTCCTATTCCAGTTCCATATTTACCTTATTTTTCATCCAATTCTTTATTTCTTTAGTTTTAAATTCTTGAGAACTCCATACATGAATACAGTGAAACAGCTTTACCTACCCTTTCCTTCTCCCTTGCCCTCCAAATATTATCAAGCACAGACATCATCGATGATAAAAGGAAAGAAAAAATATATTTCAACCAAAAAAGAACCAAAGAAAAGCAGGCATAAAAATATATAAACAGAAGAAGAAATCCTAAATTCCTTCTAATACCAAAACCAGGAAAAGTTATAACCAAAATTGAAAACTATAGATCTATATTCTTAATGAACATTGTTGCAAAAATTCTCAACAAAATACTTGCAAACCACTGACAGACACACATCAGAAACATCATTCACCATGATCAAGTCGGCTTTATTCCAGAGATTCAGGGATGATTCAATATATGTAATTCAATAAATCGTATAAATGGACTCAAAGACAAAAATCACATGGTCATCTCAATAGATGCAGAAAGGCCTTTCATAAAATTCAACACACATTTATGTTACAAGTCCTAGAGGGGCGGGGTATGGTGGCACAAACATTTAATGCCAGTACTTAGGAGGCAGAGGCAGGTGGTTCTCTGTAAGTTCAAGGCCACCCTGGTCTACACAGGGTACTCCAGGCCAGCTGGGGCTGCAGGGCGTTCCTGTCTCAAAAAAAAAACAAAAAAGAAGCCCTAGAGGGAACTGGACTGCAAAGAACATATCTCAATATAAATAAAGCTATATAGAACAAACCCACAGCAGACACTATTCTAAGTGACAAAAAACTGCAAGCATTCCCCTTAAAATCAGGAACCAGACAAGGCTGCCTACTATCTCCACTCCTTTTTTTAGTATAGTGCTTGAAACTCATACTAGAGCAATAAGACAGGAAAATGGAATTAAAGGAGTACTAATTGTACTAAAAGAAGAGGTCAAATTATCCCATTTTGCAGATAATACGACATTATACATAAGAGATGCCAAAATATTCCACCAGAAGTCCTACAAATGATTAACACTTTCAGTAAAGTGTTAGGTTACAAAATTATGAAATAAACTGCCTTTCTATACACCAATAATTAGTGATTGGAAAAACAGGACATGGAAACCCTTCCTTTCACAATACCCTCAAAAAGATAAATACCTAGGAATAAACTGACCAAAGACAATAAAGATCTCTATAATGAAAATTTGAGATCTTTAAAGAAAGAGATTGAGGAGGACACCCACCAGAAGATGGAAGGACTTCCCATGCTCATGGACTGGAAGAATTCATATTGTGAAATGATCATCCTACCAAGAGCAATATATATAGAGTCAATGCAACCCCAATAAAAATCCCCATGGCCTCATTAAATTAAAAAGCAAAAAAGAAAATCAAGAAAGTGAAGATAAAACTCAGAATGTTAGAAAATTTTCACCAGTGAAACATTTGACAGAGGTTTACCATGTAGGATATATAAAGAACTCAAAAAAAAAATCAGGAAGTCAAGTGACCCACTTAAAAGATGAGCTAAGTAGCTGAGCAGAGAATTCTCAAAAGAAGAAATGAAAATGGCTAAGAAATATCTTTTAAAGTGTTGAACATCATTAGTAATAAAGGAATAAGGCAGACTAAAACCAATTTAAGATTTCATCTTATCTCAATCAGACCAGTTAAGATTAAGAGAACAAATGATACCAAATGCTGGAGAGGATTTGAGGAAAAGGGAGCTTCATTCACTGCTGGAGGAGTGCGAATTTGTACAACCCCTATGGAAAGCAGTGTGGAGAACTCTTTAAAAGCTAAAACGGGCCTACCATTTGGCCTGACATATACCCAAAGGATTCATCCTATTGTAGAAATACTTGTCCATTCATGTTTGTGTCTGCTCTTTTCACAATAGCTAAGAGATGGAAGCAACCTAAATGTCCCTCAACTAATGAGTGGATAATGAAAATGTGGTTCATTTACACGGTTGAGTTCTACTCAGTGGTAAAGAAAGACAAAATCATGAAATTTGGAGGTGAATGGATGGAACTAGAAACTGTTCTGCTAAGTGAAGTAACACAGACTCAGAAAAACAAATGACTTATGTTCTCCCTCATTTGTAAATCCTAGCACCAAATCCTTATATGTGGGTAGGTATCCTGATGTAATTTCCAGAACCAGGAAAATGGAAAGGAACCAGGGAGAAAAAGGGAAAGAAGGAATCTGAGGAAGAAGAATAGTAGGAAACAGATAAATAGGGGTATTTAAAAAGAGGAAGGTGATACAAGGAACTACAGGGATAAATGGGAAGAAGAAACTCAAGGACGTGGAGGCACAGGAGGCTGGTATCATCAAGAGAGAAATACATTAGTGGGGAAGGCATGGAGGGAGAGTTAGGCAGGAGAGAGTGATAAATAATACGTAGCTACTGTAAAACACCAGAGGGAATTACATTAGTCTAAAAACCTAATGATAAATTCCACATACAATATCTCTTCATTAGTCCATGTGCATAGCTGAAGGATACATAACAAAAAACAGGGCAGGACAGAAGAAAATTTCCTTTGAGTTGTTGACCAGGGCAGTTCAAGAGACTACCAAATTATACAAGTTATTGTCACAGCACTTGATTGCCTCTCAGAACCTAAATGTAAGACCCTATTGCTGAATACAGGACATACTTTGGAGACTGAACTTGGAAAAATGAAACTTGGAATTGACCTGGAAGACACTTCCCTGAAGGCTAGCTCTCATAGCTCTGGAGAGCACTGCACAAGCTGCTGAGGGAGACCATCAATGGATGACCCAATATCATCTTCATGACCAAATAACCACATCAGTGACAGGAACAGCATATGACACTGGTGCAGTAGTGGCACTTTTATCTTGGGGGCAATCAACAGCTACCTGATTGTTCTCATAGCCCACTCGATGGGAAGAAACTCATGTGTGGTACTGCAATGTAATCATAGCCAAATAAACATGACTGAAGAGGTCATAGATCTTAGAGAAGTCCCCAAGGCTATCATATCCCTAGGCTAAAGTATCTTCTCACTAGTGAAAAATATGTATCCTTATACTTACTATCAAGTATCCCACTCACCACTCATTAAAGAAGCTCCCTTTGCACCAGATGGAGACTTCTACAGAGTACCATAACTGGTTACACACATTGTCTATGAATTGCCCAAGTCTAAGCAGCATATCTACAATGCAACCTCTACACATAAGGCTCATGCAACATAGAACAAAGGGTAAGAGAAATGAATCTCCCAGCTCTCATTAATGAATATCCTTTATGCAACAGAGAGCCAGGAACACAAAAGGTCACAAATGGACAAAGAGTGGAGATTAGTAGTCTGCAAAGTGTGGGTTATTGTATAATACTCATATTAAGCTTCACTTACCCAGGACTCGGGGACCATTGTGGAAGAGGGTGTAGAAAGAATATAAGAGCCAGGAAGGAAGTACATGACCATAAGGATATAGACTCCTACAAACAACTGAGAGCCTGTTCATATGCACCTACAGCAATGGTGTCAGCATGCTCAAGACCCGTGGAAACTCAAGCAGGCAAAACCCCAGCGTGGAAATGGAGAAATGGGCCATAGTCCCCAATCTCTGCTGAAGAAATATTAGTGAGTGAGGAAGAGCTAATCTTTTTAAAGTAAGAGTTTCTGGGTAGGCTCAGTAGAGCTTAGTAGACAGACTTGCCCTGAGGAATGTCTGGGATACTAACTTGACACAATAGGCCTTAACACAAATGACAGAAGGTGTGAATTCTGGGGGTTGGGTGGGTGTTAGTGAGGAAGGGAGTATAAAAGTGATTAAGACTGGTTGAGATGTGATGTATGATATATACAAACATTCAATTAAAATTTCATAATAAAAAATAAGCAGCTTTAGTTATTCTAATTTCTGACATAATAGGTTTTAAACCAAATCTAATCAGAAGAGATTAGGAAAGACATTTCATTCTCATTAAAGGAAAAATCCACCAAGCAGATATTTCAATTCTACACATTTATATCCCGAACCCACATGCACTCAATTTCATGAAAGAAATAATGATAGTCCTAAAATCACAGAATGACCACAGTACAGACATAGTGGATAGACAGGCCATCAAGGCAAAAACTAAACAGAAAAATTCTATAATTAAATTACATCATAAACCAAATGGATCTAACAGACATTTTGAGAACACTCTTCCCAAACACTAAAGAATTCTCTGTATACTATGATACTTTCTCCAAAATTGACCATCTATTAGTACAGCAAGTCTCAACAAATACAGGAAAACTGAAACAACATCCTGCATTCCATCATTCCATCCCAACCAAACTGCAATAAAACTGAATATCAACAACAATAAAACCAGGAGATGTACACCAGCTCACAGAAGCTAAGCTACATGAAAACTGAGCTGAGGAAGATATCAAGAAAAGTTTTAAAATTTTCTAGAATTTAATGAAAATGAAAAGAGCATATTAAAATCTATAGCATACAATGAAGGCAGTCTTAGGAGGAAAACTTATAGCATAGGTTCCTTCATCAAAAAATAGAGACATCTCATATAAAGAACTTAATGATACACCTGAATGATTTGGAAAAACAAAAATAAACAATACCTAAAAAGAGTAGATGGGGGAAAAATAATCAAAATCAGGGCAGACATTGAAGAAATATAAAACAAAAATAACAAAAACAATACAAAGAAACAATGAAATGAAGAACTGGTTCTTTGAAAATTTAAACAAGACTTACAAATAGTTAATCAGATTAACCAAAAGAAAAAGAGAAAGGACACAAGTTAATAAAGTCAGAGCTGAAAAGGGAAAAAATTAACAGACAGTGAGGAAATTCAGAGACTCAGAAGAATTTATTTTTCAAATCTATATTTCACTAAACTAGAAAATTAAAAGCAGGTAGATTAATATCTAGAGATATGTAGCCTACCAAAGTTAAATCAAAATGAAATAAAAGATAGACCTATAAAGATCAACAAGGTAGAAGCAGTAATTAAAAATTTCCTATTCAAGGCTATACTTTTGTGATAGGACTCGGAGCAATGAAACTGGAACTGACCTTGCCCTGAAAACTAACTCTCATGGTATCAGAGGATACTGCACAAACTTCCAAAGAAGAAAACCAATCAGTGCTCCTACCAACTGTAAAGCCTAATAAAACAATGACTGGCCTGGCAAACGGTGGCTATTGCTGCAGTACTGGTAATTTTATCAGTCTAATTGGAATTAAAACCCATTCAATGAGAGGGAATTTATGTGTGACACTATAAATCTAGCCAAATACACATGGGTGGAAAGGTCATCGATACTGGAAAAACCAATGTTTCTATACCAAAGCCCTAGACCAACGTAATTTCTTACTTCATTCTAAATATGCCTCCTCATATTACAGACAAATGTACCTTTCACCTATCAAAGAAGTGGCTTCTTTCAACAGATAGAGACTGTTACAGAGATACAGAACTGGTCAGACATGAAAAATAGGTGTCTCTGAGATGCTTCACCCTAAATGACACATCTTCAGTGCAACCTCTACACACTGGATGAACGCACTTATTGTCTCTCATCAGAGAACTTTTCTTACGCCACAGGTGGTGATTGACACAAAAACCCACAAGAGGCCAATGTGCAGAGAACAAGAGGCTACAGAGAGCTTATCTCTAAATAGGACACCTATTTCAAACTTCTGCCTCCCAAAGCTCAGGGATAATTGCCAAAGAGGAAGCGGGAGGATTGTAAGAGCCAGAAGAGATGGATGACCACAAGGTAACAGTCTTCCAAACAACTCTTCAGTACTCAATGAACTCTCAGCAATGGTGGCAGCATGCACAAGTCCCATGCAAGCTCAAACCAGACACAATCCCAGTCTAGATACAAGGAAGTGGGTAAGAAATCCAAGCCCAACTTAAGGAATTTTGGCAACTGATGTTGCTGACACACACACACACACACACACACACAAACACAAACACATGCACATTAAGTTAAGCAGGGTGCAGTGTGGGGAGGATCTAAATACCATCCAACTATACTGTATGAAAAATCACAAAAATTCAACTACAAAAAACAATCCTCTTTCATTATTTACTTATTTATTCATTTATTTTTCCCTCTCCCCTTCTCTCTCTTTCTTTTTCCTTTCTTCTTTCTTTCTTTCATCTTTTTGCGACAGTGTCTCTCCATCATCCATAGCCCCAACTGGCCTGGAATCCCTATGGAGACCAAGCTGATCTTGATCTCACAGAGATCACTGCCTCTGTCTCCCGAGTACTGAGATTCACCACCATGCCCAGCTTCCAGCCTAGTTATTTTCTATTGCTGTGATAAAACACTGACCAAAATCAACTTGGTTTAGGAAGAGTTAATTTTATCTTACTATTTCAAGGTTCAGCCCATCTTTGAGGGACATGAGAGCAGGAATTCAAGGCGGCAATCTGGAAGCTAGAAGCTGAAGCCAGGGTCTTGGAGAAATGCTGCTCACTGGTTTGCTCCCCCTGGCTGGCTTGCCCAGCTATCTTTCTTAAAAATCTCAAGCCCATCTTCCCAGAGATGTCACTGCCCCAGTGGATTGGACCTTCCTACATTAATCAACATTTAAGAAAATGCCTTACCGACCCTCTGATGGAGCAAATGTGTCAGTTGTGGTTCTCCCTCCCCCAGATGACTGTAATCCATGCTAAGTTGACAAAACCTAGTCAGCACAATTTGAGCCCTTGCCAATCTGACACAGAGAAACATCACTTTAAGCTATAGCCTTTCCTATCTTGTTTACCTCCAAGATCTCATGTTAAAAATCATAATATAAAAATAAAGCTTTAACAGTCCCACAGTTATCACCAGCTCAAACACTGTCAAAAATCAGGTTTCTCTTTAAAAATCCAGTCTCTTAAGTGTAGGACTCTATGCAGTCAAAAACAAGGCACAACTAAGAAAAAACAAAATCCAGCTGCTTAACTCCTTGTCTAAAATCTGGGGTTCACTCACAGTCTCCTTCATTACAAAAAACTTGGGCAGCTCCACTTCTCTGCCATTGCCATCTCAGCCATATGTGAAGCTTGTCTTGTAGTGTCCAGCTGGCTCCACTTCATGCCTGCCACTGCCCTTGGTGAACACTCATGGTCCTTACACTTCCAATGTACTGCTGCATCCAGTGCAGCTGAGGCTGCACTTCATTAATGTCCTTCTTGCAGACATTCCAACTGCACCAAGTAGTGCCAAGCTTCAGCTGTTCTCCATGACTCCTTCACGTCTTCAAAACTAGTAGGATGTGGGAGACTCTTACACCTTAACAAGTTCAGTTACCAGCTTGAGATGCAGATTTAGTCACTGTGGACCACTACGTCTGTGTGCTGACTTTGAGGGAATACTTACTAGAAAATTTTGCTTCAGTTATGCTGGTTTCTTCTTTTTCACAGCTGAATTTCCAGGCACTGCTAACCAGCATTGTTTAACCAAAATAATCATAATAATAATGATAATAATAATAATAGTTTCACTTCAGTGCTGCCTGCCTCTTGTTAATGTCACCTGGTTCCTCAGCCCCAGGTGACCAAAAACTACAGATTCTCAGTTTAAATACACACAAATGGCCAGGATAGGGTCTTTATGGGACTCTTAAACCACCTTCTGAAGTTTACAAGCCAGGCCTCCATCATCTGCATTGTCTGTAAAGTCTATCTTTCAAGCCTCCCACAAATCAATCCATTAAGCTATCACTCAACAGCTTCTCTAGCCCAAAACTCCAAAATCTTTCCATAAGCCTCCAATAAAACAACATGGTTATGTCTGTAACAGCAACATCCCATTCCTAGTACCACAATCTGTTTTAATCAGGGTTTTCTAAAGGGAGAGAAATGATAAAGTCAATGTATATATTAAAATAGGATGAGTTGCATTTGCTTACATGATAAGTGTAGTCCAACAATAGCAAATACCATAAGATGGAAAGGCCTGCTGAGCTTATAGGACATTATAGGACATTAGGATTAGTACTTTGAAAATGACCATCCTACCAAAACCAATCTACAAATTCCAACACTTTCTCATTAATTCCAACTCAGTTTTTCATAGAAATAGAAAAAATAATCAGATATTTCATATGGAAGCACAAAAATCTCAGGACAGCCTAAATAATCCTTAACAATAAAAGAAGAGTCAGAACTACAACCATCCCTGATTGCAAATTGTTCTCCAGATGCTGGAGAGATGGTTCAGCCTTGAAGAGCTCTGGCTGTTCTTGAAGAGGACCCAGGTTTAGCTACCACCACCCACATGAGGCTTCACATAGGGATCTGGCCCCTCTTTGGATTTTTACAGGCATTTCACACATAAGGTACACTTAAACAAAAGGTGTACACCTTAAATAAAAATAAATAAAATAAATATTTTTTTAATTAGACACCAGAAATATAGTAATATAGGATCCCAATATAAGAACACACACTCTGCAGACTCCTAATCGCCACTCTTTGGCCATTTGTGACCTTTTGTGTTCCTGGTCCTCTGTCTCATGAGGGACCTTCATTAACAAGAATTGAGAGACTCATTAGTGTCCACTTTGTGGACATGTTTATGTTGCCTGAGCCTTGGTGTAGAGGTTGCATTGAGGATGTGCTGCTTAGGTATGGCCAATTACAGACAATGTTAGTGTGTGACCAGCTCTGGTACTCTGTAGTAGTCTCTGGTGCAAAAGAAGCTGCTTTAAGGATACATAGTTTTCACTTTGTAAGAAGTTACATTACCCTAGGAATGTGACAGCCTTAGGTAGTTCTCTGATATCTATGACCACTTCAGTCATGTGTATTTGGCTATGACTACAGTACTAAACATGCATATCCTCCCATTAAGTGGGCTCTAAGATAAATTATGGAGCAGTTGATCGGCCCCAAGATAACAGTACTAATACCGTATCAGGGTTGAATGTTGTGCCAGTCATGTATGTGGTTATTTGGTCATGAAGCTCATGTTGGGCTACTGACTGATGTTCTCCCTTAGATACTTGCATAGTGCCCTCTACTTTACACCATGTTTTATGTTCTGTGAGCCTTGGGTGTAGAGTTTGCATTGTAGATATGCCACTTACGCATGGACAATTCACAGACAATGTTTGTGTGTAATCAGTTGTAGTAGTCTCTGTCCAGTGTAACAGAAGCTTCTTTGATGAGCCGTGACTTGACAGTAAATATAAGGACACATATTTTGCACTAGTAAGGAGTTACATTACCCTAGGGATATGACAACCTGGAGGACTTTTCTAAGATCTATGACCTCTTCAGTCATGAGTATTAGGCCTATGATTGCAGCAAAACACATGAGTTTTCTGCTATTGAGTAGACTGTAAATCCAATTAGGTAGCTGATGATGTGCCATTACTGCAACAGTTTTATATGCTGTGCCAGTCATTGATGTGGTTTCTTCGGTCATGAAGCTGGTGTTGGGTCATCAATTGAGGTTCTTTCTTAGAAGCTTGCATAGTGCTCACCAGAGCTTTAAAAGCTAGCTTTCAGGGGAAGTGAATTCCAGGTCAGCATAAAAGAAAGATGAAATTTTGCCTTTTTCAGGTAAATGGATAGAACTAGACACTGTTATGCTAAATGAAGTAACACAGACTCAGAAAAACATATGACATATATTTGTCCCTCATTTGTGGATCCTTACATCAAACCCTTATATAGTGAGTATTTATCCTGATGTAACTGCAGAAACCCAGAAAATGGAAAGGAACCAGAGAGGCAAAGGGAGAGAAAAAACCTGAGAGAGAAGAATAGTAGTAGGCAGGTGTTAGTAAGGAAAAATACATAAAATGGGGTCTTTAAATGGGAAGGGGGAAGGAGGGTTATATAAGGAACTATGGGGATGAGGGAAAGAAAGAGGTCAAAACAGGAGGGGCCATAGGAGATGGAGATTATTATCCAGGTTGAAATGAGGAAAATTGGGACACTTTAAATGGGAAAAGCATGGAGGGAGAGTTAGTGGGGAGGGAATAAATAATGCATATTTAGTATAAAACATCAGAGAGAATCATATTAGTCTAACAACCTAATGACAAATTACACATACCATATCTCTACATGAGTACATATGCAATACCTGAAGGCTGAATAACAAGAAACAGTGCCAGACAGGCGAAACCTTTCTTTGAGTTCTGGTCAGGCTGGTATGAGACTGAAAGTACACAAGCTATTGCCACAGCCCTTGTTTGCCTTCCAGAACTTAAAGGTAAGACCCTATTGCTGAAAACAGAACATGATTCAGACTCTGGATTTGGAGCAATGAAGCTGGAACTGACCTGGAATTCACTTCTCCTGAAAGCTAGCTTTCAAAGCTCTGGTGAGCACTATGCAAGCTGCTAAGAAAGAACCCCAGTTGATGACCCAACACTAGCTTCATGACCAAAGGGAAGTGAACAAAGCATTTCCCCATAATGTGTTGAAATTCATTCTGTATTTGTTGGATTTGCTTTTTACATTTTAATTCAAATTCACATAGAAGTACCACAATATAGTAATGAATTTTACTGAACTAGTAACTTTCACCTAACCTTGCAATCAAAAAGCTTTTCTTTATAATGTAAACAAGTTCACCAAGTCACATACTCCTCTTATAACCTGAGCATGTAACCTTAATCCCTCAGGACCCCATTTGCAGTCCACTCTAAAATAATAAATGATGTTGATGTGCTTGCTTAAGATATCAAGGCCTGGAAACAGAATATTCTCATAGTACAATGAGAATAATTGAAAAGGCTGTGGGTGAGATATTTTAGAGCTAGGTATTAAAGGACAAGAGGTTCTGATAAGGTTGGCTTCTACTTCCAAACTGATGTTGAAAAAACTGCTTCAATAAAAATATGAGTGAAGCCTGGTTCAAGAGCACAGTTATGTGAGAAGTCTGTTAGAGCAAGTTGTTCTCAAAGTTTGGGTACTCTTGACTTTAGATGCTTAAGAGTCAGGTTGTTTCTTTATTCAAGTATAACAGTAATGTAGCTTAGTAATGCTATACCACCACCACAGTACTCACTTGACAGTCTATCATGGGTACTCAGCTAAAGCAAGGAAAGTAGCTGTTGGGCATAATGTGAGGTGGGCCTAGCCTAAGGCCACCTGCTGGGAGGAATAGAGGAATGGCTCCTGTTGGTGTGGCGTTCTGCTCTGGCTAATTGTGAGACCAGCACCTGAAAAGAACTCACCTACCCGGAGACAAACTTACTATTGGCTGTATTTGAGACCCCACCCCACAACTCCCGGAGTCTGTGGCTTGACTACACACCCCCAACCACTCGGGCTGGCCCCGAGTGGTGAGACATGATGGAAACTGACATGACGGTAATGGAAACAACTATAAGTAACAGTCAACGATACTATTTGGTGCATTTCTGGAGCATGTGAGTGGATTTTGGATGAATTTCCTAGAATGCTGATTCATCCACACTAGGCGACCAGAATGTTTTCTCATGTTCCTCCAGAGCGTATGCTTCTGAAGAGCAAAGGCAGAGCAGTTGGCTGTCTACCCAGATGGCATCCTCTTCTGGATGTCTCTTCTAGTCCAGGAAAAAGGTTGACATCACAGGAAAGATTCCTTTATGTGGATCTGAGTGTACAGCATCAGCTACCACACCTCCTCAAGTAGGTGAACCCAACCACCTCCAAAGAAAGCTTAGCTCCCCTCCTTCACATGAGACATTCTGCAATTGCAGGCCTTCAACCTTCACATGGCAACCACAATTCCAGGCTCTTTGTTGCCCTTTCATAGGACCCAATTATAGGGCTACAGGGCTCTTTTTCAACTGAGCTTCTTCAATTAGGCCACAAATCTAATTCAAATGACAGATCAAAATCTCCAGCAATAGAACTAGTCCCTTCTGACATTCCCAGTGGTCCAGTTGTCTAGTCTGTAGCCATTCTATGACCTTTCACACAGTCTCCTACCATGCTCTAAGTTGACAGCCATCTTTCCTTATTACAAATTCATTATGCCAAAAGATTGATTTGAGTGGTTTTGGGTTTTTTGTTATTGCTGGTGGTGGTGGTGGTGGTTTTTAATAGCTTCAGCCACCTTGCAACCCTAAAAGTCTTCTCAAATCATTAGTACAAGCTCAAGTAAGGGCAGGTATTATGCAAAATTTAAAAGGTTCTTATTGTATCAGTGAGCAACTGAATAACAATACTGAGTACCAGGTTAACCTAAACTCTGGCTATGTCAAAAAACACTCTTTGCCTGGAACTGCTCTAATCCATAAGCATTTATTCTGAGCCCTTGGCTGAGTAGACAGAGGACTTTATCAAGGGAAGAAATCAAGGGTTACGAACGATTCCTGTAAACAAACACAGTGACCTTGATGACCAGGATCAGAACCCACACTGTAATTTCCTACATAGTCTATGAAGCAAAGCAAATCACAGTGCCAAACCCACAGTCTGAAATATACTCTTCCCTCAGAAGTAATGGAGAACAAAAGATGTTACACTGGTTAGTAGCTTTGAAGGCCATTTTAGGGTGCATTCCTGCCTCATGGTCAGCTTTGACCTGGCCTCCTGTTTCCTTGGGAAAATAGAAAGGGAAGCATCAGTTTTGACCCTCCTTAATATTTAAAATACCACATTAAAGGGTGGAGATATTAGAGCTTTATTGAGGCCCATTAAAAGAAAGCTACTTCCTCCTGGTCAAAAGAATGAAATCTCAGTTCTACCTCTGGCCCTGAGTGGAGATGTGACTCACCTGAAGACCTGCTCAGGAGATGAGAAAAATAGTTATCCCTTAAGAAGGTGATGTACTTAGTCTTGCCAGGAGCCTCTCCCTCAGTGCAGGCCCTACAGAGGTTCTGACGTGCACCACTGTAAGGCCTGCTTTTCTGAGTTCTAACCCAAGAAACTATAGCTTTTCCATTTCCTTCTTTCTATCTCTTTTTCTCTCAGATCCTACCTGTGTTAGTCAGGGTTCTCTAAAGAAGCAAAACTGATAAAATGAATACATGTGAGATTTTTTAGATTGACTCATGGGGTAGAGTCCAAGTAACCCAACAATGGCTGTATCACACTGGGGAGGCTGAGTATCCTGTAGTAATGAAATCCATGAGGCTGGATATCTCAGCAGTCTCAGTCCAGCACTGAAGGCCTAGAGGATTCCCAGAGATCTCTTGGTCTTTAGTTTTTGTTGAAATCCAAAGAAGATGGTTCTATTGGAGAAGGTTCACCACAGCAAGAGAAGCTGCCCAGTGAGATAGACAAGCTGGCAAAAGACAAGCTCCCTTCTACCATGTCCTTGTTGTTTTTCCCTCTAATAATAATAATTAAGTTGTCCTTGAACTTCCTTCTGAGTCTGTTTTTAAATTACTGTATTAAAAAGACTGGGAACCCCAATTTCCCTGGTAACAGAATGAATATTTGCCAGCAAATAACCCAACTTGCAATATCTTTGTAAATGATAGCTCTTTGCTCATGCACTAAACATCTCTCTGTCCCAGCGTTGATTTTCTTGTCCAGTATCATCAGAGTTAGAAGTTACATAACATATACTTTTACAAATGGCGAAGTCTGTCACAATGAGGTTTGTGTGAAGTCTACCCACTGTGCCCATCAACATTAGGTCAGTTGCATGAGTGAATAACAAGATATTGGAGAATTTACGAAGAGATAAGCCTGTCTGCCCATTGTACATAACTCTCTCAGGAATTAGATTCATGTATAGATATGACTTTTATATGTGATCGCAAACCACAGACATTTTCCCAGAACTCACCAGTGTCATGGGGAACCTCCAGTTTGTGATCTGGTCTTTTATGCAGTGTTTAACTTGTATATTTGCTTTGGAATTTGGTAAACACACCTATTCACAGGGCTATCACCACGTGGTATGTTTTCTATCACAGAATCATAGAACCTGTTCTCCAGGAGCAGTACTACTCCTGCTATAGGAGGATTTCCTGCCTCTTCTCAGAGGTTTCACAAAATGAGCCCAAGATTCTTATTTCATTGTAATTTGTAATCATCTTTTGTATCTCTCCTCTGGCAGAATTATCTTCATTGTGTTTTGTTTTAAAATTTATAAAACAACTAAGGAGTAGGGAAACATGGTCATACTTTGATGACTAAAAGTGGGAGTTATAGGGTAAGTGTCTGACTAGGGTTGTTCTGAATTTTATTCTGGATTTTCTACCAAGTTTGAAGTTTAAAGACAATGAATTAACAAGAACAGGAAGAAGGATTGCTATTTTATGTGTTTACCATGCTTGCCTTTGTTATGTTGAAGGAGCATTGCTTCCCTTTTTCAATGTGTTATGGGTTTAAAATAAGAGAGATTTAGTAGAAGGCCTTGAGGAAAACTGTGCACTGACCTGGAAGCCAGAAGAAGAAGGCACACAGAACAGCAGAAAGCAGCCAACTTTGTAATCAAGCAGATGTGGGTTGGAATCCAGACTCTGCTCAATGCTCTGTCATCAGGCAAAATTGTCTGATGAAATGCTGTTAAAGTTACTTATTGCTGCACAGCAAACCACCTCAAAACACAGTGGCTTGAAACAGCAACTACTCTACCACAAGCACAGATCTGTGGGTCAAAGTTAGGTCCGGTCCATGCACCACAGGCACAGATTGTCTGCTTCATGGCATCCAAGGCCTGGAAATGACTACACGGCCCAAGTCTCTTCATATGTTTGGGAACTACACTTTGGTTGATAGATGTTTTTGTGCATTTGATTTGATTTGATTTGGTTTGGTTCTCTAAACCGCATATAATGGGCTGGAATGCATCTAACGTGACTTGGAATTTCTCTCTGTCTCCTCTCTCTCTCTCTCCTCTCTTTCCTCTTTCCTCTCTCTATTCTCTCTCTCCCTCCCTCCTACTTTCCACTTTCTCATACCACAAGACCACAAGGACCCTCTCTACAAGGCTAGCTTGGGCTTCCTCAAAGTATAATTCTTGTAAGACATCCTAAAATACAGTGAAAGCAGAAAAAGGAGATGAATTCAGTATGACTACATTGAGAAGATGGATACAGACATCCACTGAAACCCCACCCTTCACCATTAGCTAGCCCATTTTGGGTTTATGACATAAAGCTTTTGTTTAAGTAGAGGACCAGTATAGCTAAGTAGCCCTGTTCAAGGTATATTCTATCCATTATTATGCCCGGGCTCCAGTCTCTTCTGAATGTGGTCTGACAAGTTATCAGAGATATGTGAAATCCCTGTCCAGTTCTTCCTCTGGCTCACACCAGGCTTCAGCCTTTTCCTTTCCCCAGTATTAAATTGCTTGAGGAAATTCATACCCTGGAATACTTTGTTTCACAGTCAGACAGCCAAAGGGAGGCACAAAATTATCTCTTCAGAATAGCATCATCTCTGCCAGGCCAGTTCCAATTTGACACTTTTTGTTTTATCACCTCAGTCTTGAGGTAGAATATGTCAGTGTTTGAAACAAATATCATAAACAGAAAGTAAGGATGGATGAAGGCCAGAAATATTCAGTTAGTGTCAGATAATCACACATATCAAAATACTTTTAACTTCTGTGGCAGCAGCAGCAAAAACAAAAGCTACTCAACTTCTTCAGTACTAGTTGAAGATACAGCCTCCATCATATGCTGTTAGTCAAGTGAGTCACAAGGGCCAACTTGTGCTCAACATGTTCTAATTTTCTTTCTGTTGCTGCAATAAAATACCCAGAACAAAAGCAACTTATTGAATTAAAAAGTTAATTCAGTTTACAGTCCAAGGTCAAAATCTATCACTGAGAGAATTTATGGAAGGAACTCAAGGCAAGAACCTGAGGGCAGGTCTGCTTGCTGTTCTACACAACATTTCCTTCCACCAAGGAACCCGCTCAACAGGTAAAGAAGGGCAGCAGGAACCATGAGGAGGATGCTTTTTGGTTGGCATACTGGCTTATAATCAGCTAATTTTTGTGTACAGCTCAAGACAATCTGCCAAAAGAAGGTACTGCTCACAGTGGGCTGGGCCCTCCTGTATCAATTAACAATCAAAACAATTCCCCATAGACATACCAACAGGCCAAGCTAATCTAGGAAATTCCTCCATTGAGATTTTCTTTTCAGATGACTCAGATGTGTCAGATAAACCTAAAAGGGACACAAAGAAAAGGGGAAAAAAATCACACTTTTTGATGGAAGGGTAACAAAGAACTTGCAACCATTTTTAATCTATCACAGACGCTTTTGTAAAATAAAAGCAAAAATCCTCTTGATGTGACTGTTTTGAGAATCAGCGAACATACGTGTAAAATAACGTTTAGTTGACATTCTGAATAGCTGCTGTTTTTTTTATTTTTAAAGTTATTTTTGTTAGCACATATTAATTATACATCTCATTATGACTTTTGACTCAATGGTTAAGAACATTTGCTGCTCTTTTTATTGACTTTTGGCAAATTTCACAGAATACATTCTGATCATAGTTAGATTCTCCTCTCCCATCTGCACCCCTCATCTAATTTCATGTACTCTATTATGTATATTAAGGCTTATAGAGTCAGACTTCTGTCCCCAAATCCCCTCTAGAGTCCATCCACTGGAGCCTGATCTACCTACCAAAAGTCTCTCCCTTAAACAAGACTGACTCTCCCCTCCCAGCAGCCATCCACTGACAACAGTTCCTCAGAGAGGGCCGGGCTTTCTTACCCACCCACCCACACCCATGCTTGAATTTTGTCTGGTTGACTTTTATGTGGAACTTGTGCATGCCATCACTATTGCTCTGAGTTCATATGAGTAATTTCCCAGCTTTCCGGAAAATTCCGTTTCCCTGTGATTATCTACCACCTCTGGCTCTTACAATCTTGCCCCCCCCATTTCTGCAATGATTCCTGAGCTGTGGGAGGCAGGTATCTCATATAGTCTATAGCTTCTTATTATCTGCGTATTGTCCAGTGTGTGGGTCTGTGCATTAACCACCACTTGCCTGGGAAGCTTCTCTGGTGAAAGCTGAGAGATGCATTAATCATAGCAGGTCTGGGAGAACTCACAGATCTGGAGATGTACAAGGATCCTAGTGACTGGAGCAGACCTGAGAGCTGAAATGGCAGGGCACAGGAAAGTGTCTGAATAGTTGTCTTTTTAATGAGTCGATATAAAATATATAATAATTCCCCAAATCAGACCTCAGCCTAATCAGTATGAAAAGAGTTCTTAGCCTTATGCTGTTATAATGACTTGGGAAAATCATATTCATTCTTTATGGTGGAGTAGGTAGAGCCCTGCAGTAGTGTCGGGTGAGTAAAGAGAGTCCACTGTGGGGAGCAGAAGCCTGGAAAGAAGTCCTAGTGTCGAGAATTGCCCATGTATGCTTAGCTCTCTTCCATAGGCTTAGAAATGAGAAAGGGAAAAACTGGTCTCTACAACAGACACAGTGAGGGGTTGACAAGGTAAACCAAAGAACAAAAGACTTAGAAAAGAGTACTGAAATCCCAGCAGTGATGCAGGCCACTGCAAAAAGTTTCTTTCCTTCCACACCAGTTTCCTTAATGTTTGGCTTTTGAGCTGGTACACAGATATACTCAAAGGTCTTTCTACCAGAACTGAGTAATGTCAGTGGAACACGTTAACCTGACACTCAAAGAGATGCCTCTGCCTCCTAAGTTCTGGAAGTAAAGGCATGTGCCGTCACACCCATTTCCATGACTTTTAGGCTCTCTTTCTATCTTCCTCCTGAAGTCCATTCATACGGCTAGCACAAGGGACAAATGTTTTCAGTTAGGGGCTAACTCAGCCTGAGGCACCCTGGGCAAGTGAACCTGCAGAGGGGAGGAGGAGCATACAGTCCCAGGGCAATTTCAGAAAGCTGGGGACAGACTCATTCCTACAGTAAAGTGGCTCAAGACTGCCTTTCTTCAGCAATTCACTTGACTTCCATTTGGCACTCTTTGCCTCCCTTATCTGAAACACTGCACCTGTGCTCAAGAGACACAAACACACATCTCTTTTTCATACCAAATCTTTCTCATTCTCTTCACAGATTTATTCTCCTTTGTCAAATTCTGAAGCTCATCAGACTGATGTTGGGGCTTCTTACTCTGTCCTTATCTCCTAACAAGTCATCTAACCCTCGGTGTCACAAAAACATACATCTGCGATACAGACCCCTCCTGTAGATGGCTCCTGTCTCCATAACATCTCTCTGTACCACAGACCCCAAATGTTCAAAGTTGAATCCGTGATCTTCCGTCACTAAGCATGATTGTCCTCCAAAATAATTTCTCTATTTGTGAAACCACCATCTCCCAGTTTACCATACCAGAAAACTAAGTCATCCTTGTTAGATAGCTTCACCCCCTCTTCTGATCCTGTCATCTTTATCTCCTGTAATTTAATCTGTCATTTTCCATCCACAGTGACTTCTTATCTAATCAGGTATAATAGACTGGTAGGTATTACACCCCATTGCTGTTTTTTATTTTTACTTTATGTGTATGAATGTACTGCCTGCATGTATATAAGTACACCCATATCTTGCAGTGCCCATGGAGGTCAGAAGAAGGTGTTAGATCCCCCGGAACTGAAGGTACAAACAGCTTTTAGGTATCATGTAGGCGCTGGTAACTGAACCTAGGTCCTCTGTAAGAGCATTCAGTGCTCTTAACCACTGAGTCATCTCTCTAGCCTCTCCATCAATCTTTTTAAACTTCAAACCATTCAGAGAATATGAACATCAATGCGATGAATGGCAAATGATGCTTTCTAATAAAGTACATTAGTCTAAATAAAACTTAAAGCAAAACACGAAGGTGCACTACCCATGAAAAGAAAAAAATATTGTATTAACACTCAAATTATGATGTGTGTCTATACTGGGTTACAAAGTAAATGTAGTTCTTAGCGATCACCTACAGAAATGTTTGGCAACCACTGACATACCCCATTCTGGCCTTTATATTGTACCTTTGTAGTATACTATTATACTACACGATAAGAATCGTTCTTTTGGTTTTTCGTTAATTCATTTTGTTTTATGTATATGAGTGTTTTGCCTTCATGAATGCATACCACACAGAAGAGGGCATCAAATCCCCCGGAACAAGAGTTCCAGGCAGTTGTGAGTCACTATGTGGGTGCTACAAACCAAACCTGAATCCTTTGGAAGAGCAGTAAGCACTCTGACCTGCTGAGCACTCTGTTTAACCCCCAGAACAATTCTTTTATCACTCAAATCTGATCTCACGTTTCTATAGTTTCTCCCATCACCATCAACCATGGTGACCAGTTCACTAGTCCTCTTTTAACATGTTTCGGCTGCTTGGACCTTCTTTTCCTCCTGATTCCCATGTTCCTTCCTGTAGTGGGAAAACGTCTTGCTGTTTCTTTCTTCCCTTTAACTACCTAACTAATGCTTGTTGTGCATCTTGTTCTGTGCACTAGAGGGACATTTTCACTTTCATGTATTGAGTCAGCCTGTCTTTCTTTCACTTGAAGGTCAATGAGGTCAAAGATGTTACCCTCTAATATCTCATTTCTTGACACAAATAGTGTCAAATATCAATAAAAGTACTGCTTAGATAAATCTAAACATAAATCCCACATCTACTAATTATTAGGTATTACTATGTTCACTGTGTTTTAGTTTCTTAATCTATGAAACAGAAAATCACCTCTCTGCATTACTGTGAAAATTATGTCTAAAATAACAGTAGCATATCAGAATGCTGACATTCTCATTTGATAAATGAAATATTTAATGTAATTTCTCAAAAGATTCCATTTCTTGGTGCTAGCATAATCAGTTTCAACCTCTGATTTTAACCTAACTCCTCAACTTCTATTGGTAAAGATAGATTTTACAAGACCCTAAATCCTAGTGTAATAACTTTTAACTTTTACTGAGTTTATAATTGATGTGGTCTTAGTTATGTTTTTCTTCTCAAGCCATATTCTTGAGGTCAAAGCCTGCAGAATTCTTTTTTACACGTTTTGTCATTTTCACATCAAGAAGAAGAAAACAACCTGGTGTTATCTGAAAATGTGCCAGAATTGGATTCAAATGGCCCTTCCTTTTATCGTTGGTAACTGAGAAGCCCTCAGCTTCCCTCTTTAGTTTCTAGGCTAGTCATCCTGAAAGATGGCACAAACTGAATACCTGCCTTTTAATTTAACATTTCTTAGTTAAAATCTAATAACTCTTATACTTTGACGTTTTGATGCAATAGGTGCAGGTACTAGGGTTTTTTAAAAAACCCTGCAAGGATTTCACCCAGGCTTTAGATCATAAATGCTCTTATCTGGAAAACAGTGGTGAAAAGAGCTTCAGTTATAAACTGTTAATGAGGCACTTTAACAAGGTTTTTATGGTAAGGGTCTTGACACATTATAAATTAATGGCGGATAATAGTTACTATTGTTGGTCAGTGATAGTGAAAGGAACCATATTACAGTATTTAGAGGGATTCTTATCAGCCTCAATGGCCACATAACACATAGAGCACTTTCAATGTCAGCTCAGTTTCTGTACATCTAGAACTTTCTTCCCTTATAGAAAGTACCCCATTGCAGGAACATCTTTGTTTTGAAGTTACATGGAAGTGACAAAGACACCTACTTGACTTACCTCCTAGAACCAAAGGCATAAAATATCCTGTGCACCTAACAGCTACTTAGGAATATGTTTCAAGGCTTTGAGCATATACAGAGATAAGCCAAATACTTATGGAGAAATGTAGATATCAAGCCTTTAAAGCTGTTTTGGGCAGCTACACAGCAGAAGTTGGAGGCTGACAGAGAGCCCTAAAACTGAGCCCAAAATAAACCAGAGACCATTTTTAAAAAATCCTTTAAATGCCAAACACATGAGATGTTAAAATTGCAACAAAATGGAGCAAGAATTTACAAAAGTGGTTTTCCAGTGGTGGCACTGAGTATTCTAACCAGGAAAACACGGTTTCACCAGGAGCAGTCCTGAGACTACACAGGGCCCCTAAAAGAGATCCTTCCAGAAATCTGTGAATTCTCCCATCCAAGGCTACTTACAATTATTCATTGCCCACCAGGAGTCAAGAGCATTCATTTTCTCTCTGTTGGTGAGCATGGGTTAGAAAGACAGGATCAGGGAGAAGCTTTCATAAAAATTATTTGGGCAGCTCAGCTTTTAACCACATTTAGCAAATGGTTGTCTGCTGCTATCCAGAGCCTAGACATGTCTCCTGGCTTTTCTCTCAGTATTTGACCATCCCAGAATACACCCAAGTGTATTGATTCCTTACCTTATTCTCTTGAACTCCAAGAAAGGTAGTGATCTGTACTCATGCAGCCTGTGATGGCTTTCTAGAAGGGTTACTGTGAACACAAGACTTCTCCTTCCTGGTCTGCCTGGCCTGCCAGTCTCAGCTTCCTTAGCCTAGTCAATTCTCCCTCTCTTTTTCTCCAATTAGGAACTGCCACCAATGTCACACAGACAGACTTATGCATGGCTGGAGACCAGCTCACTCCCATTAACAGTCTAAAAGAAGAGTAAGTTCTGTGTCAAAAATCTTTTGTGTGGAATCCAACTGTTTTCTTGGAAACAGATTTTTTTGACCCTGACCCATAATTTTTTTAGGTTTGAATTTTATGGGCCTAATACAAAGTTTGTCAACATTTTGTCTTTGTGACTTATTTGGGGTACAGCATGTTTTCAAAATGTGCAAAGGCTTAATGGTATTTGTATCATCCTATGCCAAGAAGACATAGGAAAGGACAGTGTGCACAGAGGCAGAGGTGCAGCTTAATGACCACATACTAACAGATGCTTTTGTTTTTTCAGTGCTACGGATCAAACCTAGGGCCTTAGGCATGCTAGGAAATGCTCAGCCATTGAATTAAGGCAGATAAGATAATCTATCAAGATACTCTTGAAGCACTTTAATAAAACACAAATTCAGTTACACACTTCTTGTTCATGACACCCTCACTGAGGCCAACAGAGAATGACATAAGTACCCCGAGTCACGCCATGACATAAGTACCCCAAGTCACGCCATGCCATTCCATAGCCCTTTAGTGGCCTCTGATTGGAATGATAAAGGTGAAGAGAGAGCCGGTAGCATGACTTTTCTCAAGTTCAGCCATCCTGATGGGCTCTTCTTGTCTGTGCTATGGTGAGCCTTCAGACGAGCTAGTCATAGGGCCAGTTACTCCATAAGCTTTGGATGGACAAGGACTACTTTAATCTAGTCATGAAGCTGAGGAATGTGAGGCTGTGGTGTTCATATGACATTCACTTTAGCAGAAATTCCAAAATGGTGATTTGTTCTTCTCCCATCCCCCCAAAAAACAGAAGGGTAAGTTAATGAGCAGAGAAAGGAAACAAACCACACGGAAGCTTAAGAGATGCTCATATTCCCTTCTCAAAGTCCAACTGGATGCTTCATCAGTAATCATTCCAAGAAAAGCCCAAATTACTGAAACCCTGAGTCTGATGAAACCTGCAGACAGGCACGTGTCTGCCAAATGAAAGGTGAGGAAGCAGAGGTTCGCTTCCACAACTGTCCCCCCATTTCCCTGTCTTTTCTTCCTGCCACAGTCATTGTGAGATTTAAATGGAGATGGGCTGTTAAAGACCCTGTGCACATGTAAAAATTATTAACTGTGGCATACGCTAATCCCAACTTGTTCTTCTTTCTGTTTCCTACTCTACTCTACCCTAGTTGTTAAAACTTCTTGCTGACCCTCAACCACACCTGAGGTGCCTGTCACTACTCCAACATCTTGTTGGCCTCCTATTGCTACACCAAAACACAGGATTCCTAACCACTAACTTTAAATTTTTGCGATCAGAAAATTTTCCTTAAGATCCAAAAAGGTTTGCAGGGATGGGGGTGGGGGTGTTGGAAAGATGTCTTTGTAGTTAAGACCATTTGCTGTACTTCCAGAGGACCCAAGGTTGGTTTTCAGTAACCATGTCTGTTAGGCAACCCACAGCCACTTACAGCTCCAGCTACAGGGAATTCAATGCCTTCTTCTGGCCTCTGAGGGCACTCACAGACATTCACATACACATGAATAAAAACAAAAAAAAGTTTGTGCTAGCATGACATGAATTAGCTACTTTCTGTTGCTGTGATAAAACACCATGACCAGGGCAACCCATGAAAGGAAGAGTTTATTTGGCATATGATTCCAGAGGGGTAAGAATCCATCATGTTGTGAGGCAGGGTGGCAGAGGCGGCAAGATCAGAAAGCTGAGAGGTACTGACTGGAAGTGGGAACGGCTATATACTGTCAAAGCCGACCGCTAGTGGTATGCTTGTTCCAGTATGGCCACACCTCCTAAACATTCCATGACCCACTCCAAACGTCACCACAAACTGGGAATCAGGTGCCGAAATATTTGGGAGGTATGGGGGACACTCATTCACACCACCAAAATGAATGAAATGATGAAATGATAATATCTAGTACCAAGACGGTACACATTATGTGCCTGCGTCTATTCTAAGTGCTTTGTTTGCATATTTCAGCCTCTCAAACCTAATGTTATCATCCTTCATTAGAAGAGGAGACTGAGACACTGAGAACCTGAAGTAACTGCTATTAATAATTCAGCTAAGTGATCAGTCAGAATGAGTGGCCTAGCAGTCTCTTGAAGGATAGCTCTAGACTCTGTGTCTTATATGGGAATAATGACCGCTATAGCGATAACAGTTTTCAGAGTCACAGTGGCACTGTGGAGTCAGTGTTTTACCAAACATCATGCTAAATGTTTTCACGTTCATTATCTAATTCTTTACTAAAGCCCCTAAAAAGTCTTATAATTTGTTTCCTACGAGTAATAGAAGAAGTTCTTGTTGAAAGGTTACATAAACTCGGTAGATACTCTGTAGAACTGAGCCTGGTATTGTTTACGTTCTCATTCTTGCAATGAAATACCTGAACAAAGCAATTAAGCATGACAGTTTGAGGAGAAATCCAACACAGTGTGGAAGGTGTGGTAGGAACAGCAGAGGCTGCGGCTCCCACTGTTCCTGCAGTCAGGAAGCAGAGAAGGAATTTCATGCTTAGTCGACCTTCACCTTTGCATGCGATCCAGTACCCCAGTCCATGGGATGACGCTGCCCAAGTTCAAAGTGGGACTTCCCACATTCATTAACCTAATCTAGTCAAGGGGCTTGTCGCCTAGGTGATTCTATATCCTGTCAAGTTGACAATCAGTATTAACCATCATAGGTCTAAACTAGGTGTTAGATCAATTTTGTATCACACTATACTGCTAACTCAGTCTTCTGTCAACTTTGTTTATCAATGTAAAATAAAAAATTGGGAGGAACTGAATCCAAGACTGTGTCAAGCTCTGTGGTAGAAGAATTGAATAGACACCACTAGAGGGATATAAAGTTGCATCTCATTAGAAAAGAATCAATGAAATGATTTAATTGTACAAAGAAAAAGAATCCAACTTCAATAAGAAAATATAAAATATTTCTACAAATAATCCCTCATCTTGTATACACATGAACCAATAAGCCAAGATAACCAAAGACTGACAGAGTCAGGCTCTGACTCAAAGAATAGATTGTCAGAGAGCAAGGTAGAGAGAAACAGAATGCTGCCGTCATAAAACAGACACACTGATCAATGCAATAGAACTGAGAGTCCAGATTTTAGTTCATGAACTTAAAACTACCTGATTTTTTACAAAGGTGCCAAAAATGCACATTGAAGACAGATGTTCAACAAATGGTGGTGGTCAAACTTGATAGCTATATGTAGAATAATGAAACTAGATCCCTATCTCTCATCCTGCACAAAACTCAATACAAAATGGATCAAGGACCTCAACCTTATACCCTGAATCTCATAGATGAGAAATTAGGAAACATACTGGAATTTATAGGTACAGGAAAAGACTTTCTGAAGAGTATAGGCATTAAGATCAACAATTCACAAATGGGACTTTATGAAACCAAAAAACTTCTGTACTGCCAAGGACACATTATTTGAGCGAAGAGGTAGTTTACAGAATGGAAAAATATCTTTAACAGCTGTATATCTGACAGACAGTTAATATCTAGAATATACAAATAAGTTTGAAAACTAAGTATTAATAAAACAAATAACCCAATTAATATTTGGGACAAGGACAGAAATATAGTTCTCTAAAGAAGAAACACAAATGACAAAGAAATACTTTTAAAATGTTTAACATCTTTATCCATCAGAGAAAAGCAAATCAAAACTAATTTAGGTCTTCATATTAGCCCAGTTAGAATGTCTAAGATAAAAAAAATAGTGCTAAATGTTACACATCTATGCATCTATGCATCTCTCAACTCTCATCATTCAAGCTTTCTCTGTTCCCTAAATGAAACGATATCACACCCTCTCCTTTCAAAGCTCAGGGATAATTGTAGAAGAGGAGGTAGAAAAAGTGCAAGAGCCAAAAGTGTGGGTGGGGAGGGTAAAGAAAAGGAAATTGTGTTGTCTGAACACCACAGGGCATTTGCACATATGAACACACAGTGCTTTTGTCAGTATAGACAAGACCTGTGCAAGTCCAAGTCAGACAAAGCCCAGTACGAATGGGATAAGTGGACAAGAAGACCCAGTATTAGCTGATGATCTAATGACAATTGATAGATGCTGTGGGAGACAGAGTTAGTTTTCTTAAGATTGTGACATTGGGTAGGTTGACCAGGCACCAAGAAACAGACCCACAATCAAGCGTCTTTGAAGAGCACAAATTAGACTCAATAAGCCTTTAAAAAATAATAATAGAGATCTTGAATTTGGAATAGAGGGTAGAAAGACAATGGTAGCAATAGGGAAGGAGATCTGAATATGATCAAAGTACATTGTATGAAATTCTCAAAGAATCAATAAAAAAGTTAAAAAAAAAAAAACTATATAGAAGGCTGGAAAAATGACTCAGCAGTTAAGATCAGTGACTGCTCTTACAGAAGACCCAGGTTCTGTTATTCCCAGCACTCACATCGTGAATAACAACCATCCCAAACTTCAGTTCCAGGAAATCCAACTCCCTCTTCTGGTCTCTGGGCACATTGCACACATAGGTGCCCTTATATACATGCAAACAATATACTCATATACACAAAATAAATTAAATAAATATATTTTTAAAAATATATAAATTAGCCAAATTTGGTGGCATATGCCTATAATCCCAGCAATTGGAAGGTGGAGGCAGAAATATCAATATAATACAAAGTCATCTTCTACTGCATAGCAAATTCAAAGCCAATCTGACCTATACAAGGCCCCAAAAATACAAAAGAGAAGGAAGAAAGAAAATCATACAGATTAGTTTCTCTTTCCCAGCAGTGATGATGATGAAAAATATTTTAATGATTGACTGAGACCTATCTGTTTCTATCTCTTGATACATTCCTACTATGCCAGAGCATTAGAATTTAAACGTCAAAAAATATATAGGAGTGTGATAGACTGGCCACTCTGAGATCATATTTAAAATCACTATGCCTGTTAGTAGCCCAAAGAGAGACACATGACAATAGTTTGTCAAGGAAATGAGAAAAACTTGAAAACTGAGAAGAAGTAAACATATGGCCAGTTGTGAGGTATTTTCAATGTCATGAAGTTGACAATAAACCTTCATTCCAATTAAGCCCATGTAAAGTACAATGTGACCTGAATTTCAGAGAAACACTCTCTGTGTATCAAGTTCATGATAAGTCTTAATTTCTAGTAAGCCCTTTGATGTTATAAACAGAGTGAAAAGGAGAAAGGAAAAAATAATCAATGTAGATAAAAATCACAAATCAGAAAAAAAAAATCAAATTCAAATTCAAAAGTTGGTTCTTTGAAGAAAAAGCCACACATATAAACTTCACAAATTGACAAACAACATTAAAAAGTAACTCAAAAAAGGAAATAAAAAATAACTTTAACATATTAAAAAGACACTAATTGTCATTATTAACAATAGAAATATAAGTAACCTTTTCCATGATGTAGGCAAAGGTCAGTACACTTTGTAGTATTCTGTGCTAGCAGTGGGAATGAGGAAACAGCGACTCCTTTGTATTGTAAAGGGAGGTATAAACTGGCATTTCCTACTAAAATTTATTTGTAATATAGTTCCATTTTAAAGTATCAATATGTCCTTGATGAAGACGTTACACTTCCAGAAAATAGTGCTACAGGTACAATTACAGATCCACAAAAAGATGAATGCACAAGATACTTATTTAGATCTTTCTCCACAAATGATCAAATTTGTATATTCTAAGTAGTCAAAATATTCAACAGAGGATTATGTTTTAAAACATTTTAGTATGCCAAAATATTATAACATCATTGACAAGGCTCATGCTCCTCTGCTTGTAACATGGAAGATATCCAAAATAAAATGAGTTTCAAAGCAAAGTTTCCAAGAGTTTGAGGATCATCAAGAAATGAAATGTATGCATGAAACAAGGAGGCCTGCAGAAGTGTGTATGCCTCTTCACAATGGTTTAGCGGGGATAGCTATGTAAAAACACTACTTGGTTCTTGAGTGGTCCTGTGGTTCTTTCTGTCTATTTTCACTCTTTCATTTTTAAAATTTTTTAATTGAATTTTTGTGTGTTTTATACAGAACATCTCAATCAGTCTTAATCATCTTTATAACTTGTTACCCACTGGCAACCCCATAGATCCACCATGGGAATTAATACATTTGTAATAAGGTCTATTGGATGAAGTTAGTGTCCCCGGATATTGCTCAGTGTAAGTTCATCTACTGAGGTCATTTAGAGTCCCTCACTTTAGGAAAATTAGCTCTTCCTCACTCAACAGTAATCACCTGCCAATATTTCCTCATCTAAGACTGGGATCTGCTGTGCATTTCCACACTTCTTGTGCTGGGTTCTTGATGGCTTGAGTTCCCATGAGTCTAGTACATGCTGACACCATTTTTGTAGGTTTCTATGTGCAGGGTCCCAGTAGCTTGCAGGATTCTATTTCGAGATGGTCATTCACCTCCTCCATATCTATTAAAATCTTTTGCCTACCTCTTCCACAATGATCCCTCAGACCTGGGTGAGTGAAATTTAACATAGTAGTCCTATTCAAGGACCAGCATTCTGTACACTCTCAAACTCTACACTTTGACCATTTGCAAGCTTTTGTGTTCCTGGACAGTTTAGCCAGCACCATTTCCTGGAGATGCTATCTTTCCTCCAGTGAGTATTCTTGACCCCATTGTCAAATATCAGGTAACTGAAATTGCATGTACTCATATTTTGGTCTTAAATGATGTTCCATTGATCTATAGGTCTAGTTTTGTGCCAGTATCATGCATGCTTTTTTAAATGACTATAGCTCTGTAATATATTTTGAAATCTAGTATAGTAATTCCCCCAGGATTTCTCTTTGTGCTCAGGGTTGCTTTGGCTCTTCAGGGTTTTCTTGATTCCATATGAATTTCAGAATTTTTTTCTAATTCTATGAATAATGTCATGGGGATTTTTATTGACATTGCATTGAATCTATAAATTGTTTTTGGTAATATTGTCAATTTCACAATACTAATTCTTCCATTTCATGAGTATGGGAAGTCCTTCCATCATCTAATGTCCTCCTCAATGTCTGTGTTTAAAGATCTAAAATTTTCATTGTAGAGATCTTGAATGCCTTTAGTTAGGTTTACTTCAAGACTTTTTTTTTAGATTATTATGAATAGAAAAGTTTCCATATACACTTTCACCAATTGCTTGTTATTGCTATATAGAAAGGCTTCTGATTTTTGTAGATTAATTTTGTAACCTGTCACATTACTGAAAGTGTTAATCCTTTCCAGGAGTTTTCTGGTAGAATTTTTGGCATCTCTTAGATATAATATCATATCATCTGCAAAAGGGAATGATTTGATCTCTTCTTTTCCAATTTAGTCCTTTAGTTTCCTTCTCTTGTCTTATTCCTTTAGCAAGAGTTTCAAGCACTATATTAAAAAGGAGTGGAGATAGAGAACAGTCTTGTCTGGTTCCTGTTTTTAATGGGAATACTTCCAGTTTTTCTCCATTTACAATGATGTTGCCTGTGGTATATAGCTTTAATTATGTTGAGGTATGTTCCCTCCAGTCCAATTCCCTCTGGGAATTTTACCATGAATGCATGTTGAATTGTGTCAAAGGCTTTTTCTGCATCTATTGAGATGACCATGTGATTTTTGTCCTTGAATCCATTTTTGTGATTTTTGACATTTATTGATTTACATATATTGAACCATCCCTGTATCTCTGGAATAAAACCAACTTGAAAATGGTGGATGCTATTTTTGACGTGTGTCTGTAAGCAGTTTGGAAGTATTTTGTTGAGAATTTTTTATTGTATTTTCATTACAGATATGACTCTATAGTTTTCTTTTTTCATTGTATCTTTACCTGGTTTGGGTATTAGAGTGATACTGGATTTATAGAAGGAATTTGAGAATTTTCCCACTGTTTATATCTTCTTGAATAATTTTAGTAGTATTGGATATAGATTTTCTTTAAAGGTCTGGCAGAATTCTTCTGTGAGTCCATCTGACCCTGGGTTTTTTTATTTTAGTCGGGAGGTTTTGTATTACTATTTCAGTTCCCTTATATACTATGAGTCTGTTGAAATTGTTGGTCTCTTCTTGGTTTATCTTCAGTGATTTCCATGATTTTAGATATACATCCATTTCTTTTAGGTTTTCAAATTTAATAACACATAAGTTTTTAAAGTATTCTCTTAAAATGTGCTGGATCTTTCAGTTGTCTGTTACGATGTTCTCCTGGATCTTTTTGTTGTCTGTTGTAATATTCCCCTTTCATCTTTGATTCTGTTGATTTGGAGTTGCTCTTCCTTTTTTTTTTTTTTTTTGGTTAACTAGGCTAAGGGTCTGTCTCTCTTGTTTATCTTTTCTAAGAACCAGCTCTTAGAGTCATTCATTCTTTGTATTGTTTTATTTGTTTCTATTTCATTAATTTATGCTCTAATTTTTGTTATTTCTTCTTGTGTGTTCGGTTCGAGTTTAATGGATTGTTGCCCTTCAAGAGTCTTGAGTTGCAATGTTAAATCATTTATTTGTGTTCTGTCTGATTTTTTAATGTAGGCACTTAGAGCTATACACATCCCTCTCAAGACTGCCTTTAAAGTGTCCCAGAAGTTTTGTTGAGCTGTACTGTTCTTTTCATTTAATTCCCGGAATACTTTTCTTTCTTTCTTATTTTCTCCTTTGATCCATTCATCATTCAGGAGTGTGTTGCTTAATCCCCATATGCTTCTGTACTTACTAGGGCTTCTTCCAGTATTGATTTTAAACTTTTTTGAATTGTGCATGGAATTATTTCAATTTTTAGTATTTTTTGAGGTTTTGTGGCCCAGTATGTGGTTGATTTTGGAAAGAGTTTCACAGGGTGTTGAATAGAAAGTATATTCTTTGGTGGTTGGATAGACTAGTTTGTAGATATCTGTTAGGTCCATTTGATGTAGGGTATTGTTTAATTTAAATGACATTCTGTTTATTCTTTGTTTTGTGGACACAAATTCTTTTAGCCTATTCATGTCATTGAAGAGTTTTCTTTTCCCTTCAAGTATAATAGACATTTCTGCTGGATAAAGTATTCTGGGCTGACATCTATGGTGATTTATAACTGGGAATACTTTGCTCCAGGCTCTTCTGACTTTCATAGGCTGCACTGAAAAGTCAGCTGTAATTCTGATGGGTTTTCCTTTATATGTGACTTGCTTTTCTTTGATAGTTTTCCATATTCTCTCTTTGTTCTGTATGTTTAGTGTTTTTACTATGATATTCTGGGGGAATTTGTATTCTGGCCCTGTCTATTGTTGTTCTATGTGCTTCTTACATTTGTATGGATATGTCTTTCCTTAATTAAAGGAAATTTACTTCTACAACCCTGTTCAAGATCTGGTCAATAGCATTATCCTGAGATTCTTTTCCTTCCTCTTAAACTTATGACACATAAATTTGGTCTTTGCATGGTGTTCCACATTTCCTACATATACCATTCTGGTTTTTTTTCTTAATTTTTCATAATTTTCCCTTGAGCAGTCAAACTCTTCAACTTTATCATCCAGGCTTGATATTCTATTTTCCATTTCATTCATTGGATTGGTGAGGCTTTCTCCTGTGGTTTCAAATTGGCTTATTAAGTGTTTGGCTTCCTTCTTCATTTCAGCCTGTTTTCTTCAATATTTCTATCTTTTGTGAATTCAGTCAGAAGTTTATCCCTATCTTCTTTTAGTTCTTTGATTTGTTTGTTTGTGTTCTTTAAATTCATTGAATTATTTGAACATGTTTATGACTGTTCTTTTAAACTCTGTGTCCTGAGTTATATCTATTGGGTTATTGCTGTAGATCTCTCCTTTAGGACACTACCTTTTGGTGGTGACATATTATTTGGGTTTGCACATTATTTTTTCTTTGTAATTTTGGCAATGGATTTCTGTGCTGTTTGTGATTCTGGTATGAGAGTCGATCCTTCTTTGTTGGTCGAAATCTGATTTTGATTGTAAATGTGATGTGACTTTGCTGTTTTTTTATTGGCTATGAAATCTGGTTGATCTAGGTTTCATGTTCTTTCTTTTCTTTATTTTTTAATTGGAGGGACCAAATGGCTATAGTACAGCTTTAGTCAGGAGTTACCACAGAGGCCTAAGTCAGATGAGAATCAGATGCTCTCAGGCTTTCTCCTAAGGTCTGGGCCCCTCCAGTCAGCAGGCACAGCACAATTTGGGAAGGCAGAGGCTGGATTTAGATGCTTTCAGGCAGTCTACAAAGGTCTGGATGCCTGCTAAAAGGCAGAGAAGCCTAACCCTGCAGCAGTGGGAAGGACTTCATATGGTCACAATGTGGGGGGATGATCATAGTGCAATTTGGAGAGCTTACTGCCACATGGAGCTAAGAGTGTGTTCCAGAGATCTGGAGTGCTAAGAACAAAAGTGGGCCTGTGCCCAAAGTTAGAAGGAGAACAGGATGTGGGGTCTGGGAGATTGGAGTTGCTCAGGCTATTTTCTCTGTTAAAAAAGGAACATAGTACCAACATTCATCCTTTTCTGAATGACTGGACTTGCTCAGTCCTCTATCACCACTAACTGCCTTAGTGTGTGCAATCATTACTTAAGTGAATGATAACAAAAAATGATTTCAGTAATGCTACTTAAAATTAGGAAATGGTCTTAATAATACCAGTCGTGATTTGCCCATGCCTAAGCATCACATCTGCAGTGCAGCCTCTACACCCAAGACTCATGCAGTATAGAACAAGAGGTAAAGAATTCACTAATGGAGTTCTCAACTCTCATTGATGAAACTCCCTCATGCAACAAAGGGCCAATAACACAAAAGATCACAAATGTCTAAAATCATGGAGATTAGAACTCTGCAGAGTGTGAGTCCCTGGACAGAATTGTTTTATTAAGTTTTACTCACCTAGGGCTCAGGGGCCATTGCAGAAGAGAGGGTGGAAAAATTGTAAGAGCCAGTGAGGAGAGTGTGACTATATGGAAATAGAATCCTACAAGCTCCTGGGACCCTGCTCATATGAACCTACAGGAATCATTTTGGCATGTTCAAGATCCATGCAAACTCAAGCAGGCAAAAACCCAACATGGCCCTGGGGAAATAGGTAGCAGGCCCCAACCTCTGCTTAAGAAATATTGGCAAGTGAATACTGTTAGGTGATGATGAGCTAGTCTTCCTAAAGTTGGCGATTCTGCACTGGCTGACTAGACCTAAGTGGATGAATCTGCACTGATGTCACTTGGGAACACTAATTTGACACAATAGACCTTAACAGAGATGAAAGAATGTATGGATTCCAGTTGAGGGGCTATGATGGGTACCAGTGGGGAAAGGGATATAAAGATGATTAAGACTGATTGCGATGTTCTGTAACGAAACACACAATGATTCAAACAAAAAAAATATTAAAAAAAATACAAAGTAGCATAGGCAGGGTAGATGATTTCCAAGTCTCACCCTTCACCGAGGGTCAACTGGCAATGGATAGTTGCTGGGGGAGGAAGGGTTACTCTTTTTGAGGTTGTAGCAATTGATAGGATTCCTATGCTTCAGTGGATGGCCCATGAGCATATGGGCAGCATAATGAGAGATATTAAGTGGGGGATGTATTGGAAGACATGAGGAAAGAGTTAGATGTGATCATATATCATTGTTTGCGTGTATGAAATGATAAAAATAAAGTTTTTTTAAATATTAAGGAGAGAGATACAAGAAGTATCTTTGTGGCTCTCAAATACTCAGGGTCCATGGACCGCGGCTGTTTTTTTCATAGCTATTACTAACAAGCCTGACCTCCCCTAACAGCAGAACCATTAAGAAAATAATGAACAATACCAACTTGGCAAGAATGAGTGGGGAGAAAGTAATTTCAAAGTGGATGAACCTTAATAGAAATAAACTTTTGAGAACGTGTTCCAAAAAGTTCTTTTCAATAGAGTTTAAGGTCATATGTCAACCTGACAATGGACATATTATGAAATGTTATGAATTAATATTTTCTTCTGTACATGATCCAGTGATTGGCTGTCCATAATCACCATCTTATAGGTTTACTAGATCTCACAGTCCTCACCAGAACACAGCCTCAGGTCCAGCCTAAAGGGCCTAGGCAGAAGACAGAGATGGCATTATTTTTGTGGGCTCATTCTGCCAATTCCACAGCAAATCGCCTGGGTTGGATTAGATGAAACTGTTTGGGAGAAGGAAAAGGGCTCAGGAAGGAAAACTCAGAGCTATAAGTAGGTGAAGCATGCAGGTCCCTTAACTCATCCCACTGTCATTCATAACCAAGCACTATTGTGCCAGTCTCTTGGGATGCTCTCAGATATGAGCAATCAGACTTTTCTGGCTTGACATTGGACTAATATTTTTGTTCACATTAATATTTTTACCAATTCTGTTTTTTTCCATAAAGGGTAGTTCAGTAATCCAAGAAGTGCTTATAAACAGGTGTTCCTTTCAACTTCCAGTGAGCCCATTTACTGAGGCCATCTTGTTCTTCCACAGATTTTTATCAAAGTGAACAAGACAATGAAATTCTGTGATAATGATTTTTCTCTCACCTTCACGCATGCATGTATATATATATATATATATACACACATAAATAAATAAATAAATGTAAAAATGATTTTTAAAAGAACTATAGTCCAAAGTCTTTAGAGCTTTTGGGCCAGACTTTCATGAGCTGCTTTGCAGCCAGTCATTCAACCACTCATCAGAGACCTTCTGGCTACACATCTGAAGATCAGGAAATGGACCCTGACTCTTCCTCTGCAAGGAAGTCAGAGAAATGCAGCAAGACAAAGACTTCTGAGCAGGATTCAGAAGCAGCCACTGGGTAAATGCAAAGTAGCAGTGCTGGAGAGACAGCTCTGCGGTCAAGAGCACTTAGTCTTCCCGAGGAAGACCCTACTCCCAGCGGCCATGTTAGTGTTCTCATGATCTCCTGGAACTCCAGCTCCAGGGGATCCATATTTGTCTTCTGACCTCCATGGCACCTGCACTCACATGCATACACCCTCACACAGACACATACATATACATTTTTTTTAATTCTTAGAAAAAGAAATAAAGAAGTATAAAAGCTTATTGACAAATTGGATTTCAGAAAAACAGTAAAGCATCAATTATGTTAAATTTCAAATAATTATTTTGGCAAGTACAATTTGGTATCCAGATGGATCCTACTAAACAATTCAATTCTATTGTAATTATTTAAACATCATTTTGTGAATAATTTCCTTGGCAACTAGAACTGTTTCAAATCTGTTTAATAGAACTCACATCGAGGTTTTGCTCAGAATAGGAAGACTTTCTGCATTCTCCACATCATTTATAATATACACCCTTCTTCAACTGACAGCAGGTGTCCCCAAGGAAAATGGGAAGGGATCTGCACTGAATTCCTGAATGGGGCAGGCCCTAGGCTACATTCTACCCATATTGGTTCAATTCATCCTAATAGCAGATCAGTGTCAACAACATTTTAAAGATGGGGAAACCAGACTGCAACGACTTAGCAATGTGCCCAGTCTCGTGCAGCTGTGAAATAGCTGGTTCAAATTTCAAACCTAGATTGCTGAAATTCAAAAACATATTTTAGATGCAGCTCATTTTTTTAAAGGCATATAATATGCATGTTAGTAGAAAATGTCGTGAGTAGGTATCATAGTAAATGAAAATAAGAATTCTGTGAGAAAGCTGAAGGATTTTTGCTGTTTGAATTTGTAGGCGCACAAATTCTTTTCCCATTAACCCCAAGAGCAATACTCTGTGGATTGTGGAAATATTTCTAATTGTTATTTAGTAATCTATGATCAAATTTAATGAGCGCATGAATCCTGTGGGGAACTTGTCAAAGAACAGAATCAGATCAGCAGGTCTGAGACAAAAGTGAGGTTTCACAGGTCTAACAAGCTATGCTTGGCAACCATCTTGCTGGGCCTTGGACAACACCTGGGACATTGAAGAACTACAGAATGCTTAACTATCTTCAGGTGATGGTGGGGACAGGGACAAGCTTCTGTTGACAGATCTCACTAAGCCCAGTTATGAATGATAGCAATTTTAAAACTATTATTTATTTTTAGTTCTTAGATCTAGACCTTCTACAATATACCCTAAGTGATCATTATTCTGCAAATATGGCTCCTTTCATCTTCTCCCAAACAAAAGATCTATAATATCGCCAAATATCTATACAAATTCTGTATTCTGTAGTCTTTAAAAAAAATCCATTGCAAGCTTAACTTCTTGGTTCAGTCTTCAGAATAAAGAACAATCTTTTTTTTTTTTAACCACAGATGCTGATGTACTATGGTTCACTTAACAGAGGAACTAGATAAAAACAGCAACTAGTGAATAATTCCAAGCATGTTTTCTTACTAGGCTCTCTCATTAACCTCAATAAAATGATCTCAGACATTTAGAAACCTTTAGGAAGGCTTCCTATTTTATGGATTTGGGATATTTTTTTCGTTTGGTTTTGAATTATAAGGGTAGCACTGAAGTATTGTTTCAAAATCATTTTAAAAGGATTACATTCCAGTAATTTCCTTTTAAATGCATACCTAAGCAATTTGATACAAACACTTAAATAAATTCTCTTCTATAATTAAGAAAAGCTTGATTTTCATTCTAGATTATTTTGAGAGCTTGTAACATTATAAAGAATATAAATTTGGTTTTTATAATAAATAATAGTAAAATTAGTTTTTAAAATCAGGAGAGTGTTAACCTTGGTTATAATTAAACCAGAGTCACCACTTTTGGCCAAGATGTCTGTACTCAGAGGTTGATATTGCTAATAAATTTTGCACTTGTGTTCATTCACTTGATTAAATAGAATGTATTTTGTGGCCTATATAATGCTAATAACATCAGAATGTCTATCTCATCAAAATCTAAAGTTTTATACAATAGAATTGGAGAGACATCTTCTGAATTGCATAAAAACAATATATACTATGTCTTCCTAGCAGACCATCCATTCCTTCTTCCCTTTTTACTCATCTCTTTAGATATCGGTATCTAAATAAAACTATACCTTTCTGACTACATGAAGCCAATTGTTTTTGGAGAAATCCAACTCCATTTCCAACTAATCAATATTAGACTAAGCAAGTTTTCTTTTCCATAAGCAAATAATGACATAAGGATAGACTTTTGATTTAATCTAAAGTCCAATAATTTAACTTTTCTTATCACAATCATGGATGGGCGCTTCCTGAACATACAGAAGGAAGATCGAAATGAAGCTTGCAAATGGAGTTGTAGTTATGGTGAGTTTCAAGAAGTCATCTCCTAACTACAGAGGAACCAACACTCTACATAAAGGTCACTCTGACAGGGAGTTAGATATGTGGACGTGGGATAGAAACTATCCTTCATACACCCTTTCCATCATCTATCTAACTTATATTCTTCTCATTGACCAATGGAGACATTTTGAAAGCCCCTTCACAAGCCTTGTTTTAGTTCTAAAGTACTTGCAATCACATCTCCACGGGACCATAGCCCAATGTACCTGTCAAAGAAGGAAATAAGTTCACTGGAAAGATGACCCAACCATTTCCTCTTCTTAGAACTCCAGGAAATGAAACAAAGCTTGCAGAATCTCTCTTCCTCTTTTTGAAAACTGGAACAGCGAAACAGCATTGTCTCATATTTGATTTTTGCAAAGCTCATGTTTACAATCTCGTTTACAAGGGTTCTTTTTGTAGTTAAATAGTACAAAATGTTTTAAATAAAAAATTTAAACTAACTATTTTAGCTTTTTTGTTCTTTGAATATTTACAGCACAATTTCTAAACAGAATTCTGTCAGTCTGGTCAGTTTTTGGGCCAGCTGTATATCTGCTGGGTTGGGAGAAGCCCATGTGGAAGCCATGTACAGATGTTTTGTAGGGATACCTACCCACTGAGCTTCTGCTATTGGTCACTTAAGTCCCTGCATGAGTGAAGATGGGTTTCACTTCCTTATTGTGACCCAAACTTTATTGCCCAAACCTGATGAATCAGGGGTTTGAAATTATAGAAATATTATTTTCATTATAAAATGACATAAACTTCATGATTTCTCTTAATTTACACAAATAAATGGAGAAGTCAGAAAGGTTTAACATTTTGGTAAATATATAGGAGCTCCTTTGGGGAAATACATAAATACACAGAACAGGCACAGATCTGGTATTAACATTAGTGATGATCTAATTACATAACTAATTGTTACTGCATTCTTAGACATTTGTGTGAAGCAAAGTTTGTCTTCTTGTTGTCTTTGCCATTAAAACAAAGAATAATAAAGAATAATGCTATCCTAGTTGGTAAAAATAATTGCTGCACCTGTAAAAATATATTTCTACCTTGAATCTCAGCCTCTGGAGTGTAATTTTTTCAGGAATATTAATTTGTTCCTTTTTTCTTTTTATTTTCTTAAGGGAAAAAGAAAGCAGATTTCCATTTCTTCTCTTGAGTGTCACTCTTCACTGATGCTAAGGGCAACAACTCTTCAATATTACATACTATTCGGTGTCAATTCCTTTGGTAACCATTATAATAACATTAACATGATGAACTAATGAAATATTGATGTGTTTGTAATAGACCATTCCATAGGAGTTCCTTTGTCATCGAGAAGGGCCTTAACCCGTGATTGGCATGAGTAACACACGATGAGCAGAGAAGAGGATTTGATGACTTTCAGTTATAAATTGCTCACTTGTTCACAAAAGATAACCATTTTTTAAAATAGGTGCACACATGAACACTGGAGGAAACTGAACCCAGTATATTGCAGCCTCTATCCCTTAAGTTACTTCAAGGCATTCTATGAATTTCAAAATGTAATAGCAGACTTGGAGAATGGATACTAAGTTATGTATTAATTATACATTCAGTCATCCACTTATTTTACTTTTATTTTGTCAATAGTTAGCAAATTATAATTATTGATAGCAGAATCTTAGAAATTCAGCAACAGTAGAGTTGCATTTCTTGTAGGGAGAGGTAATACACACACATACACATACATGCAGTCATACATATCCACATACAGAAACATCCAAACCTGAAGAGGTGCACACAAACCACACATACACATACAAGCATGTATGTGTATGCATCCCCTCTAAATGACCCCTATTGTTTCAAAAAATAAAAGATATTTATGATCTTTCAGTGGAACTCAAGAGGATACTGATACCTGCACCTAATTTTGCTTTGTACTGTGCTGAATGAGAGAGGACTGTAAGGGGCCAGGCTTTTGCGTGGTTATTTATTCCAGCAAACAGCAGCAGATGACAACTCAGAACCTTCCTAGGTTCCTTGAGATATTGTATCTCAAGGTCAATTTATAAGTGTTCCTCCTCTCTTTAAAGAGGAAAAAGAAGAAAAAATGGATGCTTCCATCATCTAAAAAGAAAATAATAATGATATTCAACAATGGACACTGTACAAAGATAAAAATTAAAGGTAAAGTGTGATGATAAGCTTTGCTTAGCAAATACAAATGAATGCTATGTAAACTCATGCAAGTTTTGTTAGAGATTGTTAAATTAGCTGGCAGCATTTCATATCCAGGAACAGTGAATATGGCTGCTAATAGTCTCTTATCTTAACCCCCTCTAAGAATCCATTTCCCTGAACAGCTCCTACTACCCTCTTCAGCTCTGAAGATAAGGAGCAAGTCACCTGAGCTTCTGCTCATCTTCTAAAATCTCACTTCCAGTTGATTCAAAAATGGTTCCATTTCTTAGCTGCTCTTGGAGGAAGTAACTTCCTTAGCATGGCCGGACCACCTGCCTGCCTGGAGGGCATTTTACAAGTCCTATATTATTTTCCTTCTTTGCATCTATGTTCACCCAGCCTTTCAAGATACACACTGCCTTGTACAAGTGGCCTTGCAAAATGCATTTATTTGTCTGTGAATTTGGTGTCAATAAGGTTGCAGACGAGAAGGAGCTTACTGTGAAGTGGAAAAGAAAGTTGATAGAAGAGCTTATTTTAACTGGCAGAGGTATTTGGGGAGCATAGGAAAGGGAGGTGAAGCCAAATGCCTCTGGGATGTAGAGGGATGGGAGAGGACAGGAAGGGTGGAAAGAACAGTACAGTTGGTATTTCCAGAGGAAATAAGACAGTTCTGATTTGGTTTCTGTTACTATGATAAAACACCATAACCATAAGCAGCTTGGGGGAGGAAAAGCTTTATTTGGCTTACAATGTTATAGTCCATCAGAGAGGGAAGCCACAGCAGAAACTTAGGACAGGAGCGTGGAATACAAAACACGAAGGAATGCTGCTTACTGGCTTGCTTCCTTTGGCTTGCTCCATTGCCTTTCTTATACACCTAGGCCCACTTGCTTAGGGGTGGTGCCACCCACAACAGGCTGGTCCTCTCACATCAAATATCACTCAAGAGAATTCCCTACATATATGCCCACAGAGGGAATTCCTCAAGTGGGGTTCTCTCTTCCTAGATTGCTCTCGTTTGTCATGTTGACAATAAAAACTAACCAGTATAAACACCTCACACACACACACACAACACACACACACACACACAAAGAACACACACATGAATAAAAGTTGCCACGGGACAGGAAGTCAGTTATTCATACCAATTCACAGCAATGATAACGGCATACCCACGTAAGCTCAAATCCCAGCAGAGATATGGGGAAAGAGGTTAAAAACCCAACCTTGCCTCAGGAACTTTTGGCAACGCGTGGCTGCTGTGAGGTGGGAGAGTTAGCCTCTTTTCAGTTGGGACTGTAGGTAGGTTGACCAGGCTCCAGCGTATGAACTCAAGACTGAAGGACATTTGTGGACACAAACTTGACTCTATAGACATTGTATATAATATAGGACAGTAAATTGGGTGGAGACAGTGAGGGGAGGTATGGATGCGGGAATCTAAATATTACCAAATTATACTGCATGAAAATTGCAAAATTTCAATAATGTTTAAATTTTTTAAAGTGAAAAAAAAAAGACATTCCCAACAAAGACTTCTCTTTATCACCATTAATCTTAGCATTCTGAAAGTGCAGTGTACTACTCTGGGCCTTCCAAGAAGCAGATATCAAGACATAACATGCAAGGGACAATTGGGGAAACTATCTATAAAATGAAAAGGGAGGGAGCACGAGGAATGCAACCTGTGAGACACATCATACACAGAGCAGTGGAGTCTGACTCCAAAGAGGGAGAAAGAGAAGGGAAGCAGGCTGGGCAGAAAGATGTTCCAGGAAAATTTCAATGAGAGTAACCCAAAGCTACAGATGCCTGTTCTAAGGTCCCTTTAGCCCTTAAATGGGCCTAGCTTACATGTGGTGATGGTGAACATCAGAGCACGGGTGGGTGGGTGTGTTGGGCCTTGGGGTGCATTAGTGAGGCTTCTAGGTCATGCTGCTTCTTGGAACCACACATTGGAGAAGTGCATATTCATGGCTACATGTAGTGTTTGTCTGCTTAAAAGTGTTTATTATTAATGCCTTTTCCAATCTAAAACGAGTAATAGAGGGCTGGAAAGATGGCTCAGTGGTTAAGAGCACTGGCTACTCTCACAGAGGACCTGAATTTGACTCCCAGAATATGCATGGCAGCTAGCAGCCATCGGTAACAGTTCCAGAGAGATTCAGCACCCTCCTCTGATATTAATGGGCATTTCACAACGTGGGTACACTTACATACATGCAGGCAATATACACTTACACAGAAAAAATTTTAAAAATATTTTTAAATGAGTAGTGGCTTATATGACATCAGTGATGGAATTAAATTTATTTAATTATGTGGTATTAGGCCATATTCTTGAAATACTACCAATAACCACAAAACCTTCATTCTCATCAGAGTAGTCTCTTCCAGAGATGATATAACAAAGTACCACAGACCAGGAAGCTCAAACAACAAAAACTTATTCCTCAGTTCTGGAAATTGGAAGCTCACGATCAAAAGGTGAGTAGAGTTGTTTCCTTCTTTCTGCTCTCCTTGGTTTTCAGGTGGCTGCTTTCTTGGTGTGTCCTCACATGGTCTTTTTCTGTACTTACCCAGTGTTGGTCTCTTCCAGTTTCTCTTTCCTTATAAGGACAATACTAAAATTCAATTAAGATATTACCTTATGAACTTCTGTAATATTAATTGTGGGTGAGTCTCCATCTACAACAGGTCCTCAGGTGGCCCCGAGTGTATATAGGAGGAATTCCTGGGTGACTGCGTTGGTGGGCAGTTCAGTTATTGAAACCAAGGCAGGGGTTTATATAGGGAGGTCTTTCTGGCTGTTACAGAAGGTGGGAAAGTTAAAGGCGGAGTCTTTAGGTAAAGGTGGGAAGGTTGTAGGGCTGATGTGGAAATTAGGAACAAGGAAACGAAATCCCAAACCTGATTCTGGTCTTGGGTGATCTTTGTGAGGGGAAAAGATGAAGCGACTGCTGAGGCCTGCAGTGGCTTCCTGGGATCCAGGTTATCGCATCAGGCAGAGCAGGCCAGACTCCTACCATCCCTTCAGAGTACCCAGGGTTGCTTGGCTTGTTCAATACCTTTTGCAATAGACCCAGACCCCACAATTAAATACCTCTTTTAATCTTTATTTTATGCTCCATTTATGTGTATATATTTGTCTGTGTGCATGTGTGTACAAACATGCATGTGAGTGTCCAAGGAAAACAGAAGACAGTATCCTAAGCCACGGGCAGGGAATGAGTAAGGCAAGAGGCATCCACGGAGATCACTGAGAAGTTAGAATACAACCTCAGTAATTACTTTTTTGTTTTATTCATGTGTATGTGTATATCTCTGTGTGTATGCCGTATGTGTGCAAGGGCCAGAGGAGGCCAAAAGAGAGCTTCAGAACCCCTAGAGCTGGAGTTACGGTTGGTAGCAGTCACGTATGTGAGGTTGGAAACTGAACATAAATCCTCTGCAAGGGCACTAAGTGCTCTAACCACTGAGATAACCTTTTAAATTTATGTATTATTGACTGACGTAAGCACAAGCCTGCCTTGATTATTTCAGAGCAATGATTATGCTCCTAAATGCAAAAGTATGACACTTAAATATATGTGGATGTCTTCATCTAAAACCATCTCCATTCTGACCTAAAAATAGGTGCATTGCCTCCTGACCTCAGACCTTAACACATGAATTGGACATGACTTTCAGTTTTCCTTCTTTACCTCTATACCTACTTCCTCTCCTCCTATTTAAGTCTTAAATATCTGTGCTGGAGAGCTTTGGTTGTCAATTTGACACACATGGGTTGAGGGAGCCTCAACTGGAGAATTGCCTCGATTGCACTGACTTGTGGCCCTGTCTGTGGGGTATTTTCTTGATTGTTGAGTGGTGAAGGAGGGCCCAGACCACTGTAGGTGATGCCACCCCGAGGCAGGTTGTTCCATATAGTATAAGAAAGCAGGCTGAGCATAGGCCAAGGGAGCAAGCCAGTAAGCAGTGTTCCTCCATTGCCTGTGCTCCAGCTCCTGACTCCAGGTTCCTGCCCTGAGTTCCTGTCTTGGGCTCCCTAAGTGATAAACTAAAGTTAAATAAACCCTTTCTTTCCTAAGTTAGTACTGGTCAGAGTGTTTTATCACAGCAATTGAAAGCAAAGTAGAACAACATCACATGAATGGAAGATGAATCTAGCCTGTTTTATATTATAAGCCTCATGCTTTAAAAGTAGTGGTTTTTCAATAAGTGTTGCTGAACAGTTTTCAAATAAATAAATAAAAACTTCCCTGAAAAACAGCCATTCTTGTGCCTAACTGTTCAATTGCAACACAGAATTTCACTTGCCCTCATTTTGTTAAGGAATCCTCACAATACTTTTAAATACTATCTGTCATTTTACTTCTCTAATTTAATTTATTAAAGTACAAAATTTGTGCCTATATTTCTATAATATCTCCATGGTTTTCAACATAACAAATGTTCAATCCGTAACAGTTGATTGGTTAAAAATTCAGTGAAACAAACGGATAGTTTACTTATTCCAAAATGTCAGATCAGTCATGTTAGGAATTGAACGATCAATGCCTAAGTGTTTTATCATCCAAATAAACTCTTCTAATTTTCTGATGAGCAATGTTTCAAATCAATATGTCCATGTACAAAATTCAGAAAGCCATAATAAAATTTTCAACTTTTAACCTTTTACTCATATTTTATGCTGTCTTGCTACATGTTGCATATCCCGTAAATCTTCTTTACCTTAATAGGGAAAGAATAGAAAGAGGTATATAAGAGAGACCTCTGGGAAAAGAATAGAGGGACAGAATTTTAAGGTTGTCTAGTTTAAAAAGATTGGCAGGCGGAGTGTTCACAAAATAGAAAACAAGTCGGCATTCCCAAAGCCAGGAGATGATAGGGACAAAAATGTCTTTCTGCCCATTTGAGCACTGCTCTCTATCCCCAGCCCTGACACTGGGCAGCAGAGATATAATTTAGGATGGATTCACAAACAAAATGGTCAATGGTTCAGCACAAACCAAACATGAGCAGACACATTTCTAAACCCAACTGTCATGCTGCTTACACAATCTGTTGATCCATTGAACAAATATATGTTGAAAGATTAAGCAGGAGTTGACTGCCATTCAGGAAGATAAATGCAGACCAGACTCATTTTCTGCTTGACTTAATGCTTAAGGATTTGTATTAGAGGGATGTTGGGAAGGGGGGGTATCTGCAGCAGTTGGGGAAGAAGGGAAATTCCAGTCACCCAGATCTTTACAATGAGATTATCTTGCCAAAGTTCTCACACAGAGGCCTTTACCAGCCATCATTCACATCCTGAACTATAGTCTTTTCCTTTATTGTAGAGAGCAAAAAGAGACCTCCAAGGAAATAAAGGACAGCTACCCAGGGAAGCTCACGGTCTCACTGCTCAGCCCTTGTTGATGGAACAATAGGAAAGGGAATGTTCAGTTTGAGATTTCAACAGGCAGAGAGGGGGAGAGTCAGGCTGTCAAAAAAGTGCATTGTTATCTGGCTCTCAGAAAATGTCTGTGAACCATTCAGCTATAGAGAAACTGGGAGCCTGAAGCTCGAACGAAGCATTCCTGCTGGCAAGACCAGTGCTGCACTAGGCAACCAGAAAGGTAGACTTTGGTTTAGATCCTCACTGCTGTGGATCCTGGTATGTGTTGAAGCTTCACTAGAGAGCTTTGTTCCAAAATGAAATAATGGACAGAGGTGAGAAAGAAGGAAAGGAGAAAACCAGAAATGGGATGGAGGGAGGGAGGAAGGAAGAAAGAAAGAAAAAGAAAGAAAGAAAGAAAGAAAGAAAGAAAGAAAGAAAGAAAGAAAAAAAAAAGACCAGCTGTACAAGGTAAGTGGAATTTCCTTGATGTTCTGTATGTTACATGATAGTCATACAATAACACAAGCATGCAGCTTTCTTGTTTAGCAAGCTGTGAACAATTTTCAGAGACATTCAATAATTCTGGTCTAGTCAAGAGTGAATTCAAAAAGAAAATCTCCTCAATACTAAAAATACAATAAAAGGGTCTTGAACCAACAGAGTATATATGCTAATACATGCACAGGAAAGTAATTCACTTTGATTCAACATTTTCTTAGGACCAGAAACTGCAGGCACTTATAGCAGAACTTATAGTTCTTGCCTGTATAAAGCACAGAAGCCAAGATAGACGATGTAGACACATACAGAATGGCATCTACCCCTCCAGAAGAGACTGTGTACTTTTAGGTTGAAAGACAAATTGAATTTTCCGAATTGGGACACACTGGGACCAGAGCTACATTGAAGCAGTGCTGTGCGGAAGTGGAGGGCGCAGAGAACAGAGATTCTCATATACACAGAGGAGAGAGGAAAGCCAGTCTGTGTTCCAAGCAGACTGTGAATATATTTGACAAGCAAAGTAAAGAGCTCAGAAATCAGTTATTTAACATTATTTTGTCATTTAGATAAGCACTCTTTCATCTTTAAATATACCTAGTTCAAGGTGAAGAACTAATACAATATAAATTGCTGCATGTACTTCCTTATGCTTGTTTCTAACATTTTAACTTTTAATTTCATTTCTTTTCATGAAATTTCTTACCTTAAATTTCTTGTTGGAAATTTCCAATTAAGAAATGCTCCAAATTCAAGAAGGTAATGGCCACCTTAAGCTAGCTAGCCCACTTTTCTCTGCTATTTTTGCTTGTTTGTGTCAGGATCTCGTTATGGTAACTTAGACTGGTTTTCAATTCACAGTTCTCCTGCCTCTGCCTCTCCAGTGCTGGCAATAGAAGCATACACCAAACACCAAGCAAGCTCACTGCTTTCTAATTATTATAATTCTTTGGAAAAAAAAGTTTCTTTGGTTTTAAGTGATGCTACATAACAATGAGGTGAGTTTGGGGCCCTTCTTTAATATAATATGACTATCTTCTTCTTGAGGTCGCTGCTAATAACTTTATCTTTTACAACCACTGATTTCCAAGTTAAAAACAACTGTCTAGTTGCTTAAGACTCAGCCAACAGGTTTTAACTTTTGGAACTGTGAGTCTGGAGTCCATTTTATTCCCTTTGTTTATCTTAACCAAATATCATTGACTTTGAACTATTTAATCTTAAGCTTCTGATCTTCCCTCTTCTTGGCTAGCTAGCACTTAGCAAAATGTTAACTATCAGAATAGAAAAAACAAAATGGTTTACAATATAAAGAACATCTGACCTTCTGGACTGAGTACTGTTGCTCATGTACTGAGCCTTCTGTTTGGTTTGGATGGAGCCAAGTTGATCTTCTTATCACCCTTTCCACTATGTTTAGCAGCACAGTGTCAGATACTACTACATTTCTGAGACTGGACTGGGTTGTTCTTCAAGGCTACCCCAGTGGATAAGCAAATCTATGCTTATCCTGTGAATGATGCAATCCATAAAACATTTTTAGGTAGATTCACAAAATTTTTTTTCTCACTTCCCTGGGCTACACAGAAACCATGACGAACATGGCTGCCCTCTCTCCATGTCCTGGCACCTAGGACCCAGTGAGCAGTGCCGACCTAATAGCTCATAAGTGACATAGGGGCAGACAACAGAACATAATCTGAGTGTCTTTTGACCTACCATGAGTAGGGACTGCCTCAGGTAATCTGTGCCTGACCCAGAGAAGGAATGGGGTACATGTGAGTCAGTCCTCTTATAGCAGGAGGTAATAATACTGACTTGGGTGCCCCTCAAAAAACACATACTGAAGGACTAGACTGTCGCGGGAGGATCTCAAAAAGTTTAAATACTAATGATTCCACCACAAATTTTATTTGAGACTAAAAATTAACTCTGTTTTCATCCTCTAAAAGTAACTGAAATTCTTCTAGAATAGCAAGATACATGGTATTCAAAGCTCATGGAGTATCTGAAAAGTATTTCATTCTTGGTGACGCTCCATGTACATCACAGTATTTTCAGAAATATCTAGAAACTATGTCACTAAAATTAAATATGCAGTTAGAAAATCTGCTCCAAATATAATCTTCTAGATTTGAAATATTGCTCTGGAGATGAACCTCAGCACTGGAGAATCCCTGAATCAGCAGACTCTGAGAGGCCTGCAGATGGTGTTTATTGTCTTGAGACGACTCCATAGGTCACTGCTCATTTCTGTTTATACTGCACTGACCCTTTATAGCCCACAGCAATGTATTTAGCTGTGATCTACAACCAAGAGCGCAGGAGCATATAATCGTCCAGGCCCTGCCCCAGCCACCAGGAATGCCACTAAGAGACTATGGGAGCCAAGAAATGCCAATCTCTGACCTGTTTTCTTCCCTTTGTTTTATACTAATGAAAATGGGCATGTATCAACACACAGGGTTTAAGCACAATCCTAATTAACTGGAATTTAACAAAGAGGTGATTTCTACTTCATGTTTCTTGTCATTGCAAAATGAGTCTGTAGAAATAATCCTGTCTCTGTGTCATTATTTTCTCTAACTCAATTAGGATGTATTGAAATACTGACATGGGCTATAGTATATTTTGTACTGGTCTGTACCAACTCTGCACAAAGAGTTTGGGGTTACCAAACTCTGCTTGTAAAGAAGCTGTGGGAGTAATTTTATCCTTTGGGATCTGTATTCTGACTTAATAAAGGTTTGTGCTTGAATTTAGAGTTCCCTGATCAGTTTGCTCATTTCTTCAAAACGAGAAGATCTGCCCTGTTTAGTGGTGGCACATGCCTGTAATCCCATTGTTTAGAGGCAGAGAAAGATCAAATCAATCAATCATAGAGGCCAGCTGGGCTACATTTTGAGTCAGAAACTAAGGTTTGCAGTGGGTGTGCCAGTGGCAGGGCTCGACCCTGCATGCACTGGGTCCAGAGTTTGATTCTCAGAACAAAAAAACTAAAGGGAAAAGGAGGAGGAAAGGCAGAAGACAGGGAGGAGGAAGAGGAGAGGTAAAGGAAGAGGAAGTAGAAGAAGAGGAGGGGGAGGAGGAGAAGTAGAGGAGGAAGAAGTGGAAGAGGAAGAGAAGAAGGAAGAAGAGAGACAGAGCAGGAAGGGGAGAAGAAGGAGGGGGAGGAAATACAGAGGAGAATGAGGAAAAAGAGGAGGAAAAGCAGAAGTGGAGGGAGAGGAGGAGGGAGAAGGAGGAGGGAGAGGGGAGAGAGGAAGAGGGAGGAAACAGAGGAGGAAGCGGGGAAACCTGTGCTCCTCTGAGGTTATGAAAGCTGAACTATACTGCCACGAGAAAAACACTTTGGGCTTTTTTTTTTTTCCTGAGGCTAAAGGCAATCTCATATGTAAAATATAAGCAATAATTATATAGTGTTTGTTTCTCCTTCCCTCTCTTCCTTCCCTCCTTCTCTCCCTTTCTCCCTTTGTCCTTCCTTTTGTTTTGGGGTGGGAAGGGTAGAGATTGAGAAGGTCTCAGTATTTATGACAGGCTGCCTCCAGGTTCCTGTCCTGAGTTCCTGCCCTGGTTTGAGGAGGACACCCGTCTGGGAGCAGACTGCCATCATCCCATTGTGTCTTCCCATGGTGAGAACATTGTCTGGGTCATCTTTCTAAAGGGACTAATGCCATTCACAAAGCTCAACCCTCATGGAGCCTCCTGGGGCCAATATCAGATTGGGGCTAAGATTTCAAAGCATGTTTGGGGGAGGGGAGACACATTAAATCCCCTACATAAGGCATACCGTGTCATAGCTTTTTGCTGATTAAAAGCCTGTCGTGGAGGGTCTTGAGTGAGTAAGGCCTGGTGCCTGCTCATAAAGCCCCACTACCATTTAGAGGAGATGAGACGCTGCTCTAGTTCAGACATTAAGCACACACTTCCTACAAACATCTCTCAATGGGCTTCAAAACAGTACCTAATAATTAGAAGAAATAAAGAGCAGATAGAAAGCTATTGGAGGGCTGGAGATGTAGCTCAGTTGGTAGAGTGCTTTCCTAGCATGCACAAAGCCCTGGGTTCAGTCACCAACGCTGCATAAACTAGGCATAGTGGCACATGCCTCCCACATCTATACTCCCTCCATTCTGGATGTAAAGGCGGAATGATGAGTTCAGGGTCATCCCTGGCTATATATTGAGCTTGAAGCTAGCCTGAGCTACACGAAACTGTCTTATTTTTAAAAATGTCTGTTGAGAAGGACATGGGCCTCCTTATCTCACTTCCATGGACATTTATAGACTTTCAGAATCATGACCTTCTGTCCCAGACTTGTCTCATCTATTCATATAGAACGAATTTACTTAGTGCTTGCTGTGAGTAAACACTTGGTGGACACTGGGTTTCCATGCATGAGTAAATTCTGCTCTCAAATAGTAGGTTGTACGGGGGTGCAGGAGGGTATGTTGAAGCCATAATGGGAGAAGTGCAAAGTGCTGAGCAAACAGAGGAGAGGGAAGGAAGGAAGGAAGAGAGAGAAACAACGTGAGAAGGGAAGTGATACCCCAATGTGGCATGAGAAATGGAAGGATAAGAAATTGTTAGGAAGATTAAGAGTACTGACTGTTCATAGAGATAACCTGAGTTCAGTTCCCAACACTCACATGGTGGCTAACCATCTGTAAGTCCATTCCAGGGGATCCAATGCCTCCTTCTGACTTCCATCAGCATTGCACAACATGGGTATACATAGTCAATACACTCATACACATAAAATAAAAATAATAAGATAGTCTTTTAAAAATGTATAGAGGCCATGCATGGTGATACACTGCCTTTATTCCCCATACTTGGGAGGCAGAGGCAACAGGATGCCTGTGAGACTGAGGCCAGTCTGGTCTCCATAGCAAACAGCACGTCAGCTGTAGCTATAGGGAGACCAGGTCTCAAAAAAGACCAAAAGAAAAAAAATGCATAGCAGACACAAAAAAAGTTTTTGCAAGTGATCCCAGTCATCACAGACAGAGACGATGGATGCAGGAGAAAGGCAGACCTCCTCCATCTCCCAGGACTCCACACACCACTGCTGGCGAAATAGTCATGGTATGATCAGACCCAGTCACGAGAAATGCGGAGAGGTGTATCTTTATTCTAAGCCCCAGAGTTCTATGATGAAAAAGGTGTTGAAGAATAAAGAATGGGGATGGGGAACAGGAAGCAAGTCTTGCCTTTATGTGCAAACACTGAGTTGATTCTCACATAGAGAACGAAGACAACGCTCACGCTTGGACATCTTCCTGAGTACCAAGGAATGAGATGTTAGAGAGTTAGCATTGGAAATTGGTAATCAGTATTTAATAAGGAAAAGAAAGGCTAGCAAGACAGTTTAGTGGGTGAAGGCACTTGCTGCCAAGGCTGATAACTACCCCCACCACTTCCAACTACCCCCATCCCTTACCCCTGGAAACAGGAAGTCCCCTAAATCAGACCAAGCTGATCAGAAAGGAACTGCCTTTGGAGCTTCCTTTCTCTCCTTTTACCTCACTGCTTACAGCCCAGGTTTCTCTGAAGGACTGCAATGGTAAAGCCATTTAGCAGACCTACAAAAAAAAAAAAACAAGTCAAGAAACAAGTTAGTTATTTGTATTTATGATTATGATAGGATGTTGTTTGGGGTTTTTAGGCTTTTGAATAATTCATAGGGAAATGAAACCTTTAATTTTTAAAGGGTTTAAAGGGTCATGTTTTATAATAAGAGGGTGTATTTTAAATTTACAGCCCATGCTCTGATGGTAGGGGATTGTCTGTTTCTCTTTATAGAATTACATTGACAGCATTGTAAAAACATCAGAATATGAAATCAGAAAATCTAGAAGAACAAACACAATTTCCTATAACTAAGTGAAATAATTTATTTTGTGTTGTGCTTTCAGTAAACTGTGAGAAATATTAAAATTCATTATTGTACAAGTATAAAAATGACCAAAATGTACCAAATGTGGTAATCCCAGCACTTGGGAGGCTAAGGCAAGAGAATAGTGAGTCCATGGTCAGCCTAGGCTATGTAAAGGACCATGTTTTAAAAAATAAAAAAGTGGTTGGTAGGATTGGTTATAATGGGTAAAGTAAGAAAGAGTTAAATATTGGGCAATTTGTAGCTGCAGACAGAAAACTTCCAAGGCAGGCTCTCCAGGACTCTGCATGCTCAACATACACTATACATACAAGCTTGTGTGAGCCACAGCAACCACCCAATGGTCTAGCTTTATCTCCTCAAATTTCAGATTTCCAATCATATTCAGTTCCTGAACATGAACAGCAATAAATCTGTTATAATCCAGTGTCAGGAGCAGAAAGAAGCATGCAATCGAAGAAGCCTCTGGAAGAAATGGCTGGCTATGAGAAGAACAGATCTGTAAGGTACATTTAATCTTAGACCTCTTAAGACATTGGTTGGTTTTTATAGGAGACCTATCTTTCCCCCTCTACTTCTTAGAATACTTAGGTTCATGATAACAAGGCACAAACATGTTAAATTTATTTAATATGCTTCATTTTATGTAAGATTGGGATTATAACAAATATTTAAAACATTCAATTAAATCATGAACTTTATGTGGCTATATTTTCTTGGTTTAGTTTCAGTCGATGTGTTATAAACCCATACAAAAAGGTTTAACCAACTACAGTTTTACTTTCATGTAACCAAGACAGGAGTCACCCACCCTATGCTCTTTCCACTCTGCCTTCTTCAACACTTTCATCCCCATGATCTCAGTATAATGGTATTCTTCCAGACAGCTCATAATTCTCTCAAACAGAAAGAAGAGGTGGGTGACCAAGAGACAATATACATGCCTATATAGGGAAAAGAAACCTTGGATGGGAAAATCTAGTACATATCTTGATCATCAGAAGTCAAAGAAAAGCACAAGGAAGGTTCTGATATTGAGGGAAAAGCAGCAAAAGTGTGACTGAGTGAAGTTAGAAGCAGCAGAAGAAGGCAGCTAAAACGAAACCAAATCAGGTATTCACCTGTTCCTTTCCTGCTCCTTGGACTTTCTCATTTCTGACAAATATGATGTTTTATTCTGAGGAACAGAGTTCATGATTTTCTCAACTCCTGTTCTTGAAAGAGCCAAATCCACTGCTGTTATTTACACAGGAAATGTCAATGACTGTGTGGGGCAACAGGAGAGGCTAGTCATTGCTTCACGCGAGGGAACTGTTTGCAATTTACTTAACAGTTTAATTCCATAAGGAAGAACAAAAGTTCAGTGGGGGAAAAAAGTGCAATCAACAAAGAGAAAATATTCTCCTGACCTTGTACGTTTTGAGTGTCAGAAGCCTGGCCTTTCTGGGTAAGCAGCATCACAATAGGCATAAAGCTATTGGATTAATAATGTTCTTCTGCTTTAAATCTTAAAACACACACACACACATACACACACACACACACACACTATGCCAAGGAGTTACATTTCAGAGTACATAACTTTTAATTTAAAAATTGACCTTTCTCAATGGATGACAGTTTGATTTTATTAAAGTCTGGGTGGGTTTCCAGCCACTAAGTATTTGCTTAATTATGTCATCAGTGAAGAGTGATGCCTTCATTAGCAGAGGTTAGAAGCCCACCAGGGATCTCTGTCACCTTTTTTACAGAATAGTAAAACTGCAAACCACATGTATTGTCAGAAAGTCAGAAAACTGTGACTGCAGCTCTGATAGTCATCATCCCATAAACTTGGGTAAAGCAAAAAATTTTCTCTGAGCCTTGACCTGTCTTTATATAAATTATAGTTAATAGACTCCATGGTAACACACAAGTTCAGTGCTTTATGCTAAGCCCAAAAACCAGGTGTATCACTCACTGGTAAAAATGAAGCCCTATGAAATTGTGAAGATTAGATGGAGCCCAAAGAAACTTCCAGAGTTAGGAAGAAGGAGTGACCTCGCCACTTTGGAATTTGCAGACATAAATGGCAGACATGCCTGTCCTTTCTTGGGAGGAAACATTAGAAACTGAAACTCACAAATGTTTCAGGAAATGGACTAGGAAGTTAGTTGATACAATTATTTCCAGCAGGGGCCATTGCAGATTCTGTGAGACCCAAAGCTTTTCGTAAATACTGAGTAACTGTGTCTTCATAATGAAAAACAGTGCATTAGAAAACTAATGGAAAATATCACAAGAATAACAAAACACATGAGATGCTGTTTGTGATAACCTGACACACCTCTAAATTTCCTCATATATTGTTATGTCTATTCTTGACCAACTTCTTCACAGAGTAACAGTTTGGTATTTTGTCTGTTTGCATCAGTAATTTCAAAATTTTTTTATTAACTGCAAAAAAAACAAAACAAAAAACTAATGTGTAATGGATGAGGAGATATATTTCCTCCCATCTTCCCTCCAACCCCACTCCTAGACAGCTGGGCTCCTGTGAGTCAGTATAGAATTCACACCAGGACACAGGTAAAATGAGCAGTTAATCAGGGTTTATTTCAACAGCTGAAAAAAGCAAAAGTGTAAAGGGAGTATGCCCTCTGAGTGGAGGCAGACAGAACTGAGTGGCTGTGTCTGCTATCTGTGCTCACGAAAGCCAGTCTACCATTTCCTCTCCCTGGTCTTACCTATCATGGGTGGGGTATTCTCCTTCTTGGAAAATGCTTTCTCAGAAATTTCCCACAATTCAACCTTTTACAATTAGATGCATGAGATGTAAGAATATGTATAAATGTGTAACTAGCCAGACTTTGGAAGTTCACCAGGGGAAAAGACAACCATGCCTTGTCAGTATTTCTCATGGGGGCTTCATAGAAGCCAGTCAGATCCTGCTAAAAGACTAGCTTCATTGTGTTTCCCAGCCCTGTCTTTTTTCTAATTTGTTTAACTTGGATATTGTATGCCCAACTGAAAGCCCCCTTATTCACAGTCCTCATGCTTCCCAATAGTATCATTTTTAACTCATTGACTTTTAAGTCTAACATTTGTTTTGTATGATATACAAATATAATGTATCATCATAATATAATGGACTATAAGAGAAACGCAATGAAGATGAAAGAAGTACCTTATAATAGAGAACCAAACTGTTAAGACCTGAGATGACAGACAACACTTAAGCACAGTCAGCCGGTCTCCAGGGATAACCCAGGGAAAGCCAAAAGACAGGATCAGAAAAACAATGGGCACTGTAAACAGCTCAGAAAAAAAAAAATCACACCTAGAGCAGCAGCAGCAACAACAACAGCAGAAGTCTGGGAAAACTTCTCTCCTGACATTGGGTGCTCAGGACTGGCAACAACAGAGTAGAAGCAAGATGACATTTAAAAAAACTTGTGTTGTGGTAATTTAGCAGCTTGGGAACCTTGGGAAAATCAGACCTTGTCATAGGTATAAATGCTGAAAACTGGCCAAAAGGATACAGTGAAATTTTAGAAAAGAAACCTTGAATCTGACCTGCACAGCCTACAGCAAGCTGAAAACGGGTGAAACAACTGAAACTTTCTAACAGATTCCAAGCAGCATGTAGGACATTGGCAAGAGCCCCTCGGGGGTGGGACCAGCATCACAATCTGAGTCCTGAAGGAGTTCACAGAGGTGTGGTTAGATCTGAGACTGCCTGTTCAGCACTACCCACACTGGTACCCCATCAGTAACCCGTTATCCAAAGGAAGACTCAGGACAAAACTCATCTCAGAAGACCTCCCAGTGGTGATGAAGGAACATGAGGGGTCCAAACAAGAACCAACAAGCAGGCCAGTTCATTTTTCACATCTAGCTCACTCACTGTGCAGCTATTCGGTCTTTGCTGACCTTTCCAGTGTCGTTTTCGCAGGCCAAACGGCCTTGCTACGCTTTTGCCCTGTAGCGCTCCGTTCCTGTCTCACCATACTCTCTTTTCTCTTCGTGCTTTCATTTTCCCTTTTCCTCTCCCCAAGAACATTGTGTGGCTTGGTTTTCAGTGTCTCTGTGCCTCAGTTTCCTGAGAAATGGGGTTGCTTACAGTAGCTGAAAATATTTTCACCTCTCCTTTTTCAGTCTACCTCTATCTGAAATTGTTTCATCCCCCCATTGTTTTTGCTCCTAGAGTTTTATATTCATTCCCCTTTTGTTTTCCTTCCATTATCCAAGTATTGGGGACTAGTCTTTCTTTGTTTATCCTTTTTCTTTTCTATTTCTTTCAATGCATTCCTACAACAACTAATGCATTAGTACTTACAGTGCTATCAACATCCCTTTACTCCCTAAAATGATTAGGGCTTAAAGGGTGATGACTATTGATTAGTACTCTGTTTTAAGAGGGGCTCTACCCTTGGACAGTGACTGTTGTTTCAGACAGTATTCTACCCACAGGGGAAGACTGGAAATATAGCCTGATCCCCTGAAAACTAATGTAAGAGAGAAAATGACACTTCAACCCTGCAACAATCTGTCACTCCTAAACATTATAAATAATTCCAACTAAAAGAAGAAAAGTGACTTTAAAAAATTCAACCAATGATTTAAATCCTGATACACAAATTCTAATGCAAAATCAGAAATAAACATGAAAACTAAGACTATATTTCTTCTAAAAATCTACCAATCCCAGAGGAAGTGTGGTAGTTTGAAAGAAAAATGTTCCTCATAGGTTTAAGTATTTGAACACTTGATATTAAATCTTTAAGGAGATGTAACCAAGGTGGAGGACGTGTCATTAGAGGTGAGATTTGCTCCACTTCTCAAATAAAAAATGTACAGGCTCAGACAAACTTCCTGTATAATTCTACCAGACTTTTAAAGGAGTAATAATAGTCTTCTCAAATTATTCCATAAAACAGAAAGGGAAGGAACACTTTCAAAATCATTTTATGAAGCTGGTACCTGTTACCAAAACCAGATAAAGACACAATAAAAAAAAATTTCAAATAAATATCCCTGAAGAACATATACACAAAAACTCTCAATAAAATACTTGCAAATTGAATTATATATCAAATCCATTATGATTAAGATGGCTTCATTATGGAGATGCGGGGATTGTGCAACATACACATATCAATAAATGTAATACATCACATAATTGGACTCCAAGACAGAACTCACACGATGATTTCCATAGATGCAGAAAAGGGCTTTAAGGAAATCCAACAATCCTTCATTATTAAAAACTACAAATAGAATGGGAGTGGAGAGAATATATTTCAACATAATAAAGGCAATATGTAATAGAACTATATCCAACATCATACTGAATGAATGTACCTAGAAGCATTTTCACTATAATGAAGAACAAAACAAAACTGTCCGCTCTCTCTCCTCATATTTAATATAGATCTTGAAGTCTTACTCTGAGCAATACAAAAAGAGGAGGAAAAAGAGAGATACAAATACAGAAAAGGAAGAAGTCATAGGAGTCTTATTTGCAAATGATATGATTCTATCCCTACAAGAGCTCCATCAGACAACTTTATATTATTTTCACATTTATGTGTTTCGGAGTGTGTTTATGGACACATTTATACTAGAGTGTGTCGGTAGAGGTCAGAGGACAACTTTCAGGATTTAGCCCTCTTCTTCCATTATGGGGATTCCAGGAATTGAATTCATGTCACCAAAATTGGTGGCAAGTGTCTTTACCCATTGAGCCATCTTACTCTCCCTCCATCAGAAAACTCTTAGAGCTGATAAACACTTTCGATAAAGTGACAGGATACAAAATGAACAAAAAACGTCAGTAGCCTTCCTACATCTCAGAAGAGTAATCAGGGAAACAATTCTGTTCATGATAGCCTTTAAAAAATACTTGGAATGTAACTAATCAAGGAAACAAAAGACTTTTACAATGAAAATTTAAAAACACCGAAGAAATAAGTCAAGAAAGGCACTCACTAAAAGATGGAAAGACTGCCCACACTCATGGTTTGGGAGAATTAAGATTGTGAAAACGTCAATCTTCGCAAAAGAGTCAATGCAATTTCCATCAAAATTCCAGTGACATTCTTGATAAAAATGATAAATATATTTCTTAAAATTCACATGGAAGCACAAAAGACCCCAGATAGCCAAAACAACCCTGAGCAATAAGAATAATATTGGAGATATAATCACACCTAATTTCATGTGACAAAATGTGTAACAGTATGGCACTGACATCAAAACAGACATGGACATCAGTGGAGTAGAGAACCCAGTACTAGCCCAGACGGATAGAGCCATCTGATTTTTTTTTAATATAAAGATACAAAAATACACATAAAGATAGCATCTTCAACTAATAGTTCATGGAAAAATGGATATCTGCATGAATTAATCTAAAGTCTTATCTTTTACCCTGCAAAAAAATCAACTCTAAATGGTCAGAGAACAACTAAAACTCTGAAACTTCTGAAGAAGTAGGAAATACAGTTGAATATATAATTAAGGATGGGGCTTTCTGAAAGGGTTCCAATCACTCAGGAAATAAGGCCAAGGATCAATAAATGGTACCTCATGAAATTAAAATGTTTATTTACAGCAAAGGAAACTGTAAATAAAGGAAACTGTAAAAAATAAAAAAAGCCTACAGAATGGAAGAAAATCTTTGTCTGATTACTGTCTAGAGGATTCAGAGGATTGCTGTCTAGAACATACAAAGAACTCAAGAAAACAAACAAACCAATAAAAAAATGGGCCATGTTTAATATTATACCTGTGGTACTGACAACTTATCTTTTCATTTTATCAAAATAAATATTTGCTGACAAGGCTTCAAAAAATATATTGTTATACTTTTGACATACTTTTGCACAAGAAAAATAAAATAAATAGGATGTTTGTTTTAATATGGGTATATGACTCAATAGGCTTTAACATTTATGACAGAAATGCGTGAAATCTGGTGGGAGGATATGAGAGGGAATTTTGAGGGGGAGGGGCATAAATACAAACAAGATGTTTTATATGAAATTCACAAAAATTCAATAAAAAATACAAAAATGGGCTGTGGAACTGAACATGGAATTCTTACAAGAAGCAATGCAAACAGACAATAAACACTCTACAAAGTATTCAACATGATTGGTGTGATGATTAGTTTTAATTGTCAATTTGAGACAAAATAGAATCACCTAAGAAAGGAGTCTAAATGAAGTACTGTCTAGATTAAACTGGCCTGTGAACATGTCTGTGGGGGGTTGTTTTAATTATGTTAACTGATACGGGAAGACCCAACCTAAAAGTGGGTGACCCCATTCCTGTTTTAATTTGCTTTCCATTGGTACAATAAACACAATAATCAAAAGCAACTTGGGTAGGAAAGGACTTAGTTTAGATTGCAAGTTACTATCCAACACTGAGAGATGCCAAGGTCTGAACCTGAAGGCAAACTAAAGCAAAACTCACAGAGGAATGCTGCTTACTGACTGGCTTCTCCTGACTGCATGGTTAGCTTTCTTATGTAGCCTAGGCCAACGAGTGGAGGGAGGGCAGCGCACACCACGGGTACTATGGGCCTGCCTGCATCAATCAGAAATCAAGAGAAGGCCCCCCCCAGATATGTTCATGGGCCAGTGAAATGGAGGACATTCCTGAGCTGAGGTTCTTTCCAGGTATGTCTCTGTTAAGTGGACAAAAACTATTCAGCATAATTCCCTTGTTTAGGATCCTAAACCATATAAAAGTAGAGAAAGCAAGATTAGTGAAAGCATGCATGCATTAACTTCTGCTCTTGAGTATGGATGTGACTGTCTCATGTTCCTGTTACCTTGATTTTTCCATAATATGAACTGTAATTCCAAATTGTGAGATAAAATGCAAGGTATTTTATTAAAGCAAAAGGAAATGTTCAACATCTTTAGCTATCGTGGAAATGTAAAGAAAACTATTTTGACATTCCATATCACTCTTGTCAGCATGACTATCATCAAGAAATCAAATAACAATGAATGCCGACATGGTCATGTGGAAAGAACAATCTTTTGGTCACTGTTGGTGGGAGGGTAGCCTGACAACAGTCACTGTGGAACTCAATGTGGAAATTTCTCAAAAAACTAAAAATATAATTCCCATAAACTCATTCACAAAGGAAGTAAAGAATGTGATGGGAATTTTGATTGCCATTACATTGAACCTGTAGATTGCTTTTAGTAGGATGGTCATTTTCACAATATTAATTCTTCCAATCCATGAGCATAGTAACTCCATCTCTTGGAGTCTCCCTCAATCTCTTTCTTCAAAGTTTTAAATTTTTCATTGGAGAGATCATTGATATATTTGGTCATATTTAGTCCTAGATATATTTTAAGGCTATTGTGACTGAGAAGGATTCCATGGAGTCTTTTTCTGATTGTTTGTTAGTGGTGTACAGAAAGGCTACTGATTTTTGTAGCTTGGTTTTGTAAGCTGCTATTTTGATGAAAGTATTGTTCATTTCTGAGAGTTTTCTGGTGGAATTTTTGTGATCTCCAATGTATAATATCATATCATCAGCAAACAGGAATAATTTGACCTCTTCTTTTCTAATTAGTACTCCTTTAATTTCCTTCTCCTGTCTTATTACTCTAGCAAGAATTTTAAGCACTCTATAGAAAAGGAGTGGAGTTAGTGGAGAGCCTTGTCTGTCTTGATTTTAATGGAACTAGTTTCAGTTTTTCTCCATTTAGAATGTTGGCCATAGGTTTAATGCATATAGCTTTAATTAGGTTGAGGTGTATTCCCTCCAGTCCAATTCCCTCTAGTACTTTTAACATGAATACCTGTTACTTTTCTGCATCTATTGGAATGAAAATGTGATTTTTGTTTTTAAATCTGTCTATGTGATTTATTACATTTATCGAGTTACATTTTATGAACCATACATGCATCTCTGGAAAAGCCAACTTGATCATGGTGCATGATTTTTTTGATGTGAGTAGGTATGTGGTTTGCAAGTATTTTGCTGAGATTTTTTTCCATCTATATTCATTAAGGATATGAGTCTATAGTTTTCTTTTTTGTTTTTATCTTGTTTTGGTATTAGAGTGATGCTGGCTTCATAAAAGGAGTTTGCTTCTATCTTTCTCTGCTTCTATCTTTTTGAATAATTTAAGAAGTATTCTTTGTAGATCTTTAAATGTCTGGTAGAATTCCAGTGTGACTCCATCTGTGTCTAGGCTTTTTGTAGTTCGAAAATTTTTATCTTATTGTTTCAATTTCCTTATTTGTTACATGTCTTTTTAAGCTATTGCTCTGTTTTGTTTAGGTGGTTTCCTTATATTTAGAAATTCATTAATCTCTTTTAGTTTTTCAAATTCAATAGAATGTAGGCTTTTAAATTATTCCCTTATTATATTCTGGATCTTTTGGTGTCTGTTGTGATGTTTCCCCTTTCATCTTTAATTTTGTTGATTTGGATTTGCTCATTCTTTCCTTTGGTTAACTAGGTTAAGGGTCTATCTTGTTTATCTTTTGAAAGAACAAATTCTCAGATTCATTAATTCTTTGTATTGCTTTCTTTGTTTCTATTTCATTAATTTTTGCTCCGATTTTGGTGACTTCTCAACTTCTGGTTTGAATTTCATTTTCTCTTGGCTTTCTAGAGTCTTGAGTTGTATTGTTAAGCCATTTATTTGTGCTCTTTCTGATTTTTTAAATGTAGGTATTTATGACTATAAATTTCCCTCTTAAGACTGTTTTCAAAGAGTCCCAGAGGTGTTTTTTTTATTATGTTGTCATTTTTATTTAGTTGTAGGAATGCTTTTATCTTTCTTAATTTCTTCTTTGACCCAAATATCATTCAGAGGTATGTTGTTTAATCTCCATGAGTTCATTTAGTTCCTAAAGACTCTTTTGATGGTTTTAAGCTTTATTGCATTGTTCTCTGATAGAATGCAGGGAATTATTTACTTTTTTATTTATTGAGGTTTGTTTTGTGTCACAGTATTTGGTTAGTTTTCGAGAAACTTCCAAGGGATGCTGAATAGAAACTGTATTCTTTGGTGCTTGGGTAGAATATTGGTAGATGTCTGTTAAGTCCACTTGATTTATGGTATAATCTAATTCTGATGTCTCTCTGTTTATTTGTTGTCCATTTGGTCTGTCTTTTAGAGACACTGGGATATTGAATTCACCTATGAGTACTGAATTAGAGTTAATCAATGTCATGTAGTCCTGTAATACAGTTTTTATGAAAATGGTTGCATCAGAGTTTGGTGCATATATGCTCATGATTGTAATATCTTATTGATTTGTTGTTCCTTTGAGCAGAATGAAGTTCTAGTCTGCCTTCAATTGCTGTGACAAAATACTCTGACCAATATCATTGTGGGAAGGAAAGGGTTTGTTCGGCTTACATCTCCCAGGTCACAGTTCATCACTAAGGGAACCCAAGGTAGAAACTCAGGACAGGAACTTGGAGGCAGGAGCTGAAGCACAGGCCATGGAGGATAACTGTGTACTGGTTTAATCCTCTGGTACATGCTCACATTGTTTTACAGAATACAGAACAACCTGCCCAGTGTTGGCACTGCACACAGTGGGCTGGGCCCTCCTACATCACTCAACAATCAAGAAAATACCCCCACAAACATGGCCACAGGCTAGCCCAATGGATGAAATTCCCAATTGAGGCTCCCTCAACTTACGTGTGTCAAGTAGACAACTAAAGCTACCCAGAGCACCCTCTTGATCTCTTCTGATTAATTTTAGGTTGAAGTTTGTTTTGCAGATATTTGAATTGTTAGAACTGTTTCTCAGTGCCATTTGCTTGGAATATTTGTTCCATCCTTTCACCCTCAACTATCCTTGAAAATAAGATGAATTTTTTTGCAAACAACAAGATTGTATCTTTTGACTGGGGAGTTGAGGCCATTGATTTTTAAAGATATTATTGAAAGATTTATACTGGTTGCTGTCATTTAAATTTCTGCTTGTAATCTTGGTCTAACCTTGTATTTCACAATTACACCTTCATTTAGGTTCTTTCTGTTGTCTCTTGGGTTTAGTCATTCCTTTCTTCAGTCCTTTGTATTGCCTTGAGTATTCTCTGTAGGGCTGGTTTGGTGTACATGAATTCTTTCAGTCTATTCATGTCATGGAAGAAATTTCATTCCCTTTTCAACTATAATAGACAGTTTTGCTGGGTACTGTATTCTGGGTTAGCATCTATGATTGTTTAGAACTTGGTATACTTTGGTCCAGGCTCTTGTGGTTTTCATAGCTTGCTTTGAAAAATCAGCTGTAATTATGATGAGTTTTCCTTTATATGTGCCTTGTTTTTCTGCTGATTTCAATAATCTCTCTTTATTCAGAGCATTTAGTATTTTTACTATGATGTGCTGTGGGAAGTTTCTTTTCTGGTCCCATCTATTTGGTGTTCTATGTGCTTCTTATACCTGTATGGGTATGTCTTTTCCTTAATTTCAGAAAATTTACTTCCATAATCTTGCTGAAGATTTAGTCAGTGTCATTGACCTAGGATTCTTCTTCCTCTCGACTTATTTGGTTCTTTTATGGTGTCCCATATTTCATTCCTGTGTTTTTTATTTTTTTCATATTCTTCACTTGAGTGGTCCAATTCTTCAACTTTCCTTTCCAGTCTTGAATTTTGTTTTCCATTTTATTCATTCTGTTCATGATGCTATCTCTGGTCATTTGGTCATTTCAAATAGGCTCAATGAATTTTTTACTTCCTTCTTTGTTTGAGCCTATTTTCTTCAATATTTCAATCCTTTTTGTGAATTCAGTCAGATGTTTATCCCTAGCCTCTTTTAGAATTTTAAGTTATTTATGTTTTCTTTCAATTCACTGAATTTTGATGATGTTTATGATCGTTCTTTTAAATTCTGTGTCCTGGATTACCTCTAGGAAGTTTTCTTGTACAACTCTTCTATAGGACTGGGGGTGTTTAGTGGGAACTTATTATTTTGGATCTTCCTATTATTTTTTTTCATTGTGGTTTTGGCATGTGGATTTGTTTTGTTGCTTGTGATTCTGGTATGGAACTCAAGTCTGCCTTTTTTTGAGTTCAACTTTTATTATGTTCGTATTACTGATGCACCTTGGTTGCTTTCTGATTGGGCATGAAAAGCTACTTGGTCTAGGTTATCTCTTTTGGTTTTATACTGGTTTTATATTGGAGGTACCTGATGGATCCAGTCAGGCTACTCAGGAGCTCTCCAGGAGGGTGAAGTGGCCCTGGATAGTTAGGCACATTTCAGCAGGCTCAGAGGGTTAATTCCAAAGTCCAAGGAGCGGAGATGGGAAATGGATGTGTTCATCCCTACTAATCAACAGGAAAGCCTAAGCCCTGGAGCAGTGGGAGGAGCTTCTGATAGTCTCAATGCAGGGATATGGGCATAGTGTGATTTAGGAAGCTCACCCCTAGAGACAGAGTCAAGCATTCTAACACATTCTCAAAAGGTCAGCACCCAAGGAGAGCTGATGGGACAAGGAAGTCCAGGCTTTTACTAGCCAGCAGCAAAACCTGAGCCCTGGAGCTGTGGGACAGACTGAAGATGGTTCCAAAGCTGGGCACACAACTTTTTTTTTTTAATCGGGCTGTATTCTTGAAAAGAAAGCCTGTGTACTAGGCATCAATAGGATCATTTTTTTCCATCTGGAGATAATAAGTGGATAAATGTTGACATTAGCTTCTTCTCCTACATATATCAGAAAGTTAATTTTTCCATTTCCAGTCACACACTAACAATTCTGGGCTCTTGAGACATATGCATAGTACAAGAGTCTTCTGTACAATTTCCTGGCACTCACATAGAAGGGTTCCTCACATGATTTTCATTCTAAATAAACTTCACTCTTGTCTTTAAGAAGTAATTGTGAATCACATAAATGCATGCTGGTTAATTCTATGTATATTTTCAGAACATATTCTATCATTTAAATTCCCAAAATGCATGGCCATAAATGCCATCCCAGTCAAAAGAAAGAGCAATGGAGGGCAATTTATCTAAAATAACTTATTTTCTTCACAAGGAAGCTTGTGAAGTCATTGGCCCTGCACTAGCCATTTAATGGTAACTCTTCTTCTGGTTCTGAGTGCCATGGCTTTGATATACAAGAGGCTTCAAAGAAAATATTTGTACTGATGTTCATTATTGTGAGCTTCAGATGTAATTTGGCATTTCTAGCATCCTTGAATCTGGAGATACATATTCTGGATGGACCTTAGGGGACACAAATTGTTCTTCAGCTATAGTTCACTAGTCTGTCAATTAAGTCATATGCCAAACAGGCTCTTAGGATAATCATCATTAAAAGATTATGACCAAAACCATAGCATTCACTGCCTGCTGTCCCAGCTTCCAGGTTTAGAAGTTGCTCAGGACCCCTGTGTATCCACCAGACCTGTAAGTTCTGCTGGACTTACGAGTTCCCCAACTCTACCATTTCCCATCTGCCACCCCAGATTTTAGGCTTAGCTCCTCTCTCCCTGATACATGCACCAGATATGTCAGTTCCACCAGAGTTGTGAGTTCCCCAATCCTAGCATTCGCTATCTGGCATCCCAACTCAGAGACCTAGCTCACGACTTGTACCTCTGAAAACCCAAAACCCAAACCTGTGAGTTCTCTGAACCCAACGTTCCCTGTCTGCTGTTCTACTCCCTCCCCTGAAGTTATAGCTCTAGTCACTGCATTCACACCAGCCCTGCTGGATCAGTTTCACAGAATCTCTCCTGCCCTTGCTGCCATCTGCACATTAGGAATAGCTGGGTTTCTGCACACTGAGCATCAACCCATGCAGGTCCAATCACGAATTAAACTTGCACCTTATTGAACTTACCAATGAATTAGAATCACCCCTGTTCTTCAATTCAAAAATCAACACTGACCTATTCCTCTACCCATTCACCAAACAACCACACAATCCACCCTATCACTCCAATATCACAAGCTCTGAAGTTATACTTAGGTTTAAATGAACTGAAAATATTTCTTAGATCCCATTTGCCCATCAACACAAAGTGGTGCCAAGACAGAATATCAAGCAACACTCAGCTGGGCCGTACCCTGACAAGTTGTGGTAACAGCAAAGAAAGTTATAAACACCCATTCATTCAGATCAGATGTCAATATCCATGATATATCTCCAGATGCCTAGGACCCATCATAAGCATAAACATGAATAGCCAAGATAACATGTCTCCTTTATGAATTAGCAGTCCCATCATAATGTCTCCTGAGAAAAGCAACTTAACTGATGCATAAGAAATTTATTCAATATAAAAATTATAAATATGCTCAAGGAACTCAAAGAGGACATAAGTAAAAGACTGAATGAAGACAACAAAACAAACAGTTGAATGAAATAAGTAAAACAATTCAAGATATAAAATTAGAATTCAATAGAGATATAGAATCCTTGGAAGAAAGCCAAACTGAAATAAAATTATAAATTAAAAACGTAACAAGCCAGACAAAAGGCTCAGAGGAAAGCCTCACCAACAGATTGGACTGACTGGAAAAGAGAATGTCAGATCTCAAAAACAAGGTAGAGGAAATGGATCTCTCAATCAAAGAAAATATTAAATCTAAAATAATCCAAGAACAGAGCATGCAGGAGTTCAGGATACTATCAGAAAAGTAACCTTATGAATCACACATATAGAAGAATCAGAAGAAACCCACGTTAAATGCATAAAAAATAGTTTCAACAAAATCATAGAAGAAAATTTCCCAAATCTAAGAAAAGAGATATCTATCAAGGTGCAAGAGGTATATAGAACACCAAGTGGATAGGACCAGAAAAGAAACTGTTATGTTAGATAATGGTCTGCTGAGACAAAATAGGATCTCAGCCATTTTTCCAGTCCTCAATTTGGTAATCTGGGGAATTTTTGCTGCGGCCTTCTTGATAGCACTGCTGACCTTTAACTGCCTTTGGAAAGCACTGCATCAAAGCAGAGCTTCTCAGACATCGATGCTACAAATACCATTTACTGGACACTTAATAACACCACCTTCTTCGCAATGTTTAACTATTCTCGCTTCTTCCTGAGTCTTCAACAGGACACAAAAGCATTCTTCAACAAGGACACTCACGCATGCCCCATGAGCCTTCCTGCAAATCTCCCATGCCATCCTAATTACCTTCCTGAATAACAAGCATCACCCATAGGGTTCTTTCACCAGAACAGTTCTTTCACCAGTGATGAGTGAGACCCCGACAACCCAGGCGACCTAATACAGGCACTGCCAACTGGGACCCCTTGGGTTCTTTCACCAGAACGGCAGGTAGCCAATGATGGATAAGATCCTGACAGCCTGGGCAACCTAAGACAGGAACTGCTGAAGGAGGTGAACCCCTTAGGCTATTTCACCAGGATGGTAGGAACTCAATGATGGGTAAGACCCCGACAGCTGGAGTGATCCTAAGACAGCTGAGGTGATCCCTAAGGGCCTGGGGCCAACAATGGCATGGCAAAGAATCATGCCTCCCAGAGTCACTCAATTAATAAAAACAAAAAAGAGGATATGTATAACACAACACAGGATGGACCTTAGCCAGGCCAACTGCTATGAGGAATAAGAGAGTGGCTCCCAGGGGCATGGAGCACCACTCTGGCCAGGCCAGCTTCTGCCCAGCATCTGGAAAGAACCTGCACCAAGATGATCTACTTGGGGACAGACTATTATTGGCTGTAGTCATGACCCCACCCCACAAGGCAATTGGCTAACCAAACCTGTAAGACTCCTTGCATTTCTGTGAATAAATGAGTGTGGCTGCAGCTTGCCTTCTGAATGCTTCTCACCCAGCTCCTGCTGTCTGTTTGTTGACCCTGCACCTACTCATCCCTTCCCCATGGCAGAGATCCTTCATCCCTCTTGGGCTTGCCCCAAGTGCAGGGGACCCCAACAAATAGTCAAAACACTAAATATACAGAACAAATAAAAGATATTGAAAGCTGCATGAGAGAAATATTAAGTCACATATAAAGGAAGGTGCATGAGAATAACTGATGATTTTTCAATGAAGACCATGAAAGCCAGAAGGACTTCAACCAATGTCTTACAAGTCATGAAAGAACACAGATGCCAGCCCAGGCTACTATGTCCAATAAAATTACTAGTTTTAATTAAAGAGGAAAGAAAAACATTACCATGATAAAAGCATATTTAATTTATATCCACTAGGAGCTCTACAGAAGATATGAGAAGGAATATTTCAGTCTGAAGTAAGATTAAACACTTCTGTTTTGGTTTGATTTTCTCATGATGTGATAAAACACTATGACCCAAAGAATTTGTAAAAGGAAGAATTTATTTGAGCTTACAGTTTCAAAGGAATCAGAGTCCATCATAGTGGGGGAGCATGGTGGCAAGGTGTAGCCAGAGCAGAGAAAGGAACACTCACATCTTCAAATAGGCACAGGAAGTAGAAAGTGACTGGAAATCCAGCAAGGCTTAAGAACTCTCAGAGCTGTCCCCCAGTGATGTCCTTCCTCCAGCATGACCATGCCTCCTAAAGCCTCCCCAAACTGCACCACCAACTGGGGACAAAATGTCCAAATACTAGGCACCTATGAGAGAAATTCTTATTCAAACCACCATACCACTCAAGAGGGCACAAGGAATAATTCAATAATTCCAGAACAGCCAACCAAAAGAAGGCTAGGAAAAAACATGGCAACAATATAACAAGAATTAATAAACATTATTCAATTCCAACTCTCAATATTATGATCTCAATTCCCCAATAAAAAGACACAGACTAACTGGATTAGAAAATAGGATCTAAGCCAGGTGTGGTAGTATATGCCTTTATTACTGGCACTCAGGAGGCAAAGACAGGTGAATCTCTAAGTCTGAGGCCAGCCAAGCCTGCATAGGAGTTCCAGGCTATCCAGAGCTACATAATGAGACCATGTCTAGCAAAACAAGACAAAATGAAACAAAAAAATTAAAGCAAAAAACAGGATTCATCTTTATGCTGGCTCTAAGAAACATACTTCATCAACAAAATGGACATCACTTTAGGGTAAAAAGTTTGAAAAAGGTACTCCAAGCAAATGGAACTATGAAAATAGTAGGCATATATATGTAAATATATATCAAATAGCACTGAAACAAAAACTAGTCCGAAGAACTAGATAAGAACATTTTCTATTCATTAAATTAAAAATCCTTTATAAGCCTAAACATGTATACACCAAACAAAGGGGAACCCAGTTTAATAAAAGAAGCATTATTAAATCTAAAATCACAGATTGACTCCAACAGAGTTAGCCTAGATTACTTAAACATTAACTTTCAAAAGACAGACCTTTCAGAGAAAAAAACAATTTAAGTATATCGTAATCACCAATGAGGCACAAGCAATAATTAAGTTTCCCAACATAAAAAAGCCCAGGACCAGATGGATACAACAAAGAATTCTATAAAACCTTAAAAGGTGACTTAACACCAATACTCCTCAAATTATTCAATAAAATAAAAGAGGAAGGGACACTTCCAAACTCTTTTTATGAAGCCAGTATTACCTTAATAACAAAACAAGGAAAAATTCAACAAAAAGAGAAAAAAATATAGGCAAATGTTTTTGATGAAGATAGATATAAAAATTATCAATAAAATACCAATGAAAATTCAAGAATATATCAAAGACTATTCATCATGATAAAGTCATCTTAATCCCACAGATGCTGGAATGCTTCAGTGTATGTGATCAATAAATGTAATCTACCACTTAAAGGATAGAAACTATATGATCATCTCATTAGATGCAGAAAAGGCCTTTGAAAAAATTCAGCAACCTTTTATAATAAAAGTCATGGAAAAATCTAAGAATACAGGCAATATACCTCAATATAACAAAGGCAATATATGACAAGCCCACAGTCAATATTATGCTAAAAGAAAATATGAAAGAATTTCCAAAGATGGACAAAAATGTCCACTCTTCATTCCTGCTCAATATAATGCTTGAAGTTTTATCTACAGCAATATGAAAAGTGAAGGAGAAAAATGGAATACAAATTGGAAAGGAAGAGTCAAAGTATCCTTATTTGCAGATAATATGATTCTATAAAGGGAAAAAAAAACTCAGATATGAGCACTTGTACCTGAAAGAACTTACACTGAAAAAAGTTTGAAATATCTTCACATGAGCACAGCCCTAACTCTGAGGCTCTGGAGTTGAGGGTGCTGATATCTCACAATTTCCAGTCATTTCTCACATCACCATCAAAAATGAAGGTGGAAACAAAGGCAGATGAGAAAGATTAGGAGCAGGGGGACAAGAGTTACCCTGCCTGGACACAGTCTGTGTTTTACAGTTTACATAATTTTGTGTTTGCTACTTGGTCAGTTTAACTAGATTTCTTTATTTTATTGCATCATATAAAATTAATCATGTTAAAGTGTACAATTCAATGACACTTATTCACAATGGTCTCTAGTTTTCTTCAGTTGCAAAACATTGTCATTTCTCATCCCATTCCGAAACCCTATCACAGACTTTTTGGGACTTCTGTGGGCTTACCTGTTCTGTGTGGACTCATACTATGACAAGTTTTCACTTTGGACCTGGACCGCTTGATATTCCTTTCCATGCTATTTTATATAGACAAATAGATGAATACAGACGAATTCTAACCTAAGTTCCATGGCCCAGAAGCCCTCTAGAGATGAACCTTGTGTTATCCAGTGTCCACTCTGAGAGTTAGTGTCTCCAGGGACCATGTAACCAAAATGTCATGAAGTTCAATTATTCATAGATGCAGAGTGGTTAGTAAGCATATACATGTTGGACCTATAATAGCTACAAAGGATTTTTGGAGTTGCAAATAGAAACCCTTTAGAGAGGATAGCCAGTCAAGCATGGGAAAGAGGCATTTTAATGGAGTATGGTGACTATAATCTCAGCACTCCAGAAGCTGAGGTAGGACAATCACAAGTTTGAGGTCAGTTTAGGCTACACAGTGAGACTCTTTAAAAAAGAAAAGGGGGCAAAGCTGGATCTCCACCTGTAGAAGAAACTGGGCCTTATCTTTCCACCTTGCACTTTCACCTTGCACAAAAGTTATCTCAAATGGATCAAAGACCTCAATTTGAAACCTGAAACTGTTAGAAGAAAATATAGGCAGTGCCCTACAGGATGCAGGTAAAGGAGAGGATGTTCTAAATCAGACATCTCTTGTTCAGAAATTAAGGTCAAGAACCAACAGATGAGACATTAAACTCAAAGCTTCTGTATAGCAAAATAAATACCAAAGAGAAAACCCAAAGAGTTGGAGAAAATCTTCACCGGTGATACACGTGACAGAGGTTTAATACCTATAACATAAAAAGAACTGAAATAAAAATAAAAAAAATCAAGAAAACAATTTTTTTGCAAACTGCCTAAGAGCGCCTGGATCCAGGGGCTGCATTTTGCTAAGAGATGAAAGTGACCTAAGTGTCAGATAATGAAACATTTACACACTGGTGTTCTACTCAGCAGTAAGGAAAGATGAAATAATGAAATCTGAAGGTAAATGGATGGAACTAGAAACTGCTGTACTAAGTGAAGGAACAGAGACGCAGAAAAAAAAATGTGTGTTCTCTCTCATTTGTGGATCTTGGCACCAAATCCTTACATGTGAGTATATGTTCTGATGTATCTGCAGCAACCAGGAAAATGGAAATTAACCAGAGCAGGAAAGAGAAAGAAGGCACCTGAAAGAGAATAATAGGAGACAGGTGTTACAAACGGAAATGGGTAAAATGGGGGCATTTAATTAAGAGCATGGGTAGGAGGGTTACACAAGGAACTATGGGGATAAGGGTAAAGAAGAAACTCAAGAGAGGTGGGGCCACAGGAGACAAGACTTACCAAGGGAGAAACTGGAAAAATGGGGGATATTTAAAGTAGGGAAGGCATAGAGGGAAGGTTTGACAGGGAGAGAGAGGAGTGCTAAATAATGACTAGTTACTATTAAAAAAACAAAGAAAATCATATTATTTCAGAAATCTACTGAAAAATTACAGATACAACATCTCTTCATGAGTCCATGTGTAAAGCTGAAGGCTACATAACAAGAAACAATGCCAGACAGGAAAAACCTTCCTTTGACTTGTTGGCCAGGGTAGTTCAAAAGACCCCCAAAATTACAAAGTCTAGTGCCACAGCCCTTGACTGCCTCCTACAACTTGAAGTTAAGATCCTATTGCTGAAGACAGGACATACTTTGGACACAGGACTTGGAGCAATGGAGATAGAACTGACCATGAAGCCACCTTCCCTGAATGTTAGCTCTCACAGCTTTGGAGAACACTACACAAGCTGATAAGGGAGAATATTGGTCAATGGTCGAACCCCAGCTTCAAGGTCTAATAACCATGTGACCAGCACAGTAAACAACACTGGTGCAGTAGTGGCACTTTTATCTTGGGAGCTACCTAGTTGGACTTAAAGCCCATTCAATGGGAGGAAACTCATGTCTGGTATTATAATTATAGCCAAATACACATGGCTGGAGAGGTCATAGATATTAGAGAAATCACCAAGGCTGTCATATCCCTAGACAAACGTAATTTCATACTATGGGCAAAATATGGATCCTTGTATTTACAGACAACCCATGTACCATCCATCAAAGAAGCTTTTTTTTTTTCCACAGAGATTATTGCAAAGTTCCACAACTGGTCATACTCAGATATTGTCTGTATATTGGCCAAGCCTAAGTGGCACATCTACAACGAAACCCCTATACCAAAAGCTCAGGAAACATAGAACAAGGGGTAAATAGAACACAAATGCATCTCTCAGTTATCATCAATGAAGCTCTCTCATGCAACAGAAGGCAAGTGTCTAATGAAATTTATTCTCCACACCTTAGCAGTCTGGTTAATCCAGCTGGATAAAACAGAAACTGATCTTCCATTTAGAGAGATTGATTTATTTAGTGAAGTTTACAAAGTTACTGGGTACCAGCGGCCTGCCCACAAAGTCCAGGACAGCCGCACGCGGGTCTTAGTCCATTCCCAGCCAGCATTTCACTTTCACTCACATGATCCGTAGGACTTCAGGGACTTGGCACGCTGCCTCCTGGATCTAGCCTTCTCCGTGGGCCTGGGGCCAGGACATTTTTCTTCCTGCGTGGGTTCAATCTGTGCCTCCCCAGGACTTGCCGCCATGTTGTTCTGACTTTCTCCCTGCCTTCCTGCCCCCTTATTGGTCTGAGGGGGGGACTCGCCGTGGAATGAAGCAATAGAAAAAAAAAAAAACCTCAGAGAGAATCCTGAATTTACCATAAAATCCACCTCTTTCTCTCTGGAAAACAAACAAAACATAACAATACAGCAATAGCCATAAAGGAAAGCAGTAACATTCACATAGACCATTACAAATACAACTGTCTAGACAGTGGATGTATTATATTCACCTCACAAACAATCACAGTAGTTTCTCTACTGGGGCCTATAACTTCTTTTAATACCATTGAGAGTCAACCCCTTTTTTTTAATATCAGACATGTGTTCCATCCCTGAAGAGCGGGCCTTAAATCCAATTATGAATATGCTGTGGATGAACATATCAAATGAGCCTCTATTACACCTGCAAAGCATCTGACAGTGAAGCACTCAAGATCTGTCATTAAGCAGAGCTTTTCAGGACTATTCTCCCATGGCGGTCTGCGTAGCACCCTCTAGCACTATAAAGGCCAGCCATCCATTTGTAGGGAGTCTCTCTTTCCATGCTTGAGCCATGTCACATTTTCAGTAATAGGGCCTTACCGTCCATTTCCAGTGTGCAACCAGCATTATAATGTGGCAAATGCCTTTTGTTTTGTACAGGGGACTTTCGAGACCCCATTGACCCACAGCTCATAGGGAGGGTAAACCCATGCCTGATACTGGAATTGCTAGTCAACAATCACATAAAGTATACCTTTACTCTTTGAATTCTGTAGGCCTAGGCCCATAGAACTCACAGAGTTCCACAGCTATACTTCACCCTGGTACCCTGTATGAGTTACATTCCATTCTTATTTCTTCAGGTGTACTTGATGCCTCTCAACTGGGTTTCATATCTGTAAAACACTCAGAAGTTAACATTACATACACATACAAGGTCTAACATAGCATGGAAAATTAGCTAGTCCTTTGCTGTCTTTAGTTATTGTCAGGAACCCATATAGTGTCCCAGAGTTATCACATGGAGCCTGCATGCATTCCTGTATCCTTGCCAACCTCGTTGATGTTGGCCCAAACTGTCTGGTCCTACACAGGGCCAAGGAAGAATAAGGTTTTCCTTGCCCCTGTTGCACTTGTTGATTCCTAGGGCCAGGGAGACCCTGGATCTGATTCCTGACCCTAGCCACACCTGTGGTCCCTCCATTGCCCACACCTGGCTGTTGGGAGAGGCCCTGGCTAGGCAAATTGTCTCCACCCCTCGAGTAGCCAGTCACAGGGGAGAAATATACCCTGTTTACTCTTGGGGTGTTAGTATCCACCCCTGGGATAAGCTTCATCCTCTGGGTACCTTTTGTGAACCGTTTCTCAGGGCTCAAAGCCTCCCAGAGCTGCTTTAGCACAAAATTTGGCTTTTTATCAATCTTTTTTTTAGGAACTTGGGCTAAACACAAGTCTCTCCACATTTGCCTGCGCGTAACACAAGCAGACCTCCCTTTCTGTTTTGTCTCCCTTACATATTTTTTAAGTATTTCTATTTTTCTACAGATGTATTTCACATACTGTTCCACATTGTTTAAACCTGCCAAAGCCTCTCCAGCCTTGTAAAGCTCCTGCCCCACCTGGGATTTTAGTAGGGACAATAAATCTCCATACCAATGTCAAGGTCCTTGTTCAGTGAAATCTGTCATTAGATCTCAAGTGAGCACAGTCCTATCAGGCCCAGTGAAAGGACTACTGTATATTGCTTTCCTCATGCCCAGTTCTCTTAAGAGCACTTGTCCTTCTTGTGTCGTACTCCAGCCCCTGGAATTCATGGGGATCTCCACTGGTGATGACCAAGTGTCTCCTGTAGCACGCACAAGCCAGTCCATCAGTGACTGCTTTCCCTTGTATTATGCCAGGTTATGCAGCTTAAGGCTCAAGGAGGGATGAGTGGTTATTTTGCTCAGCTGTCTTGCTTCTGCAGCATTGCAAACAATTTCATCTGCTCCTCTGTCCCATATTCTCAGGAGCCAGCTGATGATAGGATCTTTTGCAGCTTTTTTGAATATCCTCCCTATTTCCAGCAGCTCTAGGGCTGAAAACCTTTTATTCGCTAAGTCCTTAGATTTGTTAAGGCCTCCATCAGCATTTTGACATTTAGATATTTCCTTCTGTATTACAGGTCAAACCTGAGAGGTATTTTTAGCTTCTTCTGGGTTGCTTCCTTCCTGCCCATTGCCTGCTTTCTCCTTTTTATTTAATTTATTATTGGGGTTAGTGGCTGATGCAGAAAGGGTCAGACTTATCTCCCTCTCTTGCTTTAATCTCTCTCTTAACTCTTCAGTCTCTCTCCGGGCTATAATCTCTGTTTGAGATAAATTTTTTATCACAGATAGCAGAGGCCATGCTGCCTCAGCCATCGCCTGCTGGAGTCTTGGCTCTTTTCCATCCAGCAGTTTTCAAAGTCTGCTTCAATCCCTCTGCTGTTTTCAGAGTATCACTATAATCCTGTGTTGTGGCCCAATGGCTCAGTAAATGCGCCACCCCATGCCAGCCACAAGCGGGGTCCCGTCCTGGGATTTCTCCTGCAGACATTGCTGGCTTTGGCGATATTAAATTAATTAGCCACTTGAGGATCCACTGTAACAGCCATAACTCCAGAACTCCATTTGTCTGCATTCCCTCTTGCAGGTCTGCTGTAAGCACAGTTCGTGCTCTTTACCACTGAGCTATTTTCCATTTGTGCCAGCCGATCCTGCTCAACTATGTCAATTGTCTCATGAAATTTATTCTCCACACCTTAGTGGGCAGGGTCTGGTTAATCCAGCTGGATAAAACAGAAAGTGATCTTCCATTTAGAGAGATTGATTTATTTAGCGAAGTTTACAAAGTTACTGGGTACCAGCAGCCCCTCACAGCCGCATGCAGGTCTCTTAGTCCGTTCCCGCCAGCATTTCACTTTCACTCACATGATTCTTAGGACTGCAGGGACTTGGCATGCTGCCTCCTGCATCTGGACTTCTGCGTGGGCCTGGAGTCAGGACATTTTTCTTCCTGCGTGGGTTCAATCTGTGCCTCCCCAGGACTCAGCGCCATGTTGTTCTGCCTTTGTCCCTGCCTTCCTGCCCCCTTATTGGTCAGAGGGCGGGACTTGCCGTGGAATGAAGCAATAGGAAAACAAAACCTCAGAGAGAATCCTGAATTTACCATACAGCAAGGAACACGAAAGCTCACAAATGCCAAAGACTAGAGAACAAGAGTCTGCACAATGTTGGTCTGTGGACAGTACATCTAAATTAAACTCTATATTAAATATCAAGGACCCAGGGTTCACTGCAGAAGAGGGGGCAGAAAGATTGTAAGAGTCAGGGAGGATGTGTGTGACCGTAGGGAAATAAAATCTTATAGGTTCCTGGGCCCTTGCTCTTACAGCAATGGTGTCAGCATACACAAGACCCACGCAAACTCAAGAAGACAAAAACCCAGCACAGAACTATGGAAACGGACAGCAGGCCCCAGTTTTAGTTGAAGAATTATTGTCAGGTGCTTACTTCTGGGTGAGAAAGAGCTGATAGTCTCAAAGGGAGGGACTCTAGATTGTCTGACTAGACCCTAGTGAATGAATTTGCACTGTAGGACATCTGGGGACACTAACTTGACATGACGAATCTGTGAATTCCAATGGGGGGCTATGGGAGCACATCAACAGGTAAGAGAGTATAAAGTTGATTCGATATTTTTTTTAATGAAGAAAACAAATGACTCAATTAAAAGATAGGCTATGGATCTGAACAGCACTCAAAAGAAGAAATAAAGATGACTAAGAAATACTTTAAAAAGTATCAACATCCTTAGTAATTAGGGAAATGCTATTTAAAACAACTTTATTATTTCACCTTACCCCAAACAGACTGGCTAAGATCAAGAGAAAAAATGGTAACAAATGCTGGAGAGGGTGTGGGTAAAGGGGAGTGCTCACTCACTGCTTGTGGGATTGTAAACTCATGCAGCCACCATGGAAAGCAGTGTGGATAATTCTTAAAAATCTAAAAACCAACCTGCCATATGATCCAGTTATACCATTCCTTGGCATATACCCGAAGGACCCATCCTACTGCAGAGATGCATGGATTTTTATATCTATGTTTGTCCCTGCTCTTTTCATAATAGATAAGAAATGGAAGCAAAATAAGTGTCCCTCAAATGACGAGTGGATAATGAAAATGTGGTACATTTACACAGTGGAGATCTACTCAGTGGCAAGATGAAATAATGAAATTTGCAGGTAAATGGATGGAACTAGAAACAATTATTCTAAGTAAAGTAACAGACTCCGAAAAACAAACAACATATGTTCTTCCTCATTTGTGGATCCTAGCACCAAATATATACATGAGTATATGTCTTAATGTAACTGCAGGAACCAGGAAAATGGAAATGAATCAGGGAGGGAAAGGGAAAGAAGGAGCCTGAGAGAACAGGAGGAGACTGGTGGCAGGTACCAAGGGGAAATGGGTAAAATGGAGTTATCTGCAGTCAAATGCTCTACCACTGAGATATATCCCTAAGTTATTTAAATGAGGAGAGAGGGGGGGTTATATTGGAAACTATGGGAATAAAGGCGAAAAAGTAGCTCCAAGAGAGGGGACAAAAGGAGATAGGTATTATCAAGGGTAAAATGGGGAAAATAAGGGTACTTCATCTGGGGAAGGAGACAGCAGGGAGAGAGAGAAACAAAGAGAGAGAGGTGATAAAAAGGCTTATCTGCTATGAAAAAACAGAGGGAAACATTTTAGTTAAAAAATATACTGAAAAATTACACATACAATATCTTCACATGAGTTCGTGTATAACAAGAACATGAGTTCGTTTAACAAGAAACAGTGCCAGACAGGAGAAAATTCTCTTTGAGCTGTTGACCAGGGTAGTGAAAGAGACACCTAAAATTACAAAGATATTCCACAGTCCTGGATTGCCTCCCAGAACATGAAGGTAAAAACCTATTGCTGAAGACAAGGCATACTATAGATACAGAATTTGGAGCAATGTAGCTGGAACTGACCTTCCAGCTTCTCCCCTGAAGGCTAGCTTCAAAGTTTTGGAGAGCACTATGAAAGCTGCTAAGTGAGAACCTCAATTGGTGGTCCAACCTCAGCTTTAAGGCCTAATAACAACAAAATGACCAGGTCAGTCAATAAACTATATTTGGGAAGTAGTGGCATTTTTATCTTTGGGATAATCAACCACTACCTAATTGGACTTAAAGCCTACTCAATGGGAGGAAAATCATCTGTGGTACTGTAAATGTAGGCAAATACACATGGCTGGAGAGGACAGAGACCTTAGAGAAAACCCTAAGACTGTCATATCCTTAGACAAATGTAATTTCTTACTATGTGCTAAACATGGATCCTTATGTTTACAGTCAAGTATCCCAGTCACCACTCACCAGAGAAAGTGACTATTATAGAGTTCTACAACTGGTCACACACAGAAATTGCCTGTGAATTGCCCAAATATACATGACACATCTTACAATGTAACTTCTGCACCTAAGATTAATGGAACATAGTGGAACAAGGGGTAGAGAGAACACCAATGCATCTCTCAACTCTCAGCAGTGAAGCTTCCTCGTGCATCAGAGGGGCATGAACACAAAAGGGCAAAAATAGCCAAAACGTAGAGAACAAGAGTGGGTCCTTGGATAGGAAAGACTCCTGTATTAAACTTTACCCACCCAAGGTCCAGGGACTATTGTGGAAGAGGGAGCAGAAAGAATGTAAGAACCAGGGGAGGAGGTACCTAAGCCTACAGAAACAAGAGTCCTACAGATCCCCTACAGGGACCTTGTTCATAAGAACATAGAGCAATGGTGCCAGCATGCAAAGACCCATGCAAACTCAAGCAGACAAAACCCAGGATCGAACTGTGCGAATGGACAGCAGGCCCCAATCCTATGTGAAGAATTATGGGCAGGTGCTTACTTCTGGGTGAGGAAGAGCTGATACTCTTAAAGGAGGGACTCTAGATAGGTTGACTAGACCTCAGTGGATGAACTTGTATTGTGGGACATCTGGAGACATGAATTTGACTTGAAAAGCCTTAACACAAATCACAGAATGCAAGAAATCTACTGGAGTTGCTATGAGGGTGGCAGTGGAGAAGGAGGCACAAAGATGATTAAGATGTTCTGTATGAAACACACAAAAATCCAATTAAAAATCTACAAAAACAAAAATAAAAGAGGGGAGAAAGACAGAGAGAGAGAGAGAGACAGATCGAGACAGAAAGAAAAATAATGGTGCCAGACTTGGGATCCACAGCTCAGCCTTCGTCCCTACCACCTAGTTCTTACCTTTTACCACAGAATTTTAAAAATGAAATGGGTCTTAGAAAACATCCTTATTTTAAGGTAATGAGATTTATGCCTTAAAAAATCATCCAGGATCTCAGAGCTAAAGTATGAAGGCTCATTAAAAATTTCAGAAATTCTTAGGCTAAATTTAGCACTCTGTAATGACATGGTATCCAACCCTTCCCTCTGCAGGAGCAAGAAACCAATGAAAGGCAGCCGGGCTAAAGAAACCCATTATTCTGGGAAAGTGGACAGGAGTCTTATTCAGTAAATTTTTAATCTATATAAACAACAAAAGGGATGACACTGCACTTCACAAGGGAAGAAAAGTTGAAAGCAATAGTAATTTTGATCTAAAATCCTAAGCTCAGACATGAACAAAATCAGCTTTCTATTATGTATACAATGAGTTGCTATTGTTTTTTGTTTTTCCTGAATTGGGCAGCTCTGTGTCTACATGACTTATACCTTACACTCGATAGTAATGCTGATCCTCACCTGCCACTGCATTTCAGATTTGCCCCCAAGGGCACTGAAATTAAATGATACAGTAACAGAGACAGTTGGGATGCTGTTGCAGGAGTAATGGTATTGGGGGAAATGGTGACAGTGCAAGGGTGCCCTCCCTAGTCAGGAGTACAAGCCACTGTTTCCCTCAAAACACGGCTTGTAAATGGGAGCTCAGACACGCTGAAGATGTGCAATTCTGTAAATACCATGTCAAGATCTTATTTTTTTGTGGCATAAAGTTAATGGTGCTTAAACTATGCACAATACATACCTCTATGAAACACTGAATTATCTTAATGTCTGAACAGTTATGGATGGTCTACAAAGAAAACAGTTCAGAAGTGAAGAGAAATAAAGTAGCTGTAAAACACGATGAGGGGGTGGGTGAAGAAAGTCCCAGGTGTATGCACAGTGGAGCAGAGGAGAAAGAAAACAGGCTTAAATGTGCTTGGTGTTGTTTTGTAATAACATCTGAAACACTGGTTTCCTGGACTTTAACCTTAGAGATTTGTGAACCTTTCTTTCCTTGTGGTAGTTTACTTCTTGTTTTTAACACAAGGAAAAGGTGCTTTCCAAAGGAAAGTAGCTGGACTGTTTTCCCCCTGCAGGGGAGAGGGGACCCTCATCATCTAAAACAAATAACTCAAAACCCAAACAAAACAATAACTTCTAACTAATTTTTAAGGTCTCCAAAGAAAGCTGGCTGCGAGTCTCACTATGAGCCTTGCTAGAATAATCATTTGCACTCTCCTTTACCCACATATAATACAGGCTTTATTTAGCAAATAGCAAAGTCATTACACACAAAGTCAAAGGTCAGTTTTTGCAGTATTAATAGCTGCTCTGGGAGGGTCAGTGTTGTGCTATCCTACATTTTTTCCAGGGCCTGGAGATGCAATTTCCTACAATCTGCAGGCAATTTCCCACCAATTTTCTTGGGGAGCTAATAGGCTGTGACAGGAGATGGAGCTAGCAAGCAGCAGGCGGCTTCAGAAAAGACAAATTGCATCGCTGCCACCTAACTGGGCAATCTAGATCGACAGAGTTTATAGCTTTGTAGTGTTATTGGGCCCCATGCTAACAGCAAATCATTCATGCTGCTCACTGAATTTCATATTCCCTTCCTTCTGAATTTGTTATTGCCACATATCACTTTGTAGCACTTTCCCTGAAAATTGCAGTAAAAAGAGTGTGTGTGTGTGTGTGTGTGTGTGTGTGCGTGTGTGTGTGTAATTTAAATGTTTCCTAAATTGCTTACCAGAAACTATTAGTGTTCAGTAATTTCTGTTTATGGAGTTGGGCTAGGTTGGTAGTTTTTAAAGTGATGGGGTAAACAGATTGGAAAGAAAATTTTTAAAAAGGAGAGAAAAACAAACAAAAAAAGGAAAGGACAGGGCACAGGTCATAGGACTTTGCCAACAGATAGACGGTTTCTTCTATACAATAGGTTCAGTGCATATATACAGTTGAGCACACTTCAGTGTAAGCACATCCTTACAGTACTGATGTATACCTTGCTTTGATGCTTTTATTAAAGGAAACCTAACAATTTATTATAACAGTGGAAAGATTTTCATAGTATTAATATAAATATTCTTATTTGTATGTAAACCTGTGTGTGTGTGTGCATACTGGGTACATGCTAAGCTTGTGCGTAAATCATGTTTGTTAATAAATGTGTGCTAAAAGATTCAGAAAGGATATATAAGGGGGAGGGTGATTTAAAAAACTTGGGTATTTTAATAACTCAAGCATTTTCTCATTAATTTATGAAAGATTTACCCTGAGGCAGGAATGGCCAATTCCGAGTTTGAAAAATGAGAAAGATGGATCATGACTGCCTGGGATTTCACAGTTTGGTGAAGAAGGTGGGTGTATAGGCAGATGCATCACAACCTGTCCTGGCTGAAGTTGTCTAAACATTGTGAAATACAGAACAGCTCAGACAGAGCTAGACAGTGTAAATAACAGTCAGCTGAGACTAGACATCTATAATTCCAGCTCAGCAGGTTCCTTAGCTGCGCTAGTCTGGGCCTCAATGCAAGACCCTGTCTTTAAAACAAGAAAACAAAACCCAAAGCAATTCAGATAAATCAACAGCCAAGATTCATTTAGTCAGACTCAAATAGCCACTTGTGCACTCTAGGTATTTGTATCTAGAGACTGCTGCTGAAAAGCATAGATACAGAAATGTTTTGGTCATGAGCAATACAGTCACTTCCCACTCTTGTTTTGGACAAAGGCTGTGATGAGCCCAGGGTTGAAAGAGCTATGCAGCAAGGCCTTCAGAGCTATGTGCACCAGAGAGTTTCAGATTTCCTAGCTCAACTTGTGCACCTCATTACCAAATGATGTCTACCTCCAAAGAACTTTGAAAAATCTGGAAAAAGAGCAATCACCTCCTTAAGATTGGGTGGCACCTAGCCTTTACAAATCTGTAAACAGAGGAGAGAAACAATCTATTCTTTTGGGTGGGACCTGATGCTGGAAGACATAAGTATTGCTCTGTATTTTGCAGATATTGCAGAAAAGAGCACTTCAAAGTGAGAAAGAAACAAGTTACAACACAGCAATTTTCAAACCTTAAGCTAGGCAGGGTTGATTTCAGCAAATTGTGCTGGCTCTGGTAATAAGGACAGTTAGTGGAGATTCATCCAAGCAACAGAAATACCAGGAGTCTCAGCAAATTCACTGTCCTAAAGGAGGTCTTAGAATTTACCAGTCCTTGTCACTTGTACTTGTTCCCAAGCTGAAGGCTTTTTTTTTGGGGGGGGGGTGGTAAGTCTAATACACTGTGTTTCTTATCTTAAAGTATCCAGAGCTAGACCTCTAATAAATAGTCATCCTTTTGTACTGATTGAATGAGTAAAATAGAGTCACTTAACCAACACATTAACACAGCTATTCCTCATATCCTTGGGAAATTGAGTCTAGGTCCCAAAGTTCATGCATACACAAGGATTTTATTTCATATGTAGTATTTTCATATAACTCACATACATTCATCTTTATATTAAAGATTCTCTCTAATTTACTTATACCACGAATTTTATATAAATTATATTGTTTAAAAAATAGCAAGAAAAAAGTCTTACATATTCTTGCAATTTGTTACAAATTTTTCTTCAGTTGAATTGTAGATGGGAACACAGAGAATCGATTATAATCTCTGATACAAGTTAGTCTCTTCTTGTGGACCCTCACTTAAGGAATTTCCAACAGAGTTGGTCTTGGGTAAGACCCTAACATTGTCACGGCCCATTCTTTTTTTAGAGTGAGTTAGTACTGAAAAAACACTCTGGGATAGGTATAGGTTACAAAGAATGGAATAGACACTAGGTGCTCACTTGTCACAAATTTCTACAGATGGCAACACCACATTGTAGAAAAAGCATGGGAATGGGCCCTCAATTCAGGCCTATTTTAAATATTATGAACTATAGGAATTTGACCAAGTTACCTAGTCAGAACTTCTGCTTCAATGCAGGTAGTTGTAAAGGCGCAGGAAACGGTGCTCATGCATCTGGTCCCATTATGGTCAGAGCTGGCAGAACACCTCTATGGGGAATGCCCACAAGAAATGGCAGCCTCTCTTCCCATCCTTCCTTCTTCTCTGCCTCTTCCATCTTCATCCTCCATTCCCTCTACCCTTTCCTTCTCTTCCTTCTACCATATGATCAATGGAGGCTCTTCCCCTGACTAAGCCACCCTGACATGTTAAACACAGAGCTCTCTCAGGTGTACAGAATCAACCCTAGCAATGAATATGCGTATCCTTTCCATCATCTCTCTTCCTTCCCTCTGCTATTGTGTTTCCCTGGGCTATAACTTTCAAACTGGGCAAGCCATAATAGAATATTATTGTTCCATGAGCAGATGCCCTCAAGTTCATTTGTCATTTCTAGATACAATGGCCTTTAATCTGATTCTTACCATTTTGTTTTGTTTTCTTTTTGTTTGTTTAAACAAACATAGCTCACCCTAGCTTGCGCTCTTGAACATTCTGCTTCAGCCTCCCAAGTACTAGGATTCTAAGAGCATGCCACCACACCTGGCTCTGTGTCCTTTCCTGTATGCTGTCTGTAAGCAGCAGAAGTTAAAATGGGTGGAAGTAACACAAATGGCACCAGCAGGCCTGAAATCCATCTGACCTCACTGAGTACCATACTTGCAACTTCAAGGGCTATAATTCAGTTGAGCAAGGAAGAGAATTTATCTCATTAAATTTCATTTAAAGATAAAACACACATCAAGGACTTGTCACAAATCACACAGCATTTTCATGACCTTCATAAACTTAGATATGAAAGTTTCAGAACTTGTAAGCCCTATGTGGATGCCCAAGAATTAGCTTTCCAGTAGTGCAAACTATCTCTCCACAGCAAGCCACATCCAGTGCTTGGAGTCTCACCCAAGACTTGGGGTTGAACTAATAAAAGTTGCTGGTGAGATAAAAAAAATCACCATCTCTCATTTGTGACTAGCCTCTAATACTATATTTGTGAGTCACTGATTCTCAGAATAATACGTAGAAGAGAATTATGTTTAATGAAATTAGTAAGGCTTACAATTATTCCTGATATGAACATACAAGATAAAATAAATATCAACACTATCAAGTGAGAAAGAAAATTAGCTTATGTTTAGTATAAGAACACAAAATTTTACTATAACTCAGGAATTTTTAATTGGTTCAATAATGGAATATGTAAAATTACTGAAAGCATGTATGCTGGCATCTTTTTACCCCCACTCCTCAGCTTAAACCACTTGTCATCTTAGTATTCAACTTCAAAATTTTTGGCCCTTCTGAGTAAGGTAGGAGTGAATAAATGATAAACACTGAGTCATTGTTTGTACCCAGCAAGGGAAAGAAATGCCAATATATATGGATTGTACTGATCTAACTGCTTTAAATTACAATCAACCATTTCTTAATCAGGAACAGTGGCAAAATCACACATTTCAATGTTTCTTCATTTTTAGAATTCAGTCCAACAAATACAAAATAACAACCTCACTAATATCTGTGGTCTAGCAAAAAATAAAAATACCTTCACAGTCAGCAAATGTTTCTATGAATAGATTAGCCAACAATTCCAATGTTTGTTCTCATTGCTGGACATTTTTGTAAATCCAAGAGCCAAGTGTTGAGGAGACACCATACCTTTGAAAATTGGAGTTCTGAGAGTATTCAGCAATCCCATTAATATCATTGTAGCTGTTCCCATCCCACTCTGAACACATGACAGGGGTCATCTCAGTCCCTTTCAGTTTCTTTAAGCCCGACTCTGCCTTCTTGCTTCAACTTTTAAATATTGCAACAGGGCTGAAAGCTGCTTGGAGACCCCCAGTGGTGAAGCACTGCTTTACCAAGCCTGACTAGTCTAAAAGCATTCATTATTAGCATCCACAAAGGTCTCCACAGTCTCAGTAAAACTCCCACCTCCTCACTGCAATATAGCTTTGGAGGCAAGGAATAGCTGTACACCAATTCACAGTAAGAGATGAGTGACTGGCCCCTTTGACTTAAAATGCAAGTTCCTAACTGACTGTCCCCTCTTTTCTACTTCCACATATTCACTAGGGTAATTTGTGCAAAATAAAAGCCTGACTAGGTCTGATCATTTCCTGGGACCAAAAGAAAATGGTGAAGGTCTCATCTTCACCTCACCTGCATCACCACCTTACTCATCTCTCCACGGTCTCTGCCCAAAATTTTAACTTTACTCTTCTCTCTTCCTATTGCAGAATCCACACTGAAATACCTTCTAAACTAGACTGGGGACATACTTTCTTAATCACAACTATTTATTAAGATCTGAGATTGAAAGTCTCAGTTCAAGCCTCACTGTATTCATTACCACCATATCACTATAACCAAAGCACCTGACAAATGATTTATAGCTCTCCCCGACAGGGCTCCTGTAGCATCACAGCTATATTTCATCCTGCTGAGGGCAAGGAAAATGAAGTTGCCTATGATCTCTAAGACTATCCCGGCAACTAAGATATGTACACCACAGATCAAAATCAGGACCTTGCATAATGAAGTGTGAACAGGTCTATCAGGTGATTCCCGAAGAGATAAAAAACTTCATCCAGTATTTCCACAAAACTGTCTTGGATTTGATTGACCAAAGAAGGTGTATGCACTTCCAGTTACTTGAATCTTAGTGATGCTATTAGTCAGAAGGTATGTGAGAGCCATGAGAGTTATGAGAACATTTGAACCAAGATGATTGAATGGTTCTTCAGGAACATGTATTTTGGGCCAACGATGGTTGTGCATGCTTTTAATTGTAGTACTCAAGAGGCAGAGGTAGGCAGATCTCTGTGAGATTAAGGCCAGCCTGTCTATATAGTGAGTTCCAGGGTAGCTGGGGCTATATGAAAATGCTATCTCAAAACAAATATATGTTGGTCTGAGGCTGAAACTATTGCTTCACAGTTTGGTAATGATTCTATATTCTTAATGTTGATGGGCCTGCTTCTTTTAAACAAATCAATGAGTGGCTCTGTACATCACCGAGGAGTTCCTCTACCAGTCCCAATCACTCAGTCAGTACTGCTGCAAGACTGCCAAGAAGTCAGAGGAGAAAAGTGACTTCTTTATTCCAATCCTAAAATCTAGAATGTGCATAGAGTCCTCAATGCCCCTCATTCTCTGATGGACAAATCCAACATCAGCCAGCAGCTGGAGGTGCACACAGGCAGAAGTGACCTCAAAAGTGTGGTTAGGCAGCATGGGCAGCAGTTCCTCTACAAGACGCTTGGCTGCGTCAGCCTGGTGGGGCTTCTATACTTGGACTCCATGTTGGGAAATTACTACCAGGCCACCAAGGGGCTAGAGAACATAAAACTGAACAAGAAAAGCAAGTATTCCCATGTGCTTAAGTGACAACACCTACTATGTGGATTTTGCATATCTAATGATATCTAATATCTAATCTAGGTCTTTGCAAACACCATCCTGTACATCAAGAGGACCAAGAACATGTTCCAGAGGACAACAGACAAGTATGAGATGATTATAAAGTACAGTGAGCAGATGAATGTGCTGTTGGTCATTGTCTTTACCATGGCCCCATGAAGATTGGTAGGAGCCACAGGTGCAGAAAAGTGGCCCATAGATAAGCAACTTCCTGTCCCAATTACCTGTTGCCTGCAGTAGCCAACTATGATAGTGTGTGCCCTAACCACCACAAAGAGCCCTTCCTGCATCAGCTGAAGGTATTTTCTTATGAAATGTAACAACAGGCCCAGTTCTCCACCATCTGCAGCATCCTCAAGCTCTATACCATCATGCCTGTGGCCAGACTAGCTGCTTCTTGACCTCACAGGGAAGGATTTCTGCATCCAGCTTCTTGACCTCACGCACATGAAAAACATGGTGCAGAGCGCTGGCATCTCTGCCGTGAATAGTGAATTTCAGACAGCCTTGAAGATTGGCTTCTTTCTTTGATAAGGTCACGATCTGTATCACAGACACCAAAAGTTCCAGGCACTGTAGGATGTCTATATTCATCAGATCTATGAATTTGAGGAGCTTAATTGAATCTTGAAGAAGATGTAATTGAGGCTGCAAGGTAACTCATTTGCACAAGTGTCAAGAACCTGTTTTGATATTGTAGGCACGAAATGCTTTGTCACTAAGAAAACTTTACCCAGATCAGTCATCAGTTGAGGTGAAATTCATTCACTCAAGGACTGAAGTACTTTAAGAAGTGTTCAGTAAAGGACCTTCATTTGAAAAAAAGAAAGAAATGACTTGTTATGACTCATTATTTTAGTGAGTTGAGTCCTCATGTGCTTAAGCAGATGATGGCACCTGGAGCTTGTGGCAGAGAACAGCTGTTCACATCATGGTGGACTAGGAAACAGGGAGTGAAACCAGAAGTGGATTGTTCTTCCAGCTAGTTCTCATCTCCCAAATTTTCCAGAACTTTTCAAAATAGCATCAACAACTTAAGACTAAGCATTCAAAACATGAGCTTGTGGGAAACATTTTAGGGTCCAACCATAGCAGTTCATTCTTTCTGAAAACTTCTGAGTCAACTTTATCTGGTTCATGGCTGTGACTCTTTGAAACTATCATTGGATCCCTGCCTGTACAGTTTCACTAATCACCTAACAGATGTGACTGGCACTTATGTAGCAATAGAGAAACAAAATAATTGAGGGAAAATGAGTATGAAGAGCAAGCTTGAGGCTTGTTTCTTTTCCCAGAATGCGAGCACAGAGGCCTTGTGCTCTCTTTTCATTGCCTCTATTAGATGGCAGGTAAAAACCTCACAGGGCTGAGGCATGAGAGGCCACATCAAGGCTCCAAATATTACTATCCACCCTAAAGGTGCTATCTCACCTGTGAGGATGGCCTGTTCTCCACATGACCAAACCTGACCTCCAGTTCCTTTTCTTCCCCAAGGAGAACACCAGTTCTGCCAATCTAGCTGATTTGTGGGTGTGCAGAATCCACGAAGTATGTGGCAGGAGCTGAACAAGAGAGGCAACAGGAATTCAGAACACTTTCATGCTGTGATAGTTCTCAGGTCCTCCATGCAGTGAACTGGAAGGGCAGAAAAGGCAAAACAGAAATAAATGGGCCAATGACTAAGGGGGAGAGGGAGGGAAGTGAAATACCATGCATTGAGCTAAAATACTTAAAAGTTAACAAGTAATAAACCTGTAGGTCTTTCAGTAAGAAACACTGGGCAACAGAGGAAAGGTTTGTGGAGTAAAGAGGCTCTGAGTTTAAGACAGCATAGACAGGCTTCTTTCAGAACTACAGCTGCCATGGAGCCAGACTGATGGAGAAGACAGCAGAGACTCTGCAGGTCCTGGAAATGGTCTGTATCTTAATCTATATGCTATAGATTTGCCTGACAAAATGCAGAATGCCACTCAACATTTGGGGGATGTAGTAATACAATACTATTTGCTGTTTATCAGAAATTGAAATGCAACTGGCTATCTTACATCTTCACTTGCTGAATTTGGCATCCTTAAGATGGAAGTGGCACAGTGCAGACCAGTGCTACTCATCTGGGAGTGATTTTGTTCCCAGATACCTGGGGGTGTTTGGGGTAACAGTGATTGGAGAGGCATGCTACTGGCACTAGAAGATAGAGGCTTGGAGGCTTCTAAATCTCCTGAGCAGCCCAGGACAGTGCCCAACACAAAGCATTATCCAGCCCAAACACCACTGTGTACATCAATGTAAACTCCTGCACAGTGACACTTCTTTTACTGTGTTATATCACAATAAACTTGCACCAAAATAATTCTGAACCATTAGAGAACATTAAAAATATAAAATGGGTAAAAATTTAAATTAGTTGAGATAATGGAGAATTTTTGGACTGCAATTATAAGTAGCACTGCTAATTGAAATAAGCTCCCCTAAATTTAAGGCCATCAGGAGACTGAGCATAACTGGACACCAGGATTTCCTAAACTGAATTACTTTTTAACACTTACATAAGATGAGATGCTTCCGAAGGACACTCCAGGAAACTCACAGGTTTCTGTGAGCTAGTTTAAATTTTAAAGGAAAACATGAAGTGGCTCAAAACTGTTTGACACTGTATCAATACCAACTAAATTTATAGGACACAGGTACGACCGACTTATGGGGAACATTAAGGCAGTATTTACATGTTTCTCTAGACTTTGGGAGATACCTCTAGATATCGCCAAAACATTTACTGGTTTTGCAAAAAAGTTTGCAAAGTTCCACCCAAGGGAACTGAAAGAGTGTGTAAATTTGCAGTGTATGCACTTTACAGCATACTATTTCAGTTTTTAAGCAATTATGCTTTCCTTCCTTGAGGAAAGGGATGACCTTAATTATCTTTCTACAAAGTCAGAAAAGCTTTGCTAAATAACTGTTGAGTGAAAAGGAAAAGTATTTTTAAAAAAAGAAGCTTATTGCTCCCAGTTGGAGTGTGTGTGTGAAACTTCAGTTGATAAAAAAAATGTGCAAACACTCAAAATAGAAAGAATCGGAAGGACATGCTGGGACCAGAAAGTTTAAAGAATGGACTTTCATTGTGTCCTCATGTAACAAAGGGAGTTCAGTAACCTCCTCTGCCTCAGAAAAACCCAAGATCAAATTCCTTGGGCTGGCCTTGGCATATACCAAGAATCTATCAGAATCACTGGTGGAAAATAGCTCATGTGCCTCAAATTCACTTGGCATTTTTCAGGTGCTTCGTGCACTCCTGTAGACATGCTTGTTTTGTCAGTCGCCTCCCTCTCAGCCAACAGCATGAAGACTTGGGCACGCTTAGCCCAAGCTCATAGTCCCTGGACTTTCCAGAAAGCATCCAGGCTTACTGCTTTTGCACAGGTCAGTTGACTCTTGATCATTTTGCAGTTTTCCACAGTTGTTGCATAGCCAGTTACTCATAGGCAAAAGCTTTCCAAGAACTGGAGGAGAAATGTCACACTGCTGAGGAAATTGATGAAAATGATTTGAAATTGCCAGAAGAAAAGTGATAAGCAAGACTCAGGCTGCTGCAAATTTCAGTGAGAAAATACGAAATTAATGAAGGCCAACTGGGCTGACCATCGAGAATTCTCTCACACAAAAAGAATGGCTCTGACTTCAGATGTGTGCAGCAAATCTTGCCTTTGCCGAGCTTGATGAAGAGACAGCTTACCCATCACTTCAGTGAGCTTAGGATTTCAGGAGTCACCAAGGGATCCTCATGACTTATGAATCCTGACTTTATGGGCAGGGGCTAGGACTAGGAGTATACATTACTTACATAACTCCTGGAGAAAATGATGCCACTATTGGACACTGAGTGGTCAGCATCTACAGCAGGGCTTCTCACAGTGTGGCCTCGGACCAGCAGCATTGACATCTGAGAACTGGTCAGAAACACATTCTTGGACTTTTATAGAAAACTGACTGAATCATTAACTCTAAAGATTTGGTCCCCAAACAGAAGTTTTAACAAGCCCTTTGGGTGATTCTGCAGTGTTCTGAAGTCCAAGAAAGACAATACTCTCTGACCATGCTTTCATGTAGGTTTTATCCATCTCTCTCATGGAAGCTCATGTTAACCATAGCCAAATTCTCTTCCTTTCTTCAAAATCATCATCCCCTGCATTTCTGTTCTTCTTACTTTTCCCATCATCTTATTTGTCTCACCTATATCAAGAGCTAACTGAAAGAGAAGCTACGCCTTGCTCAGCTCAGCAGTTCCATTTTTGTGGTGTTTGCCACAAATATGTTAGTAAGGTGATTTAAATTTTGTTAAAGCCCAATACAGTTAAATAGCATGTAGGAATTCAGTTTCTAGCCTGAGCATACTTTTCAAGTAAATAAAATATAATTGATTAATTATTGCTTTAATTACTTTTCTGTTACTGTGATAAAACACTGACTAAGGTAACTTGGAGAAGAAAAAGTTTACTTCATCTTAAAGTACAGTCCACCACTCAGCGATGCAAAAGCAGGGACTGAAGCAGAGCCCATAGAGGAATGCCATTTACCGGACTTGCTCAGCTACTTTCTTATATGGTCCAGGCCTACCTGCCCAGGTATGGTATCCCCACAGCTGGCTGGACCCTCCTGCAACAACAAACAATCAAAAAAATGCCTCATTGACATCTCACAGGCAAGTTTGATAGAGGAAATTGCTCAACTGAGGTTCCCTCCTCCCAAATAACTCTAACATGTGGCAAGTTACCAAAACCTAACCAGCACAGTTGTCTAATGCTGTATAACCCTTAAAAACATAATGGCTTATGATGTAGGATACCTCCCCTTTAGTTTTTGGTCAGAAATGTACTGAAACTCCCAAAACAAAACAAGCTATTGCATTGATCTTGATGGTAGATCTTACCACCAGAACTTGATGGTAAGATCTTACTGCTGAAGACACTCCACACTTAGGTCATAGGACATGGAGAAATCAAGTTGGTGCTGATCAGGAGGCTTTCTTGTTGATGGCTAGCTTTAATAGTATCAGAATATGGTATACAGGTTGCTGGGGGAAAATGTCATTTACAGGCTTACCCAAGATAGACCCATGGGTGCAATAGTGGCACAAATGCTACAGGGGTAAACAACTGCTTTTCAGACTGGATTTAAGGTCCACTCCATGATATGAATTACATGCCTCGTACTCTTAAATTTGACTGTGAACCAATGGTTGGGGTCCTCACAGGCCCCAGGAGTAAAACTACTACTATTATTTGACTAAACAAACAAAGTAGCAAACTGCCCCCAAATTCCTATCTCTACTCATGGATTAGTGAAGCTCTCACACACCAACAGATAAGTTTCTTTGTGCAGTGGATAGTGGTTAACAAAGAAACTCACAATTGGTCAAAAAGCAGAAAACAAGTATCTATGGAGTTCTCAGTAAGATATTTGCATCACATCTGTGCCCCAAGCCTCAGGAATCATTATAGAAGAGGAGGCAGAAAGATTGTAAGAATCATAAGTCAGAAGAACAGGAGCAAAGCAGTGTCTTCTGAACATGAGAGGACCACTGCACTTATGAACTAATAGACCTGTATAAAATCAAGCCAGTCAACATCACAGCATGTAGAGGGAATGGAGTCGCAAGCCCCATCCCTAGCTGAGGAGTTTACAGACAATAATGACTTCTAGGACAGGAAGAGCCAGTTTTCTTTAAGAGTGCAGCCCCTGAGAGGTTGACCACACTCTAGTAGGCAGCATAAATTGTAGTCAATTAGTTTTTTTAAAAAAGAGGACATGAAATTGGTGGGTAGGGAGGTAGAGGTGGAGGTGGATCTGGAAGGAGTTGTAGGTGGAGTTGGGGGTAAATATGATCAAAAGACATTATATGAAATTTTCTAAGAATTAACAAAATACTGTATTTTTTTAGAAAAATACAATAGTTTAAAACAACAATACTAGTTTCTTACTTTTTGAGGATTCTAACAATTAAGTCTGGAAGCTTACAAGTGTGGCCTGGGCTTGGGAACTCTGATGATGTTGTACCAAAACATCCACAGGTTGAAGTCAACTAAAGATCTGACTGGACCTGAAGGGTCTGCTTCTAAGATGGTTCATTAATATAAGCAGAGAACAGGTGTCAACTGTAGCAAGGGACTCAGTTCCTTCCAATATGGCAACTGGGCTTTTCCAGGAGAGCAAAGCAGAGGTCCCATGAAGTTACCTTCTTAGTATTCTATTGGTTATGTAGGTTAGCCTAGATTCAGTGAAGTAGGGAATGTTAAAGCTATGAGCATTAGCAACAAGGATAACCATAGCCCTCTTGGAGCTGGCTACACATAGTGTGTACTGGGGGATTGCCAAGAATATTATATTTGCTCTCAAGACTTCATGTTCTTGGGGAAGAAAACAAAAAGTAAGCAAGTTCAAAATTAAGAAATTAAGACTAAAAACATAAGTATAAAACCAAAAAAAGGAGGCAGAATGAGGGATGATGTTAAATAATGAGGACAAAGACTCTATGGGATTATGATTTTAAGTTGAATGATAAGAAAAAGCCTCTATAATGGAGCCAGAATGTGGGAACACTTTATGCAAAGGCACTGGGCCAGAGGATGTGTTTCTAAAACAGAAAATCATTGCCACTGGAGAGTCACAAAGATACAGGAGAATAAATGTCAGTGTCACTGGAGAGTTGCAGTACTTCAGAATTAAGAAAGGCAAGGGGCAAAGTGAGAGATTTTATGACTGCAAAGCCAAGGAAAGGAAGGAAGTGTTTTGAGAAGGACAGGATCATTAACTGCTGTAAAAGGTGCTCATTAAGAACTAGCTAATGGGTTTGAATTGGAGACCTTCTCCAGAGCAGGATCCACTGCACTGAATGTAAGAAAAGCCTGTTGAGTGTGTTTACCAGGAATGGAGGCAAATTGATTCAAAATCATTCTGGAACGCTCTGAGATCATAAGAGGACAAATGAGGAAGTACCTCAGGGCATTATCATTGTGATCTGTTCCTTCACCCAGTCATGAGATAATGGAGAACAGGACAAAGAACTTTTATATACATCTGATCATTTAAGTAAATAATTCAATGAATTTGACTGAATGCAGCCCTAATCAGAATGAAAAATCCCATTTTTGATGTCCCAATAGATAATTCTGAACTTTTTTCAGAACAAACTTTTCATTAGCATTAATAAGTACCTTGGTTCTTTAACCCCATAATTTGTCTAATGGGAAGTTCAAGGTAGTCTAAGAAGAGAAAGTACCAACACTGGCATTTGTTTATGTTTATGCTTGCATTGTTGGTATTATCTTCAACCTCCAGCCCACAGTTGCTATATGATTTGTAAGAATTACTTGTATTTCAAATTAATGCAGAAATCTGCTTTCCCTTTGTATAATGAGTATATTACACATTGAAATTCACTATTTTAAATTCCCGCCAACATCTATTCACCACCATCCTGGCCATCCCTCTTCAAACTTTCTTATAAACTGAGAATACGTGTGGTGTGCTAACACATGGACCAAGCAAGCATTGTATCACAAACCTTATTTTTATCTTAAATTACATTCTTTATCTCTTTTTTCTTCCTATACTCCACTGAATCATCTTTCACATACCTCTTTCAGTTTTTACAATTATCAGCATGCCAAACTCAGGGCTAAGATGAGAGCTATGGATCTAAATTTTAAGGTACCAGAAACTCCATGGTGAAGAAAATTACTATTTTAAAGCAATAATTATTTTTAGAAAATTCAAAAAATCTATGACGAATACAGTGTGAATGTTTTAGGTAAAAATATAATTCAATAGGCTTAAGATTGTTGGGAGCCATGGGATTGGATTATTAGGCTTTATCTAAACTGCTCATGTTGTGTTTATCAGATTTATTTTATGTGTATGAGTGTACTGCCTACATGTAAGTGCACCTGTGTCGTGCAGTGGCCATGGAGGTCAGAAGAGGGCATCACATCCCCTGAAACTAGAGTCATGGATTGTTGTTAGCCATCACGTGGGTGCTGGGAAACAAACCTGGGTTCTCTGCAAAAGTGCCCAGTCCTCTTAACTGCTGAGCCATCTTTCCAGCCCACATTACAGATTTTTAAATGGTCTTTTAGAATAGTCCTGAGTTCACAGCAATACTGAGTGCAAATAGAGTTACAATACCTCCTAGTCTCTCCTCATCAACATCCCCACAGAGTGGTACAATGGCACAGCAGTAGCAATTCAAGGCCACTGTTTACACTACGGCTCAGTGTTGTATATTCTATGGGTTTGGACCAATGTACAATAACATGTTATCTACCATTAGTTCCTCAAATAGTTTAACTGTCCTAAAAACTCTGTGTTCCAATTATTCAATCCCATTGTTTCCACTAGTCACTAATAACAACTAACCTTTTCATCATGTCTAGAGTTTTCCCTTTTCTAGGATATTCTAATTGGAAATTTACAATATATATTCTTTCAGGCTGGCTTCTCAGTAACATGCATTTACTTAAATTAAATCTACAGACAGATGGCTCATTTCTTTTAAATGCTTATTTCTTTGGATATATTACTATTTTAAAACAGAATCTCCAATAGGATGTGTGTGTGTGTGTGTCGGGGAATGCAGATGGCTGAAAATAAGGAACTAGCCCTACAATGAGTTAGAAGTGTGAAACTATGCAGTTTACAAGTCAAAAATTAGGAAAGAGTATGGTATAGTCCCATCCCCATCCAAAAGCCTGAGAACCAAGCAAGCCCATGATGTGACTTCCAGTCTGAATTTGAGTCCAAGTTAGGGGAAAAATGAAGTTCCAACTCAAAGATGACAAAACAAATTTTCTTAGCCTTTTTACTTTACTCAGGTCTTCTGCAGACAGGATGAGGTACAACCACATTAAAGAAGGCAGTCTGTTTTGCTTAGTCTTCCAATTCAAACACTAATCTCCTCTAGAAATATCTTCATGGGCACAGCCAGAATGTTCAACCAAATATCTGGGTAACTCATAGCCCAAACTGACATAAAACCTAACCAACATATCCACGCATGTATGCACAACATCTTGGTTCTTTTCAAATTTGGGGAATTATTCATATAGATTTCATAAACATTCTGTGTATGTTTCTATGTGAACATGTTTTCAGCTCATTTGGGTAAATACCAAGCACTGTAATTGATACACCACATAGCAAGAATATGGCCAGTTAATAAACTACCACATTATCTTCCAAAGGGGCTGTGCCAGTTTGCATTTCCATTGGCAATGAATGAGAGTTCCTGCTGTGTCACCTCATTTATTATTTACATAAACTTTGATATTTTATGTAGCAAAATATTACTTATGTCTGTCACTTAAGTTTTCTGCACTACCATAAATTCTTGAGTCCAAAGCTAGCATCCTCTTTGCCTCACCTTCCTTATTCCTGACTTAGCTCCATTTATAGCAAAACCATTTGTTCTTATTCTTTAAAATAAATATAACAAGAAAAGTACTTAATTAAAGTATCTGTTTTAGAGTAAATGCCCTATAAATGTTAATCATAATAACCACTATGATGTCTCTCACATATCACTCATCAGAGTAATTTTTACACAGTTTGCTGAAGTTAAAGCTGTTTTATATAACACATTTGCTCCTGTTCTTTTGAGGTCCATCCCTTTAAGCCCACAGTAAGTTGAAAATACCTTTCAAGTTATTAAAGTATATTAAACTTACCACACCTACCCAACATCATAGCTTAGCACTGCTCACCATAAACATGTTCTATATATTCACATAAACCAACAGTTGAGCAAAATCATTTAATACAAAGTCTATTTTATAAGAAAGTACTTAACTCAGGTATACATATACATCAGCATCTAGTAGACATGATGGGATGCAAAAAGAAAAACCAAGTACAATATCCATATGATGTTGGTATCAAAACATACTGTGGCAAAAACCCACAACTGCCCAACATGAAGAGAATTAAAGACTACAGAGTAATTATGCCTGAAATGGGCACCTATATGAAACTTCTGCCTCCCAAGACTCAGGGATCATTGCAGAGGAGGTGGTAGAAAGACCGTAAGACCCCAGAGTCAGTGGATGACCACAAGGAGAGTTTTCTAGACAACTGGTCAGTTACTCAGATGAACTCACACCAAAGGTGATAGCATGTACAACTGCCATTATTATGCTCAAGCCAGACAAAAATCCTAGGACAGACATGGGAAAGAAACTCCAACTCTACCTAAGAAACTATTGGAAATGGATGACTCCTAGGAAGGAGATTCTGTCTCTTTTAAGCACGTGACTCTTGGTAGATGCACAGGACAGCTTTAGTTGTCAACTTGATACACTTAGGTAGGAGGAACCTCAATTCACAAATTTCTCCATTGGATTAGTCTGTGGGACATTTGCTTGATTACTAAGTGATGTGGGAGGGCCCAGCCCAGTGTGGGAAGTGTATTGTATAGGAAAACAGGTTGAGCAGAGGCCAGGCAAGACAGCAAGCAGCATTCCTCTATGGTCTGTGTTCCAAATTCCTGACCTGAGTTCCTGCCCTGGATTCCCTTGATGACAAACTGCACTCACTGTAAGCCAAATAAACTCATTCCTCTTCAAGTTGGTTTTGGTCAGTGTTTTTCTCACAGCAACTGAGGGCAAACAAAGTTAGAAATTGGTACCGGAGATTGGGGTATTGCTGTGATAGGCCAGATCATATATTTCTGGGAGGATAGTGGAAACGTTTGCAACTTTGGGATGGAAAAGTCATTAGGTGCTCAGAGACTAGTGAGCTGTTGCTGTGGAGCTTAGAACAATTATGCTCAAAAGAAATGTGGATAATGGAGGCCTGGGTTGTTAACTTTTTAAGGGAAGCTAAGATTCTATTAAGGTTGTTTGTGTGATATTTTATGAATTAAGAATTTCTGGAACTGAAACCTTTAGTGCTTTACTGGGATAATAGACACTGGTTACCTGGGGCTGAAAATCATCTGTAACAAGAGGTAGGTATCACTGAGGTAAAATCTTCTGGAAAGTATTTCCTCAGAGTCAGCACACAAAAGCTGTGGTCCAGAGGAGGCCTGAGGCTCCATCTCAAGCTGGAAGCAGAACTTGGTAATGTGTAAGTCTCCTACTTGGTACTGGTTTGAAGGCATGAAAGGGTCCTGGAGAACAGTTGAGGCTTGGCATTGTGAGAGGCCAGGAAAGGTCATTGGTGAAGGTGCAGCCTCAGTTGTAGTGAAGGTCCCCAGGACTGAGGGGGTCATGGAGAAAATCTGAGACTTTAAACTCTAAGAGACCAGAAGAGCAGAGACCCCAGCATATTGAAAATGCCAGGACCATCGGATGACCCACCAAGGGCAGCAGCAGGCATGGAGCTAGCCTGAGCCTACAAGGCAAGTTGTGTGTAATGTGGACGGCAGAGCCAAGGAAGAGAGGCTGCCCAAGCCCTTTGTATCCCAGAAGACCATGAGTGAATTCCAGATGTCTAGCCTTGAGCACCTTTGCTGGACTTTGTTTTTGCTTAAGTGTGCCTGATTCTTCCATTTTGAAATAAAACAGTTGCTTATTTTGGATTTTGCAGGAGTCCACAGTTTAGATAGACTTAAAAAAAAAGACTTTGACCATTTAAAGTGTTTGGATTCGTAAGCACTGTGGGACTTTTTAAGTTGTACTGTCTTATGTTGTTTTATTAACATGAGATCTTGGGGATAAGAAATGGAAAGGTTGTGGTTTAAAGTCAAGTGTTTGTGTGTCAAATTGACAAGGGTCAATTATCGTGGAAAGCTTAGGTGTCAACTTGACACACCTCAGTAGAAGGGAATCTCAATTGAGGAATTTTCTGGTCACAGCAACAAGAAGCTAGGATACCCAAGAAACAACGGTGAAAACTCCAAAATATAAAGTACACCTTCCATGAGTTGCATCATCTTCCCCTTGTACCAGCACAAAGTTGAAACATTATAAATAAAAGACTTCCAGTTCAAGCTGAACAAAAGTCAGTTTCTAGGAAGTTAAGTGGGATGTGAGTTTATATTTGCTCTGAGATTCTGTTGGTGATTATATAATACAATTCACTAAATGTAGGTCAAGCAACTTCTCTTCCACATAGCCACATGTTACTATGATTGTTTACTGTTTAAAGTTCAAAAAATTCATCGAGGGGCTGGAGAGGTGGCTCAGTGGTTAAGAGCACTGGCTGCTCTTGCAGAGGACCAAGTTTGATTCCCAGCACCCACATGGCAGTTAACAACCAACCATAACCCCAGATCCAGGGGATGTGACACTTTCTTTTGACCTCTGTGGGCGCTGCATGACATGGGTGCACTTACACACATGCAGGCAATACACTCATACACATAAAATAAAAAAAAAATTTTTAAAACTCAATAAATGAAGTGAACTTCAATACTAACTTTAAAATTTATTCCAGTGGTATTTTTCCTCTTCTACTATTTTTACTTTAAAAGACGAGGATGTATTTCTTGTGATTTTTCTCAATTTTCTAGAATCACTATGTATTAGTCAGTCCCCAGAGGAATAGAACTAATAATACATGGGATTCATCAGACTGGCTTAAAGATAGTCTGGGTAGTCCAACAATGAATGTGCAACACTGGAGAGGCTAAGATTATCCAGTAGTTTGCTCAGGCCATGCGACAGGATGTCTTACCAGTACCAATCTGATGCAGAAGGCCTGGAAGATTCCAGGAGAGCTGCTGGTCATTAGTCTATGTGGGAACCTAAAGAAGTTGGTTTTCATATGGGCAAAAGAATACCACAGAAACAAGACAGATTAAACCCACCAGTGAGAATGAAGGCAAGCAGGCAAAAAGCAAAAAGCTCTGTTCTGCCATTTCCTTTTATATGCCTGCCACCAAAAGGTACTACCCACATTTAAGGTGGGTCTTTGAGCTTCAAATAATCTGATCAAAATGGTAGGGTATGGCAGTATACACCTTTAATCCAGCAGAGGCAGGCAGAACTCTGAAAGCAAGGCCAGCCTGATCTACATAATGGCAAGTTCCCCATTAGCTGGGGCTACAATGAAACCCATTCTCAACAAAACAGAACAAAGAAATAAGTTTCCTCATGTTTTAGTTAATTCCTGATCTATTCAAGTTGACAACCAAGATCAGCCATCGTACACTGAAATGTTCATCTGAGTGACTTAAAATATTTTACATATTGGCAAATATACAACATTGGAATTTAAAAAATTGAAATACCATTAACCATAGAACTATGACTTGCACAAGTCTAACAACTGACTCTTGAGATAACCTATGGAGTATGGGGAATTCCTTACTCTAACATAACACTGATATTTTTTGATTGTGCAAAGAAGACATTCAAATATTTTCACAATTATGCAAGGCAAGACATTTAATAACCAGCTTTTGGGCAGCTAGACCACATTTACAACATATAATGAAATCGGTTTAAATCAAATCAATGGCATATATATATGAAATATCTATCTATCTATCTATCATCTATCACTATCTCCCAGCCTAAGCCAGTCTATCTAATCTAATCAATCAATCTGTCAATCATCACTATCTCCCACCATAATTCACAGAAATTCTATATGCACAAGTGGATCCCAGGTAGGATGTCCACCTAGCTCATTTCAATCATTTTGAGGAAACAAAAAAAAGAGAGTGTGGAAGCAGTGGGTTTTATACTTTCTAGCTTGTAGTAGTAGGATGTTTATCTTACTTTTTTCTGCAATTTGGAAATGTGAAAGCTTAGCACCAAAAAATTCATCTCAGCACTTTCTCCTGTGAGCCAGTCCTCTGAACACAAGCTTGCCCTCACCAACCTGCTGGAAAGATTCCTTCAACTGTTCACAGTAATAAGAGCATGATTCGCAAAAATAACTTGGCCACAGAGTGTGTAGCTCCTCCGACCTAAGTATTGTATCACATACATCACACAGGCAAGCTTTGTGCCGGAAAATCAGAGTTATATATTATGTGCTGACTATTAACAGGTAGCAGTAGGTAACACACCGAGAATCCCAGGATTTGGAAGGCCAAGGCAGGAGGCTCCAGAGTGCTAGGGCAGCTTGAGCTACATAAGATCCTATCTCATAAGCAAACAAATTCCAAAGGCTAAAAGTAATGTGATTGACATCTTTGCATAGGAAGGTAGGACTGGAGGTTCCTCACGCCCTCTGATACCTTTGTAGAGTCAGCAGTACCAAGCCAAATAAACAATATATAACAACAACAAAAAGATTTCCAACTATAACATACTAAAGATCCGTGTCTTCTAGAAGTTCTAGTCATTAGGGCAAAGATTTAAGAGCAGCACTACAACTCACCTTTATACCCGGTATACAGGAGGTTGACAGCATAGAGAAGATGGACACTGGATAAAACCTTAGAATAGACATCTTAGCTAGATGTGTTCTATTTTAGTCACACTTCACATAAATGAATCTTTCCACTCAAACTATGTCATGAGAGTGTACAAACGGGCATTTTCAGATATGAAAAGGATGTCAACCACCTAGAAAGACATGGATTTGCTGTCAGTTGCTGGCTATCCAAGGCCTTTCTCATCCTGTTTCCATGGAAATTGATGTTAAACAGGTGGGGGTGGTGGAATTATAGGTTGTTTATTATTTCACATGTAATGTTAGAGCCCTTCTTCTTGGCACCCATCTGAAACTGGTTTCCTTGGCAACAGTGGATGCTGCCCACCCTCATACCCTACTTCTATGCCAGAAACTGAGAGCAAGACCTCTTATTTTGCTAGTCCAGATGGCAGACGCTGTAGTCATAAGGGTATAAGGAAGAAAAGGAATGAGAAGTAGCCTGAAACTTCCTCAAAAAGTTTAAAAAAGAAAAACACAACAAGGCTTTCTTTATTCTAAGATCTACTCATTCAAGTAAAACAAGTGCTCAGGTAGTATGGCCTGCCACATGGTGACTACCTCATTTGTCACCCTCAGTCCACACAGTCCTCTCCCTAAACTCAGACCAACTTGTTAATACAACTTCTTATTCATCATGCTCACTTTTCTCACATGGGAAAAAAGAAAGAAGCAAACTCCAGACAAGGCCCATTAGGTCACGTTTTCCCGTGGATCAATGCTTTCCCATACTGGGTGATTTGCTTTCCCAGGGACTAATATTTGTTTTTGAAAGTATTTTTCACCAAAGAGGGTATGATAAATCAAGAACATAGTGACACTAAAATGTCAGTCTGCTTTAAAATAATAAAAATATATAAAAAACATAGGGAAAAAGAGTTTCCATTAATATAAACTATTAAGAATGGCTATACTTTACATTCCAAATGTGAAGTTATGTACCAGGTTCTGTTCCTCCTCTCCCTTCCCCTTTTCTTTCTTTCTTTCCTCATCAACTACCTTTTACACAAAGTAGGATATATACAACACCCCAAATCCTGAAGCATATATAGGCTCCAGTATGAACCCTGCTTGGGTGCTGATAGTCTGTATTATAGAAAAGGACACTGTTTGTTTGTTTTTCTTAATTTTGCTATTCAAACATTCCTTATGAAAAATGTTATACCTAAAATACTTGATAATAATAAAATTCTTGATCGATATGCTTGTGCTGATTGGAGACAACTGATTTCCTCTTACATGCAAAAAAGAAAGCCAACTACAGAAATGAAAAATATAGCTGGATGAGGTGATGCACTATGTAATTACAGCACTTAGGAAGATGGGGCCAGAGATCAAAGACAGTCTGGGTTACATAGAGAGACTGGATTTATAAAGAAAAGGAAGAAGGAAGGTTGGGAGGGGAAAAAAAGGAGAGGGAGAAGGAGGAAAAAAGAAAGCCAGGGAAGGGAAGGGGAGACATACCTATAATACAGCCATACTACGATCTGACAGAGTCACACTATACGATCTGACAGTTCCGTCCTTGGGATTATAGCTCAAAAGAAGAAAACTGTCTATATGTGAAAATGCTTGGCAGCATTAACTGTTGAATTAAAAAAAATATCATTGTAGTTGTTTAACACTGGTATATCACATGCTTGAGTCAGAAGTAACAGAACTGTTGACTATAAAGATAAACAGAGTAAAAACTTGCAATGGCTAATAAGCAGAATTCAAAATGCTTACATATCTATGCTTGTAAAAACAAACTCAAGAGAAATACACAAAAATTAGAAATATTAGGATGGGCAAGTCTGGCTACCATTTAATGCCTTGTAGTCTTTCCTTCAGCAGCATGATAGGGATTGACTTTTCAGCCTTTCCTGTAATACTTTTTGCAAGTGGCTCTGGATGTTACTAACCATATACATCTCAGCTCATACTGTAAAGCTGGATCATTCTGCTCATCACTTCTCTCCCCTGACCTAGAGCAAGGTAAACAGGACAGAGTTTAGATAACTGCATTACCTATTCATAGCAAAGACAACGAGCACTTACAGTGAAGGTGGTTGTACTTCTGGCAATTAATGAAATGCTCCTTTTGAGTGAAATTAATAGTGAGTCTTAAAATTTGTTGCCCAGATTCTAATGGATATTGAAACATAGATTTTTTTTCCCATGGTCTGACAGATCACTGTTTAAAAAATGTAGGAACCCAGCTTGACCCACAGAGTAACACATTTACTAATACCGGCTGCCTATGGATCACATGACCACTGCACAGGTGTGCAGCTCCCCCTGCAAGTTGGGATTGCTGCAAGGCAATGTGTAATTTGTTTATTTCTCAGAAAGATGCTGGTTCAAAGGCTCCTGAATATTTTGAGGTGAAGTGTGACTTCACTGTACTACAAGGCCCTCAAACAGACTATACAAAAGTCATCTACATACTGTTGACATGGTGTGGAAGTTTTTGTTAACCTTGACCCTGACACCTTATTGAATGCCCAAGCATGTTACCAACAGCTGATAGGCTCAATGGTCAACCAAATCAGACCCAATTAGAAACTTTTCAAGAAGTTCACATTAAATTATTAGACTCTTAACTCCTTTAATCCTGTCAAAAATCCTGCAATGTAGACACAGCTTTTGCTTAAAGCTACAGTGCTCAGCTTGGGTGTGTTGGTAGATGGTTATTGTAGCTGTGTCCTTGAAGGGAGCAATGAGACCCAGCTCCTCCTAAATGCTCCCTTCCTACAGAGCCATGGATGTTTGTTCCACCACACACTCCTACCAGGATGTGCAACCTCAGCATTAGCAAGATAAAAAGTGAAGATCTACCTAGTTAAGGACTGGAACCCACAATGCCAGGAAAAAAGAAGAAACATCTCCACCTCCTTCTCTCCCTAAAATATATACATTTATATATTTTGGTCTTTTTGAGGCAGGGTCTCCCTGTAGCCCCAGCTGACCTAGAACTCACTATGTAGACCAGGCTGGCCTCAGACTCACAGAGTACTGGTATTAAAGTGGTGTGCCACCATGCCTGGCTTCTCTTTTAACTTTATTTATTTATTTCTAATTTGTTTTTATTTTACGAGTGTTTTACCTGCATGTATGTAAGTATACTACATGTGTGTAATGCCCACTGTGGTCAGAAGAGAGCATCAGATTCTGTGGAACTGGAGTTACAGATGGTTGTTATGGCTGTTATAGATGTGAAAATCCTCAAGAAATACATGCAAACAAAACTCAAGATCACATTAAGATCACAAAACTCAACAATATTGGTTCATACCAGGGACCAATGGTTGGTTCAACATATGCAGATAAATAAATGTAATAAACCATATAAATAGACTTAAAAAGAGAAATCACTTGTGATCTTGATAGATGGAGAAAGGGCATTTGACAAAGTTCAACCTGACGTGATAAAAGTCCTGAAGAAACTAAGGATAGATGGAATATGTCTTGATATAATACAGGGCTTCTACAATAACTCTATAAACAACATTATACTAAATGGGAAAAACTAAAGACATTTCCTTTAAAATCCAGCATGAGATAAGGGTGTTACTCTCTATTGTTGTTTACTATTACAGTGCTCAAGTCTTAGACAGAACAGCAGCACAAAAAAGATATAAAAAGGGACCAAAGTTGGAAGAACCTAAACTATATTTATCTATAAATGAATCTATACTTAAAAGACCCAACGGATTCCACCAAAAATATGGATCTGATAAACATTCTCAATAAAGTTGCACAATACAAAATCAACATATGATAAATTGGTAGCTTTTATAACTGTGAACTTGCTAAAAATCAAGAAAAACATTCCATTCACAATATCCTCAAAAAGTACAGTTATCAATGTGATATAATACATAAGATTTTAAATATCATATATATGATATGTAAATATATATATGATTTATATATATATATATATATACACACACACACAAATCAAGGATGTGGAAGACCTCTATACAGAGAATATTAAGACACTTAAAAAAGAAACTGAAGTGGACGCTAGACAATGGAAAGACTTTCTATGTTCTTGGATTAGCAAAATTAATATTGTGAAAATGGCCATACTACCAAAAGCAACTCATAGATCTAATGCAGTCTCAATCAAATTAGAAATAACCATCTTAAAACTTACGTAGAAGCACAAAAGATCACAGACAACACTAAAGTAATTCTAAGCAGAAAGTTACAGTAAGAGTCATCAGATTACCTGGCCTAAAGCTATACTACAGGGGCCACAATGACACATGCAGCTGACACTACTACAAAAATGACAGGCACACCAATGGACTGTAAATGACCAGATATAAACCTGGACATCCACGGACACTTTTCTTTTTGAGACAAGGTCTTACTACACAGCCCCAGATGGCCTGGAACTCACTATGTAGACCAGGGTGACCTTGAACCCACAGAGATAACGCCTGCCTCTGACTCCCAAGTGCTGGGACTAAAGGCATGGACACTTGGCTTGGACACTTAATATTTGGCAAAGGCATCAAAAACATGCACTCAAAAAAAAAAGACATCCTTTTAAACAAAGGTACTGGCAAAACCAAATATTTACTTGCAGAACAATGAATTAAATCCGTATCTCTGCACAAAAAAATCATTTCAAACTGTAGCAAAGACCTTAATTTAAAAACCAGAAAAGCTTGAACTACTAAAGGACAACATAGGGAAAAATTCTCAAGCTATAGATCTCCCCAACAAATTTCTGAGCAGAACCCCAATAACACAGAAAAGAGCCCTGGGAATTGACAAATGGAATTATATGTAATTAAAAGTACTCTACATAGAAAAATAAACAGAATGAATAGACAGACTGCAGAATGAGAGAAAATCTTTACCAGCTGTGAGTCAGAATATACATAAAATATATAAAAATTACATATATGTGTGTATATATAATATCTGTAGTCTATAAGGACTGGAAATGGCTAGAACTCCCACTTCTGGGCATAGTCCCTTAAAGAACTATATTCTATGAAAGAGATACCTGTGCATTTGTGTTCACTGTTGTGCTTTCCACAATATCAATGGACGGAATCAGTTCAGAAATCCATGAAGAGATGGATAACGAAAACATAGGACACATATATAAGGGAATTTTAGTCAGCCATAGAAAAATAAAATTTGCAGGAAAATGGAACTGGAAAACATTAAGTGAGATAACTCAGGCTGAGAAAGACAAATCTCAGATGTGGTTCGTAGCCTCTCATTGTTATATACATCTATGCACGTGCAAGCAAATATGGATAAAGCTCAAGAAATAAAAGGGAACCATGAGACTGGGGGAAAGGTTTGGGGATGATGATGATGATGATGATGATGATGACGTTAGAGCAAAATTGGGGGGAAATGAAGGCAAAGGGGTATGCAGGGTGAGGAGGTGAGGGGGAAAGGACCAAGAAAAATGAATTATGTACGAAAATCTCATATGGAAACCTGCTACTCTAAGCTAACTAACTGAAAATAAAAAACACCAAGTGAAATACCTGGGGGGGGAAAAAATAAGAAATAATGTCAACTATGACAAAACTGAAAAAAAAGATATGATTAAGTGCTTATTACTAGCAATTAATATTTTAAAAGAAAATTAATAAATTTGAATGAGGTAGACTGCAAATAAAGCCTGTAAAGCTAACAAATGAAAAATGCTCACATTACAGAATAATTAAATCTACAAATTATGAATAAAAATAGATTACAGAATTAGATAGACAAGGAGGAAGGTTAGTGAATTGAAATCTTGAAGTCTGGGCTATGAATATAACTCGGTAATAGACGAAGCGTCTGGGAGAAGGTCAAAGTTTGATCCCCGGCACTGCTATCAAGCAAAAAACAAAACAAAACAAAACCAAAAACAAATCAAAACAAAACAACTGTAGAGTCTCTGTGGTTCGAATGAAGACTCTAGGAATCATCAACTGGAAGAGAACAAAGTCCATGGGCATGTAGAAAAACTCAGCCAATGTTAACAACTAGTAATCATCTGTCTTTTATCTGATACAACTGGCACCAAAAGATAATGTTCTAGGTGGGATTTTATTTTTTTCTTTATATTCTAACAAATTTTCCAAACTGAACATTGGAGGGTTCAATCAATATATGGTTGATCCTCCTTTTCAATTAACACAAACAAGAGGCTTCTTAGTACACAGACACATGTGAAACAAATGCAAATAAATGTTAGAAAATATGGCAGGCTACAAAATTAATATACAAAAATCAGTAGCCTTTCTAGATAACAATAATAAGCAATTAGAGTACATGGAAACCCTTCCATTCACAATAGCCTCAAAAACAAAAACAACAACAAAAACCCTTGGAATAAACCTGACCAAAGACATTAAAGATCTCTACAAAGAAAATTTTAGATATTTAAATAAAGACATCACCAAGAGGGAAGAAAGGACCTCCTGTGCTCTTGGATCGGAAGAGTAAATATTTTGAAAATTGATCCCCCTACCAAAAGCAATACAGAAACTCAATGCAATACCAATCAAATCCCCACAATTAGAAAAAAAAATCCTAAAATTCATATGGAAACATAAAATACCCCGCATAGTTAAAGCAAGTGAAAACACAAAGAGCAATGCAGGGGATTACTACACCAGATTTCAAATTATATTAAAGAACTGTAGTCATAAGAAGATCATGCCACTGGCAGAAAAATAGACCCACAGACCAATGGAATATGAGTTGAGTTGAAGACTCAAACATGAGTACATGTAATTTTAGCCACCTAATATTTGATAACAGATGTCAAGAACACTCACTGGAGGAAAGACCGCATCTTCAGCAAATGGTCATGACAAACTGCATCTATACCTGTAGAAGAATGAAACTAGACCTTATCTTTCACGTTGTACAAAAGTCAACTCCAAATGGATCAAAGACTTCAATGTAAAACCTGAAACTGTGAAACTCTTAGAAGAAAACCTTGGCAATAACCCAGAAGTTATTGGAAAGGACTTTCTAAATCAACAGCACTTGCTCAATAATCAACAAGTAGGACCTCATTAAACTAAGAAGCTTCTGCACAACAAAAGAAACAACCAAGAAAGTGAAAAGTCACAGAATGGGAGAAAAATCTTCACCAGTGACACATCTGACTGAGGTTTAACATCCAGAATATATAAAGAACTCAAAAACAAAGAATCAAGAAAACAAGTGACCCAATTACAAGATTAGCTAAGGATCTGAACAGAGTTCTCAAAAGACAAAATAAATATGACTGAGAAACATCTTTAAAAAGTGCTCAATATTGTTAATAATTAGGGAAATGCAAATTAAAACCACTTTAATATTTCATCTTTCTCTAGTCAGACTGGCTAAGACCAAGAGAACAAATGGTACTAAATGCTGGAGAGAATGTGAGGAAAGAGGAATGCTCATTCACTGCTAGTGGTATTGTAAATTCGTGCAATCCCTATGGAAAGCATTATGGAAAACTCTTTTAAAAAAACTAAAAATGAACCTACCATTTGACCAGGTTTTACCACTCCTTGGCATATACTCAAAGGACTCATCTTATTGCATAGATACGTATATATCCATGTTTGCTGCTGTTCTTTTCACAATAGCTACAAGATGGAAACAATCTAAGTGTACCTCAAATGATGAGCAGATAACGAAAATGTGGTACATTTACACAATGGAGTTCTACTCAAAATTAAAGAGAGATTAAATCATGACATTTGCACGTAAGTGGATGGAAACAGAAATTGTTATGTTAAATGAAGTAACACAGAATCAGAAAGACAAATGATGTATGTTCTCTCTCATTTATAGATACTAGCACCAAACCCTTACATGTTACTATGTCTCTTGATGTAAACTGTAGGAACAAAGAAAATGGAAAGGAACCAGGGAGGTAAAGGGGAAAAAGGAACCTAAGAGAGGAAAAATAGGAGACAGGTGTTACTAAGTGAGAAACAGATAAAAGGGGGACATTTATATGGAAGAGGGAAGGGAGAGTTCTACAAGAAACCATGGCGATAAAGGAAAAGAAGGAGCTCAAGAGAGGTGAGGCCTTAGAAGTCTGGTATTATCAAGGGAGAAATGGGGAAAAGTGTGGACACATTAAACGGAGAAGGCATGGAAGGAAGGTTATACAGACGGAGAGGAGAGGTAAAAAAAAAAATGCCTAGCTAGTGTAAAACACCAGATGGCATAATATTAGTCTAACAACCTCATTACAAATTCCACATACAGTTTCACTACATGAGCCCATGTGCATAGCCAAAGGCTATGCAACAAGAAACATTGCCAGACAGAAAAAACCTTCCTTTGAGCTGTTGTCGGGGCATGGTCCAACAGACTCCCCAATAGCAAATTACATAGCTATTGCCATAGTCCATTATTGTCTCCCAAAACTTGAAGGTGAAAGATAGGACATACTTTGGAGATCGGATTTAGAGCAACGGAACTGAATTGACCTGGAAGCAACTTCTCCTGAAGGCTAGTACTCTTACCTCTGGAGAACACTATACAGTTAGCCAAGGGAGAACATCAATTAGTGGCCCAACACCAGTTTCATGACCAAATAATGACACCAAGGACTGGCACAGCATGCAACAGTGGTGCAGTAGTGGCACTTTTATCTTGGGGCCAATGAATGGTTACCTAATTGGTCTTAGAGCCCACTCAATGGGAAGAAACTGATGTGTGGCACTATGCTTACAGACAAATACACATGACTGAAGGGGGCAGAGATCTGAGAGATATCACCAGGGCTGTCACATTCCTAGGCTAACGTAACTACTTACTAAATGCAAAATATGTATTCTTATATTTACAGTTAAGTATTCCAGTAACCACTCATCAAAGAAGCGTCTTTTGTACCAGATGGAGACTAAAGTACCACAACTGGTCACACACAGACATTGTCTGTGAATTCCACATGCCTATAGGACACATCTACAATGCAGCCTGTACACCCAAGACTCAAGCAATATAGAATAGATAAAGATGACACTAATGAAACTCTCAACTCTCATTAATGAAGCTCCTGCATGCAACAAAGGGCCGGTAATACAAAAGGTCACAAATGGATAAGTGGTGGAGATTAGGAATCTGCAGAGTGTGGGTCCCTAGACAGGACTCTTATATTAACTCTCATTCACCTGGGGCTCAGGGACCACTGCAGAAGAGGAAGTAGAAAGATTGTTAAGAGCCAGTGGGGAGGGGCATGGCCATATGGAAATAGAATACAATCATAGAGTAATGCATCTCTCAACTTTCACCGGAGAAATTTCTTTATGCAGCAGATGTTGATTCAAACAGAAACCCACAACTGGCTAATCTGCAGAGAACAAAAGGGTGCAGATTGTTTGTACCTGAATAGGACATGTATATCAAATTTCTACTCCTCAAAGCTCAGGGAACATTGCAGAAGAGTTTACATAAATATTTAATCAGAGGTGGTGAATGAGATAAGGAAGTTTCCAGACTGCTGGTCAATTATTCATGTGAACTCACAGCAATGGTGGCAGCATACACAAGTACCATGAAAACTCAAACCAGACAAAATCCCAGCACAGACATGGGAAAGTGGGTAAGAAAACACAACTCAACCTAAGGAACTTTGGCAAATGAAGTTTTTGCAAAGGAAATTTTAGCAAAGGAACTTTTTGGCAAATATTGGCTGCTGAGCTCAAGAGAGACAATCTCTTTCAATGATGGGACTCAGTAGGTTAACCAGGCTCTAGTGGATGGACCCACATTGAAGGCCATTTGGGGACACAGATTAGACAATATGTGTGTGTGTATGTGTGTATGTATAATGGGGAGGGGTTCTAAATACCATCAAATTATACTGTATAAATATAATGCAAAAAGTATATTTAAAAAAAAAACAGTCAATTTGAGAAGAGAGAACATGATAAATGATGTTACATAACTTCCCATTTTAATTCTTAGTCACAGAGCCCAGAGATAGGAGGAATTGTTACTTTAGAATATGACCATATTCAAAGAGCTTTTTTACTAAACAGATGTACTTGGGGATCACCTGAGATCATGTTTTAGATTTCTAGGTCCGACTCAAGACTCAGCTATCAAAGCAGTCACTCAGGAGGTACAGAAATGAGATTCTTTATTATTTCTGATGCAGAATAAAGGCTAACATTACAGAAACACAGACCTATCCTTAAGAACATTTAACTATCCATAACGTGCTGTGATAAATGCCAGAAGTTTTGAAACTCTGGGTAAACTACCTGTGCAAAAAATGACCCTTCTGGGTGGGAAAGATGTCTCAGAGGTTAAAAGCTCTGGCTCCTCTTGCAGAGAACCCGGGTTTGTTTCCCAGCATCCACATGATGGCTAAAAATCCTCCATAACTCCAGTTCCTGGGAATCCAATGCCCTCTTTTGACCTTCGTGGCAACTGCACGACACAGGTACATTTCATACATTCAGGCAACACACTCATAAACATAAAAATAATAAATTAAAAAAAATGACTTTTCTACAGAAACTGGTGATCTGATCATTTCATAAGACATTTCTAATATATAATCAATGCTGGGTGAAAGCAGTGTAAAAGGGTCAGAAATGGCACCATGACCACACAGTGGTCTCCAGATGGAACTAAACATGAGGAAATCGGGTCTCTGGTCCTTCTCTGGTCTGGTGGAAAGCATTGAGAAAATCATATTGTTTCCAGGATTTCATTTTGGCCTCTTGTGGGCTCCAGGTCCTTGTAATCTATGATTCAGTGTCATATAGAAATACTGATAAGGTTCATTAGAATGAATAAAATGTTCAAGGACAAGAGTGGTCAATGGTGAAAAGATAACACTCTGTTGACATACATGGCAAAGCAGTTTTCATAGTATTTAAGTTTTTTGAAACACACAGTCTGAGGGACAGTTTTCTGTCCAAGTGATTGATAGGGTATCTGAGTTAACATTGGTATGGCTTTGCTAGAGAGTAATCATATAATCTCTATCAAGAGATAGATATACAACTCAGATCTCACTTTTTTGACCACACATAAGAGAGTAAATTAAAAGGAACTAAAAGAAAAAGACCTACAAAAATTACCACTGTTGGGGCTAGAGAGATGGCTCAGCAGTTAAGAGTACTGGCTGCTTTTGCAGAGGAGCCAGGTTCAGTCCCCACACATGGCAGCTAACAATCGTCCATAACTCCAGTTCCAAGGAATCCAATGCCCTCTTCTGACCTCTGAGGGTACTCCATGATACAGATGCACCTACCTACCTGTAGGCAATACACTCATACATAAAATAAAATTCATTTAAAAAATTAGCCATTGTCAACAGGAATATCCTTCCCTTAACTGGCCCTTAATGGAGTCTTCTATCTCCAGTTTCTCTCTTTTGGCTAGTTCGTAGACAGCTCTCCTTTCATTTGATAAATCAGAAACTACAATTATGATATTCTCTCTTTCCTTAAAATTAGGGTGCTAAGAGGTATACTGGAGGTAAGGCATGAAGCTGATTACACTGCCCTGGCCTGGCTGTGAACTCTCCATCTCTAAAGCCAGGTGAAAGTGCAGTTTTTAATATCACTGCTCTTCACTATCAATGCTCTTCAGTCACCTGGAAATTACCAGTCAGGACACAAATTAGCTCCTCCAAAGCACACCAATCAGCCACCAAGAAATATCTGCTCTAGTGCCTTCTTAACAGAAACCTAGTAAATTTTGTATATCACACCTATTAAATGTTTTGTCCTTACCATACAATAAAGTTAGAAACATCTATGGATAGGGAAAAAAAAGTATCACAAACCAATCCCATGAGGGTTTTTTATGTTTTTAACTAACTCCATAGAAAAACTACATGGTAGAGACCTAAGTAGAATACAAGATCAGACTGGGAATGGGAAAATATATGTAAAAATATGATGTACTGATGTATTGCAGAAAAATGTCTACATAAACACAATCACTAGGCACAAACCTATCTATATAGCTACAATATTATACAAAGGGAACTGTGTCTACTATGAACACATAAATGAAATGAAGAAATATAGGGGAAAAAATCACATATATGAAAAAGCCCCAAAGCTCACAGCACATCTGAACTTCAGTTCAATGACCTTTATAGCCATGGAGACAACTTCCCTGGGCACCAGTTGGTTAACTAGGGGTAACAACCACTTCCTGGTATTTTTACATGTGAAAATTGACTAGCATAACTCTTGAGACACTGAAGAGACAAATGTTTATTTGAACTTGAATTGCTGAACCATATTGTGCAATACATGTTCAACAAGTATACAAACATGTTGCTTACTGGACACCAACAGTCACAATTCCAATCAGACAGGGGAAGGAGTACTGAGGTATGCTTAATGTCGTGGCTTAGAGGAAATCCTTTGTTATTCATGCTCCATTTTGAGACAGGTGCTACTATGTCCTGCTGATATATCCACCTGACCCTCAAGCTCTTTTGCTAGGTAGGCATAAAGAATTTTACCATTCTCAGTAGACAAGCGGGAAACAACTTGTCTGGACAGTTTCCCATAATCATGTCTCCCAGGTAGCCTTCTCTGCATGTGTCAGTGCAGCTACAAAGTTCCACTTCTCTTTTTGTCCAGGCACACCATGGGACTTTGTTTCAGCTAACAGATTGGTAAATGGAAGGGATATAACAGCTTCTACTCACTCACTTGTATCCTTCACTTTTAGTCCTTCCCAATGCAACTTGAAAGTGAACTTGAAAACCCAGAGGAATACTGCTGGTCTGGGGTTTGAGATTCTTGTGCTTTTCTGCCGCTATATTGTTAGGTATCTGTCACAGTAACTGAATTTTTAATCTACTATTAGAGAAAATAGGAAGACAGAGGTGAGGAGAGGAGAGGCACACACTACACTAACCAACCAACAGCTCACAGACCTAGATCACTGTATCAGGAAAGGGAGAGAGAAGTTTTGACTTTGGGTGTTAGGGGGTTGCCAGCCATTCATTTTAGGAAAAATGAAAGTATTTAACAGACTTTTTAAACATGTAAAAAACAAAGTAATGTTTTGAAATATATAAAAAGGACCTAATAAATGAAAAACATAAAGACCAACTGTCAACTCACTGCATAAGAGAACAAAAATATGGGAAATGTCTTGGGTGGTGATATTTTTAAATAGCCATGAAAGTCAGCTTAAAATCACCAGCCACACTTTTCTGACATAACAAGTATACAAAGAATGAGTCACATAGTCTCCTCAGAAGAAAACATGCTCAATTAACTTATTAAAAGCCCGGGGTTACAGATTTCATCTAATCAAATTAGTAAAAGCTTGTCTACAAAAATTTAAAGACAGATTGCAATGGTCAGGGCCACAAGGACAGCCCTAATGAGATGAACTGGGTAAGGCATGTTGGAATAAGTAAATTAACATAATATATCAAATCAATACTAATGAAGACAAAGCAAGCTGACTTTCATCTCCCTTTTCCAGGGACATGAACACTACAGCTTTTCTGAGCACCACAAAGTATAAGACAAAACTTATGTCATCTACACATTTCTTGAAATGCAAAAGAACACAGAAGAACATAAAAGACTAGGACTTCCTAGAAAAAGAATTTGCCTCTCACTGAGCCACCCAGAGAGAACTTTCCTTTATGACCTTAAAAAAAAAAAATCACACATTTTCTTTTGTATGCACAGTCCGGATGAACCATGCATATAAACATACACGTTTGCCATGAAAGTGGAAGGGGGACTCTGGTGTGAAAAAAGGAGGGGAGCAGGCAAAAAAGGGCAGTGGGGTCCGAAGAGCAGCACAGCCCTGACCCACAAGTGAGAACCCTGCTCCCAGCACCACCTTGCCTAATAAAAAAGAAAAAAGCCAGGAATGGTAACACACTCTCGTCATCTCAGTGGAGGCAGGAGGATTGCCAGGAGTTCATGGTGTGTTCCAGGCTAGTCTACGACATACAGCTTCAAAAACTAAACAAAAATCATGCAAATAATTTGTGGTCTTTAATCACAAAATTCAGTCTTATAACAAAGAATGAGCCTGAAAGTAACCATAGCTTCCTCAGTTAAAACTTTAACTAAGACACCTGCAGCTATTCCAAATTCAAATTCTTACATTTCAGATAACTCTTATGAGTTGCTTATGCTTGATGGATTCAGTTCTAACACAGCAGAAGTTCACAGTCAAATATATTTGTAAAGTAATAAGTGAACTTAAAACTTACCTTTATTAGTGTGCCTGTGTGAAATTTACTTATAAAACCCACATTCATAATCCCAAAGCATTGATAAAGACCACCAAGGAGAAGGACCACTTATTGGTACTAAAGGCTTTACTGTAGTAAACCAAATGTATTTACAATTTATACAAATGCTTAAAACCAACAAAAATACAAAAAAAAATTCACAAGATGCAAAACCAGGAAACAAATTCATTGGAAACACCACCGCTCTACAAAGGACTCAACGTGAGGTAAACCGCAAGGAACAGAAAGGTAGGCTCACACTTGTGTAAGGTGTGAGCAATAAATCCCCCAGAAGGGGAAAAGCAGGCAGCAGCTTCCATTCCTCCATCCCACACCCATGGCCTCTGTCTGTGTGGTAATGGTGCTCCTCCATCCCACATCTGTGGCCTGTTTGCATGGGATGGATGCATCCCACATGTGTGGCCTGTGTGGTCCTGTCACTCCATTTGTCCTTGGTGGGCGGACAGGTAGTTGTTGATGGACCCGTTGCTTCTTCACTGTAGACACAAATTAGTTCTGTTTCAAGGTTTGGAAACAGGTTTATCCAGGTGTCTTTTTGTTTAGTTTAGTTTTTTAAGTTATAACTTTTCTATCTCTACAAATTCAAAACATTTGGCCCAACTCTTTTATAAATGTGAAACCATATAGTGTTTCAGTAGATGACTTCATAGACTGTAGCCTTTTTGTCCCCTGAGCCAGTGACTATGTATTTATCATCCACAGAGATGTCACAGCTAAGCACTGATGAGGATTCTTTGGACTGGAAGAGAAAACAATAGGCAGAGAACATTTAATGTGGAATAAGGGTACATGGAAGCCCTGCTTTCTAAGGTACACTTGCTTCTGGTTTCATAGGCCACATGGTAGGCAGGTCAAACTTCCCTCCTAAGTAAGGAACCCTTCCATACCTGGAATATACTGGCTCCATAGGGGGTCCTCCAGGCATTGAGGAGGTTGTCTTTTCCAGTACTCACAAACCACTTACCTAGAATTAGCAAAAGTATATGTAGTTTCAGCAATATCAAAATTTCCTCTGTACCATTACCAACTTGAACTTAATCAGAGCACTGGCTTGTTGTTATTGTGGTATGTGTGTGTGCGTGTGTGTATGTATGGGGCATATATGCATATGTATGTTTGTATGGGGTATGCACATGTCAGGGACCATATGTCAAAGCCAGGGAGTTAGTTATCTCCTTCCACCTTTTAGGGTCTCTCTTATTTCTACTGCTGCACTGTGTACTCCAGGTTCAACTGGCCTGTGAGTTTCCAAGGTGACACTGTGTCTGTCTCTCATCACACTGTAGTGATGCTTGGGTTTATAGATGCATGCTACCATTTTCAATTTTTTATGTTGATTTGGGGCTAGAACTCAGGTTTCCAGCTTGTGGGGTAAATGCTTTTTATACACTGAGCTATCTTGCTGGCCCTAGATTTTATAATCTTGTTTGTAATCAAAGAAGGTGTAAGGGGGCCAAACACACAAGTGGCTCAGTGGGATAGCACGTATAAGCATGAGAACAGGAATTCAGATTTCTAGTATGTGGCTGTGTGTACTTGTAACCCCAGCCACTGGAGGAAATGTGTGTATGTGGGAAAGCAGGTCAATCCTGGGGACTTGCTGACCAGCCAGACTAGAGTTAGTGAGAAACACTACCTCAAAAAACAAGGTGGTAAGCAAAGGAAGAAAAAGCCCTAAGTTAACCTCTGACCTCCACACTCACCCCCTCAATAAATGCACACACACACACACACACACACACACACACACACACAAAGATGCTGTCAGTCCAATGCGTCACTGGATAGATGACTCAGCATCACAGCCAACTTCAGTTTTATGAAAACAGAAATAAGAACACAGAGAATCAGATGCTGAAATAATGTGAGATGTCAGCCATATTAGATGGCATAACTAATGTGCCTGACTAAATAGTTACACATTCATTCATCTATGTAAGCATCCAGAGAACAAATGTGACCACTCACAATGACAAGGACAGCATCTACATGCATGTTTCTCTCTGTTCTCATAGCAGAGGAAAAAAAAAAATCAGGGTGCAGCTAAACATCATCTTTCTGGCCTTGGTTCCTCATTATAGTCAGTATATAGTGACTTTCACTGTTCTTGTCTCTTTTTCTAAAATTCCTCACCCTCCCCACTTCAGAGTAGTACCAATTACTCCACACCCCAACCAAAGAACAAACATGTATCCAAACCTTGCTTCTTTGCCTGCTGATTTTTCTCAAATTAATGAACAGGCTCAAACAGACATTACTCTGTTCTGAGGGGCATATTAAACCAAGAGAATTATTACATCCAGCTGCTTAGAGAGCAGCATTTTTTTTTCCCAGATATTATCTCTAACCATATTTTTTAGAAGTATTTCCATTTAGGCCATCAACAGCCTCTAGTTTCCTCATAGCTGAACTCACCACAATAAGCAAATTTTAGGGACAGCACGCAGCTCTCATGGAGATGCAGCTGGTACTTGTCAGGTTTGTTCACATGAAGAACTTCCACGTTGCTGCTTTCCATGCCCACAGCAAGCCACTCCCCGGTCGGGCAGTACCCCAGGGAAAAGATCTGTTACGAGTAGGACAAGACCGAGACGGAATTTATTTGAGAAGTCAAGGAAATGAAAGGGCAGCAGGAAGGGGGAGCACGGGGCAGCAAACATGGGGCGGGTATCGCATGCATTAATCTACTCCTTTCTGCTTCCTAACTAATAAGAGGCAGAGGAATCAACGGTCTCACACTCCTGCCACTGTGACTTTCTGACAGTCATGGACTGTAACCTGGAACTGTAGAATAAAACAAATCCTTTTTCCTCTAGGTTGCTTTTGCCAAGGTATTTTTATCACAGTAACAGAAATGAAATAAGATGATACACATATTTATTTTTTAGTTGTTATTTTTATGACCAAATAAATAAACAAATGCTAAGTAACAATGAAAAGAACAATTCTACCACCAGAAGACACATGAAAAAGGCAAGCACTGAATTTGCCAAAATGAGTCTAGATGCAGACATGGGACAGCTGACTACTTTCCACAATCTCAAAGCTGCCGATTTTATCTTATTTCAAAATCCCAGTCAGGTATAGTGGTCTACACCTGCAGTTTCAATACTCTGTAAGATGAAGTGTTCAAGGTTAGCCTGGATCTAGGGTACAGAGTGAGATCCTGTCTTAAAAAAACTATTCCACATATCTATTTGGCTATGAGTCTTCTTTTTAAAGTTAAGGAGTAAGATGGCATTCACTGATATTCAGCCACAAGTTTTTTTTTTTTTTTTTTCCTTTTTGGTGCTTTTAGACAGAGTCTCACTATTCAGCCCTGACTAGTCTGGAACTCAGTATACGGACTAAGTTGGCCTTGATCTTACAGAGATTCGAGGGCTGGGATTGAAGTCATGCACCACCACACCTACCAGCTACAAGATCTTAAACTCCTTGAAACAAATTAACTTTCATTCCTCACTCTGCATTAGATGGTAAGAACATACAACACAGACTACACAATGCTGAAGGAACCTGCTGTATATTCTTCTCTGTATGACCTTCACCAAATCCATATGTTTATAAAGTAGCTGACATGGTTTAACTTAAAGGATTTAAGGGGATTCAATGTGTGGTTTAAATATGTTACTTTAAATTCAATGCTGATCCATCTGTCTGGATCTGATCCTGGGGTGGAGAGGTGATGCAGAGACCCCCCCTCCTGACTCCATAGCAGGCTTGAGAGTCACCTGTGAGGTGAAGTCGTGCTGCTGTAGCTGCCTCCCTTCACGTAGGTCCCAGGACCTGACTGTGTTGTCCAAACCGCCTGTCCAGAGCTTGGTGCCATCATTAGAAATGTCAATACAGCTGGCTCCATCTGTGTGGCCCTGGAATTGCCTGATAAAACAAACCAGATTGAATAATGATTTCCTGCCAGTGCTTAAGGTAAACACTGTTGTGTTGTTAGTTTTGGACTCATTGTGTGTCATCACATGGTGATGTTGGTGTGCAAGATCAAACTAACCGTCCCCCAGGAGCACAGGAAACTGCACCTGCAAGCTTTGTTTCTTTTTTCATGATTCAAGGCCTAACAAATGGAATGCTATTTGGGGTTGCTACCTAGAAGTCAAGTATGTTTCCAGAGTTTCTCTGATAAATCCATCTAGTAAAAATCCTATCAGGTTTGGAAAAGTGTTTAAGTACTAAAAGACAATAAAGACAAATGCACAAAACCTAAGTACTTTGCTTAAGGAAAGATAAAGTCCTGGCCAGGTGTGCTGGCACATGGCTTTAATCCCTGCACTTAATAGGCAGAGACAGACAGGCCTCTGTGAGTTCTAGGCCAGCCTAATCTACATACCGAGTTCCAGATCAACCAGGGTTACATAGTAAGACCCTGTCTCAAAAAAAAACAAATAAAACTAAAAAAGATAAAGTCATGTCCTTCAGTGGTCAAGGCTTAAGTTCATGAGAAAGAGGTTCTAAGAACCTACTTGTTCAGGAGAGAATAGATAGGACAGTACCCTTTCTGGCAACACAGCGTGAGCTCACCTATGTACTCAACCTTGCTTTCTGAGTCAGAAAGGGTGCTGCATTAGGAAATGTGACTCCCAGAGACCAAAGGTTAGGCAGACCCAACTCCCAGCAAATGGCTTTCCTTATCAGGGACCACTGTGCGGCATTCAGAGAGTACCATTTGAAACAACCAGGCATCTGGGACTGTTCTTAGCCCAAACAGTACTTCATGAGGGGAGAGAGCAGGTCAGCCTGGCAACAGGGAGAACAATATGAGCACAGAGAGGCTAGGGGTGGGGGAAGGGTTACACACATGCAATGCTATCACAAACTTGACTGTACTGAGCATGGAGTGACCAGAGACTGCCACTGTCAGGACCCAGCAAGTGAGTATTTAGGAATTTCAATACCAAGAAGGATTTTTCTTTCTCATCCTCCCCCCATACCTTATTATTCCCAGTGTCAAGTTTAGAATTTAAAAGTACAGGGAAGAAAAAAAAAAATTACCACTACTGATTCAGTTATCCATTAAGACAGAACCATCACTTCAGAAGTTTTCCTTTCACAAGCTATCCTGAAGATCCTTACTTGAGATCCTGTCCCAGCTAATCGTCTCTTCTCACATTCTGTTTTCCCTACTGTGGCCAAGCATTTGAAACAAGGCCAGTAAGGCCCCTCCATGATCAGCCAGGGCTGAAGAAGTTCCTGTGGTTCCCTTTCTTCTCCCCCTCTTCAAACAAAGATGGCCACTGTTCCCTTTACCATGACTTCTTGTGACCTCTTCAACTCAGGGAATGTTTATTTCTTTGTTTAAAACATCTTTCCCTGAAGACTAACAGCAGAGATGGGTACTTCTCCATCCTTCTACCATCCAAGCACATCTCAGTGTGACTGCAAAGCTGTTAATTATTGAACACATTCTCATATACAGCTATCAAATAGAGCAGTCACTGGCCACACATAGCCAGTTCAAACCAAGAAGAGACCTTTAAAGTGCCACCTCCCCCCCATCTGATCAGAGCTTACTCCAGGGAGCTGGCACACAGCAGGAGCAGGATCCCTTATCTGCCACGTCTGAACATAGGACTAGGGCAAAATAAATTCTCTGTGCCTCAGGATCACTGTCAATAAAAAGTGTAAAGAACAGCAATACAGATAGCTCTGAACTTAAATGCTCCCATCTCCACCTCTCAAATGCAGGGTTTACAGCTATTGGGCACCATATATGACTTAAATGCTGACTTTAAAATATACTTTTCTGGAATACCTCACCTCTGATATCAACAATGAATGGAGCCAGTCTAACTATTTAGGAGCAGGGAGACTCTAGAAAGCATGACAGAGTCCCAGGTGTTCCTAAGTGGAACAACCCTCTCAATTAGCTTCTGAGAAACAGAGATATTTTAAAACCATTTTGTAGTTTCAATTCATGGAAGTTTGTTTTAATATTTTTTTGTTGGCGTCTTGAATCAGTAAATTTTCATTTGCACAAACACACCTATAGCCAAGTCCAAATCACAAAGAAATGAGACCCTTTGTACTGTTATTCAATCCACATTATATGCCATCCCTTAACAAAGCCACACCTGGCATCTCAATGTGGACCAAGAGTAGGGAATACAAAAGAGAAAAGGTATTGATGACACTGACACATACCAAGACTGCACACCTTAACCTCAGCTGGCTACAGAGCTTGTCTTTGCATCTAATTCCACATTTGACAAACAACAGGTTCTTAAAAGACAGTCAGAGTGCTCAGAGGCAACCTCAAAAGTAGAGGAAAGAGACCTCCCTCAAGGGAACCTCCCATAGAAGGGGCCCTGTACTTACCTCACCAGGGTCTGGTTGTGCAGGTCCCACACTGCAATGTTGCCATCACTGCAGCATGAGAAGCAGACCTTGGAGTCAGGGCTGATGGCCAGAGCATAGCAGGCTGGGGCTGAGGACGTCAGCTCAGCCTTGATGCGTGGGGTGGGAGCTGCCAGGTCCCAGATAGACAAAGTACTGGCTTCCCCTCCTACTATGAGAGTACAGCCATCAGGTAGCAATTTACAGGAGCGGATGTAGTTATCTCTATTCTGTGAAATAACAGAATGCAATCACTGTAGTGCACTGCCAATTGCTAATACTGCCAATTCTTAAATGCTGCCCTGGTTTTTAACTTCAAAAGTGGCATTTCATGGGCACTCCATTCTGCAGGAAAGATCGGGGTCCAAGAACAATTGTCTTCTTCAAAGCAATAAATAAAACAAACTCATAGGATTATTATGTCTAGAAGTCTATACTAACACCCATTTCTTGCCGAGTGTGGTGGCATATGCCTTTAATTCCAGCATTTGGTATTACAGGCAGATGGATCTCTGTGACATCAAGCCCAACCTAGTCTATATAGCAAGTTTCAGGCCAGCTGAGGTTACTAAGGAGATTCTGTCTCAAACAAAACAAAAAAATACTGTTCCTGATTGTTCAGATATCCTTGAAGGCATCTAGGTGGAAGGTGTGTGTGTCTCTGTGTGTGTATGTGTATACTCCTTTCTCTGTGAGGAGTACTCCAAACATCTCTGTCATTTATCATTTTGACAGTGCAGACCCATTGGACATGTCTGGTTTTCATTACTCTTGACACTGTCCACTGTACACAGATTCATTACCATCTAAGGCTTTACTTTAGCAGAGCACCTTTCTCAGCTTTTAGCATGGCTGTTGTCCTATGGAACCCTCTGGTGCAAAGGCCAAAGAAACTGATAAGAGAAGGTAAATCCCCATCAAAGCCAACAGATGGAGAAGGGGAGAAAAAGGGTGGAACTGATAAGATCCACCTGAGGAAGAAATGAAGTCCATCCTCCCACTGGTACTCCAAAAGCAGGGGCCTGCAAAGATCAGAGGAACTTTACACACACAGACACCTACTGCTGTAGAAGAGTGGGCTACATTTAAGTACGAATTTCATTAAAGGATACTCCGCCTCCTCCTTTCTTTCAGAGACAGAGACTCACTATGTATCAAGAGTGGCCTCAGACTAGAGAGATTACGGTTTTTATCACTGAGTGCTGGAAGTACAGTGTGCTATAATAGGCTTTATTTTTAAATTATTTGATTAAAAACCCAAACCAAAACAAAACAAATCCCTAATGACTACTTGCCTCCCTCCCCTGTCAAGTCTTTACATCTAAAAGTTCTGCCCCTTTGTTTTCTGGGTACTCTCTAGAATTTTCAAATCTTCCAGGCAGGCTGCTAAAGGCCCAGATTAGGGCATGTCCTAGTGTGTTACTGTATCCCTAAAGAAGCAAATAAGTGTCCTTGGATTTTTGGAGTGGGTAGCCTGGTACCCTGAGACAATTCTTCCTGTTCTTATCTTACTGATTGCTGCCCTGGCACTCTGTGGTGTGATCCTTAACTGTTCTTAAAGCTAGGGTAGGAAGGCCCAACCAGCTCTCTAACCTCTGTTTCATCACCAAGCTACTTCAGAAAGGGAAAGGTATTGAACAGCTAACACAGAAATAGGGGGTGGGGGTGGAGGGGGGATGTTCTGATTTCCTCCCAATGGACATGAGGCCCAGGCCCTAGACCCAGGAGCAATGACCCTAACCCTTGACTCCTGCTCACTCACCAGACAGTCCAGCTGAGAGACAGGGCTCTTGTTGCCAGGGTGGCTGATGTCCCAGACCTTGACGCAGCCCTTGCCGCCTGTGTACACATGCCTTGTGGGGTTGCTGATAGTTACTGCACACACCACCTCCCCGTGGTTGAGGGTATTGATCTGGCGAGCATGTCGAGGAATCCCGGGTCCAATAAGCGCATCGGGGGGGAAGGGAACAGGCTGCATCTGGCCATCTGCAGTGACATGGAAGGAGTATGCACTTGGGAGAGAAAAGAAAATATACGTATCATAAAGGGGTGAGTTATGACCCAGGAGATGAAGAAGGGCAAAGATTCCTTGCAATGGTTTCTTCTTCTGAAATCAATACAGGCAGAAATACTTACCTTTGGAAAACACTGAAATTTATACACAAGCTATTTTAGAACACACAAAAACACACCTATATTGAACTCCATTTTAAATATTTTTAGTTGTGAGCCTAAGCCTTCCTTTAACAGCTATGTCAGCTTTCCAATCCTACTTTAAATATTTTCAATGCACAAAAATTAGTCTCGGGCAGCCCTTTTAGTCTACAAGGTGACTTTGATCTTAGTTCCACACTTCTGTGTCCACAACAAAATTCAACAAGTGAACAAGAGCTTTTTATTTCTTCCCATGGATTAATTATTTGACTTCCAAGAGCTGGGTATCATGACATGTACACTCAGTAAAGACACTTTGGAGAAGACAGAATATTTCCATTCAGTGTTCCATATACCAGGCTAGAGAGCACTTTTCCCCTTCATCACTGAATCTAGAAGCTGAAGCAAAGGCATAAAGGAAGAAACATGATTTCCTCCTTCCTGCAACCTCCTAAGAATGAGCCCTTTCTGGAATCTGTCCTTGACACTGACATATATAATGAATAATGAATAATTAACACAGAGCTTAAATTTTTATGCTAGTAAATCAAACTGTGTAAAATAACTTGGCACAAAATTGAAAATTGATACCTGACATCAAGTCTTTATTAACCTGCACTAAAGGTGCACATTTGTTAGCCTAGAAATAAAATACAGACTATTATGTCCCTCTGTAGACACAAAATATCGAATAAATAAAGACTGAAAATTCTCTTTTCCACCAAAGGAAAAGATCAGATATGTCAATTATCTTCTGAAAAACCAGTTCAGCAACTTACGGAAAATGACCATTTGGCCCAAATTTTTAATGCCACTGTTTTAGTCTCCACAATGTCAGAGATGGAATGGCGCATTCTGGCTTTCCTAATTTCCCTTTGTATTACTTGGGATCGAATCCAGGGCCTCAATACATGCTAGGCAAGCATTCTACTTATGAGCTGCATCTTTAGCTCTTTATTTTTATTTTGAGACAGAGTCCCACTAAGTCGTCTAGGATGGCCTTGACTTGCCATGCTCCTGTCTCATCCTCCCAGTGAGCTTGAATAACAAGCATGTACCACCAGGCCTGTCAATCAGATGACTCAATTTAAGAACTGAGCCACAGGATGGGAAGCATGTAGAATGTTGTAGGAGATACATGTGTATATAAAAATACATCAGGCCCTGGGTTCTCAATCCTCTAAATCTTACAGTATTTTTCAATCCAACAAAATCCTGTGTTTTTATCTATCTATCTATATCTATCTATCTATCTATCTATCTATCTATCTAATCTATCTATCTGCATGCATTTTAAAGTTATTTGAACAGGAATCTATGCTACTTAATATGTGGATATTGGGAGTTTCAGCCAAATAGCACTTTGTTGTCCTTGAATACAAGGCCATCAAAGTACAGGACTCTATTATTTCTGTCCTACAAGAATTCTGGATTTCAAATAATTCTGGTAAGACAAAATTCAATGAAGCAAGTTATGTGACAGTCTATTTCATTTCTGTTGCTGTAATAAATACTCTGGCAACAAGCAACACAGGAGAGGAAGGGCTTACTTGCCTTACAGTTCCAGGTTACAGTTCCAAGCTAGAGGGAAGTCAAGGCAGGAACTTAAAAGCATCACACACACAGTCAAGAGCGAGAGAAAATAACTGCAGGATCCTTGTTCACTTGTTTGCTCTTGGTTAGTTTTCTCCTCTTATACTTTTCAGGTCCTCCTGCCTAGGGGATGGTTCTGCCTACAAAGGGCTGGGTCCTACATGAATTAATAATCAAGACAATCTCCCTCAGACATCCCACAGGCCAATCTGATCTACATAATGCCTCATTAAGCCTCTCTTCCCAGGTGATTCCAGGTCTGTCTTGTGGATTATCAAGCACAATGACCCAAATGCCAGGCAACAAAACTTGGGGTGACGGTGGTGGGTGGGCAGTAAAGTAACAAATGAGTATTCAGTGATGCCAAAGAAACGGCAAACAAGTTCCCATAAAATAACAACTGGACCGTATCATTTTATAAGAACAAGGGCTTAAAGTGGAGAAAGAACCCGCCTATCAAAGTCTTTAGCTGCAAAAACAACAGCACAGGTGCCCGACCAGCAATTCCAAATCTTCAGTGGGAAGACATTTCTGTCTTACTTCATTGAGAACCCTGCTAATTAGAGCTAATGTTCCAGATTAATAAAAGATGTATAAAGTACAAATGGGAGCACTAGCTGCCTGCCAGTCTTTGAAGACCCTAACTCCCAGGTGTTTTTCTTTTAACAACCCACAAGGCCTGTGAACATCACAGAGGGCAATTTAAAACCTATTCACAGCTTCAGCAAACTGCTGCCTGAGCTGGGAACACCGGAAGCCTTCCCTGGCAAGCCCATACCAATGCTAAGGCACCACCCTGTGGTCTCAGCAAGTAAGGGATGCTCCTTCCTCAGTGCTGTAGAGCTTGATCTGAACATGAATAGTGAAAAAGTTGTGCACTCCCCTGCAGAGATCCACAGGGAGAAAAACAAGAGGGGCACCAAGAGCACTTGGATTGCTTCCCCTACAAAATCAGCAGGAACTTTGAACAGTCCTTCATGACAAAGTTAGAGATCCCCAAGAAAACCTACCTTCCCTAATGATTACGAAATTAGAATAACAACACCAAGCAGGAAGGGGACTTACCAAAAAAAAACAATGACTTACAAAAAAACTGTCTCTCTTCATCCCCAGAGGATAGATTTCTGACCCTGGTTGTTGCCACAAACAGCACACAAAGAAGAATCCTGCTTATACCCTAACTTTCCCTACACACATAATCTATGGTAAAATTTGACTTACAAATCAGCAAGAGATGAATAATGAAACAGAACAAGTATCACAAACCCTAATCACATCAGCAACATCACCACTCTTACACTTTGGGACCATTATTTGAGGACACAAGCATCACAATGTCACAGACTACAAAAATAGTTGGTCAGAACTGATATGGCACTACTTAAAATGCAGAATCAGGGGTGGCTGGGTTCCAAGGCAGCCTAGGCAACACGGTGAAACTCCTGTACATGCTCTGTGTATACAGAGTGGACCAAACAACAGAGGGTTAATTAGTTCACTACATGAAATGAGCAATCCCATTCTCAGAATGGCACAGATTTAGAATCTACTGTTATTATACCACACCACAACACAGAAAAAGAAATAAAACCTAATTGTTCATTTGTGTACTTATTATTTTCAGATTGCCTTTGACCATAGGTACATTCAGTAGATAAAGAAGGAATTTTTATCTATAAATATCCATTGAACCTGAATTCAAAATAAGGCCAGATGCAAGAATGCATTTAGCCTGGCTGCACTGACACAGCTCAGAAACAGGCAAAATTTATTAGGCATGGCCATGAGTGGCTAACCTCATGGCAGAAGGGATGAGCAGGCTTTGTAAGATCAGGATTCGAGAGACAAGCAGAAATGGACCAGAGACTCTGCAGGGAGTTTAACATGACTGGTTTATTAAGGGCTGGACCCCTCATCTTGGGCTCTGGGACCAGGCTGGTGTGCCTGGTCTAGCTTCTCCAGATCTAGATGGAGAGAGCGAGAAGACCTGCTCTGGGAGGATGGGAACAGCTAACCCTTTTGGGAGAGCGTGTTGTTAGCCCTGCCCAGCTGGTCAGTAGGCAGGAATCTTATCTATTCAAGAAATTGTAAAAGTCAGTCCCCTTTTTGCAGGTATTTGTGAATTCTGGTTGTTTGGCTGGAGTTGCCAAGGTGTCTGCTGGGAGGAGGGAGGGTCCTTCAGTCACATCTTACAGGCTTCTAGAGCAAAAGGTCCTTTTTGCTCCTTAATACAAGGGCTGTTTATAAGAGTGGGTGCCAACGTGAAAAAGACAATACACACGCCACATACACTGTTACTCCTGTGTTCCATCACCAAAATTATAATTCAACAGAGAACCCTAACTTCCAGCTCACCAAGTGTGTATGGTCTTATTGATGAGGTAGCCTACAGTCCTCTGCATTGCTTCCTTATCCACAAGGCAGAAACAGCAGTAACATTTAAAGGCAGCCTTTCACTGAGGTGATAGGTTGAGAGGATTAAGACACAGTACTGAACACCACAATGTATCTCCAGGAAATAGTGATGTTGTTAATGAACTGTGAGCATAAGGGCCAATGAGGTACTATTAAATATCCTACCAGTGGGCAAGTGTAAACATGAAGGGATGAAGAAAAGGAAGAAGATGCAGGGAGGATAATTAGGCAAGTAGGAAGTCAGTGAGGAGGTTAGGAAAATCACAAAACCAAACAGAAAGCATGTCCACAGAGGAAGGAAGAACACTAGTGGCAAACTGAATCAGAAACCGAATGTTCCCTGACTACTGCGCTCCACTAAGTCCATCCACATGAAGGGACCCTTGCTCTGAGCCCTATCCCCCTTAGCCTTCTGGTCAACTCCTGCACATCCACTCACTTCTAATTGTGAAATCAGGAGGCAGAACTGGAGAACCAAGAAGCCAGCCTACTGGATTTCCCAGATTTAAAAAAGCAAATTAAACCAACACCTGTTCAGAGCAAGAGAGTTTTCATTTACTAGGCAGAAGGTGAAGGTTTGGGGCCAAAAGAAAAGTCCCCAGGAGCAGTGGCTGGTAAATAAGACTGCACCCTTAGACAAATGACTGCTTTCCTGAGCAGACAGGCTCCTATTACCAAAGTTATGCTGTGTAATGCAGTCAAAGGAAAACAGGTGTTTACACACTTATTGGTCAGCTAGAAATAGATAGAACTGCAATGGCAGAGTCCAGCAAACAATAATGAAGTAGCAACCACAGAAATGAAAGCTATGGCTGACCACAACCTCAGTGTCCCAGGGCAGGGCACCAGCACTGATGTGAATGCTCTTGATGTAGTAACAGGTGTCAAAAATCAGATCACATCAAAAACCTTATCTCCAAGTTCTTTATGGCTTATGATGTCTCTTACAATTTAAATGCCAACTAGTCACCCTTCACATGACCCTAAACTCATCAGACAGCAAGCTATTCTCTAAAATACCACCCACTGTCACATCTCAAAGTTGCTCCAAATTACAGGCAGCTCTTCCCTTCTGCCTGTAACAGTAACCCCTTCTTCCAGGAATATATTTTCCTGCCACTCAGGTAGGACAATTCTTCTCCAGGGTCCAGGCTCTTTCTCTAAATCTTTGCTATAGCATTTATCATAGTGGACATTTCTATCTCTGCCATTCCGCAGCTTTTCAGTAACAGGTGGAATGTCTTCATTTGCAGGCAGAGTGTGGGTACTCAATCAGTGAAGCCCAACATGTTATCTATTGTTGCCTGATCACTTAAACCAAGACATGAAAGGTCATGACAGTGAAGAAAATAGACTGAAAACAAGGAAGCCAGAAGCTGTCCTCCCAACTGCCTGGGTCATGCAGTCAACAGCTTCTCTAAGTATTATCTAGCAGTCACATTAAATGTGGCAAAGAAGTGGCCAACTTTCCAAGGGATAAGCTGTTCCTAGAGATCTCAGACCACAGGATGACTGAGCAGCTGTGGTAACAGCAAAACCCATGGCCTTCCATAAATCAGCTAAATCTGGTAGACAGAAGGCCTTCCCAAAGCAAGTTTGGGCAGAAGCAATCGCAAGGCACAAGGAAGAAGCTCTATCCTATACCTGGGCCTTAGATAACACAAAGCACAAGAGCAAAGCAGAAAGAAACAGGCTGCAGTTTCACTTTATTCTTTAAGAATAAAGTGGGGAATTATTGAACTTATCTGGACCTTTTCTGTTTCTTTTCTTTCTTTTTTTGTTTTTAACATTTACTTATTTAATTATTGTATCTGTGTATATATGTGGGGGCCATATGCAAGCCATAGTGTCTGTAGAGGTCAGAGGACAGCTTGTAGAAGTCAGTTCTCTCCTTTCTACCATGTAGATCCTGGGAATTGAACTCAGGTTGTCAGGTTTGGTGGCAAGTGTCTTATAATCCACTGAACCATCTTTCCAGTCCTATTTCTCTATTTTTACTATATGCCTTGACAAAACTTAGCTTCTAAATAGGACCACCAAGGTGTGGAGTATATGAAGCCACATAAGAAAAGGCCCCAACAGAAGTGAGAATAACATCTGTCCAATTTTGGGTTTGCATATTAGAGGAAGTAGCTCAGTGTCCCTTATAATTAAGAGACAAAAGGAAGTACCACAGAAAAAAGCTCTCAGGTACCAGGTGTTAGAACCAAACTCTAGTCCAGGTGAGGCCCAGAACAAATGGAGGCCCCTAATTTTACCTTACTAATCATGCAACACCCTCCGAAGATGAACAGGAGGCACTACCCTACATACAGGCCCCCAGAATCACTGTGGTTTATGGTTCATTACAGAGTTCAGGGGCAAGAGAGCTGGGGCTGCGTGCAACTAGCTCCTAAATACATGAGAATCCTCTAAATTATGATTTTGGAGGGTACTCTTAGCCTAGAAACAAATGAATAACGGGGCTGCGGGTAGAAGTGGTGTTACGAGGTATAAGAATATCACGACCTTACTAATCTAAGATTTCAAGAGATTTAAGGCCTTAAGTGTACAAATGTGCCTGCCTGTGGGCAAAATCTCCTATCACTGTAAGATTTATTTAAAAATTTTTAAGGTGCATTTCTTCATCATGACAAAATACTAACAGAAGCAATTTATAAGAAAAGAGATTTATTTGGTTTATTTTCAAAGCATATACTCCATCACAGCAAAGAAGGCACACAGCTGAACCTGGCTGGTTCATGCTTGCAGTGTGGGTTATTCACATGTTAGCAAATCAGGAAACAGAGACTTGAGGTCAGAACCAGAGGTGGGTTAGCCTTTGGGGCTCACCCCCTAAAGGCCTACTTCTGCTAAGGAGGATTCATGTCCCCAAAGTCCCAAGGCCTCCCCAGACAACACTACCACCTGGGGAACACGTGCTCAAAAATAACCCACGAAGGACAGCTCACATGCAAACCCTAGCAGAGTCTACACAATAACCACTGCATTTGCAGTTTTCCATTCGGGCATCTTAACATACCCCAGAATGAAAATGGGCAGATCAGTATACAATTCTTACCTTATTTAGAAGATGGCATTTCTGTATCAATGGAGAATTGTAGTCATTAAAGTTAAGCAGACAACTTGAAGGCATTGAGATGACAAACATCTTTTGTTGAGTTGAATATCCTTCTATTTTCTTTTTTTAATAGTGCATAGCTAGAGAGATAACTCAGGGGTTAAGAGCACTGGCTATTCTTGCAGAATCAGGGTTCTCCTCCCAGCACCCACATGGTAGCTAACAACCATCCAAAACTCCAGTTCCAGGGGATCTGACACCCTCTTCTGGCCTCTGCAGGCACTGTACACACACAAGGTACACACATATATATATATGCATATATATATTATATATAATATATATATATATATATTATACAGGCAAAACATTCATATGCATAAAATAAAAATAAGAAGTAAATCAAAAACATTTACAGAGAGGGGCTGGAAAATGTTCAATGGTTAAAAGTGCTTCCCAGTACCCATATGGCAGCCCACAATTGTCTGTATGCAACTCCAGTTCAGGGGATTCAAAGCTCTTTCCCGACCTCTGTGGGAACTGTATGCACTTGGTCCACATACAAACAAGCAAATACTGATACATGTTTCTTAAAAAAAGTCAAAAAAAGGACAAATACAACACTTCTGAAAATGTTATGTAAAAGAATGACTAGCAGAGAAAATAAGAAGTTGCTAAAGAGGAGGTTGTCCAGGCAGAATTCAAATTCTAAAAACTGTGAAACATTACCAGACTTCTAAAGATGCTGGGGCACGAAAGAGGCTGCTATACAACTATACAAGACCAAGACATGAGCTATGATTACTAGAAGAAACATGAAAAATGACTACTTTCAAGTTTAATTTAAAAATTCTAGCAAAAGAACAAACCTCCTAGAGACAAACTTTACAAGAAATATACAAGCTACATTTATGCCTTATAAACTCAGTGATTTCTAGAGTAAAGAGGAAAAGATGTTCAGAGAGGGACAACTATAGCTAGACATCAAAGAGAGGCTTTGAAGAAATCAGAACACTCAAGAGTAGAAAATCAGAAGCTAAACTAAAACCCACAGAGCACAGACTGTGTTTATCATGCAACAGACTATAAAAACCTCATCATTGTGATAGTTGATTTTATGGCCCAGGCTAGGAAATGCCCAGACGGTTAGGAAACATTCAGGCTGGGCCTGAGAGTGTGCATCTGGAAGAGATTAACATCTCAACAGGTGGACAGAATTTTTTTCAAAATCCAGCCTCATGAACAGAACAAAGGTAAGTAACACTGGGCATTGTCAAACTCACCTAGGGACTAAAACAGGTCAGAAAAGGTTAAGAGACAGGTTATTAATTCACTCTCTGCTAGAACTGGGACATCACTTGCTCTCAGGACACCAGTACTCTTGGTTCTCAGAGAATCAGACTTGGAATGGAATTCTTGTCACCACTGGCCCTGATAATAGTCACCCAATCTCTCAGAATGGCCTAATCAGCTTTCCTTGAGGCATCAGTTTATAAGTGGCAGGCCATGATGGATTTCATGAGTCAATTCTTCCAAGGAAGTTACTTTTCTACCTACCATATATTAGTGCTTTTTTTTTTTCCCTGAAGAATCCTAACACAAACATACTAAAATTGGAAAAGAACTGGGTTTTAAAATCTACTAACTAAGCCAAGCCAGCTGTGGAATCCAGGCTGGTCAACAGTTAAAGCAGAGAGAAAAGATGTGGTGGGAAGTCCTTGGTGGGAAGCCATGGCACCAAACCACTGTCTGCCTACAATCTGCCACAGAACCCATTATCCTAAAGTGATTTGATTCAAGTGGCAGTTAAGACTTTCTTTTCCCTTTAGGCTCTATATGCAAAAGGGTACTTTAGACAATGTATCTAAGCTCTAAGCAAGTGGACAGATTTCTGAATTACATGTCTGGCCTTCAAACACAGGGTAAAGGAACCTGAAGTAACCTAGAATCTGAAGCCCAACTATCATTACTCTGAATTACTACTGACCCCAGAGTGCTAATCATCTGGTGGGGAGATGTCCTGAGGGATTTATTTACAGGGAGAAAAGAAGTACTTCAGGGGAAAAAAAAAATCTAAACTTTAAAATTTCTCTTCCAAGGATACTCAAAAACTTCCTACAACTAGAAACACATTCACATTATGCTGAATGCATAATATCAATTATAACTTGTCTTGAGGGTTTAGAAACAAAGTTAGGAGTTCCTCTTACAAACCATCTCTATTTAATATTCAAGTGTAAAAACTATCAATTTCCCTTCAAAGAGGATGAATCAGAGGTCTTTCACTATCCTGGGTTAATCTCCTGCCTATTCATGCAAGGAACAATTGTTTACTGTACATCTCTGTACAAGGGACAAAGAAGTTTCAGTATCTTCAGTTCAATTTGGAGGAGACAGAAACATGACTTGTATACATCAATATAATCCAAAGGTCAAAGTGTGCCATAGATGGACCAGAAAGAGATTCTGTGTGGAAAGGTAACCAAAGGCTCCAGAAAAAGCACCAGAGGAGGCACTTGATGGATGGAAAGCACTATAATAGAGCTATGATCTTGATGAGTGTCCCCTAAAGGCTGGAATTTTTAGAAGATGAAGCCTAGTGGGAGGAGGTCAGGTTTCAAGTGTTATGACTTTGTTTCCTGCAATCCATGAAGTAACTTGCTCTACCACACATTCTCCACCATGCGTAGAAACCAACAGGGCCAAATACCCAGGCCCCCCAAACTGTTAGCCAAAGTGAACCTTTCCTCTTTTTAAGCTCAGTATCTCAGGTACTTCATTACATAATGAACCACTGGCTAACACAAAGGGGAAAAGGTGAAGAATAGAAAGAAAGGAAACACCAGTTTAAATGAGATGAGGTTATTCTTTTTTATCAGCACCAGGTGCAAAGACACGAGGCTGTAGTGATGACACAACCACAAACCACATCAGTTTGCACTGGACAGGGAAGAGCTCTGGGAAACTAAGTGCTCTGCAATATGAATAAACTGACAGTGGATTTGGGTGAGAAAAAGAGAAAAATCTGAGTTCTTAATGGTAAACGTAAGAAAAAGGAAAAGATTCTAGCAAAGAGTAAAATGGGGTAAAAATGCCAGTTAAGGAAGTTAGGCCAAAATGTGAGAATAGATGTCAGACAGAAAAGAATCACATCTTTAACAAAGATGTCAAGAGGCACAGGAATCAGCAGGACATAGGGAAGGAAAAGACTAATTGAAAAGTTCTTGAGATTTCAGGTCACATCAACATCAGAAAGAAGCAAGGATAGCAGGGTACAGGGTATAAACCAGACTGCTCTGTCCCACTGTAACAAAAGCAACAGGTGTCGAGTCTTCACACACTGGACCCTTCTTCACCCAAAGGTCCACTCTCTTCCCCTATGTGTTCATGTAGCTCTAAAAGTCCTTCCTTAGGGAATGCCCTTGGCATTCTTCAATTGGATCAGCGCCTCGGCCTTTATCCTTTTCTTTTTTTCAGTGTCTCCCTCCGTCATAGTGCTAGCCTCAAACTCACAGTGAACTTCCTGTCTGTTTCTCAAGTGTTGGAATTATTACATCTATGAGCCATCTCATCTAGCTGAGCTCCTATCTTATGCATTCACAGAACATTGTAGCCATAATTCCTACAACTACTGTAATTCTACATATTTATGATTATTTGATTATTATTATTTACCTAAAGAAGCTTAGGATATGCTTTCCCAAATATGCTTCTTGGACAAACTATTTTGAGCTAAAGGCAGAGAAAAAGGAGAAAGGACATCCTACTTTCTCCCATAAAAACAAGTCCTAAAACTTGCCACTCTGTACCTTATCAACAAAGTCTAGGAATCAGCACTGAAACTGATCAAAATAACCCTTTTCTTCCACTCATTTTCCCAATACCACTTAGTTATTGCCCCATAACTGACTGCCTCTAATCCAAACTCCTATCTCTTGTCATTGTTTCCTTGTATACTGAAATGACAAAACTCACTCCATTTTCTTTTGGCTGCTGCAACGCTCCTACCCCCCCACACTACTGTAGCCAGCAGACCAAACCAATCCCATTGTTTCCACAATACTGGGAAACATACAAATGGGCAGCATGTAGTCTCCCAGTATCTCCATGAACTCCACAGTTTCTGCAATTCTAAGAAACTTTTTTACCTAAATGAAACTTTTTGGTAACTGAAAACTTTAAGTGACCAGCCCCTGGTCTGGTATAACTATGGTGATCTGATGTAACTATGGTTATTGGCTTTGTACCCGGCATGATGTAATAATTGTGGTTGCAGTTTTATAAACTCCACTCTGCCTCTCCTCAGGGTTGGGAGTTCTTTTGGGTGCTAGCCCCCACGACTGCTGGCTTATAAATATAACTTAAAATTCGACCATTTGACATTCCTCTGTGCCTCACACTCAGTATTACATATACAATGTCTAAGAGCTCTGTTTGGTTACTTCTTTGCATTTTTATTTTTTTTGTGAGGACTCCCAAGTACAAATAAAATTTTACTAGAACTTATGTGGTACTCTTCTATTAACTGTTTTATGCCGGTTTAATTCCTAAGATCATGGGCAGACTCTATAAGAAGGCAGGGGAGAGGCAGGGGAGAGATGATTCCTCCCGAACATACATTTCCTAGGCTCTGAGCGCCCGTTCAAGATCCTCTCTCTAGCCAGAGAGTAAGTCTCCATGAAAACTGTGGGAGATGCATGGGAAGGAACCTGGTCAAGAGGTATGGGCATCTCAAACTGCACCCTCTAGGACAGCACAAAAGCAATGGGTAAACAGGCCATATGGTGGGTGGGGATTCTGAGCATGCCAACAGAACAACAGATTAGCAGCACATCATGGCCTGGGCGTGAAGGGCAAAAAGGATAAGGATTGAAGAGATGAAGTTCAGAGAACTGAATTACAGCTCAAGGACTAGAAGAGTTTCCATATCCCCAAGCATCCTGCCTTTGAATATGTGTGCTCAGAGGTATGCTGCTATGTACAGAGGTAAGCACAGCGGACTTGAAGCACACATACACATTTATGATACCTGGATGAGAAGGCACCCTTCGTAGAGCTGTACTATGTAGAGGCACTCATCTATGTGTGCACTAGTCCTTTACCTCTTGTTCTATATATAATCTGGGTATCCCTCCCCTTGGACCCTGGTACATCCATTCCTTCCTGCACAAGTTTTAGCTTCATGCACATGCCTCATCCTAAGGAAATTGTTCATTTGTTTATGTGTTTGCCTATCACCTAGTTCTCTACCAGCATTTACCAGAAATTTAACTCTTACTGATACTTGTTCTTTTAATGACCATACTGTCATGCCCCCAAAGCAGGTAACACAGGGAGAGTCCTCTTCCTGGAGCCAATCCTTAGTCAGCACAACACTTCAAACATGGTAATGCTATGAGGCTGTAGATAGTCACCCTGCCTCCAGCGATCCCACCCAACACTCTTTCAGTTGGTCTTTCTAAAAGAAATATTTGTATAACCTTTATACCTTGTTCATCCTACACTATACATATTGATTTGCCTTCATTTCTCTTAAGTGCCTTAAATCAGTCCTACTCAAAATGTGGTCTATAAACATTTGCTACTGTCTGCTACAAATGAGCACAGTCACCAGGGATAAACATCTGAAGATCCGTACACAACAACCAGTTTTTTATTTTATGATTGCTTAAAACAACAACAACAAAAAAAAAAACAAAAAAAACAGGACGTTGATTTGTGTCTTTTCCTCAAAATTCACTTTAATCTGTTTCAAAAATAACATTATTTTCAGGTTCAAAAGACCATTTAAGAGCACTAGCAAAGGACCTGTGTTCAGCACCCACATGGTGGCTCACCACCATCCAAACCTCCAGCTCCAGAGGATTTGACACCCTTCTGACTTCCAAGGGCATCAGGCATGCATGTGGTACACATACATACATAAAGGCAAACTACTGATACATACACACATACACACACACATACACACAAATCTCTGAGAAGCAGTGAAACAATGTTACATCATAAAAGCTAACAACAAATTATCTAGAGAGATTAAAAGACACATTAGGTCTTTACAATGCAATACTGTTTCTCTTGTTTCTACCAATGTTATAATTCTATCTCAGAGCTGCTGTTTTAGTGGTTGTTGAGACAGGGTTGTGTTATACAGCCCAGGATGGCCTCAAAATTGTAATCCTCCTGCCTCTGTCTCCTGGATGTTAGGACTAAAGCATTTATCACTAGCCCTGATATTAACACAGCTTTGAACACACACAAAAAAATATAAGGTATTCACAAGCCAAGAAAGGACTTGTCAGCTGTGATTAGAATATCACTGTGTTCTGCTTCAAAGCATTATGTGTGAGTGGACATACACAGACACCTGCATACAACTATAAGCAAACAAAAGCATGCATATACAGTATTAAAATTAGGGTATACAGAAAGCATACACAGAACATTAGCTTCAACAGCCAAATTGTAGCTCATAGTCCTTCTTAGCACACTACCACCTGTCTTTCACATCATGCTCAGAACACATGATAAAAGGTGAAGGCAACCACTGAAGGCAAGAGTGGAACAAGACTAACTGGAGGTCTAAGATACACCTCCTCAGAGCCTTACATTCTTTTACAAAGTCTACATTTTCTAATCTTCTAGCCATCCCCCGCCCCCGTCACACACACACATACACCCCTATGTCAAGAGTATTTGCTGCAAGTAAACACTGACCTTCATATTTCAATTCTGCTTTGCATAAAACCTGAGAAATTCAGTAATTCTTTGAAATTGTACTTCTAACAACCAGTATCGCACACAAAGAGCAGGTGAGTTTTTGTTTGTTTTGGTAGGTCACTTAGAGTAACCAGCTAAGTGTCTCCACATTCTGAATTCTTTTGTACCTTTGACTGACTGATGTCTCTTCTTTCCCCATTATGGCTGCTCTGCTTTGGGTAAGTGTCATCTGGCAGAATAAAACAGTCAACAAAGCTGTAACTAGGGGTCATTTTTGGACACTGGCTTCCCAGAGGACCTACCTATCACCTCATTTGTACCAAACTAAAGAAAAGGTAGCACTGCGTAGGATGATTCTGGCAAGGCCAGGCAGGTCTCCGGCCTGCTGGCCTAGAACAAGCTAGAACCGATATTGAGCATGTGTGTGCAGTGAACACTTCCTGGGATCGAACCTGGGGCAGCTCTCAGGCTAGCAGCCATCCAGGACCAATGGGAACAATGAACTTCAGATCGTCAGGTGTTCAGGACCTACCAGAATGAAGTACGTCAAATAAAGACCTACCCTAAGCCTGACAAAAGTATAAATCCTGTTCCTTTCTAAAATTAAAGGAGATCGTGGTTCCACTGTCTCCCAGGGTCTGTGGCCTTGACTCTGTGCCTCCTTACTCCCTCCCCTGAGGGATCTGGCCATGCCAGCCAACACCTGGTGCCAATGGCAGCCAACAGCACTGTCTTGGGTAAACATTTCAAACATCTAATATTCCAAGTTTCTGACAGCTCACCTCCCCCAGCGCAGTACCAGTGAAATCTCTGGCAGCTACTCTCCAGCCAAACATCAAGGCGGAGAACAGTTTTCTTCAGATGGTCAAGTGAAAAGGACCAATGACCTCCACTTATACCTCCCACCTTGTTCCCATCTCCAATCGCTTCTCTCCAGAAATAACTTAATACAGGAGATCACCATGGGAGAAGCCCAGAGGCATAATACTTACAAGTTACCTATTTATAGGCAAGTATTAACACTCCTTAAAGGTCTCCTTGGAAACACCCAAGCCTGTCCTCCCTTGGGAATTCTGGGCTGCCAACACCACTACTTCTGAAACAAATCAAAACCAGGGTATAAAGGTACTTACGGTTTCCCCCCAGGGATCCCTGCCAAGTTGGGAGGAATAGAAGGTACTCTCATGTGGGGAGGAGGATCAAAACCAACCTGGAATAAAAGTAAAGCATGGTAGACTCAGTTTACACAAGGTAGGTACTTTGAAAACATAGATGTCACATAAGAAATCCATATATCCCCAAGCAATAGAAATGGGAATAGTAACCAAGGCAAAGGAGACATACATACAACACGGCAACTCAGAGAACCATGTCTAAACATCACAAGACACGCTTCCTTTCTGTGAGGTAGAGGATTGTATGTGGAGCACTAGCCTCTCAAGGCAAGTATTTTCTAGACATTGGATGACTTGCCTCACCGAGCAAGTGCAGACCAGCCCAACACTGATCCTGTGGGCTAGATGGCCTGCCCTCAGCACCATTTGCTGTTGTATACTATCCTAGGCTATGATCCTCACGTGCTAATAGCAATCTTCAGCTGCAATAATAAAAAGTATATCCAGTGGCCAAAAATCTCTAGTGTTGCATGCCACTCATCAAAGCTGGTACTTACAGATTCACATATGCAGTAAATGTTTTATGCACCATGTTAACTAGTTCCTTTTCATACCAGATTATAAGAGGTAATGCCAGTTAAAGAGGTAGAGAAAAAAAATAATCACGATATATCTTAAATAGCCCATAGAAAAGATTCTCTGTCAATGGTATTTTATACTCTTTACTGATTCAATTTTAACCTTCAAATGCAGTTTTGTTATCTTCTAGATCAAAAACCGCCATTTTCAGTGGCATAAGGCTGACAAGAATACATGAAAGACTGGCTCTATGGGTTTAATAGCTGTCCATGATATCCACAAATCATTTATTTTACCAAAGCCAGGGTTTTAAAAGAACAAAAAGGCATGGAAAAAGAATGTTATGGCTTCTCAAATGTTTTTCCTAAGATGGAAAGAAAGGAAAACAGCTTAAGAAACCTTGAGAAAAACTGTATCACTTCAACACCTTCACATTGAAATTTTTATTTCAGTGGAAGAAAATCAGATATCTGTGAACCCCAAAGGAACTCCAAATATTGCCTTTTCATTTACAGTGAAACAAGAGGCATGTGGCCCTAGTTAATGAATCTGCATGCTAACCATGGCTGACAAGAGGAAGGCAAATGTGTCTTGAACAGTTGGAATCTTTGGTCTTTATTCCCGAAGCCTGGGGCTCCCTGCACCCCACTTACTGGGCAATGAGGTCATGCTTTCTCTGCCTACACACCCAGGGTACAGTCCAACGCCCTTCACCCCAGTCTGTGTACCCAGAGGCCCCTTACCCCAGCCCCACACATTCGGTCCTTTACCCCAAGACCCACAGCCCCTGGGCTGGCTGCTCCCTGGGGCACGCCAAAGCTGGTAACCTACCATTGGGGAGCGCCCATAGGCCACCACAGCTGCGGCAGCTGCAGCACTCATCTGTGGAGACATACTGTGCAGACCTGCATAGGCAGCACCAGGGCTGGTCAGCTCTCCATTCATGCCTGCGTGGGGCACCATGCCAAAGGGGGCTGGGTATGGGCCAGGCACCGCCAGGGGCGTCCTCAGGCCAGCTGCTGCAAGGAAGCATGCCACGTGTGACTGGACTGACCATCAGGCCAAACCTGACTGGCAATTTCAGTCACACGTTATGGTGATAGGGAGGGAGAAAAGGAAAGGTTCTAGGGGCTGGCTCATCCATATACATGGTCCATCCCTCCTAAGAACTGAGTTTTCTAGACAGAAAGCACAATCCCCACATTTTCTCATTGGAAAAGCAGTCATACCAGGAAGCCAGAAACATCAATCAATATCTTTGCACCAAATTCACAAAAGGCAAACCAAGGCACAGATGCTAAGTGTTTACCTGACTTAATCTCAAAAAAAGACTTTCTGGATAAAATTCAAGAATGCTCCTTCTCTCCAAATTTTCCACTCCCTGGATCCAATTCCAAATGAAAACCAAATCCTAAATTTATGCAAACCACAGCAAGGCTGTAGGAGGGGCATCCTGGTGCCTACTCCCCAGGGTTAGAGAGGGGCATCTGCTGTCTACCACCAGGGCTACAGGAGGCGCATCCTAGTATCCATTTCCCAGGGCCTTAGGAGGGGCATCCCCGGTGCCTGTTTCCCAGGGCTATAGGGATTGATATCCTGGCATCTAAGTCCTTTTGGAACTGGGTTATTACTTTTTAGCCTGTCCACTGAGGAAGATCAAATGGAAAGTGATGAGTGGCCTCATGGCTACAGTCTCAGTGAAACCCTCCCAACTGCCTCTGGTTCCTGAAGATGTGTCCTGAAAAGCAGCCAACCACAGGCAGCAAAACTACAGCCATTTTGGTCAACATTAGCAAAGCAGACACACAATGACAGTTTGTTAAGGAGGTTATGTTTTGAAAAATTATCAGAAATGTTACTGTAGTCCCTAGGGTTTGGATTATTTGGAAATAAAAGCAAAGCAGAATGTAAACAGTTAGAGACTTCTTAATGCAGCTGCTGAAACCTAAGGACAAACACCTGTCTCTTCCCATGCCTTTTTCAGGGGCAGGAAGGAAGGTAGCTGGCTATGTTTCGCATTCATGGGGGAAACTGCATCATAAGATTAACAAACACCTGAGCTGGGGATGAGAGAAGGAGAACACCAAAGAAGGGTGCTGTACCCGTTTGGTTGACAAGGGGGTCCATGGCTGGAGGTTTGCCGAGACCTGGACGGAGGCCTGGAGTAGCACTGGTGCCTGGCATTGGCATGTCGCTCCGTGGCGTCGGTGTGCTGGATTTCAGAACAGGCGTGCTGGCTTTTTCATGCTGGTATCATTAAACAAATTAAATGAATATTATTTTTAATCCAAGCCATATTACACAATTTATCATAACAGCAGCTGGGACACTGGGCACCTTCTAGCTACTCCTCAGCCAATTTTCATAAATCCACACAATGTTGACAGCATTAACTTGTGAGCAAGAAATGCTGACCTTTCCACTGCCTGCCAGATTAAAACTCAAGCAGGAGACACAGAGCATGATCATACTTCTTCCTCCCCAAATTTTATTTTAAAAAGAATTTTCCACCAGCTTGTGGACTTTGGCTCAATGCCAACTTAAAATGATGACCACACAGGGACTCTTCTTTCCTGGTGACTTGGAAAGGCCCACCTGGCCACCAAGAGTCTCTAAGAGGAAACCCTTCACCCAACTTTGCCTTTACACAGCCCAGAAATGGAGATTGATGGGGATGGACAGTGGAGCTGTTGGTTATTTGAAAAGCAAACCAGGATTTTAGAGGCAAAGCTTTACAACCACCCTTCCCACAGTACTTGAGACACAGCCTAGAAAGAATTATTCTTTGGAAGTAAGTGTAGCCACCTATTTGTCTACCTAGCCAAAGAGGATTTGCCAGTACAGCTAGGAAACGTAATACTGCCAAAGACCTTTACAACTTGAGGCAATGACAGGATTACAAGGGCATCTCTTGTCTCTCAAACCCTCCTATCCCAAGAACACAGCTCAAGCAGTTGTATAGCACAGAAAAAAGCATGAGCAACATGCCTATCTCTGGCCTAGGATTTGACAGGCTGAATGGTCTCAACAAGTTACTTAGGCTTGGCTTTCCTCCCTATGAGTAAAAGGATAATCTTGAGGCCACATAAAAGTTAGTCAGAGGACATTACCCTAAGAGAGAAGGGGTAATACACTCTATGAATTTTCTTCTCTCTCTCTCTGTCTCTGTCTCTTTTGTGAGACTATATTTCATGATGTCACACAGTCTGGCTTCTACCTCATGCTACAAAACTATTGCATTATGATAATGTTGCATCCACAGTTTGTTCAGTGAATAAATGATCACATGAATGGCTGTGAGGTGTTTACCAACACAGGTCCAGGTTTCTTATGTGCATAGCTATCCTGATGTGATTCCTAATGCTGAAATATGCTTTATGACATGCTCAGGCATGGTAGCTCAGGCAGCTTAAGACCTTGTCTCAAGACCCAAGAGAAGACAATTATATACCAACTGGTTAAGTTTCACAGAGCTCTGGGTCACAAACATCATATCCAAGGAAGAAACACGTTGAAGCTTGAACACTCAGGCAAGAGAGACAAATGTGAGACCAAAGGTAAACAGTGAATGGGGCAGAGCGAATTTTTTTTTTAACACAACCTTCAAGCAAGATTCCCAGTTCACATATATTACAGCATCTTAAGAGTTCACAAAGAAGACTCCACTGCTACCCAGGCAAAGTCAGATCCTACCTACCAGGCTCATTTCTTTGGATTTCAAGGAAGAAGAACTTCCAGAAGATGCTGTGGATGCAGGGCTGCCTGAAGCATCTTTCTTCAGCAGGCGGTTTTTGTCAATGCCATTTTCCCGGGGTGAATGTGTGGGACTTGCATGTGGAGAAGAAGGGTCCTCAACACAATGAGAAGTTTTCATGTTTTAGCTCAGAATAGACAAACTCTTCCATACTCTTTCAACTAAAGGGTAATACTAAGAATCTCTTAGATTGGGGGTAGGGGTGTCAGGCTTATCAAGGTCTCTATGATGAGCCAGATGGTAATTACAACACACGCAGGAAAACATCATGAATAAAGCAATCATGGGGCTGGAGAAATGGCTCAGTAGTTAACAACACAAAGTACTCTTATAGAGGACCCAGGTTCGGTTCCCAGCACCCACGTGGTGGCTAGCAAGTGTGATCTGTAACTCCCATTGCAGGGGATCTAACGACCTCTTCTGACCTCTGTGGGCATATCACGACAAGGGTGCACTTACATATACTCAGGCTATACTCACACACACATAAAAGTAATAAATAAAATATTTTTTAAAGAGAAAGCAATCATGTCCCTCTGGATGCCAAGTATTTTCTCTAGTCAAGCATTCAACATAAAAATAAAAAATGACTTTGGAAACATATTTTTCTTTCTGGCATTGGTAACAATCAAATCCAGTGCTATCTGTGCTGTTAGGCAAACAGTCTTCAACTGAGCTACATCTCCAATCCCCATTTTGTAAAAAGGAAATTAAAGTTTTAGTCACTTAAGGACTGCCCTATTCATAAATGGACACTAAGTTTTTGATATATGAAGGTGAGACAGATACTGTAGTTAATCATCATTAATTCACAACTGGGTTTTTCAATAGTACTCAAGATAAACCTTAACAAACAGCAGCGTTACCTCATTAGACACATCCACAACTAAGTTGTCATCACTTTTGTCACCATCACTATCCTGAAAAAAGAAGTGATAATGCAGTTTAGGAAAGGCTAAGAATGAGTTTTAAACCTAGTTATAGTTCTTTCTATGGTTCTTGATAGCAGAGAAGCTAAACACCTGCTCAGGCCACACTTCCAGGCTCCCATTCAGATTGACAGTCCTTAGATACCATACTACCTGTGTCTCCTCTAACCTGATGTATGCAAACCTACAGGCAGGAATTCTGCTGCAGAAGCAAGCTAGTTGCCCATTCATAATTTGCTGATAGAAGACACATTCTAAGGGCTTAACAAATGTCTTCAATAGTAGTATCTTTCTTATAATCTGAACTCTGGATCCCTTTATATCATAATTCTTTGTCTACTTGATTACAAAGCATTCAATTTCATATCATTGCTTTTATACATATCACTTTGAAAATACACAGCCAATTTGGGGCTTATACATAACTCATAATTACAGAGAGAAATTTACTTACACCATCTTCCCATAATGTTAACAGATATAACAGAAAACAAAAAGATCTAATTTCATAAAAGAACAAACTTGGGACTCATTATATAGCTCACTTGGTAGAGTGTGTGAGCGTGTACCATGTACAAAGCCCTGGGTCTGATTCCCAGCACTATGTAATACCAGGTGTGGTGTTGCACACCTGTAACACCAGCATTCAAGTGGTGATGATCTTAAGGTAAAGGTTATCCTTGGTTACATAATGAAATTAAGGTCAGTCTGGCTACTATGTTAGTGCTTATCTCAAAAATGGGGGTGGGGGGAAGCAGCTGAAGAAACAGCTTAATGGGTCACTTGAGTCACTTTTAATTCCAGAACTGGAGAGACTGAGAGAGGGGATTCCCTGGGGCATTCTGGCTGCACTAGCCACAATTTTCAAACTCCAGGTTCAAAGAGAGAACTACATCAATAAAACAAAAAGAGAAGCGACATCAAGGTAGATGCCCAATGTCAATTATCAATTTCAGGTCTGTACCTGAATACTCATGCACCTCATGCACCACACACACGAGAGAGAGAGAGAGAGAGAGAGAGAGAGGGGGGGGGGAGAATAGGCCTTTGTAACTTGAAATACTTTGGATGCTGGAAGAAATAAAGGCAGCAGTAGTTGGGGGGCACTGACATTATGTCTTCTCACGAACTATGAACTTTGGTTAATCAGATGAAACTTCAGAGTCTGGAAAAAGATTTAGAAACTGCTCAATCTCACTCCTACATCAAAGTTTGGAGAAGGGTGAAAAACATCTATTTTCTCAACCAAAAGCTTTACATACTTTAAAGAAATACAATGAACATTTGGAAAGACAACAATACAAAACAAAACAAAACAAAAAACCAAGAGATATCAATAGTTTGGGGCTCTTAAAGGGAATAGATCCCCAATTCCAATTTAGAATCATAGTAACTCACCAATTTTACTGACAACTGAGATATTAATAGCATCTGAGAACTATGAGTATGTGTAACTGCTACTATCCTTAATTGCCTTCTGTAGCCATAGCACAAACTGGAAAGTCTGTCCTCAACGCCAAATTCAGGCCTGAAATGTTTTTGTTTCGCCTGCTCCAACTATAGCACAGGTGTTCTGCATTTGGGAGGATTGTGTCATCTTCATCAATCAAGTTACAAGACATTTCTTGATCCCTGCTAGGAAGCACCATGAAGTTCACCAGCAACATAAAACAACAACTAATATGGAAGCCAAGGTAATCCCAAACTTAACAATCTATGGAAAAAAATACTTTCAAAGATAAAGAAAAAAAATAGTAATGAAACTTTGTTTTTCTTACTGAAGCTCAGAGAAACTTACCAATGTTCTCAGCTGTTAAGGACAGAAATGGTGAACAAGCATAAACTAAAAAGGCTTCCTTTTAGAATATGACTACAAAAATGACCACATAGTACATAAGGTGATATGGCTAAAAGTAGAATAGTTTATTACTATGGCATTCCTTTTTTCATATTTTTAAAATTTTATTTTATTTTTTATGTGTATGACTGTTATGCCTGCATGTACATGCACTTGTGCAGTGCAATGCCCAGGGAGGACAGAAGAGGGCATTGGATCCCCTAGAACTGGAGTTACAGATGGTTGTTAGCCACCAAGTGGGAGTTGGGATTTAAACCCAGGTCTTCTGCAGGAACAGCCAGTGTTCTTAACCACTTAGCCATCTCTCTAGCTCATGGCATTCTTTTTCAAAAAATATTTTATTTACTATTTTTATTTTTTGTGTATGAGTATACTGTCTGCATGTGCGTAAGTGCAACTATGTTGTACAATACCCATAGAAGTCAGAAGAGGGCATTGGAGTCACTGGAACTGGAGTTACACACGGGTTTTAGCTGCCATGTGGGTGCTGGGAATTGAGCCCAAGTCCTCTGCAAGAACAGAGAGCATTCTTAACTGCTGAGCCATCTCTCCAGCTTTATGGCATTCCCTTTTAATTTAGAAAAAATTTTCTTTTTTTATAGACATGAGGTCTATGTGTAACAATTTGATACATACATACAGTGTGATAATGACCAAATTAGAATACTTAGCATCCATTTGCACCCTCTTTAGCATTTCTCTGTTTGAGACCTCAAACTGCTTTCTTCTACTTCATAAAAAGGTATAACAGGTTGTAGTAAACAATACTGTTATTTTGTTGCAGAACACTGGAGTCTTTGTCCTAGTGAACTTCTTTATTACCTATTCCCTTCTTTTCAAACAACAGAGCTCTGAGGTAAGTCACTCTTGTCAGCTACAATTTAAACCTTAGCTTTGTGTACTGGACCTCTCTGCAAATATATACAGTAAACTTCTAAGGCTTCATCTCCCAGATCCTCCAACACAATCTCAACGTATCACTCCAGCCCCACCTAATCAGTGAGGTATATGTAGCACATCAGTTAACAAAATCATTAGGTCGGACTCCAGGTCCCTCACATAGATAAAAGAATAAGAAAACTGAGTATAAACGACCACCTTTGTGATCGCTAATATTTATTGTAACAAATGAAAGTGAATATATGCAGCTTCTGGGCAATAAACAGGGCAGGGTATTAAAGCCTGGGTGCCACTGAGGATAGCCAACGACTCTGGTTTCTTGGGATGTTTATCAAACCATGATACAAACTGTGGATTGATCTGAGGATGGCTGGAGAAATGCCAGTACCAAGAACAGGTTCAGGACTGAAATACATCATGGGTTTGGGAGTAAAGTATTTTGGATCCACACTAACACTAACTATGACCTTTCGAGGACATTGAAAAAGTTCTGGGCAAAAGGTGGGAGAGAAGGTTCAGTGGTTAAAAACATAGGTTGCTCTTGCAGAGAATCTATGTTCCATTCCCAACATCCACATGGCAGCAAACAACCATCTCTATTTCCAGTTCAAGAAGATCTGATGCCCTCTTCTGGCCTCTGTGGACATTGCACAATATAGGTAAACTTATAAGAAGGCAAAACACTCATACACATAAAATCAAAATAAAAATAATAAAATTTAAGAAAAAGCTTTGGGAAAGTTTCTTTATCTAAAAATAGAGAAAAATGTCACTTGACCAGTTGTAATAATAACTAAATAAAATGCTGGACATGGTAACGCATGCCTTTCATCCCAGCACTTAGGAAGCAGAGGCATCTCTGTGAGACTGAGGCCCCATCCTTGTTTCTGTAGTGAGTTCCAAGTGAGTTGCAGCAAGGGGAGACCCTGTCTTTAAAAAAAGAAAAAGAAAAAAGTCCTAAATGACTACATTAAATAATCTGTGACACAGCACAGGGTTCCTAGCACTCATCTGAGCTGATACATTCAAAATGCTACCTATTATTAGCTGAAGGCCGAGTAAGCCAGCAGGAAATAGAAGCCTTGTCTTGTGTCTAAACTTTCACATAGCTGCAGAGTAGAAAGTGCTAATTTCAAGGCCAAAAGGCAAGTGGCCCAATTCAGCCTGATATTTCCCCCATGCTAGGGCCTGAAGCCAAGGCCTAGCACATACTAGGAAAGTACTCTATCACAGAGCTACATCTGTAGCCTTCAGCCTTGCTTTTTGTTGGTGGTGGTAAATTTTTTTTTCTTTTTGAGACAGGGTCTCTCCCATAGCCCCAGCTGACCTGAAAGTACTATGCAGACCAGGCTTGCCTCAGTCTCACAGACAACCACCTGCTTCTGCCTCTAGAGTGCTGGAATTAAGGCATGGGCCCTTTGCTCAGCTCTTGTTTTCTTTGAAACAAGGTTTTTTTTAACATTGCAATCCTCTTGCTTTGGTCTCTAGGATTCAGGTATTACAGGCTTACATAACCATCCTGGTATCTTCATAGCCTCTTTATGAGTCTAAGCTCTAAAGAAGGGAAATAACACCCTAAAAGTTATGCTATTTACAGTATTAAGGGATGCAGAATTATCACAGAATCTTAAGAGTACACCATATACTCACTCATAAGAAAGGTAGAAAATAATCAATTATTATTGGAAGTCCTTTATTCACTTACATAGTGGCTAGAATCCTTATCTTCCACTTTTCTTTTTTTGATGTCACTGGAAAACTCTGGCCCATTTCTGCGTTTATCTGTGCCTCTTAGACTGTCAGAGACCAACAGGGAATTACTCTGCAAGACAAAAAATACTAATCAGAGGTCTCTCCCCATGCCTCTTTGTATGCATGAAAACCCAACCTGGAAGAAGTGTTTGGGAAATATGACACCAACAACCTTGCATTCCCTTTAAGTCCAGTGTCTACCATTTTTCTAGAACTTAAAAGGACCCGGAATCCAGGTTAAGCCCTGATGGGTTCTTCAGACCCTCCTTATTTAAAATGCTCTTCTATTCTATTTAGTTTTGGAAAAATGGGCACTTGCTGTTTATGTGCAGATCTGCTTTATATTTTTTCCTCACTGCAACTTCCTGGATGGTGAGGAATATAATCATGCTCTGAGAAAATTCTGAGGTTACTCTACTAGGCTTATTCTGTAACTATAAGCCATTGTGTGCCTCTCTCAAAAGGCACTGAGGATGAAGGTGAGATAAACAGCAAATCATATTTTCCATAATTTATTGTTGAAAATAAGATTTGGTGTTGCTAGTAATAGCACTGAAATTTAAGATCCAAAGAGGAAACCCCAACCAGTGAATCTTCAACAGCAGAAGCAGCATGCACATACAAAAGGAGAAACAAGGACTGACTGTTTCCACATACCACATAGGATACATTTATCAGCAGAAGATAAGTACAAACTGTTGACCCAGAGAAAATAGGCATTTTTGATATTTTGGGGTCACATGACATGATTTGACATCTCTTCAATCCCCACCTCCCCTCAAGCTAAAGCAGAACATGTTACAAAGAATTCTTTTAAAAGCAGGATTGGCATATGCAAGAGGGGCAATTTGTTCAGTGATGTGTTATTGCCTTGAACAATGATGAATGAACTGCAAAAACTCTCCTTCCAAGCCCCAGATAACCCCAATTTTCATCAAGATGCTTGAGAACTAAGGAGGGGGGGCTCCATGGTTACAATTATGTGACCCTTCTCTGCCTTATGTGACCTTTAAAATGGGAGTGGGGGACAAATTTTTAAATCAGTAGGACCACAATGCAACATTATATACAAGAAACAAATATTTTATGGTACTGTTTTTTAAGGCCTTGGTTTTCATTTCTTAGCAGCCAGAGGCAATTAGCCAGGTGGCTGGCTCCAAGTTCCCATGGAGAAAACGACCCTACTCTGAAAGTCTTGTGGGGCAGAGGGGAGTGACCAAAAGGCAATTTGAAGCCTCCTGCCCACTTTAGAGGTTGATTCTAAAGCAAGTGGAATTCTTTTATCCAAGACTGTTCAAGTGAAACAAATGTGTCAGGAGGCTTAGATGAAAGGTGGATGGACCCATACAATTCACTGTGGAGAAGCTCAAAGTAATGTCTTTATCACAGTGGTTGGGGCTGAAAGGTGAGCAGGTCAGATCCATGAACTAATTACCTCCATAAATGCCTGCTGAAAACCTCACAGTCCAACTTGGCCCCACAGACTAACAAAGGATGCAGCTCCTGCAGGGACCTAACCAGTATGTTCTAGATATTTTAGCCCTGGGCTCACATACATAGAAAGATCAGGTGCAGGGCCAAAGCTTACTCAAATTTACATCTGGGCAAGTGCCCAGCATAGAGTCCAGGCTAGAGCAATCTCAAAGTCTCCCTGATGTAATTAACTCTCAGAACTCAGACTACTCAACCACTACCACACTTTGATATCTTGTTTGAAAAATGATGCCAAGTGGAATCATGAACCTAAAAGTATACTTACTATGCTTCTATCAGGAACAGTTTCTGCTGGAACAGTAACATTTCTGTGGTGGTCTTTTACTGCTGTCAAGCTTTGAAACCTTCACTTCTATGAGTTAATAAGTTACTGCTGTAATTTCCACTTCAGCAGTTTAAATGAGGCCTATAATCTAAACAGGTACTGAAAATCCTGGAAAGTTCCACTAAATTTGGATTTGGTTGTTAATTAGTATCCCTACTTATCTGGAAATTGGCCCAATTCAACTGGCAGGCTTCAGAAAGTTACACAAGATACCTTTCTGGGCTTTCTACTTAAAGACCATCCCATCAGAAACACATTGCATCCTTGTATCTTTGTTCTCATGAGAAGTTTTTGAAGTGACTCTCATGTCTCAGATTGCCTAGGCCATTGTTCTTAAGTTCTTAGGTAAACAGGACCAGCTGGATGAGCTGCACAAACAGCAACAGGCAGGGTTCTTAGGTTTCAATGGCTGCTTAGGGGGTTCTTTCTTATCTTTGATGTTCCCTCTTTTGTTCTCCAGAAACCTACTGCTCCAGAGCATCCCATCTGCCACTAAAGGTGGGACACAGTCATTCTAACGGTAATTAGGAGTGAACTAAGAGATAAAATCTGAGTATTGACTGAATGGTTCTTTTGCTCCTTCTATAGCTTATGTTATAGAATCTACAGTCTTTACATTATCAACCATTTAAGAGAGGACTGCAAATCCATGAAACCAAAGTTGCCTTAAGTTATTTAAAAGACCACAAAGTGGACTGTGCATATAGCTCAAGGGTAGAGCACATGTTGGAAGCCCTGGGTTGACTCTCCAGTACAAGGGGGAAAAGAAGTCTAATAGCCATGTATTCTAAAGACAGAAGACAATCAGTCACATCTGTGAAGAGGCCAGAGACACCTATAAGAGATACTGTTTTCATGCCTTGTTTTATATGGAGTAACAAATGTCCAGAAAGCAGACATGATTACCTAAGGCCAGAGGCTCACCCTACCACCTACAGACTATGATGTCCAAGTGCCTCTTCTCCAGGAGGGTAAATTCTAAGCTCAGCTTCTCAACAGAAAATATTTGTATCTAAATATATCACTCAAATAAAACAGACACCAGTTCTGACACACATGTGACAAAACAGACACACTGGTTCTGAGCATTCTAATATAAGCTAATGCCTGAGGCTCCCTCCTCAACAGAGGTCAAACAGTCTCTTGATCTCTCTGGTCTGTAGACCTACCACACCAAATGTGAACAAATAATTAGGAACAAAAGAAGACTTTTACAGCCTATATCAAAGTGAACAGACTTTCTTGAGAAATACCAGAGGACCTTGTCTCTTAAAAAAAATAATAAAGGCTGTGGGGGGCTAGAGAAATGGCTCAGTGGTTAACAGTGTTTACTGCTCTTGCAGAGAACCCAGGTTTGGTTTCCAGCACTCACATCAGACAACTCACAACATCTTGCAACTTTAGTTCCAGGGGATCCAATGCTTTCTGGCCTCTGTGAGCACCTGCATATTCACAGGCAGGCACACACACACACACATACACATTAAAAAAACTCTTAAAAATAATAATAATAATGAAGTAACAGTGAAGAGGGGCTAGAGAGATGGGCCAGTGGATCAAGTGTTTGTTGAGTAAGCATGAAGACCTGAGTTTGGATCCCTATCACCCACTTAAAAAGCTGGGTGTGGCAGTATGATCCCATAACCCCAGCTCTGGGAGCCAAGGCATAGACAGGATGATCTCAGTGACTTGCTAGCCAACCACTCTAGCTGAAATGACCAGAATCAGGTTCAGTGAAAGACCCTGTCCCCCAAAATAAAGTGGAGAGGCCAGGCATGGTGGCACATGGCTTAAATCCCAGCACTCAGAAAACAGAGGAAGATGGATCTCTGTGAGTTTCAAGCCATCCTGGTCTACATAGTGAGTTCCACATAAGCCAGAGCTACACAGTGAGACCTTCTCTTAAAAAAAAAAAAACCACAAAAAAATCATATGGAGAGAGATAGAAGATATTCAGAGTTTACCTTATGCCTCCATATACACATGCACACACACATAAAACTAAGAGTTGACCCTACCTTTCCATTCATAAATTCTACCACTCATGAACCAAGATAAGAACTAGTCAAAAAGCAATGCATCTACTCCTAGCACTGCCCATGGGTGCTGCTTCCTAAGGACAGAGTTATATAGACTTATGTGCTGTGGGAGAGCTCTTTTTAAAGCTTTAAAATTTTAAAGATTTTAATCTACGATATGGCACTCATCAAATAGAAATCATATTTCCAATATTTATCTGACAAATATATATTTAATAGTGAATCCATTTCTGAACAACATGGGAACTAGTCTTGTCACACTAATCGGCAGGCTCTTGTCCCAACCAAGACAGTCAGGCCTTTACTTCACCTTAGATCTGTTAAATTTATAGGATTCTCCAGGACTCCCCAAACACTGTCAGTACTGGGCAGAATTCTATTACAACCTCTATTCTATTACAAACTGGGATTTTCAGGCTACATATAAGTTTTCCTTTAAACTTTTGTTAAACAAACAAATTCATCTTATTTATTTTATGTTTTCTACAGGAACTCAAAACTTTATTATAGCCCATAGGAATATGACAAACCTGAGTAAATCAAGATCTGAAAACAGTGTTTTCAAAACAAACTAAAATTCTGAAACTATAATGATTTTCTACACCTTATGCATGCTTAGGGTTCAGAGCCAAGTTAAATCTAAAGGGATGGTATATCTGACTAGTCTCAGGAATAAAAATAAAGATCCTAAACACAGAAAATGGGTCCAAAGTGAGCCTGGCTGGCAGACTTTCCCACATTTGTATGCAAAGATTACATAGGAGACGGCTGGATGAGGTTAGGAGGAGAGATGTGCTCCCCAGCAGAAATAGGGCTTCTCCCTCTTAAGAAAACCTTGGATTCTTTGAGGAGCATACCTTGGGGCATCTCTGCTGGCAGCAGGCAAACAAGGATCACTAACACATGCTTCCTAAGAGTCACATCTCCCCAAAATAGCATTGCTGGCAGGACAGAATGGCTATGGCAGTAGGCAACAGCAGGGATCTCAATAACATACCCTGGGAAGCTGGCTGGGGTGGCACAGGTCTGCAATTATAGCACTCTGGAAGTACAGGCAGAGAGCCTGGGCTGTATGAACACTTCTTCAAAAAACTATATATATATATATATATCCAAAAGAAAAACTACTTGTCTGAGGTTTCCTAATGTGAAAATATGGTGTGTCATATGAATTCTTCAGATGCCTTGCTTGTTTCCCCTTGGGAATGTTCTCTTCCCTGCAAGACAAGGATCTGTGTGTCAGAGGCACAGACTGGAGACTTGTGACACCTCATTTATCCTCAGTTACACTAACGTGGTAGGAACCTAAATTGCTAGCACACTCCACATTGACAATTAACTTTTCCAGGAACACTAAAACAACTAGGTAAGGATGCACGCCATCACATCTGCCTGTCACCTCTACCTACACCTGGCAGCAATTAAGCCATTACATTGCACTGTATTTTGAAGCAGTCCAACTGCTCATTCACATATTCTGCCATGCATCTCAAGAAAAGCACATTTAACTCATAACCAATATGATCACTTGTCGAAAGCAAAGAGAACGTGGAAAGGGGGTCCACATGGCACACCCAATAGTCTCAGAACCCTGCAGAAGATCTGAAGAGTACCCATTTATTTCACAGTTTACATGCAAATTGTGGGGAAGTTGCTTCTAGACTGAGGATATGCACTGTCAAATGCAGGTGGGCAAGTCATGACCCATGAAAGATATTGGAGCCTATGATATTGGAGTTGGATGTCAGACTGAACAGCATGCTCCTGTCCCTGCCTCCCATCCCCAGCCTACCTTTCTATACTTCTCCAGGTAAAGCAAAACAAATGAACTCTTCAGCAGAAAACAAATACATAAAAATAATTTAAGTAACTTTAACATTATTATTTCCTGACTCAGAACCTAGAGACAGAAAAACTCAAGTCATTCTTAAGGCTCTGTATCGGTGCCTTTCCGTTCTTTAATATCCCTGGTGAGTTAAGATGGAGTAACTTGAAATCCAAATCCCCAAAGCTCCAAAAGCTGAACTCCTAAAAAAAAAAAATTTATTTGCTTTATGTGTAAGAAGGTTTGGCCTGCATGTGTGTAGGTCCACCATGTGTGTTCAAACCAGGAGGAAAGAAAAAGGCATTGGATTCCCTGGAACTAGATTATAGATGGCTGCTAGCCAACGTGTGGATGCTCGGAACTGAACTCAGTCTTCTGCAAGAGCACAGGTGCTCTTAACAACTGAGTCATCTCTAGCCCCTAAACCTGAAACTTTTCAACTTCATGATATTTTAGATTTTAATTCTTAGACTAGGGATGTGTAACCAGAAATTCTACGCAAAAATCCTCAAATCTGAAAACACACGTCTTTCAGACAAGAGATACTTAAACTGTAGTTTCTAATAGCCTTAAACCCAGAAAATATTAGGTCAGGATCCAATTTAGATATCTGACACACTTTTGTCCACCCACAGCTCAACTCAAGAATGTAGATACCAATTTTACTACCCCTGTGTACTTCCAGAAAGAAAATGGCAAGCCTCATGAGGCCAAAAGGAAGAGGGAAAAGCACTGCCTGTGTTTACGATGGTGGGCATGAAGTTTTGGAATGATAAACAGATTTAAGTCTAAAACTGGCTAGAGACAGAAGATGCCCAGCTTTCAATGTAGTCGTGGTGGGATAACCTTAAATGTCTTCTGTTGAGAGCGTGCCTCAGCACCAATCTAATGAAAGACATCCCACCCCCACCTGTCACAGGTGCACAGCACTCCACTAGAAAAAAAAAAACTATTAGTCTTCCCTTGCTTCAGGCACTCACCCTAGTGAAAGCAGTGATGCCAATTTTCCAAGTACAGTTTTTAATTCTGACAAAAGGAAAATCTGCAAAAGCAACTGCTTAAGACCAATTCAAGCATTTTCTAGTGCGCCAAAAAATCAAAAATTTAGAGAACTCACCTCATCTTTGGCCTGTACTTCCAAGCCATTTTTTCACGGATCAGGTGAAAATTAGTTAATATTTTTGCAAAATAGTTCCTGCTGTCCTTGTTTGCTTACTTTCAATAAAGGAGAATATACTGAGCACGATCCTCAGTGGTTGGGATCAGTTTCATGGAATTACATACAAAGCATCATCAGCAACCACCACCTAAGCAGATGGACACTCATCTCCACAACTACACTGTGCAACACGTATTTCATTTTTTAAACATTTTTGTTTTGTGTGTCTGTGTGTGTGTGTGTGTGCATGTGTGTGCCCAAACATGTACCACTGTGGGCATGTGTAGGTCAGAGGACAACCAGCAGGTATAAGTTTTCTCCTTCTTCCATATGGGTCCCAGGGATCAAACTCAGATAGAGCATCAGGCACCTCTACTGGTTGAGCCACTCTGCTGGCCCTGCAACTTGTATTTTAAGGAGGAAAAGAGTCCACATGTAACACAGTGAGTACAATTAATAACATATTTATTTCTTGCTACTTTACAAGGGAGGCCAATCCTACAGCACCTGCTGTGCTGCCCAGTATTTCCTGTTTGGGATCTCCCAACCTTTTCCCAGACAGGTAGCTACTACTGCCATTCATACTATCTTGCATATATAGTTAAAATCTCATTCAGGTCTATCTCTGTCCAAAACTCATATTTTTTCTACCACACCCCTCAGTGTGCTTCCACAGTCCAAAAATGTTTATGGAAAAATTAACAGTACTCTCCAAAATGAATGAACTCTAGTACTCTGTGGCAACAGAAGCAAGTGAATCTCTTTAAGTTCATGACCAGTGTGGGCTATACAGCAAGACTCTATTTCAAACAAACAATATCAAAAAGCCAAAAGAAATCAAATATTACTCTCCTTTGCCTTCTAATGTTTATGGTGCCTTCAGAAAAAAAGATGAAGCAATGTGTGGTCCCAAACTAGGACCTGGTTCTTCTAATTAGTCAAGGGGAAATGCTACAAAACCAGAGAAACATCTTCTACAAACCCAATAATGGCTTCATGACTGCAAGTTCTAAATACAAATTCCCAGTGAGTTTAGGTGTTGACTATAGAGTGACAACATGTTCCTTTAGAAATATTCTAAATACCATCCTCTGTTATCTAACTAAATGACCAGAAGCATCCAGTCTCACCGCCTTGCAGTCTTATTGGTAAAATGATGAGATTGCACCTTCTGTCCTATAAGGTAGATTGTTTTGGACATCCTTCTAAGAAATAGAAACTTATGAACTCTCCTCAGAATTATACAAAAGAAAACCGACCTATAGCATCGCACAAACTTTAGAGCCCACCCATATCCCCAACTAAATTCCATATATTCCCTATACAACAGTCTCTCCTGAATCCCCTTCTGTACCCAGGTAGGATCATATGAATCAAGCATTTTGTTATTATTACATGTGACAAATACTTAGGATATTAAAAGAAATGAATGCAAACAGTTGGCTCTTTAAATGCTTAAAAAGTATTCATTAAATGAATCAAAGTATTTAAATTACATGCTGTTTTCTGTGTGGCTTTTTTTGGAGGGGGGATGGTATTTTCTAGAGAAAAAGTTTTGCTTATGGAGTCCGGCCTGGAGTCCAAATTTTTCTACTCAGTCTCAGAGTCCTAGAATTATAGGTAAAGGAGCTAGCCACCAAGCCTAATGAGTTCAATTCTTGGAATACACATGGTGAAAGGAAAGAACTGATTCTTACTAGTTGTTCTCTGGCCTGTTCACTTGCACTGTGGCACTGTGACATGCCTGTGTCCACATACGTCCACATACATCCACACAGAAAATAAGCAAACAGTTTAAAAAAAAAAAAGAAGGAAAAGAAGACAGGTAGGCAGACTGACAGGACACAGATCTTGAGAATTAGAAGTCATTTAAAACAAAACAAAAAACTATGTAAATAAAACAATCTTTAAAGGTTACTAACTTTACAGTTCATCCACCAGGAAACAAGAATGGAAATGTACATATAGTTTCATTGTTCTCAATACTTTTATTTTCTAGGTTTTTACATTAAAACATACTGCTTATATTATTGCTTTCCTGCCCTAAAAGCAGGAAACTAGCAAATCAAATAATTTTGTCACTAAAAATAAAGGGGAAGTGCCTACCAGCCAGCCAGTCATGAGTTACAGCTACAAGTTCAGATACCCACATTTCCTCTGGATCCACATATTTTTGCACTTGATTTAGGCAGTGTATTTAAAATAGAAAGAATATAATACAGCAACAACAACAGAGTTTCTCATGGCTGAAACTCTTGAGTTTACTGCAAGAACTCTGAAGGGTCCCAGAGACACTTATAAGTATGATGCAAATTTCCTTCTCAAGTGACAGACTGAATATATAAGCTAATCAGAAACTAGCGATGATCATTTCAGCCAGGTAGCAGAGATCTTTGCAAATATGAAAAAAAAAAGCCAATTCACCATACTAAACATTTTTAGAAAACAGTGCCTTTTCATTAATGTTAAAATAGCACAACTAAGTAGCTCTTTACCTAAATGATTTGATAAATGTTTTATCCAAATCTTGCAATATCAAAGTCCATACCAAGAGAAACAAATCGAGGGGTCCTCAGAAATTTTAATTAAAAGCAGAAACACAGATCCTCAGACTACAGTTTGAAACCACTGGCCTGGAGAAGCCACCTTTCACCTTCCCATGTGCGACAAAGGCAGCAAAGCAGAGTCATCTATAAAATCAGGTTCCACAGCGCAAACCACTGTAGGAGACAGGTGAACATACAATACTCTAGGCACTAAGAATATGTGCACCATCATTACCCAATGCTTTCTGAAGTCTTCTTACAGCAGGTTGAAGAGCTACTTAATTTTACATAACCGCAGCAAAACCCTCACTTGGGTGAATACTGAACAATTTGTGTCCTCTACAGACTAAATCAAATGTTTAGATTACAGTCAGTTCACTTTTTCCATCTTATCTCACCACCCAAGATTTTGCAGAATTAGGCAGGAAAGACAATATACATAGTATTTACAAGCTTGTCAAGAATCTGACATGTAAAAGAACATAAGCCAACAGCACACAAGTTATCATTACTTTCATGTTATTTTGCAGACTGGTATATATATTGTAGCCACTGTATTTCTACAGAAAGTTCACTGATTGTAACACATAAACTTACAAACAATCCATAACTGTGGAAAATTTAAGAACTGTTTTATATTCCTTGACTCCAGGATGCAACTGGGGAACTATCTGAAGAAAGGACAGGGATCAATAGGAATGGAGAAGGAAAGGAGAATGGCAGGATTTGCGAGGCAAATGAGCAAAGTAACACACATAGGTATGAAAAAGTCATAATGAAATCCATTATTTTGTATATTACCTTTAAAAACCTAATTTTAAAAGGAGTATACAACTGACCTCCTCCTTCTCCCCTCACTCACCTCCCCTGAAGATTAAGTATTTGAATACATTTTTCAACCAAATTGCCAGCAAGTAATCACTGCAAATATGAGAAGTCAAGGCCTCGCTCAACTTAGCACAAAACCTCACGGTACCAAGTGTTTGGAGAAACAGTTGCACAACCATGATGCCTACCTGTTATCAGAACTGAAACTTTGTGTCTTTTACCATTTCTGTCATGAGATCTGTCCTTGGTTTTCTGAGAAGAGGCTTTTTAACATAGGTGCACAATTTCAACTACAGATACATGGCCCACATTGTCCTACAATGAGCACTAAATAGAGACACTCAAGGTGAAAAAGTAGCAGAGATTTGAGAAATATTAAATTACAAAAGCTCAAAAGTAAAACAAACTCCTATAGAAAACATGCAGCATGTACCTTCACTCATCTACCACATTTTCTGGTCCAAGGTTCAGGTTTTGAAACCTGATACTCCACTGAATGAACATGGTAGGAAAGAAGATGATCAACAGGGAAATCAAAACAGCATAGCACAAATCAAAGCCTAAGTTTGTACTTTCCCTGTATGACATTTCATTCCCTAGCTATCTTTTGTTTATTTTCCTCCTTCCTACCAATACTCTAGACAAACTTATGTCCCAGATATTTAAAAACTGTATCTTCTTTTAATCATTATCCATCCCCCTAAACAAATCTCCAACAAAAAGCATTCAAAGAGAACTTTGAAAAGCAGTAACTATTTTATACAAAAAAAATGGGAAGAAATCCTAAACTTTTAAAATTGCAAATTTTTGCATATTTTCTCCCTGAACTATTGACAAAAAAGTCTCAGATACTAGTGCACACCTATAACCCCAACATCCAGGAGCCTGGGATATACAACAAACATACATATATTTTTAGGTATCATACACAAACATACATTTATATCATACACACACACACACACACACACACACACACAGAGGCATGTGAGATGGCTCAACAGGTAAAGGTGCTTACTGCCAAGTCTGATGACCTAAGCACAATCTGTGGGACCCACATGGTTGAGGGAAAGAATCAACTCCTAAAAGCTGATCCTCTGACCTCCATATGTACAACATGGCACATACAAAGTAAATAAATGTAACTTTAAAAATTAAGTAAAATCTATCCTGGAGAGATGGTCAAGAGTGCTTGCTGCTCCTATGGAGGACCTGAGTTTGGTTCCCAGCTCAACAGCCTGTAGGAAATCTCTGTAAGCAACCAGACTCATGTACATACTCATATCTAGATACAGACACTCCCATAAGCATAAACTTTAAAAGCATCCTAAAAAAATTAAACAGAATCATTTGTAAAAATAGATATAGAGCATGGTAGCAAATGCCTTTAATCCCTGAAGTCAAGAGGCAGAGGCAGGTGGTTCTCACTGAGATCCAGGCCAATCTAGTCAAGTTCCAAGTCAGCTGGGGCTACAGGAAGACCCAACAAACAAACAAACAAAAAACCAAATACACACATATGATGGTACTGGAATGTTAGCCTCCCTTCCATGTATAAAGTCTCAGATTAAATACTAAGCACAGAAAGGAAAGGTAAGGTAGAAAAGGAACAAACCATCTAAAATTTTCTAAAACAATGTTTAATGATGATCATAGTATCATTATATTCAAATATAAGGCTAAACAGCCAAAATGTATGGCTGCTCTCACTCAAGAAGGCCCATGTTTTCATTTTGGTTTTACAGCATTTGAAAGATGAATTTTTGATGTATGTCTCCCCACAATTAAATGGTATATGCACGTGCAGTCCAAACATTAAGCACATAAATGAGTAGGACACAAGCTTGTGAAAAGATGACTCTGAACACACAGCCTTGTTCAGAAGCTCTTTTTACCATATATGCAGTGTAAAGAGAACTAAAGATCAAGTTCACCCTTCAAGAACAAGTATGAAAAGAAAAACAAATATGGAAAACTAGCAACTAAGATGCATTCACAGAGGAGAACTTGGATGGCAATACTACATCAGAAACCAACTTCATATATGGGTAGTAACTGTAAGGCTGAGAGAAGACAAAAATGAATATCCTTTTAAAATATATGCATCCAAGTCTCAGAATGAGCACTTTTCAAGTAGCTCTGGGCTACACGGAACAGTGAATTTCTAAGTAAGGAATTATAGCAAACAGCTTTCCCTTCCAAATCAGGCACCTCTTCTCATCAAATGCTAGGTTTGTAAAAAAAAAAAAAAAAAAAAAATGAGAGGGTGAGCATTCACATCAGCACATCAGAACATCAGAACAACATATTCTAAAAGAAGGAAAAAAAGAAGAAACTGAGATCACTGGGAGACATGAGGCGGGGCACCTGTGGGCTGATTCTTGTGTTTGGAGGGTGGCCTGGGTAAGCTTAGGAGGCTATATTCATGTGCGGCAGGCGGTTGGGTACTTACCGTGCCCGGCTCTCTGTCTGCTCCCGAGGTTACCAAGAAATGCACAGACACGCCCGTTCAGACACAGAGGCAAAAACAGAAATAAAAAAAAGGGGGTAATAATTAGAACACAGGCCCCAGGCAGTTTTAAAAATGGCTTTTATTTATATAAGTCATTGCACATTCCTAATACAGTGATTTCCTGAAATTACAGTATTTTGTAAACATAAGATTTACAGTTTAACCATACACAAAGCCTATTTTTAATTTCTTGACAGAATAAATTACTTTTCTTCAAAAAAATTAGTCAAGTGCAATTTTGCCAATATTTAATGCATACTAGAATTAAAGCCTACAAAACTAAGTAGTAACAGATGCAATTATCAAACCTTTCATTTGAACACATTCACTTTCAAATTTAACTTCTTATTTCGCCCCATTTAACAACATTACTTTCTTTGAAAATTACCCAATTAAGCAGTTAACAGTTCTCCATAATACGGTACAGGCCACTGGCATTAACAAGTCAGTTACCAAGATTCAAGATGCCTGCAGGCCAGCAAGGCAGAGAAACCCATAGCTGCCCATGGCAAACCCTGCAAACTGAATGGGTGAGCTTTGTCAGTGGAAAGCTTTTCGACCGCTCCTGTCATCTCACTGTCTGCTCTCTGTGTGGGCTGGGGCTTTCCACAGCGAGGCACAGCTCTGCCGCATGTCTGAGTATGAGAGCAAAGCCTGATCCGGCTTGCCCGACCTCTCACCTCTGTGGCGGTCTGCATCATGGTGCTTCCTGTCATCTTTTACTGCTGAGTGAGACTGCCCACTCAGAGCACTAGACAGCGCGAGAAGGCTGGCACTGCCCCCAAGGGGCGCGATGCCAGGAGGCTGAAGTCCTGAAGGGTGAGGCGTGAGAGGTACTGGGGGTCCATGGCCATGAGAGAGATGCTGAGCTTGTAACTGCTGCTGCTGTTGGGGGTGGGTTGGGGGAAGGAGAAGGAAGAAGAGAAGACAGAGGATGCATCCAGGGAAAAGGTAGACATGACATTTAAGATTTAAGAAAGAACCAGAAGTTAGACATAGACAAGAAGGGAGTAGAGACAGATAGGAAAGAGGAAAATGAGATTAGTGCTTTTAGCTCATCAAAAGCCCTCAATTCTTACCCCATCCTATCCCAAGCCTAATCCTTGTATCTACACTGCCATTTTCTGATATAACCAACCTGGAGAATGGGGTTCTTTATTACTGGGCAAATCAAGCTAAGCCACTTAGATTCACACATGGAGTTCATCGAGAGCTAACTGGCTCCAAGTTGGAACTCTAAAATGTCACTAAATGAAGAGGCCACAGACTTATCCTGACTTGACAGCCCTTACTCAGGGGACGTGGTGTGTATCACACAACACACTAACCACTACTTAGGTAAGTGCATCTTGTTCTACCTTGTCATGAACTACTGCAATGATATAATGAGCAATAACCATATTTTTTAAGGAAAACAACTTAGAAAGAAGGAAAAACTGGCACACAGATGACAGAGCACTGATGTGTCCTCAAGCCCTTTCAAACATGCCCAGTTCTCAAAAGCAACCCAGGCTCCATGGCCCTGGTGAACTTGCTGGAGTTCTCCCTGGGCTGAAGGGAAGAGTTGTTGAGCCCTGCAGTTGCCTCCCCACTAACCCCATATAAGGGGGTAGGTCTTACGAAGTAGGTGCACAGCTGGAAGGAACACTGTAAGTATGGCTTACCCATTCCTTTCTTCCAAATCCCATAACTGAAGTCCACCCCCACCACCCCTTTCTCTGTTCCAGATAAAGACACTGAGACGGAGGTTGGAACCATGAAAAGGAAAGCACTTTCCACAGACTACAGGGATCTAAAGTGATTGCCTTGGATCCCAGAATCCAAGTTCCTCCAACTCCTGAATTCTGCTACCCATGTTTCCTCCATCTCTGAAGCTCTCCCAGAAGTTATAAATCCATTCACAGGAAACCATACCACAGCTCTCTCATATTACACTTAAAATGAGCAAATATAGAAGAAATGGCCCTGAACCATAAATCTGGACATGTCTCAGCTGTCCAACATAAAACTTATTTTTGACAAAGCAGTAAAAACTATTAAAGCTCAATTTCTAAGGTGTAATGTTAGAAAATTTTGATTTGTGCTCAATTCTCTGGAACTCAATCACCTGTTTTATTTATTACCCCTTCCTGTACAGAATACATAAACTCTTCAAAGCACAGAGCTTGAGTAACTTCCACCTTCAAGAGTAAGAAAAATTGGAAATCAGTGCCCTGCTGTGTTCTTCACAGTAAATTTTCAATCACTTCTAGTACCTATAAACAATCTTTAAGAGTCCACCTTTTTAAACTTCTAGTTCTTCCAAAAAGAACTTTGTTTTAATTAGAGAGGAAAATGGGAAAAGGGGATGAGGATGGCGCAGACAACACTAATGATATTCTTGGTAACTCACCACCTCAGATCACAATAACAATTTCTTTACGTGTAAAATCATCTTCCTGCCACCTCAAAGACACAAATTCTTTCTGTCACCTTTTTAGAGCTCCACAACAGTGAGATATAAAACTGAAGAAGCTGGCAGCAGCACCATGGTCCACTAGGCATGCTCATTAGCACTTAATTAGGAACGAGACACCTGCCATAAGAAATGTGCTCAAAGGAGGATGAGAAACAGGTCTGCCCTACCAGCAATTACTATCATTACTCAGAGAGCACAAGCAGCGTCCAGCTTCAGGGAAGGCAGTGAAGCAAACATAAGCACGCCTTGGGTCATTAGGCACAGCACTGATTAGAGTAAGAGGCTACAGAAGGGAGCCCACAACCACTGGGTGGAGACGCCCTTTGCACCCCTCCACAAATACCCAAGATGGACCCGCTAGAAAAGTCATCTCAGAGGCAGGATTTTAGCTGGAAGTAAGTCTTTGTTCAGGAACATTCAAGCACACAATAACTGAAGATTATTTTTCCTAACAAAATTCTAAGCTAGCTTCAGAAAGATGAACTAGAAAGCAGACTGTAGTAAACTATTGGAAGGAGGGTATGGGTTACATGACTACGAACTTTGTTATAGCTGTGAAGTAGCTGTATATGATTAAACTGAGCAGCTGGGCTAATGACTATGTAGGAATAGTAATGCCTAACTAGCCCTGGAGACTTCCCACTTCTACTCTGCCCTGACTCTTCAGGCCCACCAGAAACACTTTCACTGTTACGTTACTACAGGTAACTGGACTTGTTCATCCATGGCGCAGGAAACTCAAAAGCCATTTTTCTTTCATTTTTTCTTTAACAAGAGCAAAAATATTACCAAACCAGTAAAACAACAAGAGGGGGTCACAACTGTCATGACATCTACGGATGCTTTAAGTTCTAGGAATATGATGGAACTGCCTCTCACTCTACCCTGACTCTGTCTCTGGGCCCCTGGACTTCTGCATACTGTAATACACCCGTATTCATTATCCTATTCAAATGTAGAACACACCTGTGAGAGGGAGTTTGGGCCCCTATTCAACAGCAGATACTGCTTAAAGTTAAGAGGCTTGCCACAGGGCTCAGAGTTAGAATGAGCACTATAATAACCCTTTCTGCTTCTAGAAACAAAGCCAAGTTCATGGTTCCCAGCAAAGGAAGAGGAAAGGCAACCTCCTCCAAAGACAACTGTGTTTTTCTCCCAGTCCAGTCAGGATGAATGCTCTTATGAACTTATGTACTGGGAAACAAATTCACTTTTACCATGTGACAAATGCAGGCTTGTTCTTAGATTTCATAAGCACAGCTTTTCTTATCCCCATTTCTCAATGCCTATTCCTACATCTAAAAGAAGATCACTTGTTCCCAACTCTCTTCCAAAGAGACTTTTAAAAAAGAAGCAAGTTCCTTCCCAAAGACAGCAATGGCCTTTCTTCCAAAAGTAGACACTTAAGATTGTAAAGAGTCATTCAAGATAGAAACAAATTTACTTAAACAGAGTACTAAAGTCAAAGTAACAGTCAACTTCAGAAAGGCACTCACACTTGACCCCATCTGTGAAGGAACATTCTCGACAGTTTCCTGAGAATCTGGTACCCATCACCCTTATCTGAAGTAAAAAGCACAAACACCACTTTATAAAATCTATGACAGTACAAACACAGCACTGATGCTATGACATGCTAACAGTAAAGGAAAGGCTTTTCAATTCCCAGTGATACAGAAAACAGAAATGATGTTTTTGATTAACATGGTTTTCCCAATATAGCACATTTCTCAGACTATACACCTAGATCAGAGGTTCTCAACCAGAGCAGCTTGAAAGGCATTTCTGATTGTCACAAATGGGCAAAGAAAGACAAATGCTACAGGCATCTTGTGTCTGGACAAGGATGGTGTTAAATATCCTTCAATACACAGTACAGTTCTCCACAACAGAATCAAGGAACCCAAAATGCCACCAAGTGCTGAGGGTAAGAAACTAGTTAAGGCTAGTCTATCCACTATCCCTGAATATACGTTCTTACATATCAAGTGACTTCACAGACTGCTGTTCAATATATAAAAATGCCTTTAATTAGTCAACTGGCTGTCTCTTCATCACCACCCAAGTCCCTTGTCACACGTCAAAAAACTGAGTAACTGGGGTTGTCAAGATGGCTCAGAGGGCAAGTCAGAGTCAGATTAACCTAGAGTCAATCCCCAGAACGGATATGCGGTGGAAAGAGAGAACCAACTCCACAAGGTCATCCTTTGGCAAGTATGGCTTGTGTGCACACATATACACCACTGCCACACCACCAAAGAACATCTGATAGCTGGCACAATCTCAGGATTCAGGAGGCCAAGGCAGAACCAGACTGATGCCACCTTGGGCTACACAGAAAGACCTAGTCTCAAAACAACAACAACAACCAAGTTAGGGGAATTGTTTGCAAGAAGCTTTCTGAGTTCCATCCCTAGCACCAAATAAAATATGACATGATGGCAAATACATGTAATCCCACACTTCAGAGGTAAAGACAGGATGTTTTATGCCAGCCTCAGTGAGAGGAGACCCTATCTCAAAACAATAATGGAAAAATAAACACAAAATCTGTGATCTGAAGGGCATCTCACTAACAATTTTTAAATTCCAAAACAAAAAGGAGTAAAAGCCCTTGTATAAAAAGTCTGGGAAATTTTATGTAGCATCCTAGTACCTTAGAAGTCATGAAAAGGTACAGGTTTGAGGATAAGAAGATAACTGTACTTGCTCTGACTGAAACAGTTGGAAGAGGCTGAGAATGAGACAAAAACAAACACTAAAGCCAGAGCTAATGATACTGAAAACTCACAAGGAAGAAGTAACCCCATCCATGTCAAGCAACAGTTATGCAGTTAGACTTTTAATTCACATTTTACTATCTGCAGCCTGGGTCAATTATGTTACTATAATGAAACTGGCCACACTGCTTACATTCAGAGCTCTGATATTATGATGTGGTCCTTTCCACATTTTTGCTCTAAATCACAGGTTTACTATATGGGCTATCACTACAGAGCTGCCTAGAAAAGACAAACTGGAAAGAAAGGCTTACACACACACACGTCCCCCGCCCCCCACTCCGCCACCAAATGCAAAAGCTCCATACCACCAGACACTTGGTCCCACAAACTTAAGCCATGTTAAAATGTTAGGAAAAACCATGTCACTAAAATCACACTTAACCCAACCAGACCTAAACTGCCCTCAAGTGGCATCTCCACTGCTGAGCTACATAGTACATGGAATTTATAGCACTTGGTATGTAAACATTTTTAAGAAGGCAAAAGTAGCATTGTTGATAGTTCTCTGCAGAATGTAAGTTTCTGCTATTTCCATGTTCTTTAGAACACTGGGTTCTTATCCTGGAGTCTGAAAAGACAGGGAGGGAAGGAGAGAGGGAGAGAGGGAGAGAAAGAGGGAGGGAGGGAGGGAGGGAAGGAGGGAGGTGGAAAGCAGAGGAAGAAGGAAATTGGTTCACTACATAAACGAGTTGGAAACTGTTTGGCAGCAGTGACATAAGGCTATTCTAGGAGCTGTATGAAACCTCCCACCACATGAATGGCCTCTCTGTAGAAGAGGGGTAAGGGAGATAAACAGGGAGAAACTGCTTATTGGGGTCAAGCATTATCCAATCACTTGAAAATAATTTTTTAAAATTATACACTGAAAGGCCCAGGCTATCCAAGGAATGGAAAAAAAGATTTGTAGGCCATGTATACAAACTCAATGCAATAGGAAAACAATACTAAATTAATGGACAAAATGACTTCTCAAAAGACATAGTCAAGTCTTTAAGTAAATATAAAAATGATCAGCATCACTAGTCATCAGAGAAATGCAAATCAAAACAGAGCATCACATCAGGGTGACTATTATCAAAAAGAAACAGAAGTTGGCCAAGGTGTAGAAGAGTGAGCCCCTGAATATACTGCTGGCAACATAAACTGGTAACATCATTATAGAAAATATTTGGTAGTTCCTCAAAAATAAATTTAAAAGTAGAGCTACCATATGATAGAGCAAGTACACTCTGGACTTATACTAAAAGGAAATAAAATTAAGTGTCTCAGAGACAGATAACTGTACCTAACATGCTCACTGCAGCATTATTCTCAATAGCCAAGAAATGGAAACAACCAAAGTACAATATGTATCAATAAGTGAATGGACACCCCCTTTCCAAATAAAACAATGACACACTAAGTATGCTTCAATCTTTAAAAGCAGGAACAAAGCTAGGTGTGGTGGCCCAGTCTTGCAATTCTATCACAAGGCACAAATTCTAGACCTGCAAAATCCTGTTTTAAACAATCCACACAAAACCAAACCCAGGAAATCCTAGTAGCTACAACAACATGGATGAGGCCAGACAACATCATGCTACTGCTTAGTAAGCTTGATTCAGAAAGACAAATACCCCTGAGTGTATGATTTACTTATTTTCACATATGTGACTTTGTCCAAATGGATGCAAGTGCATTATGTGCATGCAGTGCCTACAGAGGCTAGAAGAGGAGTTACAGACAGTTGTTAGTATCATATGGGTGCTGGGAACTAAACCTAGGTCCTCTGCAAGAGCAAAAAAAGTGCTCTTAACCCCCGAGCTGTCTCTCTAGCTCCCATTTTGGAATTTTTTAGATAGAGCCTCATATAGCCCAGGCTGGTCTCCAACTCACTAGATAGCTGAGAATGAACTTGAACCCTAGGATTACAGATTACAGCACTACACTCAATTTATGTAGTGTTGAGGATCAAACCCAGAGCTTCAAGCACTACCAACTGAGCTACATTCCCATGCCCCAACTGTGTGTGGATTCTAAGAAAAGCAGAGAGTAGAATGGTGGTTACCAGGGGTTGGAAAAAAATAGAAGGGCAGTAGTCAAAAAGTTCAAAGCTTAAGTTTATATAAGGTAAGTTCTAGAAATCTAATGAATACCATAGTGGCTATAGATAATAACATACTATGTGCTTGAAATTTATTAGATACGTTAAGTGTTCTCACCCTCCTCCCTCTACCCACAGTAACTATGAAGTAACAGATATGTTCACTATCTTGACTGCTGTGGTAGACATTTCAAAAAGACATGTAATCAAAGCATTATGTTATACATTCAAATATATGTAATTTCTCTTTGTCAATGGCATTCCAATAAAACAAGAGAAAGTCACACAGAGGCAGAACTAATGTTACACATGCAGGCAGGGGCAGGATGAAGAGGCCACACTGAACATTTAGCTATTTCTGTAGTCTTTGTGAATTTCACCTAGGCCAACACTCCTGTGCAATCACCACCTTATCCATTCCACCTCCCCTCTGTGATCGAGACAAAGATCAAGGACTTCAAGGTCTGAATTAGAACACATTTTTAAAAGCCATATTTACATTGATCTACTTTAAAAATCATACATGTATTCAATGAAAAGATGTCCATCACTAACCAGAAAGGAATATAAATTAACCCCAAGAAGGGTTAGAAAGATGGCTCCATGGTTAAGAGCACTGGCTGCTCTTGCAGAGGACCTGGGTTCAATTCTCAGAACCTACATGGCAGCTAACAACCATCCTAACTCCAGCACCCGAGAATCCAATGCCCTCTTCTGACCTCCATGGGAATTGCACAGGTGCAGTTACATATATGCAGGCCATAATACACTCATACACATAATAAAAATAAAATAAATAATTTTTAAAAGATAAATAAAACCACAGAAGATAACACTTTATACGCAGCAGGATGGCTAGAATCTACAAGATGCACAAGTTCTGAAGATATATGGTAGAGAAACTGGAATCTTCACACACCAAAGCAGAGATGTAAAATGGTGTGGCCACTTTGGAAAACAGAGTGGGAGCTACAAAAAAGCTAAATATAAAGTTACCTAAGACCCACCAATTCCACTCCTTGATATCATCCCAAGAGAGGGGAAAAATGTCTGCATAAAGACTTAAAAATGAAGTCAAAGAGATGGCTCAGAGATTGTGGCCAGCCAGAGTTATGAGACGCTGCCCACAAAATAAAATAGTTATAGTGGCATACTATTTTAAACCCAACAATTAGGAGGAAAAGGCAGATAAATCTCTGTGGGTTACACATCAGCCTTTACATACCAAGTTTCAGGCCAGCCAGGGCTACACAGCACCTACTGGCAAATCTGATGACTTGAGTTTCATCCTGGGGACTCACACGGTAGTAGGAGAGAACCAACTCACTGCTGGTGGTCCACTAACCTCCAGGAATACACTATGGTGTGTGCACACTCCACCTCCACATACTCAACCACACACTAAAAATTCAACAACTTACAAATGTTCACAGCAAGATTATCCACAATGACAAAGAAAAAGCAACTTTAATATCCTTCAGATTCATAAATGGACAGACATATGAATAGACAGATGGAAGTATTATTCATCAGTGGAAAAGACTGAAGAACTAGTTCAGCTGGTAGAGTATTTGCCTAGTATCCATGCAGGCCTGGAGTTTATTCCTAGCATTGCATAAGAAGGCATGACACAACATGCCTATAATCAATCCCAGCACTCAGGAGGTGGAGAAAAAGGGATCAAAAGTTGAAGTTATTCCCTGCAGAGACTGTGACCAGCCCGAGTTATGAGACCCTGCCCTCTACCTCCAAAATAAAATAGTCAGGTATATTGGCATACAACTTTAAACCCATCACTCAGGAGAAAAGGGCAGGTAAATCTCTGTGAGTTGCATGCCAGCCTTTATGTATCAAGTTACACGCCAGCCAAGGCTACACAGTTAGTCCTTTTCTCAAATAAAATAGTAAAATAAAATAAAAGGACTGAAGTACTGGTACTAAAAGGCAGAAAAACATTGAAAACATATTAAGTAAAAATAGTGAAATACAAATGGCTACATTTATATTATTTATGTATGTATGTATGTATGTATTTATACGAGATATCTAGAACAGGTTAATTGGTGTCCACCAAGAGATAGGAGAGGGGAAACAGGGAGTCAGTGCTAATGGATATAGGGTACCTCAATGGTGAAAAGAATGTTGTAGAACATGAGATAGTGATAGTTATAAACACTGTGAATATACTAAATGAACAATATGCTTTAAATATTAACTGTAATCTCAATTTAAAAAAAAATCACACACACAGAGGCTTAACTCCAAAAATGAGGTACTTTATTTTCTATTTCAGAGTTTTCTTCATCTTAAAAATGCATGGTAAATAAGCATAAAATGCCTTATACTAAAGAATCAGCTAAAATTCACACAATAGTACTAAATAGAGAAATGAAAGAAATACATGCATCAGCCACTTTCCTAAAGAGCACAAGGCTTATTGGAAAAATCCAGATAGCAAGGCTAAGCTCCAGATCTATCAGAGAAACAATTTTTAAGTCACCTTAACCAAATCAATTAAAGCAGGATGCTTAATGGGATGCACAGGAAACAATTTCTAGCTAAACATGGTAGGACAGATCTATGATCCTGTACTAGAGACCCTAAAGCAGGCAGATCAGAGTTCTAGACCAGCCTGAGCTACATGTTGAGACACTGCTGAGTGGAGAGGGCAGGGAGGGAAAGAAGAGGGGAACAGACAGGAGGGGAAGGAAGGAAGGGGCAGGAAGAGTGGAATTTCAATGTAAGTCTGTCTTTGTAAAGTCAATCAAGAACTAGACTGGGGAATTTAAGCAGAAGATTTGGCACCAAATTTAAGTTTTTGGAGATAGAACACCTAGGTTTATTGCAGCTGTTGGGTCTTCTCCTGACAGCAGGATATCCATTCTTCTCCTACAAAGACATTCACAGGTGGGTTATAAGATGGGCTTTCTGGGGATTACATGTACAGTGTTAAGAATAAGCAGCTAGCCTTACTCTCTTAAACTTCACACCCTACATTTTGCATAGAGAGCTGATAGCTATGGCCAAAAGAGAGGAATAATCCAAAAATCTGCTAATCATGAAACCATTTCATGAAACAGGGAAGTGAGTGCCCTTTAGATTTAGATTTTAGATTTAGATCATTTGTTATGCTAGGCATACAGTCTCCTCCTTCTGCAGATATACCATTAATTTTTATTCACAGCCATCCCCCTATACAAACATAATTCCACTGCACAAACACATGTCATACAAAAATCAAACACATAATGTTGTACAGTATAGAGAAGTATGTATATTCCTATGAAGCAGGAATATATACATCTAACCAGTAACTGAAGCCACCACGGATTTTGGCAGAAGTTATATTCATGGAAAATACGTCACAATAGATCCAAGTAAATTAGAAAGAAAAGCAAGATTGCCTAAATTAGGTCCAAATTTCCTTGTACCTAACAGTAAACACTGAGAAAACTATCAAAAGATCTGACACTCTGTGGAAATTAAAGACACTGCTTTAGTCATCTCTTTTACCTCTCTCCCTCTAAGTCATCACAATGGTCACAGTAATTATGTCAGCAATGGCCCTATACTCTCTGTAGAGTACGGCAGCCAACACTGGTCTGTCCTCATACTTTAGTACACATTTTGTCTCTGCCTGTTCTTGGCTGTAAGTTTAGAAGTATGTTCATTAATAGCTAAGTAGAAGGTTGGCAAGGTGGCTTAGTAGTAGAGTGCTTGTCTAACATGCACGAGGCCCTTGGTTTGATCCCCAGCACTGCAAAAACAAATTGGGAGGGGGGTAAAAAGGCAAAATGGAAGTACCCTTTCACTGATGAAGTACCCTTTCACTGCTGAATCAGATTATAAGGCAATGCACTCAAACACATGAAATCCATGAAAAGGCCAGTAAAATGACAGATGACTGACTGCCAGAGGAACTACACTCAGAGGGCCACACCCAAGGGCATGGCAACTACACACAAAGATCTAGGACAGGCATGCAGAGAAACCAAGCTAACAGAACTGCAGTTCAGAAAGCCAGGACTATATGCTGTGTGAATGTTTTAATCCCACAAAAGTTGTAAAGTATTTATTATCTACCTACAGATGGGTACAATGCAGTATATCTCTTATGTTCCTCCACAAACACCATGAATTAGGGAACAGAAATAAAATATACAACTTTATAAGTTTTCTTTAAGAGAAAATTGCACCCAGCTTCTATTTTTTTTTTTTTTACTAAAAAATCAATAACTTGACTAAGAAGTACAGAGAACTTGATGGGGCAAGAGAAATCACCTGCACTTTGTGAAGTCTGAATACCTGATATATGCAGGTCACAAGTGATCAGGCGATACACCAGATCTGTGCATTTCACTACACAGGACATATAAAGAAAAACCCCACTTATATTCATTATGTGCAGCTACGTAGCTTTATGTCATGTAGATATTTACAGTAATTATTTGTGATATTAACTAAAAGAGAGTATTATCTGAACTCTCAATCAATTCAATTTCAGAAAGTAGAAAAGAGCCTTTAGTTCCAACTTCCTCAACATGTAAAGTCATCTTGAAGTCTCTTAATTTCCTGTTTCAAGTAGCCTTTAGCCATTCCACTGATAACATACTATTATAGGATATAAAAGCTGATTTTGCTTCCATAGTTCTTAATAAAAATCCCAAATTAAAGTTTGAAGAAAATGGCTGTCACTGTAAAGATAGCTTAGAGCTATCTTCAAGAACAAGGTCTTGAATGACTATGAGTTCCCTTTTCCCACAATACAATGTGTTCTCTAACCAACAGTGGGCTATGTATGAATCAGTTATGCCTATTAAGATCTCTGCACAAGAGAACTTGAAAATAAGCAACTGAATGGTGTTCGACTCCAGCAGACAACATCTACAACATAACTTAAAAGTCAGGGAAAAATGAAGGAGGGGGACTGGAAGAACCAGAGAACCAGGACATCTGCTGCTGGAGAGTGTCTTCCATACATGACATGAAAAGCTGTGCATATAAGATCTTAACAGCACAGTTGCCCAAACAAGCCCTGCAGAATGACAACACCAACTGACATGCCAAAGTGGATGGGGGAAACTGCACATAGTGTCACATCTAGATGGAGATCCGTAGGCCATTAATGGCTGCTGAGAGGGAGGGAATCAGTTTATTCTAGGGACAAGCCCCCTGAGAGATTATCTAATCCTGAGTTATCAGTCCTAAACACCCAGACATAATAGCAACACTAAATGGATTCTGCAGGGGGTGTGTGTGTGTGTGTGTGTGTGTGTGTGTGTGTGTGTGTAACAATAATTAAACAAGAGGTTTTAAATTTGAGAGAGAGTGAAGAATACACAAGATGAGTTGGAAGGAATGAGGGAAGAATCAAAATGTAAATACGGCACTCACTGTAAAAAAACATTAAGTATTAGTATCTTTTTTCTTTAAAATTCTGTAAAATTTCTGGTTTATGACAAGAAATTAGAAAGCTGATTTTTAAGTTAACAAAACATTTCAGAAGTTTATTCAAAAATCAACTATGTGAATATTCTTTCTTAAATATCAGTACTTTATATAAAAGTTGAAGGAAGGTAGAAAATAATTCGAATTCAGTATTTCTGCCAGATGAGAACTAACATGCTGGTAAGAAATGTACACCACTCATTTCACCCACTCAGGAACGGACCAAAAGAACCTTGCCTCCTCTAGCTCAAGAGTACCCACCCAGAGGCCAAGGACAAAGCTGAGTTTACCATGAGCCTGGTGTCCTTGCGAAGTCCAGGCTTCTTCTAGATTTCCTGAAGAGAAATATCTTAAGCCCTGTCAAGCAAGCAGTAAGGGCCTTGATTACACCTTAAAAGGAATGAGTTGGTTTGGGTTCATTTGCATTTTAAAGAGTACTCTTTCATGATCTTTCACACTTGTAATAGATGTCTAGTTTCTTTTCTTAGCATGAAAGTCAAAGAAGACTAAGAGCTTGGCCTCTCCCATTGTTCTTTACCTTAAGATGGCCCTGAACAATACTGACAGCTGCTATCAAACCAGGCTGCTTTACTCTGCACACAGATGCTTTTGGTAGAAACAGTTTCCCAGAGCCACCTCCCCTCAAGAGAGATAGGCTGACACATTGTTCAATGTAGGGTGTAAAGGTCCACTGAATCGTCAGCCCAATTTTATGCTGCTTCGATTTTCCAGGATGCATACAATTCCTTTCAAGAACAAATCAAGCATATGCCAAAGCATGAAACTAATTATTGATCACTTGCAAACTTTCAAAAGAGCCTCTGACATAAATTAATATACCAGTCGCAACATTTCAATAATTGAAAACTTCACATGCCAAGGGCCTGAACACACCACGATATATACGCCAATTCACCAACTTGAGTTATTGTTACTATGTTATCAGAGCGAATCTGCCTTTATAATGTTAACATTTGTTTCCTGAACTAAAGCTATTCATAGAATTAGTGATTCATCCTCTTTTATAAAATAACCTGTTTTTATTTTCCTACTCCAATCAAAATGGTATTAAATGTAAGTGTCTGGCTAATACAATTTCCCCCCTTCCCAAGATTCCCAGGGCCTGGACAGTGCCTTTGAGAATTTTTAACAGGAAAAGTTTTATTATTTGGAAATTTTCACATAGGTGGTCATTTAGCACACGGGTGGAGTGCTTTCTAGTAGTATGTGTGAGCCCCCAGGTTTAAACCCAAGTACTGCCAAAGGGGGAAGAAAAAAAAAAAAAAAAAACAGAAAAATTACATGTAAAATTTTGGCCAATAGGAAAACAAATACATTCCACAAAGTTGAGCAGGGCGCTTGAGAGCTGCTTTGCATACATTTTCCTTTAATCAAAACAGGCCTTTCCACCCTTATTCATCTGGGTTAAAAAAGTCTGTGCTCCAGATACAAGTACAATTTGCTATTAGCCTCTGCTAATCAAACATGCTACACCCAAAAAATGCCAGTGAATATTTGATTTGATCTTTGAAATAAAGCAATTCATTACACAAGAAAAGTGTACAGAAGGCAGCAGAAAAATGCGGACTTAATTGTGTTTTTTGCTGAAGGTGATTAGAAAGCCCACTATGTAACAGTCAAAATGTGATACTGAAGGGAAAGAAAGCCAGAGCTCAGATCTGGAGGAAGGAGGGAGAATTGTTTATACAGAGCTAAGCTGTCAAGTGCAATAAAGCAGCTTGAATAAAATTTAAGCTGAAAATCCACTGAAGCTCCCTGGTTCACAGAGGGAAAAAGCTATTAAAAGGAAATGAAGGTCACCCTCCCAGTTTATTTCACCTAATTGACTGCCAATAGCTTACCACAGGCACCCCAACTACAGATCCACAATTGAGAAACTGATGAAAGGAGAATTCTCAAGCTGAGGCTCATTCTCTAATCCTCCTTGGCTCTTGTGTTTTTCCCATCTCCAGTGGGGATGTAATTTTAAACCCTGATAGATTAACTGGTTCCATTGTCTGTGGCAGCACTGGACTATGGCACTCTTAATCCCTATAGCAGCATGTCTAATTATCATTACAAAGTGTCTGAGGGAACTATAAAACTGGCAGGGCAGCTTCTCACAAGCAATTAACATAAATTGATAAATGACTGATTTTGAGTTTGTACAAGGAATTCACATATGAATAAAATAAAGCCCCCTCCCTCATTTTAGCTACTTCTTTCCTTCAATCTGGAAAGAGCAGAGCACATGAGAACCATTTAGGGTCCTGTGTTGAGGGGGGAGGAGGGAGTCAAACCCAAGCAGGGAGCCAGCCAGAAAGCACAGTTTACCACATCCCTTAATGCAGAGTAAATGACTTGTGACTGACAACAGACCATCAGCTTCCTCAACAAGAAGCAATGGCTGAACTACAGAGGAGACATGAACCTTGAAGGGCCAGAGAGTACTAGAATGCTTCCCTGGTGAGAAAACTTTTCATTGATGTGCCAATTAAATATTCTTGAAAGGGGCACACGAAAGAGAACAGTTACACAGGTTCACATACCCTACAAAACAAAAGGCAAAAGTAAAGACAGCTCCTTGGAATAATTCAGAGACCTGTGCTAACCTCACTGTGGTCGATCAGTGTAAGACGGAAGCAAGGAAAGCATTTTTAAAACTAAGGCTTTTACTTCACTAACAGAGCAAGCCTGGTTTTAAGTATCACAGGATATACTTATTTATTTTCACATTTAAAAGTTGTTTTTCTTCCGCTCATGTTTTTTCTCTCATCTTCTTTATGATTTCCTTTACCTTCTTCCCTACATATGGCAGTACCCACTCAAATCCCCCTTTTTAACCCTCTGATCAAGTAAGTCAACATTAAGCTACAGGTTTATCTATGTACAATTATGCCATCACATTAAGAAATGAAAGCTGGTGATACACACTGTAGGAGGTAGACCTGGTAGGCCACGTACCCCGATGATGGCATTCAACTCTGCCATGGTCACCTGTTTGGCACGTTCGACAGCCTGGGCCACCTGTTGTTGATGCTTTGAAAACAAGGAAAAAATGTGTTAGCACCAGCCAAGAACTTCCTTGTTCATTCTGACTACAAAGACAAATAGGCAGTTCCTCACATGTCATCTCCCAGAACAGAAAAAGGACAAAAGGATGAGTGTCCCTTTGTTTCTGAAGTGAGTGTACCAATCACCACTTGACTCCTGATGGAGATTCTGGCTTGAGACGGTAAAATGCCAGGAAGAATGGTGACTATAGTCCTTGGATGCTAGAGTCCAGTGCCTAGAAGAATGTTCTGGCTCACAGGATTTGCAGCAGTATATTTGGGAACATCAAGTTCCCATCTCAACACTTAAAAGTTTTAAACATTAAGTCTGTGATAATTTTTCTGATTAAAGAATCTAGACCCATCATCAGTTTTTAGAAAACCTGTGGAAATTCTGTTATTTTAGCCTTTTGATGTTTCATTCTCCAAGAGAAAAAGAACACTCTGATCTCAATTGAGAGAATGAAAATTCACCTTGCTCACTCCCCAACTCTATGCATAAATGTAAGTGTAGCCAGTTGGAGGTCTGAGTGCAGGTGAGACTAAGGTTACTTAAAGTAGATTCAAAAGGCTGGCGGCAAATCAATACGGACCAGTGCAGCCATAACCAACCCCAGTACTGCAAACTCCCCAGCCCCTTCCACATGATGTATTCATATTATACATACTGAAAACACATTATAGCACTTTTGATCCTGCTCTCAGAAGGAAGATAAACCTTCCCAAGCAAAAGTAAAATACAATGCTGAGTCAATTTCAGATTTTTCCTATGGAAGACTTCCCTCTGAAAATGTTAAGATCAACCTAAATACAACGGCTTATCTGTACCTATGACTCAGTGACTGACATAGGGTAAATACGAATTTATCCTTATGACTATTTCATCCATTCTTTCCATGGAATGGACCTGATATACAAACAAAATGCCTCCTTTCATACAGGTCAACTCTCAACCTTGATGGAGTGATTTTCAAGTCAGCTCAGGAAAACACAAAGGAAAACCTGAATCATTAAGAGCTATCAAGCTCATATTGCTTTAAAATTGAAGTTTTCCAGAGAAAGAAATGAATTTGGGGTAGAACTACCATCAACACTTCCCTTGGATGTGCAGCATGCCTTCAATGCCTTGGACAGAATGGTAGGGTTTACACACTTCAGCTGTAACAGATGTTCTTCACACTTGTTCCTTATAATAAAATTAACATCCTAAAACTAGCTCATTTACAAACAGAAAAGTAACATAATTGCACTTTAACAGCTGAATAGCTTTACTTACTTCCTGAGACAGAAATGGGATGACTTGTGCACAAATGGTATTCAATCTCTTGGCGATTTCAGTCTACAAAGACAAAGCCACAGAAATGTTTAGAATACCTCACAATTTTTTCAGAACAGTGAAATTTCATACAGTCAATACTTGGGTCTTCCTTGTTTTTTTCTTGGTCATGTTACTAATATTTATCTTGAGATAAACAGTAGATACCAGTACTCCTTATAAAGCAGGAACAATTACATACTTTACTAGTCACAGAAAAATCTACATTAAGCCCGAATGAACATATCAACCTGGAGTACAAAAGCCCCCCAAATATTTTCATTGTTATATACTGTGGGACATGTACATAGTCACAACAAGCTCATTCAAAGTAGTGTCAGAAGCTATGATATCAAGGCAGTCTGACTTTCAAAGATACAAGAAACATCTAGACATAACGGGGCATGCCTTCAGTTCCAGCACTCAAGAGGCAGAGGCAGACAGATCTCTGTGAGACAAAGAACAGCATGGTCTACACAGTGAGTTCCAGGCCACTGGGGCTACACATTGGGACTAAAAAAAACAAAATCCATTAAAATAATGAAATAAAATTATGATACAGTATTGTAAATTCCAGCACTCTGAGTGAGGCAAGATGATCGTGAGTTCAAGAACAGCTAGGGCTAAAGGGAGGCCCTGCCTCAAAAAAGAACAAAACACAACAAAATAAGAAACAGAGGCCAGAGGAGAAAGCAGAACAAAGGGACTACTGACCTACTTTTCACTCTTTCCCACTCGCACACCACTGCTGGTTCAGACAAAAACTGGTGCAGTCCCTATGGAAAGCAGTGTGGACATCCCTCAAACTAAAGAGAACTTCCAATCTGACCCATCTGTACGACTATTGGGTATATACCCATAGGATTCTAAATCAACATAATAAAATTACACTATTCACAATCCTTCTGGCCTCTGTGGTACACACACATAAATGTATATTACTCATGTAGTACACATACATAAATGCAGGCAAAATACGCTTACACATTAAATTTAAAAAATAAAATTTTAAAAAGGAAGGACAGAAGGAAGCGAGGTAGGGAGGGAGGAAGGGAAAAGAGTGGTGTCTGTCTGGCTGGAGATACACTTGGCTCAGAGGTAAGCCTTTTCTCTAACATGTACAAAACCCTGGGTTTGACTTTCAACAGGACAAAATGAAAATAAAAGATTGCTTTTGTTCAGTTTGAACACAGATGTTTATGTGTAGAAAAACATGAACATTAAAATAACACTAAATTCATCATCTAAACAATAACTGGTGGTGATCCTGGGATATCATCATTCTAGGCTCTAAGGTGACATTCAAAAGCCCCGAGTGAGAGCACTCTTTAGTACCAAGGGTGCCATTAGATACAGCACTTTTCTACAATCTGTTTTCCATTCAAGAATGTTTCAGAGACAACCTCCCAGCAATAAACACAGAAATGAGTACGTCACCAACCTATTCTACCATGTAAGCATACACACATGTTTAAGCATTGATACCAGAAAATATGCTTCATCCAATTTTCTACAATTACATACTCTGTCAAATAATGCTCCAAAGAGATCTCAAAAGAAGTCCCCAGAATTGAACTGCTAGCTCAAAGTATGTACAAGTTCAACTGTGTTGTGTGCTGCAAAACTGCCCAAGAGAAAAGCTGTATGAATCAACATTACTGCCTGTCCAAGGGGTTGCTGTCCTGCCCAGTGTCAACACTAGGTTTTCTGGGTCATTTCAAATTCTTATCCATCTAATAAATATATTTAAAACAAAATTACCTCATTTTTATTTGCATTATTTGATTTTTCTTGTTCAACATATTTTCATGTATTTACTGGACTGCTATATTTCTACTTTCTCCTTTTCCGCTGGCATTTAGTACCTGTTCTTGTGTAGTTTTTCTTCATATCAGATGAATATAAATATTACCGTTCATTTATTTTTCCCAGCTTGCACTGTCTTTCAGCCTTGCCTAACATTAGTTGGTGGTTTTGTTGTTGTACAGAATGTTCAGTTGTTATATGGCCAAACTGAAAATTTTTCTGCTAATGTTTCTGGTTTTAGATTAAGGATCAGAACACAGTACAACAATATGATCTTAAAGCTATTCTTTTTACATTTACTTGATCTAGTTGGAATTTAATTTACAAAAATAAAAATCCTCATCTTTAATAACAGCAACTATGCATTATTACATAAAATCACATCAAACTAAACTTGAATATGATCAGAGGACTGTTAAGACTCATTCTGAGCTAAGCATGATGGCAGAGGCCTGTCATTCCATGACATGGGAGGCTAAGGAAGAACCAAGTTCAAGGTCAATCTGGATCACATAGTGAGACCCTCTCTCATAAACAAAAAAGGACCTATTTTGAATGAACTGAACTTGTAACATAACCTTTAACAATACTAAGGTGACCGAAAAGCAAGCAGAAGTACAGATTAACACAAAGACAATACTGGGTTAGGCCTGTATGACTCAAGCACAAAGAAGACAAAGATCAAAGCTCAAAATAATGAAAAGCCATGCCATATGTTCTGAAAATTCGATGCTGGAAAAGGAATGGACACAAGGAAGAAGGGAAGAAATTACCTAAATTGTCCACTTTCTCTACCAAGTCTCTAATCCTAAATTGCCTTGATTAGTGAACTTGGATTTTTGGAAGCCAAAAGAATATAATCAGAGCCTCATCTGTTCTACTTAGAAGCTACTGAGCTGTACTAGACCTGCTCACCCACAGGACCTCAACAAGAGCTGCCCACTTCCTGGCAGGGTGCACCATGTACCTGACAGTGCTTTTGAGTATAAGAACAGCATCCCATGCAGATTACTAAAAGGTTCCCTATCCCTTCAAACACTGGATGTACAACAGGGGGAAAAAATGAGGGCTGGGAGATGAGTCTTAATACTGTCTTCTGCTTAGTTATGACATGGGCACTCTGATGAAATTCTTAATTTAGCACAAATTAACAAGCTGCTATGTTTTCAACCCATGTTTCTATTCCTGGTCACAGAGCTAGCAAGAAGTTTGTCTCAGACCCTTAGCATTAAGAGTTATACAACTATTCCATACTACCTCCCACCTCTCCTGAAGGTTCGACAATTCCCATGTACCAACTATATTATTTCAAACTAGAAATAATTTCTCTGCTCAAAGCTGAAGACAGATTTGATACCTGCTACATCACAAAGTTCATTAACTTTATCAAAATCCATATGTTTAACACTGTAAACTAGCAACAACAAACCAGCATCCAGAGGTCATCCCAAATCAATCCTGTAAGAATTCTCCACATAGAATTATTTTTCTTTTAAAAACTGTATAGTGTGTGTGGAACATGCATGCGCAGCATATGCACAAGTGGCTAGTGGAGGGTATGGGGTACCCTTCTACCTTATTCATTTAAGGAAAGGTTCTTTGGTTAGGCTGGCAGACAGCGTTGACCCAACAATCATTCTGTCTCTATCTCTATGACACCAGGGTCACAAGGCACACAAGGCTATGCACGGGGCTGTGATCCAAATTCATGTCCTCACGGTTTTGTAGCAAGAATTTTTAACCACTGAGCCATCTGTTTATGCCCTCTACCTATAATAAGCCAAGCAAAAGCCCAGAACAAGCCTTACTTTCTGGACAAACCTGTACCCATAAGATGCAGCAAGAAACAGGGGCACAAAAACACCTATCTGAGCCATCTTTTATGTTCCTCATCCATGTCAGTTGCCCTTCTTGATTTGCTCTTGTAGTTATATTTCTGTTGCTGTGATAAAACACCATGACCAAAAGTGACTTATGGAACATGAGTTTATTTTGGCTTACAGTTCCAGAGAGAATCCATAATGGTAGGGGAGGCATGGCAACAGGCAGCTAGAGCAGGAAACTGAGAAATCACATCTTCAACCTCAAATCAGAAGCAGAGAGAACAAACTGGAAGTGGTGCGAGGCAATAAACTCTCAAAGCTTGCACCCAGTGACACACTTCATCTAGCAAGGCCACACCTCCTAAATTTCCCCAAATAGTGCCACCAACTGTTCAAACACCTGAGCCTACGGAGGATATTTCTCATTCCAACTACCATAGCCCTTAAGAGAGCTAGCTCCAGAATTCAAAAATTTAGGTTTATGTAACAAAACAGTATCAAGTGTCCCCAAGCTAAGATACTTCAACCACAGGTCTTAGGTTCACTACCTGGGTAATAGGAACACCACTACACAGTAGACACAGTTCCAACGAAGTCAAGTGAGCTAAGGTGTAAGCTACAGGTATTCTACTCCAAAGTGCTATATAAACCTAAGAGAGCTTCCTAACCCTTCAGGGCCTCCCTCAAGTCCACTCAGAAGGTGCCTTTGCTCACAACAGCAGTAAGTACACTCTTCTTTGGGCTCTTCAAGAACCTCAACAACACTCACTGTCATTTGACAGACTAAACCTACGTGCTGAAAAGTTACACGTTATACAAAGCTTCCATATACTTTCTGAAAGCACTGCTCTAACAAATCATCCTATCACAAGGAAATTCAAGGACAAGACTCGCTAAATATTCTGACATGTCTTTATCATCCCCACTTCCTACTAAAACGTATCACCAGTCCACACTCAAAAAACCGTCAAGGACAAGCCTACATCCCTAAACTCTAATGCCAAGATATCACCAGATAAACTTTACTACAAAGCAGTACAATAACAGTTTACATAAAGATATCATGTTAATAGGCACAACTTTCAAGGATATTAGTAGAGTATGGTGACATGTGTCTATAATACTAACACTTAGAAGACCAATATAGCTAAACCTTGTCTCAAAAAGCAATTCATGTACCTAGGGACTGTGGCTTCGGCAGAATAGTAGAGTACAATCCAGTACACACAAGATCCTGGTTTAATCCCTAGTAACATCCAAACAACGAAGTTTCATGCACATATATTCTTTATTGAGCTAGAATAGCCAAAAATCTCAAAGACCAGCAATGGATGAAAACTAAAGTATTTTGCAGGTCTTTCAGGCTGAAAGGTATCCTTTAAGGCACCTACACTTGACAGTTTCAGGATTCTGATTCTTAAAAGCTCAGCACCATCTTATACTCCTCACACTTTGACCAGTTATAAGGACTAAAGTATCCACTACTAAGTGCCCACATACTTCCCCAATACACCCAGAGTTAATGTACAATGAGCGCTGTCTGCAGCTCTGGACAGCAGGAGCTGTGGAGAATTGGCCATGGTCTCTAAGCAGTTCCACGATACCCTGTCCACAGTCAGCTCAGGGACGCAAAACTCCCCCAGTACTGCCTGGTAAAGTATCCTAAAAAATAGTGCTTATACTGAGGACTAGTAATTTTTTGGTTTCCTTGAAATAGGCTGAAGTCTAAAGAAAAACACAGTGCAGTGCTGGTAAAACCTTGCTCTAAGGTGAGGTAAGCCACGGGGAAGTCTTTAATACAGCTAAAAGAAATATTTAGAGAACAGGGAGGGCAAAGTGCCTGTATAGCATCCACAAAGTCAAGTTCAATCCCCAGCACTCCATAAAACTGGCTGTGGTTGCACATGCCTGTAAATCCAAATTCTTCAGAGGTGGAAGCAGAAGGAACAGGACCCTGCTCAAGGTCATCCACAGCTATACAGTGAATCTGAAGCTAGTCTGGGCACGTGAAAATGTCTCAAAAAACAAATATTTTAATAAAATCTAGTGATGAGTTCTCACAGAAACCGGACTGAATGAATAAATGTATGTTACTAAGGATAATAAAGTGGCACAGTGGGCTTTTTTAATTTTTGTTTTTGGCAGCATCAGCTACCACTGAACATAAAGGGCATCACACACAAAAGACCAGTACTCTACCACTGAGCTACGTCCCTGATTGAGCTACATTCCTGACTCCCAGAACAGCTCATCTTAGAAAACAACTGGAAAGGTTTCAAGAGTAGTTTGGATAAAGTTTCCTGCAGTTAGTAATTTATCCTAAAGAAATAATTCAAATTGAAAAGCATGAAAAGACATTCATGAAATTGTTCATTGCAGCACTGGTTTCAAAGCAAAGAAAAAAGGCCAGGTAAAAATAGAATATTAAACACAACCATCCATAGTATTTTTTTAAATATTGCCTCCTGATGAGTCATTTGTCTGATACTAAAGGAATGGTTAAATACACTACCAACCTATAGGCATGCTATATTTATGATGGCGCTAAAATGACCAATATATTTACTAGATGGAGTAAAAGAGAACACAAGCCTTGTGTTCTCAGAAAGCTGTGTGTGTGTGTGTGTGTGTGTGTGTGTGTGTTTTATTAAACATATGCATGTGGCCAGGCACTACAAATTGATACCCCAAATAAAAACTTTGATTATGCTAGGGTTGCAGAATTATTTGTGACTCCCTCAACCTCACTGACTTTGTGAACACTGCCTTCAATTTATTGTTTCAATTTATTATTAAACTGGAAAAGGAGGTAAGAGCAGTGACCTTTTTGACAAGCTTCAGATCACCTAGGAAGAAATTAACACTTAAAGGAAGTCATCTAAAGACTGGAGAGATAGTTCAGGGGTTAAAAGCACTGGCTGCTCTTGCAGAGAACCTGGGTTCAGTTCCCAATACCACATGGTGGCTAACTGATAATCTTCCACAATACCAGTTCCATGGGATCTGAAGCCCTCCTCTGCCTCTGTGGGGATTGCATGCACATGTGCACTTACATACATGTAGGCAAAATACACATATACATAAAATAAAAGTAAATGTTTAAAAAAGAAAATTATTTGCTAAAGATCATAAAACAAGATTAAAGGCCACATATTCTGAGCTGATAAACTCAGTCTTATTTGCAAAGCAATGCAATTTGGTGGCTAGTTAACCCAAACAGGTCTTATCACCCATCAGCTAAAAGTAGCACCATAAGAAGGGGCCTTAGGACCTGTGAGGACAAGGCCACTGTACCTCCTCTTCCGCTCTGGCAGAAAGGTTCTGCATGGTAGAACAAGTCTTTTATAAGTGATTTCAACTATGAATTGCAAACCTTAAGCAAACAAGCTACTTCCAGTATTCTTTACCAACAAAAGAAAACTACACAAGAACTCTCCTGCACTCACTCTTGCCTATCCATGGAGCAAAATCCACAGAAACATTTCTAGTTCCTGAAAATGACTCTGCAGCAGCTTAGTTCAGCCTATATGTATAAAAACTGTGTCCCCAAAATGACTGCAAACCTCATCTAGTGTTTCCTCCCCTTTGCAGGAGAGGAAAGGTTCTTCTGTGAAGAAACCTTCAGCCTATCTGCCACTCTGTTCTCGTATATAGCACCATGTATGTATGACCAACATGCTCATGAAAAGTGAGGTCTCAAGTTCTAATGTGTCAGAATAGATTTCTGCTTAAAATGCAATTATGTTAATAAAAACACTAATCACATTTTTGGGAAACCAAAATTAAAAGACTGTGGATGTTCTTATTGCCCTGTTTGTTTTTGGTGCTGGCAATAGAATCCAGAACCTGGTACATGTTGCATACAAGCTGTACTACAAAGCAACAAACAGTCATGGCCTGTAGGTATCTTTAAGTTGAAGTTTTGATGGTAAATAAGTTTATAAGTAGCTTCTAAACTCGGGCGAAAATCAAGATTACTAGACAAGCTCCCCTAGTGCCATGGGCTTCTGACTAAGGAGAGCTAGACCTGAAAATGTGTATTTCTTTCTCATAAATTTCTAGATGATTCTGCAGGTGCTGTAGTCAGATCTGCTAAGTACTGAGACCTGCTGCCATCTCCTACCAAACACAATGTTACAGCATGAGCATGCTGTTTGGCACTTGCCTGGTCCTGTGACATCTCTCTAATCCCCATATCACAAGACACTCTTGGAAGTAGACTTAACGGTTAAGATAACTGGCCTAAGGTCTGAACAACTTGATGGGGTGGTCAGACCTGTTCCTCTCAAAGCCCTCCTACAAACACAACCACAGTCTTCTCTACTGTTTTATGAAACAAGACCAAGAACAGAAACCCAGGGTACAAGATCACATTTGCATCCTCTGAAAAAACCTCAGGTACCATTCAAATAATTCCCCCCAAGACAATGTAAATGTAACTTTCTAAAAACCTATGATCAAAACAAAGATCAGATGACAGAAGCCTTTTAGTGGCTCAACTAAGCAGTACATGTCACAGTAACTGACATAATAACTTTCATGTTCCCTCTCCCCCTCACTTGGCAGCTCCTACACTTTCTAAATTTGAGCCTTTCCAACTGGGCTCAGGCATTCTCTTCTTTCACTGCACATCTTTATACTCACCGTCTCTTGAAAAACAAGGAGGGTTAGGAAAAAGAAAAAAGAAAAAAAAAAAAATCAACCACGCTGAAAGCTGCCTAGGCAGAGATAGCAACACTAATTGCTCCCATTCTATGGCTCTAGAGGCAGATTGCAAGGCAGCATCTCCGGAGAAAAAAACACTCCTGTCTCCACAGCAGCTCTCAGCAGAGGAGCTCAAGTACCCTTAATTGTTTATGTTTTTAATGTAGGGCCTCTTGAATGTATTCATTTTTAATAGCAGGCTTGAGTGTGAGGCCTATCAAAGAATGACAAAGCAACTCTATTCACTGGCTCTCCTTCCTGCAATGATGGTCTTTTGATTTATTTGCAAATGACAAGCTTGCCAGGCCCGACTTGAGGGCTGCCTTAATTTTCCCCCCAAAGAATTCAGTTGCATTTTCTAAGATGAAATCTGAGTCTGCAATGTATCTGTATAAGTTGGTGCCCTTCAGTCTCTTCTAATTACTTAAATGTTTTGACCAAAATGTTGCCAAGCAGAGAATTTAGGCTTCTATTTATTGTTTGGGTGAAGATGCCTTTTTGACAAAATTATCACAGCTGCTTAGGTTCCGAAGGAGCCCATTTCCATTATTTGGAACCCTAGGAGTTCAGAAAGGGCGAATCACAGGAAATAATACTGACTTGTCACAGCATGGGGAAAAAAGACAGTTTTTGGTGCCCTTAGAACAAAGTGCCCTCTGTGGCTCCACAAAAGGCTTCCAGGACACACTCTAGTTAGTCACTTAACAGTACCATCAAGCCATCTACAGTTCTAAACTGTAAAATCTCCCTAGGCACACCCCAAAATTCCAACTTCCACTGTTCTTCTCCTGGGTCCTGCTCATTACACAGCACAAGGAAAATTTGCAATATCATACAACAGCAATATTAGTGGTAAGAAAAGTTAACAACATCAACATCACCCTAGGAAAACCAGAACTGCAACTGCAGAACTAAACATGCCCTGCACAGATAGAGTGAGCCTGTGCAAGTGGTACACAAAAGCCAGGTCCTGCTAAAAGGAAGGTCTTTCAAAGTAATAGAGCAATCCTGCAATCATATCTAAAGTACTCTCTTTTAACTTCAGCTATTTCTGAGGCCCTGTAATCTATACTGTTAGTGCTGAACTCCAGCCACCTGTGACCTCTATTTCTGTACCATCCATCACAAGCAAAGGTTCATTGACCCCAACTCTTGTATCTTGTTTGCTGATTACCAGAAAGGCAGTTCTGCATGTTTCCGTAACACACTGAACTCTTTAACTGCTCTGGATGCTGGAGGCAACTGTGGACCAGTGGTTTCCTAACTTTACAAATATTCTACATTCAACTGAATGACCCCAACAGGCATGGGGGTGACTATTCTTCCCAAGAGGCTTATCACAGAAAGTTGATACTTCAGTTACAGCACACCCAGAACAAGGCCAACCAGAGTGCAGCAGTGGAGTGGCTATAGGTAAGACATATTAACTGTGCTGGTAAGGTCCCTGGGGAAAGCAAGCCCAAAGCTCAAACATAATTTCAGCTGAGAAAGCTCAGCCTTCTCACTTCCCCAGTCAGGGATGGTACCTTGGGAAAGAACACAGTGGTCCTGGCTTTCCCAGATGGGAATGTGAATTATTTTTTAATCAACATCATGTGCCAAGAAATAGGCAAAGCTCCAGGGCAGGAGAATTGCAGGAGCTGGGGAATTCCTTCAAAACTGATACTAGAGTCTGCCTAAGAACTCAGCAAGTTCAAGGGCAATGGAGCATGCCACAAGATGAAAGCCACAATGAACAGTTAACTGTCAAGAAGAAACGTTATTTTCTCAAACACATTTTAGAACAAATTTAAAGTGCTAACAAAAATTTTCAAAGCAAAATGCCTGGGAAAGTTTCAATATTTAGAAGATACTTGCAAAAGGACCTTAAATGACAGACTTGGGTATAGACCTGCTGGATACTGACTCTGCTATGCTTCACAGGGCACTCAGGAATTCCACTTTAACTACAAATTAAATTACTGCTTCACAGGAATAAAAAAAAAAAAAAGACTGAAATATAACCCACAGAGAAATTCAATCCAAAGAAAAGTCATCAGTTCCCTAAGATAACACCCTACCTGCTTCTGGGAGAAAAGTCATTATGCTGCATGATGGAGACACAATTCTTGGTGACAAACTGACTACATAGACTGACCAAAACATGCATAATTAAAAACATGTCAAACAAAAAGACAGGTCCTTGAATGCCCAGTCATGTCCACTTGTAGTTTGTGATTTTGAGATATTTATGGCTCACAATACTGTCATAAAGTATACTAGAGAAGCAAAAGCAAACGGGGGCAGCATACAAGAGTAACAGAAGTGAAAACAACTTATAAACCAGGGCCAATCAGAAGTTACCACAAGTTATTTTAAAAGCAGACAAATCAATTAATGTGGGTGTTTTTAGAAAACATCCTAGATATTCTTCCACTAATTGTGTGGGTTCCAGGACATGCCAATTCTCATTTCCCAGAGCACTAGAAATCAAATTTAACCTACATATTCTGTTACACTGGTCTGCACTTGTGTGGCTCCCATAGGGCTGGGCTGACTCAATAATGATGCGCTTCTACTGCAGAACAGAATAGACTTCCTGCCATTTGGACTGTGAAACACAGTAATCCACCAAGGAATAAAGGTCAATGTTGCACTTTTGGTCATTACTAAATCATTTCAGATGATCTGTGGTGAAGATGAGAGGAAAATCGAAGGCTGTGAAAATGCTGCAAATGGCTTGACCTCAGACCAATTTTCATCTCCATCTATCTAATAGACATGTGGATAAAAAAGCTGGCCTCCCCTCCTGGCCTGTTTTCAAATCCAAGGCACAAGCCAGGAACCAGTTAAACAATATATTAATAAGGGGAAATAACTTTCTAAACCTCAGGCCAATGCTTATTCAGGCTTTAGGCTGACAATTAAAATTTGGAACACAAATTTCCGGGTCTGCAAGCAGCACTGTAAAGCAGAAATTTTAACTAATATAGAGAAATATCTTCAGTGCAGAAGCATGTCCCAAAATCTCCTTAGTTGTACATGCAAATATATGTATGCATATACCTCCTCTCCCCACTGAAAGACATCCACAGGATTCCTATTACATCTGTTCACACACACACACAAAAGGGAAGATCAGTTCTAAAAAAAATCTTTTCTTTAAATATCCTATTACAGCCATTCATCTTTAAGGCATTTCAATTCTTAAATACAAAACATTCTTAGGAACCAGGGCTCAGTTACCACTTAAGCCACAGAATAAATGTTAATAACCTTCCCTGCTTTGGCTGAGCTACTTTTTAAGGATAATGCCGTGCCATATACAAGTTTAAGCCCCCACAGTACATCAATGTCAAACAACATCGTGTCAAGCTAAGATTCAATTCAGGTAAGTGCCACTGCCAAATTTTCTTGTTCCCAGACGGCTTTAAGATTATTTTATTGCTTAAAATTTAATTTGTTCCAACTCATGTCTCCATGACAACGTTGGCTAACCCTGCAAATCATTTGAGTAATTGGATATCTTCTCATTCTACTGCTCTCAAATCGAATGATTCTGCTAGAATTGTAACAGCCAATCAAATTTACGGTCCTCCTGAGTAATAGACTTGGAGAAGTAGCCACATTCATCTCCCCTCTACAGCCATATTAACCCGTATGGGGCAAACAGCAGAATCTGGTCTTCCAACTATACTCCAAATTATAAACGATGTCAATACCAATATTCTCGCAATGCAAAGTCGACTCAAAAGGCTCTTTCCTTTTGTTGCTTTAACTCAAGGCACAACTGACACTTAACTCCATACTCCCTAATGAGCAATAACAATCTGTACACTCCAAGGCAAATTGACAAGAGCAATCCCAGAAGCTGGTTTGGATATTTAACCTTGTAATACACATGGCCCAAACAATGGCAGCATAAGATTATTAAAAAGCACTGACACCAAATTCAATCAAGGCTTTTTAGGGAACTAAGTCATACCTAGCAAATTGGACAAAAAAATAGGAAGGCATAGAAATTTAACAATCAGCCTGAAATTTTCTTCTCCTCAGAGAAACCCATATAGTCAAAAACTCCTTATGCTTCGTTTACTTCAATATCCCAGAATCCAGGGTAGGTGATTATGAAATACAGCTTTCTTAGAAGACTCAAAAGTCAGCAGTTTCCCTCTTCAGTTCAGTGGTATGATTTGGGCCTTTTTTGGTCAACTAAAAAGCATAGAAGTTCGAAATACCCATATTGAACTCATTGGAAGAGGTGAGTCCAGTCTCAAAATGGAGAGCCATGACCCAAAGGAATCAGAGCAGTTGAGGAAGCTGTTTATTGGTGGTCTGAGCTTTGAAACTAAAGATAATACTTTAAGGGAATATTCTGCAAAATGGGGCACACTTACAGACTGTGTGCTAATGCAAGACCCCCAAACAAAACATTCCAGGAGCTTTGGTTTTATGACTTCTTCTTGTGCAGCAATGTGTGCTTGACCATATAAGGTTGGTATGTGTGTAGTAGAACCAAAGAGGGCTGTTTCTAGAGGATTCTGTAAAGCCTGGTGCCCATTTAACAGTGAAGAAAATTTTATTGGTGGTATTAAAGAAGATACAGAAGAATATAATTTGAGAGACTACTTTGAAAAATGTGAGAAGATTGAAACCATAGAAGTTATGGAAGACAGGCAGAATGGAAAAAAAAATTTTGCTTTTGTAACTTTTGATGACCATGATACAGCTGATAAAATTGTTCAGAAATACCACACTATTAATGAGTATAACTGTGAGGTGAAAAAGATCCTTTGTAGAGATGCAGTCTGCTGGATCACAAAGAAGTCACGGAGATGGGTCTGGCAACTTTATGGGCCATGGAGGAAGTAATTTTGGTCATGGTGGAAACTTTGGTGGAAGAGAAGGCTATGGTGATAGAGGTGGGAGCAGCAGAGGTAGTTACAGAGGCAATGATGGTAGATATAATGGATTTGGAGGTGATTATGGCAACTATGGTGGTGGTCCTGGTAACAGCAGCAGAAGAGGCTATGGTGGTGGGGGATCAGAATATGGAAGCCAAGGTGGTGAATATAGTAGAGGTGGAGGAGGATATAATGGTTACAATTAAGGAGGAAATTTTGTTGCTGGTGGGAACTATAACGACTTTGGAAATATAGTGGACAACAGCAATCAAATTACAGACCCAGGAGGAGGGCAGTTTTGGTGGAAGAAGCGCAGGTGGTCCCTATGGTGGTCATTACAGATCTAGTAGCGGAAGTGGTAGACACAGCAGCAAAGGTTGTTAAAGCAGAAGAGAGAGCAAGGAGTTGCCAGGAAAGCTGCAGGTTACTTGGAGATAGTCATCCCAAACACATTAGAGGAACTGTAAAAGTCTGCCACAGAAGGAACAATGATTCAGTTAGAAAAGTTTCTGCAGCTTAAACAAGAAACCCTTAGTGTTCAGGACTATTATGGCAAAAGCTTGGAAAAAGTGAAGCTGTTGATTAATGTAATTTAGTATCAATTAGATATACATTCCAGAGGCCTTTTATCTGTTATAGCTTTGTCTTTTTCTTTTCATTACATCAGGTGCATTGTCCTGTAATTTATGGTAGTAGTACCAGGAATAAAACATTAAGGAATTTTTAACTTTTCAATGTTTGTGTAGTTCTGTTTTTCTACATTTTTGTACAGAAACTATAACAAAATGCAGCTTTGAAGGTGCTTCCCTGTGTGTTAACAACTACAGAAGATCATTGTTAATTATTACTTTGTATGAATTTTGCTAAAGTTAACAGTAAAGCAACATCTACTGTCTTGCAGTTCAAGGGGAATCTATGCCCCCCACTTCCAAAACCATGATACAAATGGGTGCTGACATGAGGAGAGAATAGATATTTGTATGTTTGCAATGTGTGTTTTAGATAATTAGAATTGAGTAATTAAATAAACATTTGTGAATTTAGCAGCATTAAGATTACCTCTTAATGAAAAAGATCTCAAAAGAAAAAAAAAGAAGTTGGACACATTTCAGTAGTCTGACTCTAATCTCTTCTATACTTGTGGAGACACTGGCTCCAAGGGTGCTCAGGCTGAGAGAGAGTCAGCATGCTTATAAATGGAAAAGGCCACCTGGAAACCATGCCAACTGGCCAGCTGAAGCTGTTGTCACCTACTGATGCTTCCTACACAGACAGCATGGCAAGTAGTTTTAAGTTGCTGGCAAGGAGTTTCTCAGCAGACCAACAGCAGGCTGCTAGCAGTTCGTAAGCTCCTGGGAACCGGCCTGAGTGCCCTAGAAGTTTCTCCTGCATCATAAAACCCAAACTTCCAATATGTTAGCTGGAAGCAGTGGACTGTCTCTAGTTCCAGCTACCAGGGAAACTGAGGTGGGAGGATTGTGGCACTCAGAAGTTCAAGACCAGTCAGAGCAACACAGCAAGCCTCCATCTCAAATAAAGACAGTAAACTTCCGTATGTCTGCTCTCAAAGGTTGTTTTTCTCTGCCACGAGGGTTTTGTTTTTGTTTTTACTTCTTCAAAGATTAGTACTTAAGCACCAACTATGAGTATGATAGTCAACCAAAGTCTCTCAAGAACAGACAATAAATATAGAAACATAACCCCACAAATACTTTAAACACTGTACATATTTCAGAGCACAAAGAAAACAAAATCACACACCCACATGCAGACACCATTAAATACACATAAGGCAGATATTCCTCACACACACACGTACACACACATATACATATGCACACAGGTGCATGCACACACAAACACACCCTGCTTCAAGGCTTGAAACTTTTTTTCCTAACCACACAACTTGACCTAGTAACTCCAAGAGCAACCCTTTTATTCTCAGGATGACAATTTCTTCAAATAAGTTTGTTTTCTATAAACCAAACATAGTAATGGATGCCTTTAATCCTAGCACTCTAGAGGCAGAGACAGAGGCAGGTGGATCTCAGATCCAGGCAGTCGCAGAGTGAATTCCAGGTGAGCTGGGGCTACAGAAAGATCTTGTTCCAAAGAGAAAAAGAAAACAAAAAGTCTTTTGTGTTATATTTACAATAAAAGGATCTGAATCATATCTCTTCTTACATTTTATTCTGCCAAAACGTCTATCAAATGAACAAGATTTTGTTGTTGTTGTTTAGTCATTCCTTTAAATGAGAAAAACCAACCAACTTTATTCTCCTTTCTCCCTAGTCTGTCATACTAATTACTTGAAACTGTTACCTTCCTGGGCCACATTGCTAGCTGGCATGGGATTTTAATTTCTTTACATGCCCTAAACAGTGGAGTCTACCAACAAGGGCTGTATTTAGGATTTTCTTTTTGAATTTCCTTTTGAACCTAAAAGACAAATGCTTATGATTTTAAAAGGAAACAAGTAAAAAAGACTTTACAATTACAAGGAGAAAAAAGAAAAGTGAGCCCCAACACAAAAAAGAAAAAACCTGAGTTTGGAAAAAACAAGATCAAAGTGCAAAAGCCTACAATCCAAGAGCAGGCATGGGCTTTGAAAGGGGCTGCTGAGAGACTGAGGTACTGAGACTGGCTACTAGCTATGACCTTGTCCCCAACTGCCCTATGGGGAGGTATTTTTATCACCTACTGACCCCACTTATCTTTTTTCATTTTAAAAGTGAAGTAATTACTATCTACAGATGTAGAAAAGGAGGTTGAGGGAGTTGACAGGAAGCTCCGGTAAAAACTGACTGTTCACTCTAATGTCCCAATAAAGCCCCCTTCCCAATAATGAAACAAAACTTCTTCAAACACAACCATCTAAATTGAGTGTGATGGCTTAGCCTATAGTGGGGAAGTCTAGGCAAAATCTCCAATTTAAAGCAAGCCTAAGTGGAGTTCATTTTTTAATAAATCACACACAAAAAAAGAAAAGTAGCTGGGAATGGTGCCACATGCCTGCAATCCCAGACCTCAGAAGGTGGGAGCAGGATGAGTCTTGACTACCCAGTAAACTGGACTCTACACTGGGCTGGATGAGATCCTGTGTCTCAATAAAAAAGACAACTGAAAGTAAAGCAAGGAACCTATAACTGTGAGCTGCATGGGGACAGGGTGTCTTTCTTCCATCCCATCTTTTATCTTCTCCATCTGGACTATGGTCCAGATCAATGTTAAGACACCCTTTCCTAAAGGCCAAAGAAACCTTTTTATTTTCACTCACGAATCCATAGAAGCCTTTCAAATGGCACAAACAAAGGCAGCTGCATTTTGTTCTCCAAATCAATTTTCTCCACAGACATCAACTAGATGTTCCTGCACAGAGAAAGAACAGCCCTTCCTTTCTAATTCAAAAATCCATACTGCCATTGCCCTTGCAAACTGCTAAACAAGCAGTATCGGCAAGTCACTTGTGCTTTGTAATATATTTACTGCAAATCCCAATGGCTTGCCTCCTTATGCAGTTTTCTTCCATGTCTGAACATGTCAATACACCAGCTGGTCACCATACTTCTAAGTGCCTCTGACTTACTGCTTGCTCAAAGCATCAAGAAGGTGCTGGAAGGAACAAAGGCTGGGCTCCTGAAGAGCAGACCTGGGGGCCAGGAGCACAGGCCTTGCAGATTGCTCTGCTCCATACACAAGGAAGACTCAGGTTTGTTTCCTGGCACTTCACACTCCTTTATGCTCCACAACTGAAATTCCCCATAAGGGCATTTTCTATGTACACACAAATTTCAAATCAGCTTCCTTTAGCAAAAGCATTGCCCATTCCTGTGTACCAACATTAAACTTATTAACCACAATGGGCAGATCTCCAAGGTGCCTTACAATTCAAGCCTCTTGTTAAAGAGGCAAAAGGAAGGTAGCTGGGAAATTGGTAAGGCACACACAGTCCAGCATTTTCTCTGTGTGGGGGATGTGTGTACACATGTATGTGGAGACCGAGGTCAATATTTGGTGGTTCTGTCAGTCACTTCACCTTATTTTATTGAGACAAGGTCTCTCACTAGACCTAGAGTTTACTGACCAGGTAGGACTAACTGGCTGTTTAGTCAGTCAGCTCAGATATCCACTTGTCTCCTCCTAAACTGCTGGGGTTATAGATGCAGTACCGTGGTTGGTGTTGCTGCTGACAAGACAGTACTTTCCTAACTAAGCCATCTCCTCATTCCCAAGTATAGCATTTCTGCTTAAGAAATACCCATTTCTGGGGGCTGGAGAGATGGCTCAGAGGTTAAGAACACTTGCTGTCCATCCAGAGGACCCAAGTTCAATTCCCAACACCCACATGGCAGCTAACAACCACCTATAACTCCAGTTCCAGGGCACCTGACATCCTCTTCTGGTCTCTGAGGACTCTGCGCAACACGGGTACACTTACGTATACTTAAGGCAAAACATTCCTACACATAAGATAATAAAATATTTCTAAAAAATAAAGAACTGGACAAGAGCTGGGTAAGAGTTAAAAAAAAGTACCTTACCACTATGTAATCACTAATTCAATCATTCCCAAAACACAATGGTAAGTCTAGCTGAAAAACATGAGAATTCATTAAAATAAAATTAAGAGACATATGAAAATCTACCCATATATCAAGGGTGGTTAAGTTTTGCTGCCAAAGAAAGGCCCTGTCTTCTATCAAGCCCATCCCACTCTCTAGATCTTCTTTGCTGTTCTCCAATATGTAACAACTAGTGACTCCTAAGGTCTTAGGAGGTGGAAGCCAGAAGATATAGGCTTCAAAGCCACCCCTTGGAAAATAGTTAAGTTTAAAGCCAGCCTTCACTAGGTTAAGAGTGAAACAGAAAACAAACAACAAATACAAAAAGAACAAAAGCAGGCAAGTAGTATAAAATGTTTTAGTTTAGAGACTCCAGAAACCACACAGACAAATGGGTGTGAAAAGTCTTCACTGTGTTTCTTTCCTTTTCAAATATTTAACTTTTTCATAATAAAAGGTTTGAGTGGAGAGTATAAACACTTAAAGTAAGAAAAAAAATCAACAGTGATTATAATCACTATTGACAAAATTGTAATACAAAACTGTAATGCAAAAAATTACCAAAAAAGTGTAACAAAAAGTTATCCCCAACTCTAATAACCTGGTTGTCCTCAAACAATAAGCAATGGTTCCAGGAGTGGCAATCATACACACTTCGTTCATGCTGAAACTCAGGCTTCAGAAACATGCTATTTTTCCTCCTCTCTTCTAAGTCCAAATCCAAATAAACTACCAAAATTAAACTCCTTATCAAATAGAAGCCTCAACAGACTTCTGAACCCAAGGCTCAGAGATCAATTCAGAAATGGGTGGAAAGACTGTAAGAGCCTTGAGTGCTGGAGACCACAAGGAAACAGTTTTCCAGGTGGCTGGGAACTTGTACATGTGAACTTAGAAAAATGGTAAACAAGATACATGCAAACTCAAACCTGACAAAAATGCAGCATAGAACTGGATCAAGAAAGTCCCAACCTGAGCTGAGGAGCTATTGGCAATTGAGGGTGAGGGAGAGTTGGTCTTCTTTAAGGAGTATCACTAGATAGGCTGACCAGGCTCCAGTGAATGAACTCACACCAAGGGACATCCTGTGACAGGAACTTGCTTCAACAGGTCTTGACATGTATGAGAGAATGCATGGGACACAAACACATACACGGGAAGGATCAGATAGTGGAGTGGGTCTAAATAATGGTTAAAAGGTATGGTACAAAATGAACAAAAATTCAATTAAAAATATACTGTAAGACTGAGGAGGAGGAGGAGGAGGAGGAAGAAGAGCAAGAGGAGGATAATTAGGAGAAGGAAAAAGAGAAGAAGAATTAGGAAAAGGAGAAATAGAAGCAGAAGCAACAGAGAACCAGTGTGGTAGGACATGCCTATAATGTCAACACTTGGAAGGTCAAGGCAGGAAGATCAGAAGTTACAGGCCCCCACCTCAGCTACACAGTAAGTTTGAGGCCAGTCTGAGGATACATCAGAATCAGACACCCATCTCAATAAAAAAAAAGGGTGGAGAGATGGCTCAACCACTAAGAATGCTTGTTGCTCTTGCAGAGGACGAAAGTTCAATTCTAGCACCCATATAGGGTAGCTCACAACTACTTAGTTCTAGAAGATCCAATACCATCTTCTGGCCTTTATAGGCATGTGCATACATACACATACATACAGACAGACAGACACACACACACACACACACACACACACAAACACAAATAAAAATAAATTTAAATTTAAAAAAAAAGAAGAAGAAGAAGCAGCCTCTGCAGACCAATTCAGGCAGGTGTGCTCCTGAAGCCTCGGGGATAAACGAACTATAAATCACTTGTTAAAAGAAAAGCAGCAGGGCATGGTGATGCAGGTGTTTACTGGCATTTAGGAGGTAGAAGTAAAAAGATCTCTGTGAGTTCAAGGTCAGTCAGGGCTATATCATGAGATACTGTCTTAAAAAAACAAAAAGAAGACCAACAGAGCAAGTAGTCAGTTATATAAGATTATCATAGCTGAACAAAACAGATTTCATTTTTAATGTTAGCTTAAAGATCTTTACTGCTACTCAGCTCAAGTTTGTACTCTAAGCTCCATAGAATTACTGAAGGATCTTGAGGTATACCTAAGCAAAACTGTTTGGCAGTACTATCCTGTGTATTTGGATATTAAAATGGTGACAAATGGTTGGGTTGTTTTTGTTTTTGTTTTTGTTTTTTTTTAGCAAAGGAATTTTCACACGTTTACGAGCCAATACTGCTGCAACAACTACAATGGTACATTTACATGGTCAAACCATGTGATGTACAGCTCATTGACTAGGTAGATAAATAAGCTTCTAGCAGACTGTAGCTAGAGTAATAAAGAGGCGTAAGACAAAACATCGAAGTGGTGTGATAGCTGCTGCTGGTGTGCTCTAGGGAGTTCTTGAGGTAAACTGGACCTTGAGGGAGGCTGAGAATTTAACAAAAAGGCTTGAATTTTTAGCATGGAGAGACCTATTTGGTTAGATTAAAAAGGACCACAGGACAGGAAAAAATGGCAGCATATCAAGGAAGAATGAAGGGGAACTTATTCAGGGGCAGAAACAGAAGGTGTTGAGTAACTGGCAGAGTGGGAAGTAGAAATTCAAAGACAACTCCAAGTCACAAGTCCCTGGAGATGGTCTGCACTCAGTATCAGAAAGGCCCTAGAGCTGCAAGCATGCAAGCAGATCTGAAAGCAGGTCTCTGGCATAGTTGGTTTGAGTATCTCCAGTGACCCAAAGGGCAAGCCAATAAGCACTTTTATTTTAATCCCTTAATCTAAAATGTCCATTTATTATAAATGTATACAATATATTAATACAGCATGTAGATTGCAAATAGGTAAGCAAAGGCCTCCAGTGATTTGTGATTAAACTTCCTACCAAGCAGGCTGCACAAGGTACCATGGACTAATGAACCTGACTAGATCACTGTGGTATTAAAACAAATGTACTCAAATACTGCATGCTTAACAAAACAGCATGATTTCCACTTGCCAGTTTAAAAACCCACATTCTCAAAACCCATTTCCCTCATCTACCAGATGAAATCATCTATCTATTTGTATCTACTAGCAAACTGAGAACAAATTTCAGGAAAGACCAGCAAGTTATACAATTCTCCCCCTGGTGTATATTTCCCATGTAAGTTTTTCTATTTGGTAGATGAAAAAAATTCCACTGATAACATTTTTTGAATTTATTCTTTCTCCATTTTGACTTTATACCAAAATAGTTTGTGCTGTACCTTTTTTTCATGAATGTTTTGTTGTCAAAAATAACAAAATAGTGGCTGGAGAGACGGCTCCAGTTAAGAGCACTACCTGCACTTGCAGAGGACCTGAGTTCAGGTGCCAGCACCTGCATGGTGGCTAACACCTGTCTAACTCCAGTTCCAGAGGAATCCGATGCCCTCTTCTGACGTCCATGGGCACTGCACAACATGCAGGCAAATATACTCATATCATAATGAAATAATAAATAAAATATATTTTTTAAATGACAAAATAACATATAACACTGCCACCATATCATCCCCAATAGGAAAATCTGAGGGGGGAGGAAGTAAACAACTGTGCTCAGTCATGATCTATGCTTCTCCACAGCAGGTCAACAGAATAAAACAGTAATTACCATTTTAAATGTTAACAAATTAAATACTCATGGTAAATCATAGATTATTTGGTAAAATGTTGTGTCAACATTTCAAATAAAATTGTAAATGGATAATCTACAAATGTTGCAATTATGAAAACATAAAAAACACCACATTAAAAAAAACAGCAAAAATGGTTTTGCAAATAATAGCAATATGTGAATACCATAATCTATGTTAAATTTTTGGTGTAATTTTTCCAAAACATAGTAAATATATCTCACAATTCTACCCCGCCCCCCATACACATACACTCCAGCACCATTTAAATCACCACATTGGGCTGGATATGTAGTTCAGAGTACCTGCCTGGCACATACGAGGCCCTCGGTTCCACAAGTAGTATAAAACATGTGTATGTCTGTGTTTTATTTTGTTTATTTCCCCACAAAACTATCTTTCTATACACTTATTACCACAGAACTCTCCAACATTGTAAGTAAGGGCTGGTGCAAAGATATAAATGCTTTACCTTATCAAAAAGTTAAAAGACAAAAATGGGTATGTGGAAGTGAATTTAAAAAGCATGTTAGCTAGGCAGGTTGGTCTGAGATCACAACACTGGGCAGACTGGAGTAGGAAGATCCCAAATTCAAGGCCAGCCTTGACTGCACTGAGAGATCCCAATGTCAAACAAAATCAGTAAGCAGTGGAGATGAAAGAGGATAGACTGAGTCAAGTGGAGAGCCAAGTTGCTCAGTTTCCTCCTATTTGATCCACTTCCAAATACCACAGGGACAGAATCACGACTGTACAGAAATGTAAAATGGTCCACGAGCAAGTACCTGAACAGACCTTTCACTCAAGGCCATTTATTTAAATATTACTCAAGAAAGAAATTCTATTTTTGTATGTCTTAATAAACACTATTTGTTAGAACATTAAGTGCTCTGATGAAGGGCTCCCCTCAGTCTGCAGAGCTCTGAGTCTCTGGGTATAAGCCAGCATGATTCTTGCATTAGGTAACAGGTCTAGCTCACTCTCATCCTGCATTTTACAAAGAGTGAAACAGCCATAGGAACTTATTTGTGACATGCCCAGTCCCTAACATTAAAGAACCAAAGTAAATCCTCTAGGAGCTCCCAGGCAGAACAGTCAAGAGGGAAAGCCAAGTGTGGCACTGAGAGCCACTCAGACCAACCCTGTTTCCAGCCTCAATGAATCTGACCCAATCCTGCGGGATCTTGTTCTTATGAAAATTCTGGTACTTTGAAGACAGCCTGGTATAGATAGAAATCTTGTCTCAGAACAAAACAAAATGAACAGGGGCTAAAGAGAAGCTCAGTGGGTTAAGAACATGTATTGTTCTTTCAGAGGACCAAAGTTTGGTTCCCAGCACCTACAATGAATGGCTCACAACTGCCTATAACTCTAACTCCAGGGGATCGATGTCCTCTTCTGATCTCTGCTGGCACTTGCTCTCATATGCACATACCTCCTCCCCATAATTAAAAATAAAATAAATTAAATCTGTTTAAAAATTACCAATTGTGATAACTAGGCTTATTCATCCTTCCTTAAATTTCAAGCCAGATTCTAAACTCTTCTTAACCCAATACAGGCCATGGACAGAAAGCACTGAAGGACTGGGGAGGAAACTGTTAAGTAGTGAGAAATTAGCCCTGCTTGATGATTTAAGAAAAAAAAAAACATAACCTCACAGGCTAATCTTGCACCTCAGAATCCAGGCTTTAAAAACGCCAGCTTTATCTCATTGAACTTAGGCTTGTAAAGGACAAGACTGGATAATGAAGTTAAGGACCACTTCAATCTTGATGACAACTACTCTGTATTACAAGGTGATTAACATCTAGCAGAGCCTAACTCTAAATGCATACATGTCAGCTAGTCATTTCTGGGTCTGTTATTCTGAGTTAGAAAAAACTTCTCTAGGCTGCATGCAGAGTGCACCATGCAGCCTAAAGATGGATCATATGCCTGGCATGTGTGGTGGTCTTCTATTTGGCATGTGTGGTTCCATTCTCCGCAGTACCCTAAAAAAAAAACAAAAAAAAAAACTTGGGGTCGTGAGATGGCTTATCAGGTAAAGAAGCCTGTTGTACTCACCAACACACATATACATGCACATAAAATAAATAGGATGTAATTTTAAAAATCTCAAAGCAAGACATTTCAGACAAAAATGCAGACCGTTTAAGGTAGAAAAATCTAGGTGCAGTGGGCCACACTAACAATCTCAGCACTGTACTTAGTGGAGGGAGGCAGGAGGATCATTGGTTCAAGGCAAGCCCCCTCTACAGAATGAGTCTGAGGCCAGTCTGTGCTACAAGAGACCCTGTCTCAAAACAACAACAAAAGAAAATAAAGAACAAAGGTAAAAATTACAAGAAAACAGTAAACGTCCCGCTGTAAGTAATTAATCCTCCAGAAAAGACATCCTACAAGTTCCACCTAATACTTAATTAAAATACACAAACACACACACAAAAGTCCACTAAATAATCCTTTAAGAAAAATTTAAAGCACATATCAAAATTATGAAAACAATTTTATTCCAAAATTTATATGGTGAGATGCTGTGCTGCTGGAAATAACATCTGAAGCATGGGAATCCACCCAAAACCAGGCTTGCACAGTGAATTATCCTTCCTTTCAGGGCAACCTTCCATACCAGTGTTCCTCCAGTCACATGATCTGTGACTGCTCAGATAATTACAGTCTCCAAGATTCCTCCAATATCTCTCTCATTCTTAAACACAATTTCAGATCAGGACAATATGGCAAGTCAGATACATTCTACAACCTATGAGAATCCCACAGATCTCAAATCACGAAAAATCAGCACTGCTGATTTCTCTAACTTCTAGAACATTTACCTAGTCATCTGCTTTGTACTGCAAATTGTGAAGTTACTCTACACAGAGAGGAACACACAGCTAAAGAAATGTGGATCCACAGAGGTCCAAATGTGATTCTGCAACTCGTTTTCTCTTCTAAAGGTAGCGTGATAGAGACAGGAAACAGCTCTGGTAACCACAGAACAAGCAACCCCCGCTAAAGCTTCAGTAAGTGCTGAGCCTTCAGCAAGCTCCAGTTGCTGAACGTGTGCCCACAGCAAGGTAAAGCAAAATCCCACCCAATCTACTTCTCACCATTCCTACTGAGAGGTCACAGAAGCTGCCTGTCACTAAAGATGCAAAATCAAAGACAGGAAAAACAATTCACTGCCACATACTCCCCCCTACCACCACTTTACAAACTCCAATCCCCTCTGCCTCATCCTCCAGAAGACCTAGTATTATAGGCATATGCCACTACACTAAGTTTGTAGCCTGCCTTTACCAGCATGTAGAAAAGATACATGGGTGATAAAGCTTATATATACATTTACAGTTTATCTTGCTCCCAAAAATATCAAAGGAGATAATACTAAGCTACAGGGTAAACCAAAAAAATTACAACTCAGATCCTGGGGCTCAGCCCTTGAACCCAGACTCACACCAGTTTGTTATTTTTCAGTGCAATTTTCAACACTTTGAGGGTCTCAGAATTGTCTAGCTTTGTTCACAAAAACATTCCACTTCTCTGTTGCTTAGAACTAGCTAGACTTTACTGTCTACATGGGTAGAAATGGACAGCAGGGGCTTATTAATGAGCCCCAATGGAAACCAGGGGTGGTGGTCCACGCCTTTAATCCCAGAACTCAGCAGGCAGAGAAAAACTGTCTCAATAAGCTCCCTTTTCCGTAATCAGCCATAGAATGGAGCAGAGAAAGTCAAAAGTAAGGTTTTATCAGAAGTGTTGACACAACATAAACATGGACTATGTGCACCACACAAAGTAAGGAAACCACAATTATACCACTCTTGATTTGAATGTACTTCCATTTTAAAACTTCCAGAACAGAAAAGTCAAGTTGGTAGTGAGTTCTGAGTTCTGACAGCAAACTTGATAAATTCACTCCCAACAAAGCTGTTGAAAGCTGAAAAGGCAGAGTTTCGTTACAGTGAAGACAAATCTTAACAGCACTGGAGCTCTCACTGTGGAAAGTTTCCCCATCACTATACTTTTTTCAGTAACAAAGATGTTGTCAGAAATGACAAGTTTTTTGTGTCCTTTGATGATACTTTGCTAGCATTGGTTATAAGCCATAAAGCAGGAATAATTTCAGCCTGTCAGGAGTCTCGCTAATGCCCAGTTTCCCCTAGAGAGAATTCCTGTCAAATCTAATAAGAACTCCGAAGGCCTCTCTACAATATAATGAGCACTTAGGCCATGCTGCTGATCAGGCAGCAAAAAGCATCAATTTGAGACTGCCTATACCCTGGGGGCCACACGTCACTAGTTTTAATAAGAATTATGATTACTAGAAGCACCAAATGCCTCCTCAGAACTTATTATTAATGTGTGACACTCAGAAGGATGTTTTTCAAATGTAAGACCACTTTAAACTGAATTACAGCCTGACTTTGCACACCACTCTAGTTAAGGGTCTGTCAGCATTTACAAAATAAAACTAAATTTCAGCAGGCTTAATACTCTACTATGAAGAACATGGTGTCTCTTAAGTTTTTCACTTTTTCAAATTACTGACCCAATTACACACAGCATATTATTCACACATATTACCATATGAATGTAAAGTTTATGTGTACAAATGCCCAACAAAACACAGTACAGAAACTCCATGTGAAACCTTTGCTCCCACCCAGGAGCTTCCAACCTCTCTGGCCCCTTCTCTCCTCTCTCTACATAATAAATCAAAGTCACCCAGTCCCCAGAATTACATACTTCTTTTTGCTCTCCCAGTAAGCCCAGTATATAACATCACACAGTGGAAGTGTTCTCTTTGTAAGAGGTGATAAGATTATTAAATCCTTATGCTTAAGAAAGAGCTCAGTCTCCTTTTACTCGTCCAGAATATTACCTGGGAAAAAGAAAGTACCCTAAAGGGTAACTTTTAAAAGAAGCAGTGAGAACTCCAAGACCAAGTTTATTTATGTAATTAATTTAAATGGCCATAGACTACAGACACCTACAGATCTTCTAGCTCACTTACCACCAGGTTAATAAATACATCAACAAGTACCAGCCATGGAAATGGAAATCCACAAAACAACCCCAACATAAACTACTTTAAAATCAGAGTAAAACCAGCATTCTGGAAAAGGCCAGTTGCATTACTAAAGAAAGGTTCTGAACTTTGCTCTTTCCAAACATGTATCTCCGAACAGATCTAATGTATGTAACATTATGAAATCTATGATGAATTAAAAATCAAAAGAGCACAGAGTTACAAAAGCAGAATTCAACTCTGAAACACACTTACTTAATGAAAGTCTTTGAATATAAGGAAGATCTGAAGGCTGAACTAATCAATTTCTCTACTGTGCCCAGCCGGTCAGCCATGCTCTTTAAATTTAATGAAACAAGGGTTTAAAATGAAATAGCATATATACATCAAGTTAGAATTATATTGTTTCACTTTGAAATGTGTCCAACTGTGCAACTTCATCTGATGATAATTTTTTAAGAGGCAATCGATTTCTAAAAGACTTATTGTACTAGCATCTTGATGAAAAAGCGAATGTCAGCATATCTCCAGAATACTTACACCCTGCCATTAATGCTTTCTTTGGCAGACAATGACCACTCAATTGAGGGTCCTTTGGGCTGAGCAATCATTTAGCTTTTCTTCTCTTATGAGGTCCTTAGTGTCTTGTTCCAGCTCAATACTCTTTTTATACACCATTATAGCAGCCATAAGTGTGAATTTTATGGGAACTTGCAAACTCAAGTCACTGCTAAAGCTTTCCAGTCACTAATCTTTTCATTCTTTTAAAACCACTAAGGCCCTAGCAACTTCTAGCATATTCTGTGGCCATAAAGGATGCTTTTCCCACCTCTAATCTGCATCAACTGAGAAAATTTTCAAAACAATGTATGCTAATAAGCCACTAACCTTGAATGTCATTTTATAGAGCCCCAAAGCACTCCAGATCTATCTAATCCAAAAAGGCTCCAAAGTATCACTAATTCCCTATGTAAATCTACATCTCTTTCCCCAAAGGCACAAAAATATCAACTATTCTGAACTTCAGTAACTCCACAAGATATCCTAGATTTTTAAATAAATCTACCCATGTGGAAAAGTAACCCGAACCTCAGCTCCTGTCTGCTTGCAACCATTTCCAAAACACCTTGCCTAGTCTGGTCATTGTTAAAAAGCAATCCTTGGTGCAAAGTACTACTACCAACTCACAGGACAGCAGAAAAATGGCCTACTAACACCCACCTGTACAGGCCATGACTGAGGACAAAGTCAGTACTGTAAAGTTCTACTAACAGATTTCTTACTTTAGCTTGAGATTTAACTAAATCTTACCTGTTTATGCATTTCAATGTTTAATCCGTATGACATTTCATAATACTGTAAAGAGAAGAATCAAGCATTTCATTAACTCCCATTTCTATAATAAGGACAGGCTTGTTTGCTATTTACTATACAAAAAGAAGCCCATCTCTGATACCTACCATCACGTAGTGCTGCTGCATTTCTGTCTTTTCACTTGCTAGTTTCTCACATTCCAATTTAAGACTATGAAAACAAACAGGCAATTGAAGGTAAACATTATGTCACTTGTTTAACATCTGCCTCACATATCTGCACTTCAAGCAAAAACAAATTCTAATTTGGAAAAACCGGTAAGGTAGGAAAACACCCAAAAGTTCTATCTCTGTACATAATATGGGGGAAAAGAAGATAAACAATGAAGCATATCCATTCAACTACTATGGGGGTTTTTTGTTTGTTTTTTGTTGTTGTTGTTGTTGTTGTTCTTGGGGCATATGCTACAGTGAGATGCCAATAATGAAAAAACATATCAAAACAGATTCCTCCAATTATCATGTGCTCCCTATGTCCCCACACTAAGAATTTACTTGTCTCAAGACAGGTACAACTGCAGCCTCTGCACCATCTTCATTCTCCAGCACAGGCAGTCTTCCAACTGGAAAAACCTGATTGATAAAGCTACTTCTACAATGCTTTCCAAACGCTTTGGTTTTTAAATCTCTGCCAAAAGATGACAAGCAACTATTGCAATGAAATGGGTTGAAGTTCTCCCTCTGTTCAGTAAAAATGGTAAGCAAGCATATCTCCAGCTCTAAAGATACTGTCTATAAGTAGACAAAAGTTCAGAACTCAGAAAGTCCCTGACAAACAGAAATTCACACCCAAGCCACCTAGCCTCACGTTTGTGCTTTTTCTCAATGATGACAAAAGTAAAAATTGCCTTCAAAGTATTTCTTAGCTCCAGTGAACCAAACAACAGGAGCAAAGTAAATAACCTTTCTGAAATATCTACTAGATGCATACTTTTCCATTTATAAATCCTTTGAAAAGGGTATTACATAAAAAACCTAAGACTGAAGTGAATGTATATGTGACCCTACTCCCCTGACCTATCCAACCCCAACCCCACCCCCAGACTGGGGGCCACAGGTTTTATCCACATCGTCCTGCCTAACCACCCACGACAGGTACGGTTACATACATCTAGCCTTCCCTAATGGACTTTGTCTCAGACAACCCAATTTTCTAGTATATCAAACAAGGATTTCAACACGGCTTTGCTTTCCTTAACCCACACTCCAGGGCTGAGGCATTGATTGAACCAATGCTTCAGTTCAGCCTGTTGCAAAATAAGTAAATGAAGTGCAAATATTGACGGTTCTCATGCAAGTCCTAAATACACAAAAAGGGACTCCCTGCAACAACCACAAATGGGCAAAGGGGAAAGAAACAATGGGAGGAGGAGGCGACAACAGAAGAGGAGGCCTAGGAAGAGCCAAGAAAGGGGGTAACATGAATGACAGGTCTTAACTGTGACGCCACACGCCACCGCCTGGACGCAAGTACTAAGTACAGCCTGCCTACCAACCCGGGCCGGGTGAGAAGGGGCACTGGACTGCCCCCCGGAGCTGCTGGACACGCACCTGTGGTACTGCGCCTGCAGGAACTGGAACTCCTCTTTAATCCGGTCTAAGGACTCGGGGATAGTGAACTTGAAGGGCTGGCCAGCAGCCTGGTGCGGCGTCTGGAGGTGGCCGGCGAGGGGGACCAAGGGACGAGAAATGCGGCCGAGTGGGTACAGCGAAGTCAGAAGCGGACGGGACATAAACAAAAAATAAAGTTTAGAAGTGGTGGGAAACGGAGCCCCAAACTGCAGATCTCAGTTCACCTTGGAGACGGAGATAGCGGGCCTTCCCGGAGGCCCCCGCTCCTAGAGGATCTGAGACCAATCGGCCTGCAGCGTGCACCGTAGGCGCCGGGCTCGGGGTCGTCCAGCCGAGGGAGCGGGGCTGGAGTCAGGCCGCCGAAGCACCGACCCCTGACAGCGCCCTCACGCTCCAGTCCCCCGGCCTCCTCTGGGCGCACACCAACCCCGGCAGCGCCGACAAGTAAATAGGCCAGACTACGGACAATGGGGGGGAGGGGGAGGGGGGATCCCGCCCAGGCAAGCGAGGACGTGGCTGCGCAGAGCCCCGGCCTCCCGACCAGCAGCCCAGCGGGAGCAGCCGGGAAGCCGAAGAGAGTTCGCGGCCCACGGGAAGGGATCCTGGACCTGCCCACGCGAGTCCCCCGACCCGGCCCTACTCACTGGGTGCCGGCTCTGCGGGAACATCGCTCTGGCGACCGCTGCGTTCCCGGACAGCTCAGTCCTCCGCGGACTTCCAACCTGAATCCCACCGAGGAGCCAGCAGGGACGCGGGCCAGCGGGCTCGAGGCGGCCGGCCACTGCGAGCTGCCCGCACGCTCAGGGCAACATCGCGCGGTCCCAGCCTCCCTCGGCCAGGCGCAGCGCAGCGCCGGCAGTCTGGGGTCTCCGCTCCTCCCCGCGGCCTCGCCGGCTGGCCCAGCCAAACAGACCGTGCCGGCGGCGCCGCGGCCTAACCCCACGCGAAGCCCTGATACGGCTCCCGGCAGGACGAACTCCAGGCACGCCGTGGCCCGGCGCCCCCGAGCCTCGCTGGGTGCGGGGCTAGAATGACGAGGCACCGGAGCTGCAGGGGCGCGCGGGAGCCGCGCTGGCACGAGGCCTCGGGCCGCAGCTACTGATTGCGGCGCAGCCGGACGGCCGCCCGGCGCGCCCCGAGCCCCGGCATCGAGTTGCTGCCCTGCACCCGACTCCGGACTCCTCCGCCTTTCCTCCGTTCAGCCCCAGCGAAGTTCTCTCAGCCGCCGGAGGAAGCCGTCCCCGCAGCGGAGTGCGGCACCACTCGGCCTTCGGGCGCAGGGCGGGCGAGGCCGGGGTCCCCGGGAAGCTGCGAACTGGGCACGCGGGTCCCCGCCGCTCGGCAGCCTACGCCCGCGCCTTTCAGCCGCTTACATTAACACGCGGTTTCACACTCGCAGCTAACCAGCGCCGCCCCACCCGGGCCGCGCGCAGGGGGCCGCGAGAGCCCAGCGGGCCGCGGGCTGCGCTCAGCCAATCGCGTGCGCCGCGCCAACGTGGGGCGCTGACGCGACTCCGGAGTCCGCCTATGGCCGCGCGCCGCCGGCCCCGCCCCGGGCTCCTCCCCGCGTCCGCGCCCCTCCTCCGCCAGCGCGTCCTTGGGGCTCGGAGGGGAGCGGTGCAGGGAGGAGCTGCGGGGGCCCAGGCTGGCCAATGGGAAGCGATCGGACTCGGAGATTGGCACGGATGGTTGGAACGTTGGTGGGAAGGAGAGCCGAGGGCCGCGCTGTCAATCAAAGTAACGTGGGCTGGAGTTGGGGAGCGCGCGAGTGTGCACGAGCAGGACCGACCTGTGAGCGTGCGGTGGCTGGAGCAGGGGCTCAAGTTGGCAGAAACCCACCACTTGCGCCCTTTTCCCTTCAACGAAAACTCAATTCTCAGTTGAAAGTAACTGAGACCGGCCGCGAATTTCTGCTGGAGGAGGGTAGAGGACGCTTCTGGGTAACGAAAACAAAGCGTTTTTCGATTTTGCATCCCCTTCTTATTGCTGTTCTGAAAGCGATGTTGCACTAAAAAATTTCTTCGAGACTCGTTTTTCCTCGAGCTGCCTTTTCACGGATGCACGAGAAGTGGACTGTGCAGTCGATGGAAATGCGTGAGTGAGCAAAGCCTCGGCTAGCTAGCGTGCGCGGACGCGGCAAGACCGGACTGTGATTTCAGACCTCCTCAGGGGCACGCACACGCACACACACACACCCGCGGTGGAAGATTTCGGATCCTTTAAAAGTCGACCGATCTCCGTTTGGCGGGAAAGATCCCAAAGGTTCGGGCGGTGTTAGCACGCGCGACCGGAGCGCAGAGGAGTTGCTTCGCGCTGCGAGAAATGCGGGTTCTTGTCTTGACCTCGCTGTTTAGGGGAGGAGGGAAGGGGCTGAGAGTTTTAGGATTCTCTCACCGTGTAGACCACTAATCAGTTTCAAATTTTTGGAACTAACAGACAATGGAATAAACCAGCTTTGAGATGAGACTCAGCCCCACTAGGCCGCCCTTGCCCCATGGCTTTGAGTGTACCTAGATGTAGTCCTGGCCGAAGTGTGCGAGCCACTGAATTAGGAGAGGTGATAAATGAAGCGACTGAGGGTCTTATTTGATGAGGCTTGTAAAAGGGATTTTGAAATGAAAAGAAAAAAGTGAAGTGTGTTGTGTAACTAATGCTGAGGGTCTCTAGTTTTTAAATAGTCCACACCACACAGAAGAAAACGTGCAGTGTTACCACATGCATACTTTCTTACAGAAGAGTTTAGTGGAGTTGGTTTTATATGAGCGGAGTGAATAGTGCTGTTTTAGCCTCGTCGTGTTAACTTGCAAAAACAAGGCACATCTTGGGCAAGCCTTCAAATTAATGTTGAAACCTTGCTAACAAGCTCCTCATTATTTTACCCTATAGAGAGTCACTTTCTGAAAGGAGCTTATTTAAGCATTTGTGAATTTGCTTTTACAAAGATCGTTTTCGTTGAAATACTGAAAAAAGAGTGCATTTCACTGTATGCTCTTGTTGTGTCTATAATGCTGTCAGTCCCAAATATCCGTTATAGACGAAAAGTGAAGGAGCAGTGCTGGCCTATCTGCAGGCCACAGTAAAGGCTTGAACAGTCTCGGTGGAACTTCAGGGTGTTCTTCTTAAGTGGAATTAGGAACCGAGTTATGCCACTCATTTTGTTTTCCTAAGGGAGAGTGGAAAGAAAGGAAGTGAAACTCTCTTTCCTTGTTAGTTTGGTGCTGAGTGAGTTCACCCACATTCAGAACTTTGACTCATTGATCCCTGAGCAACTAACATGGTCCTTGAAATCATCCAGTGATTTGGTCTCCGATGTTCCGGTCTGTTTCGAGTTCATCTGACCACCTCCCTCGATGTGTTTACATGCATATTCCGAGACTTTTTTCTCCCTGGTGACCCATCCCGAAGCTCTACCAGGCAGGTGCACCTTCACTTACAGAAACACACTGGTAATTAACTTTAACAGTATGTGTAGACACACAAGCAAAATGTTGCTACATGCCCCCTTCCTTCAAAATGAATTCTAACACAAGGTCTTTAAATACTCTCTGATAACTGTTTACAGAAAGTGTGTCCACTCACCATAGTTCCTACATAGGAATAGAGTTTGAAACCAGGCCAGCCTTTCTGATTTCTGTAAGATGCAGTTTGTGGGAAAGAAGAATGCATAATGATTTTAAAATTGGAAAGCCTCTGATTGCACGTTTAAAGGTGATTGGTTTTTTGAAAGCACCAGTCAGGGAATCTTCCTCTTCCCTTTTCCATTTTCCAGGTCATATATACTCCATGATTGTCATGCTGTAATAATTATACTACCAAACTCTCATCAAATTGAATTACAGATGATGGTGTTTAAAACAATCAAGTAGCTTTAATCTTATGTTTTAAATGAATAATATATGTGCAAGTTCCTTACAGCCTATTTAAAACAGTCTTACTAGTGAAATGTATAATTTTGGTATTTCACTTTTTTGCATTTTATTGTGGTTTTTTGAGACAGAGTCTTACTCTGTAGACCAGACTCACTTAGAAGTCACTATGTAAACCATGCTGGCCTCAAACTTCAACTTCCAACAGTCCTTTAATAGCTGCTTTCCAAGTGCTAGGATTGATTACAGACATGCACCACCATTGTGGCTTTGTTCTTTTATTTTAAAATCTGTTAACAATAATATCTTTGCCTTTAACATATTTCATATGTTGGTGATCTTTTTACATGAAATGATGTTAAGTACACCACCTTCATAGGAAGTTTTCCTAGGTAAAAAACAGTACCCATTTTATCCTTTGCAAAAAAGCAAAAGAACAAAACAAAAACAAAATTGTTAGTATGTCTGTTTTATCGTGATGCATCTACAGGTGTATTTCCATTCATTTCTTGCTGACTATTTTTCAACTCATAGCATAGATAATCATTTGGAATAAATAATTGTGACTATTTTTTCTTGTTTTATTTTGGTTTTGAGACAGTATCTCATGTAGCCCAGGCTGGCCTCAGATTCATCCAGTAGCAGATGATGACTTTAAACTTCTGATCCTCTTGAACTTATCCTGCTTCTGCCTTCCTAGTGCTGGAATTGCAGGGATTTCCTACCATACTGTGTTTATTCAGAGATGGAGGTCTAACCCAGGCCTTTGTGCATGCTAAGCAAATGCTCCACCAACTGCACTCCATGCCCTTGTTTGGTTTTTTGTTTGTTTGTTTGAGACAGGGTCTTGCTTTGTCCTTCTGGCAGGCCTGGGTCTCGCTTTGTAAACCCAGCTGACCAGGGACTTGTAACTCTTCTGCTTCCGCCTCCTAAATGCTGGCATTACAAGCATAATGCCTGGCTTCTTTTTTTTTTTTTTTTAATTGTGTGTTTTCTTAAACCTAAGAGTAGAGCAGAAGAAATTTTTCTCAGCATGACTTGTAACATCTGTGTTCCCCACCCCATTCTTAAGGCTTGGAGGTGGAAGGGAGAAGAGGGCAGAGGAAGAGAATCAGTAGCATTCCACACAGCAGGAGAACTTCAAATAAAATCACATCCAAAGAATCTCTTGTGGTTTCACACAATATGGTAAAATTAGGGGTTGCAGGAAACCAACTAAATTAAACTGGGAGCATTTGAAGAGAAACAAGCCGACTTTATGAAAATGACACGTTGACTGACCAGTATGCTTTTTATCAACAATTTCTTTGTTAAGGCTCAGATCAAAGGAACCTGCATATGTTTTCATTTTAACTAGAAAATTGCATCCAGATGTTTAATAGGCATTTGGTTGTTTTTTCAGCATTGATTAGATATGTTGGTTCTGTTTGCTTACAAGTGTAGCCGGATCATTAGCTAATGCAAAGAAATGTTTGCTGTGAGTTGCTAATTAAGGCTTTTGGAACCTCTCCACACTCAAGAACAATTTGTACAGTGGCCAAAAGAACTTTAGGGACTTGGGGAAGTTGTTTTGCCTTGTCTGGCAGGGTGGGCAAAAACAGACAGCCCCATTTTCCCTAATCTCCCTTTGCCTAGGAGGATTGTGATGGATTTCCCTTAGGACTAGAGAACAAATAAACTAGGGAAAGACCACACAGGCACTCCCAAATACACAGATAAATGTGCTGTATCTGGAACCACCACTAAGCTGTAGCGGGGACGGGGAAATCAACACGTGGAAAGCGCTTAGTGCTAATGTTATCAAATACACAGCATTTCTAAGTATGCTTTAGAGACAGATGGGAAAGCCCTTTATGATAAGTGAGTGTGCTTGAATTCATTACTGTAGTACTTATAATTAAAAAGGTCTCTTTTGCAATTTCAGTACTTTTACGGAGTACAAGAGACCAAGCTCAGAAAAGCAGAGGCTAGTGAAAGGAGAGGCATCTGGGATGAGCCTAGGAGGAAATACGGTGTTTACTTTCGCAATTCACCCATTTGCTTACCTTGTTAATGCCCCCAGACATGTTAGAGATTAGCGATTCACTCAGTACTCAAACTGAGAATTTGAGGCACTGTGCCTTAAACTTGGAAACCAATCATATTAAAGGCTCTTGTGTCAGTGGCCCCCAGACCACAGTGAGCAAGGGCTAAACTTTTGTTTCTTGAATCTATATTTTAAGAGGAGCACCGACCCAAAATAGAGTGTGTTAATAAGATGTCATCCCTGTGTGGAGATAAAAATGCCATTGGACCATGTTTAATATGTTCTTTCTAAGCCTGCCTACTAGTAGGTGGCACACTCCTGTAAATTGATGTAGTCTGATTAATTCAGAATTTTTTAGGGCTTGGGATGTAACTCAACGGCTAGAGCACTTGCCTCACATGCAGGAGGCCCTGAGTTCAATACCTGACACTACATAACCCAGGCGAGGTCATGTATGCCTATAACTCTAGCACGTGAGAGGTTGGAGGCAGGAGGATCAAAAGTTCATTCAAGGTCATCCTTGGATGAGGTCTAGGCCAAGCTGAGATTCATGAAACGAAGTCTCAAAAAAAAAAGAAAGATTACACACCAATCAAACAGATCCAAGATTAGATCTTTGCAAAAAATTGAAGCAGAGGAACTTTCTGTCAGAGCTTTCCCAGGTCCACCCAACAAGATGCCCTGGAAAAACAATACCAGAATTTGGGCACCTGATCAAATATTACCTGAAATTCCAATCTTAATAATGGATCTCAGTGAAGTCAGCATATCTCTACCACCTTTTAAAATCCATTGTGAAGTCTCCTCAGAGTTCAGTTTTGCATGGGGCTGGACTGTACCTGAAAGACATTTGTTTGACAAAAGCTAGAAGTGGTTGGAGGAAGCAGTTGGGTATTCCTTGCTACAAATTCATATAAGAGGGAGCTTTGGGGGTCTCTGTAACTTTACTGCAAGCTAAGGAGCTCCTGAGAAGTCAATATTACCTTGAGATGGGCATTCTCCTGGCAATATTTAAGTAATTGTTCTTCCTGAAACTAGCCGGGTCTTGGAAGAGTTAAGGCTTGAACTCAGCTAATATATCTCTGATATTCTTAAGGACAGACTACTTCTGAGGATGGAAAATCAATAGAAGGCCAGGGTATATTTTAGGCCCCTTTGTGTTTCTAAAATGGAAAGTCTAGGCCTAGAACAAGTCAAATAGTATAAATACAGAACACTGTAGCATTCCACAAGACTACAATCCTAGACTCTTTTCAAAGGTCAGTGTCACTAGGTGGCCAACTCCTGTTGGGTGGTAGAGGCAGGAAGATCAGGTATTCAAGACCAACTTAGGCTACATACTGAGTTAAGGTGAGCTTGAGTTATATGAGACCCTGTCTTAAATAAATTAATATCTACTGGGATAACTGCTAAGTGCTTGTTAGATTCACAGCATTAAAAAAAAAAAGTCAATGTCATAAAACCGAAGGGGGAAAAAGAAAAAGTAGAAGAGGATTACTCTCTATAAACAAAGTCAGCTCGTAAAAATGGACAAGTTGGCAGGATCACCTTGCCATAGTAAGAATATATGTGTGCATGCACACACACACACACACACACACACAAATAAATGCAAAATTTTAAAAATAAATTTGTAAATATTCTAGGAAAGCAAGTTCTTTGCCCACACCTATTTTTTCATATGTTAACTGGCATTCATTTCAAAGTTTAAAAATTGATCATGGGAAATTGTCATAGTAATAAGATAATACCCAGTGTTTTTGCTCTAGATTGTTATTTAAATTTTATTATGTATTCTGTTTTTTAATTACAAATGTTTGTTAGTTAATGTTTTAAAATATACTAGGGCGTTTAATTGGTAATCCTTTATTGCATCTTTTTTTGTGAACTCTAAAGCTCAGAATCAGTGGAAAATCTATAAAATAAAGAGCAAAACCGTTTATGTTAAAAATAAGTCAGTAGCAAATAAATTTCATTTTAATTTATTTTATGATAATTGATTTACTAGCCTTTTTATCACTTGAGCCCAGCCATGAAACTTATAGTGGATTTTGTTGTTGCTGTTGTTCTCTGTCAAGGTTTCACTATTTAACCTTTGCTGAGTTGTAATTCCCTGTACAGACCAGGCTGGCCTTGAACTCACAGATATTTGCCTGTCTTTACCATTGGAGTACTGGGATTAAAGGCGTGTACCACATACCCAGCTCTTCTAGAACACCTGGATCCGATTCCCAGCACCCACATGGCAGCTAACAACCATCCATAACTCCAGTTCCAGGGTATCCTAAACCCTCTTCTGGCCTCCACAGGCATTCCACACATGTGGTGTAATCATGTACATGTAGGCAAAACACTCATACACATAAAATAAAAATGAGTAAATCAACAAAGAACTTTTAGGGGCTAGAGAGATGGCTCAGCACTTAAGAGCACCAGCTGCTCTCACCCACATGGCAGCTGACAACCATCCTAACTCGTGTTCCAGTGGATCCAATACCCTCTTCTAACCTCCACTGTACAACACAGGTGCACCTATTTACATTCTGGCAATATACACATAAAATAAAAATAATAAAGAAAATATTAAAAAAAAAATCAGAAAAAAAAGAACTTTTAGTTACATTCATGCTGGGCATGGTGGCACAGGCCTTGAATCCCAGCATTCTAGGTGCAGACACAGATGAATCTCTGAGTTTCAGGCCAGCAAGGTCTCACTATGTAGTCACTACATAGTGAAACCTGTCTCCGGGGAAAAAATTAAACTCATTTGTTGATTTTCTGTGTGTATGTGTGTGCACATGGCTGGGGGCATACCTACGTGCCATGTCATTCATATGACAGTCAAAGCACAACTTTTGGAAGTCATCACTCTCCTTCCACCACTTGGATTCCAGGGTTCCAATTCTGGTCCTTTGGCTTACTGCAAGGCTTTACTGGCCTTCCATCTTATTTTTTGATGCAGTGTCTCTCACTGAACCTGGAGCTTACCCATTTACCTGGACTGGCTGGCCAACAAGTCCAGAGACCTTCCTATCTCCACCTCCAGAACTTGGCTGAGTGCTAGGGATCAGAACTCACAGGTTTGTGCTTATAGATGCAAACATTTTACTGAGCCATCTCTCTGCAGCACAGTTTTCTAGGTACTTGCTGTACTGTATGCTAAACTTTAAATATTAATCTGGAAATGAAAAAATAACCCTAAATCATAAACAAATCACATTATCTTTCTGCAGATCAGAGATCTGCTATTTCTTCAGTGTCCCTGGGCAATTGGTTCCAGGTCTTCTTGCAGATAGATAGAGCATAGAGTCCCTTATATATGGTGGCGTAGTGTTTGCACGTGACCTGTATACATTCTCCTGCATCTTTAAAATCAACTGTAGATGATTGACAATGCCTAACATGATGTGAGTTTATTGTAGTTATTCTATGTTATTTAACAGAAAATGACGAGGTAAAGTCTGTAGGTACTCAGTACAAATGTGGGGTTTTTTCCCCTCAATATTTTCAGTTAGCAGTTGGTTGAACCCATGGGTTCACAGCACAAAAGAATGAGAAGGGCTCACTGTGTTTAATTTGAGAAGACACAGTTTGGATGTCCTATCCATCAGTTTTTGTTCTTAATGTCTGGGATGTGGCTCAGTTGATAGAATCCTTACCTAGCACACATAAAGCCCTGGGTTTGATTTCCAGCACTAAATATACCAGGCATGGTAGTGCACCTAATCCTAGCTGGAGGATCAGAAATTCAAGGTCATCCTCAAGGCATCCTAGGTGACATAAGACCCAGTCTCAAAAAAATAACTTTTTTTCTTTATTTTTTTTTTCTATCCCTATTATGTTTACTAAAGGGAAAATTTTCTGTGACAATGAACAGGTTCTAGCTCCTGTGTGAATCTGCAATTTGTAATTTCAAAACTTGATTGCCTTAAAGGACAGTAAATATGAAAATACAGGGAAACCCCACTTTCCACACATGCTGACTAATCAGTTCCTCCAACACTCTAGCACCATCCATGCACTAATGATTACATACAATAAAAATGAGAGAAGTTATGCCTCACTGTGGCAGAGACAGCCCCCAGGGAACTCAGTCTTCATTCTGGTTCCCTGCTTTTGCAGCCTCCACAATTGAGGAGAACTGGCAAGCTACAGTTGACACTTGGGAAACTGTTACAAAACACTGACAAGTTGTAGAGAATGTTGATTAATGTAAACAGCCTCCCTCAAGGAATAATACCTTTCTTAAGATAAGTGCCTTCCAATTAGCATTTTTATGGAGACACAACCTTCAGAGAACTCCAGGGAGTAAAAGGTATTCTCTGCTCCAGAAAGGGAGGTGTGCCTCAGGTTTATAACTTCAATTTGTGAAAAACTGAAGGAAAAAAAAAAGAAAAGGAGTTAAAAAGTAAAGGTGTGGCTGGAGAGATGGCTTGGTAGTTAAGAGCATTGGCTGTTCTTTCTGAGGACCTGGAGTTTGTTTCCAGTACCACATGATGGCTGACAATTTACCTGTAACTCCAGTTACAGGGTGTCAGACGCCATCTTCTGGCCTCTACAAACATTGCATGACACAAGTGCACTTACATTCAGGCAAAACACTTGTACACATGATATGAAACATAAATAGGGGCTGGACAGATGGCTCAGGAGTTAAGAGCACTGGCTGCACTTGCAGAAGACGCAGGCTTCAATTCCCAGCACCCACATGGTGGTTAACAACTGTCCTAACTCTAGTTCCAGGGGAATCTGAGGAAACTGTCTTCTAACTTCCACAAGCATTGCACAACATGACTATGCTTACACACATATTTTATTTTCATTTCTTGTGTATGGTATTGCCTGCCATGTAAGTGCACTTGTGTCGTGTAGTGCCCCTAGAGGTCAAAAGTGGGTGTCAGATCCCCTGGAACTGGAGTTACAAAAGGTTGTTAATCAGTATGTGGGTGCTGGGACTCGAACCTCAGTCCTCTGAATGTGCAGCCAATGCTCTTAACCCCTGAGTCATTTCTCCAGCCCTAAGTAAAACATTTTTAAAAAATAAATAAATTTTTAAGTAAAGCTGGGCATGGAGACTCCTATCTGTAATCCCTGCAGTTGGGAGTCTGAGGCAAAAGGATCCTTGTTCGAGACCATATGGGCTACAGAGTGAAACCATGTCACACACAGGCCAAAAAGTCTTCAAAAGGAAAGAAATTCTGACACATGCAACGCATAGTTGAGCCACGAGTTTGTTGCCCTATTATTGTTAAATTTGGGAGTATAGGGCTTGTTGGGCCCTTCTTGGGCTTCCTAGTTTAGTTAAAGAATGCATGAACAGACTCAAAAGGAAGCTCAAGGTCCATTTTATTAGAATATAAAAGAAAAGCCTCAGGGAAGTTGGGCTGCTGAGAGGACAGTGGAGAAGAGAAGAGAGCTATGCCAATGGAGTTACTCTGGCGTGGAGATCAGACACTGTGCGAGAGAAGCAGCCACATGGCAGAAGAGAAGGAGTGAAAAACCCAGAGCATTAGGGCGATCAGATGGTGCTTAGAACAGAGATAGAAGAACAGGAAAAGTTTTCCGAATAAGTCAGCAAAGAGACGACGGGGAAGCTCCCTGGCTATAGCTCTGTAAGAGCTTCAGGAGGAGGAGAGAGTTCCGGAAAAGAAATGTACATTCTCTCATAAAATGGATAAATACTCTTCCTCTCTCTTCAGTCTGACTTAAAGTGAACCTGCCTTCCTGGGAGGTGATCCCTTTCCAGCTAGCTTAACTCTTAAGGAAGGAGACAATGGCTTGTTTCCACCTAAAAGTAAATTCCATTCTTTAATAGCACTAAGTAAAACAAACCAGTCACAAAAAGAAAAGCTGCATGTGACAGGACTTACATGAAACTCCTCATTGAGGAGTCAAAATCAGAAAATTGGGTTAGTATTCAGTAAGTGTGCACTTTCCATTTTGCAAGATTAAACAATTCTGTGGATAATAATGATGATAAGCACACTGCAGATATACTCAGTGCCACTGACCATTTGAAAATGGTTAAGGTGGAGTTGGGTTTTGTTCCTGTAATCCCAGCACTCAAGAAGCAGAAGCAGGAGTTCAAGACCATTCTTGACTATATATGGAGTCTGAGGCTAGTCTAGGCTACATGAGATCCTGTCTGAAGAGAAGATGAAAAGAATGGAGAGGAGAGGGAAGAGGGGAAGGGGAAGGCAGGAAAGGAGAGGAAAGCCTCTTAAGAGAAAACTGGGTAAGAGAATAAGACTCTGGCCCAGGTGAAACCTTAACTTTCCTGTTTTGCTGGGTTGATCACCTGGTCACAGGCCACCCCTATAAAGGCAAGATCTGAAGTCAAGCAAGATGGACAGAATGCCTAGTGTGTTAACGAGACAGTGAACGTTTCCTGCCTGAATCACCTCCCCTGGTACACAGTTGATGGACCCTGCCACAGACATGTAGCTTTTCATAAGTCTGCCTGCTTTTCTGAATTCTTTAGAGTTCTCCTTCTCTTCCTTATGTCTCTTTCCTAATGCTCTGGGCTGCACTAACACTTTGGGTTTCTTTACTTTTTCTCTAAAACTCCCTTCCCTGCCTGCCATGTGTGTGACTTCAAGCCAACTTTAAGGATTTCTTTTTTCCTTCTCCCCTCCATTCTCCTCCTCAAGGCAACTGCTGAGATTTACAACTTGCCTGCCCTGAGGATTTTCCTTTAAATTCTAATAAAATTGTACTAAAGCTTCTTTTTGAGTCCACTCTTAAATTCTTTTATGAATGAGACTAGGAACCCTGAAAGGGAACCCCATTTCCTCTTGTACGAAACGTTAGGATACAGGATGAGGAGAAAGAAAAGAGAAAAATGCTTAAGATGTATACAGTGTGAATTTTACTACTTATTACATTAAGTTATTGAGATGAGGGAGGAGGGTAACCATGGATGTTTCTAGCCTCTGGTACGTTTAACTCAGGGGTCAGGGTGCCAGGAACTTGCAGTCACACAAAATTTCCACTGACTCAGTGGATCTGAGTTCTTGTCTCAAGAAGTGGAATAATGAATTTCATAGACCATAGGGAAGGTGAGACTTTAGAAAGGTGTTTATTATAGGGTTACAGGTGGGAGTTTAAGAGAAAGGAAGCAAGCAGAGCTCCTGTGTCGCACATGTGGGTCCCAGGCATGGAGTGCTGTCATAGTTTGAATAAAAAGTCCACCATAAACCTAAGTATTTGATCATTTGGTCTCCAGTTGGTGGTACTACTTGTGGAAGGTCATGGAACCTTTAGGAGCCTGGCTGTAGGAAGTACATCACTGGGAGTGAGCTATCAGAGTTCATAGCTTTGCCTCATGTCCAGTTTGCTCACTCTACTTCATGTTTGCAGTTGAAGATATGAGCACTCAGCTTCCTGCTCCTGTGCCACTTGCTTTCATGATTCTCCACCATGTTGGATGGATTCTTATCCCTCTGGAACTGTAAGCCAAAATAAACTCCTCCTTTATAAGTTGCCTTGGTCATGTTATTTTATCACAACAACAGAAAAGTAGCCAATACAAGAACTATTGAACTGCCAGTTAAGGGACTTTTTATAGAGCATATGGCAGATGGCAGCATTGAGGCATTAGGTGGCAGGGGTGAACTGGTCAGTTCAGTAGGCCTACCCATTGGGTGACCATGTGCCTCTCCATCGTAGATTCCCTCATGTATAGCTTCAAAGCAGGTATGTAAAAGAAGATAACAGGAAACCAGACCAGGAACTAGAGTCCCCAAACACCATATGCCAATTCTGGCCCCTGGGCAGGACAAAATCAAGGACATTTCAAGCTTCTGGCCAAAGACAAGGATGGGGTTCCTGTCCCTAAAACTTCCTGACCAGTTTCTGTCTCCTGCCCTCAACACTATTATCTGTCTTTAACTGACAAGGAATCTGAGGCTCAGAGTTGCGTGTGGAAGAGCTGTGTCCTAGTATTAAATGGTATTTGCTAGCAGCCATGGGTCATGGCTAAGTACAGTTCTTAGTTGCTCCTCCACTGATTTCCCCATAGATCTACTGATAGGAAAGCATGTATGTGTGTGTGTGTGTCTGTTGAATTTTGCCCACTCACTTTGGCAGAATTCCATTTGATATTTTTCTTTTGTAAAGATTGATTTATTTTTTATTTTATATGTATATTTGCCTACAAAAAACAACTTAAAGGAAAAATGGTGTATTGTGGCTCATTTCATCATGGTGAAGTTAAGGCAGCAGGAATTTGAAGTAGCCACAGTCACAGCCACAATCAGTAAGCAAAGAAAAATAAATGCTTACTGCTGCTCAGTTCCTTTTCTACATTTATATAGCCCAGGTTCCCAACCAGGGGATGGTGCCACTCATGGTGGGCAGGTCTTCCCACCTCAATTGGCCTTCCCTCCAGGATGAGCTGTGGTTTAGATGTGTAAGCTAAATAAACTCTTTTCTCAACAAGTTGGTTTTGTTCAGAGCTTTATCCATATCTAGCAACAGAAAACAAAATTTGCTGAACTTCTGAGCCATCTCTCTAGCCCCAGTAAAAGTCCAAAACCTCTTAACTATCAGCTCTCATAAATTAAAAAACAAGTTATATACAATAAGCATATAGAGAGGTCCATTAAGCCCTGCTTCTAGCATTCTTGGGCTTTTCTCACCCAAAGCACCAAACTCTTCCACTTTTAGCCACAAAATAGAACATAATATATAATATATGTTTATAATATATAATAATAATATAATGATACAGAGTAAATACTCCAATTTTAAATCCAAGAATTAAAGCTTAGCAAGGAATAATTAGACTAATGCAAAACCAAAATCCAGCAAGATAACACCAAATTCTGCAGCTCTGTGTCTACCATCTGGGACTCACTATGAAATCAACTGGGTTCCAAATGACTTAGGTAGCTCCACTCTTCCAGCTCTACCTCTTAAAGCACACATAGTCTCTCCCTTGAGCCAGCTCTACTCCATACTCACACAGCTCTCCTTCGTGCATATCCCACAGCCCTAATAATCTCCAAGGTCTATGAATCTCCATTGCAACCCAAATGTTCTAGCTTGCTTCTAATTGCTATGACAAAACACTCTAACCACTATCAACTCGGGGAGGAAAGGGTTTATTTAGATTACATCTCCCAGGTCACAGTTCATCACTTAGAGAGCCCAAGGTAGGAAATCAGGATAGGGACCTGGAGGCAGGAGTTGAAGCACAGGTCATGGAAGAATGTTGCTTACTTGCTTGCTCCCCTGGCCCATGCCCAGTCTGCTTTCTTATACAATACAGACAGCCTGCCTACTGGGGTGGCATATGCACAGTAGGCTGAAACCTCCCACATCACTCAATAATCAAGAAATATCCCACAGACAGGGCCACCCATCCAATCTAATGGTGGCATTCCCCAGCTGAGGCTCTCTCAACCCAGGTGTGTCAAGTTGACAACAAAAGATATCTAGCACACTAGGCTTCAGATTCACATCCCCACACAATTACCTCTTAAGACTTTCTTGAGGGAACTTTGACCCTGATATATAACCTGGCTTTAGCTGCTGTAGAGTGAATTGCTTCTCCAAGGGAAAAGGTGGACAAACATCCCTCTCAGTGGTGTCACCCAAGACCACCTTGAGCAGAAGATGAGGAGCTGGGAAAATCCTATGCCTCACCCTCCCGGTCTATTGGCTTTGGATGTGAGAAGGGGAGGGGCTAAAGGTATTTAAACTGGGGGCGCCAGGAGGCCAGCCCCTTTCTCCCCTCCCCCATGGGCCATTAGGATCTGTTCACGGGGAAGCCACGTGGACTTACTAATGGAACTTGCAGAGGGGAGGGTGGGCGCCTGTGTTCTGTAAGTAACCCCTCACCCAATGCTCTGTTAGTAAGCCCAAGTAAACTAGCTAGAACCGGTTTAACTGTGACTGGAGAACTTTGTGTGTTTGTTGTGAGGCCTGGGGGAGGGGGACCCTTTGGGTTGCAAGCAGGGAGAGAGAGGCAGGTTAAGTTAGTCTGCCTCTCCCAAAGAGAAATTTTAATAACAGCTGCTCTCTGAAGCCATGGACCAAGATTCCACAACCCCATCAATCTTGCATCTTTCATGCCTCCAAAATCAGTACCATATGGATGACACTGCCAAGTTGTGCTGCAAGCATGGGATGAAGCCTAGCCCCCACAGATCACAATAGCCTCATCCTTTATGTGCTAAGTCTGAGAAAACACTCTCCTAAGCAACTGATTTTGATGAACAGGGAACATCCTCAGCTTCAGTCTCAGTTCAGGCTTTCTCCTTTCACATAAATTTGCATCTTCACAAATTAAAATCATTAACATGCAAGATCTTGTCCTCAAGGAACCTCTCCTACTGACCCAGTGCAGAGTAACAAGTTTCTCCTTAATTGTGCTAATTTCTTTAACAGTTATAGTTTCTTAGCTGTCTGTAGATATCTTTGTTTCAAACTTTAGGCTGGCTCACACACCTTTCTCTACTGATCACATCAGTCCATTATCTTTCCATTTACCTTATTCGGGTTCTCAGAACATGGATAGAATGAAGTCAGATTCATGACCAAAATATCACACAAATGACTCTAATCTTGACAGAGTTCTTATGTCTTCTGAGACCTCATCAGCCAGGCCTCCACTAGCTGCATTGCTATCAGCGTCACTTGTTTCTAAGCTCCCACTAGAGAGGTCCATTAAGCCCTGCTTCTTGCATTCTTGGGCTTTTCTCACCCAAAGCGCCAAACTCTTCCACGTTCTAGCCACAAAACAGAACCAAAGGCCTAAGAACCACATAGTCAGGTTTATCACAGCAGCAGCTCCACTTCTTCGTACTAATTTCTGTCTTACTTTCATTTTCTGTTGATATAAAAAATATTCTGACAAAAGAAACTTAAGGGCTTGGCTCACCGTTTAAGGGTGGAGAAGCCAAGGCAACAGGATCATGCAGTAGCTAGTTACATTACATCCATGAACACAAAATGACAAGCGCTGCTGCTGCTCAACCCCTTTTCTCCATTTGTACCATCCCACATCCAGGAAATAATGGCACACATAGTACATTGGTCTTCCTTCCTCACTGGATGTAATAAAAATAATGTTCTACAGGCCTGCAGAGACCAATATTCCAGATGATTTTAGTTTTTTTTGATAGTTAACAGTAGCGATCACAGTCAATGGCACTTTCCATGTAAACTGCCAGAAGGTGGGGAAGGAACTCCGTAATATGCAGTCTGTCAACTGCTATCCTATGTCTTCAAATATATCTGCTAAATTAGCCTCGTTAGCTTTCTATTGCTGTGATGAAAGCGTTCTCACAAAAAATAACATGGGAAGGAAGGGGTTCATTGCATCTTACACGTCCAAGTGACTGTCCATTGTTGAGAGAACTTGGAGCAGGACCTCAATTCAGGAAGGAGAAAGGATCTGAAACAGAGACCATGAAGGAATGCTGTTTACTGGCTTGCTCCTGCTGGCTTGTACTCAGCCTGTTTTCTAACATAACCTAAGACCACCTGCCCAGTTGGCACTGCCCACAATAACTGGGCCCTCCCCCATCAATTAACAAATTCTTAAAAATGCTTCACAGACAGCTATAGGCCAATCTGACCTAATGGAAGAAATCTCTCACTTGAGGTTCCCTCTTTCCAGGTGTATCAAGTTGACAACTAAAGCTCTCCAGCTCAAAAATATGCCTATTTTTTCAATGTTCATGTTTTCATGCTATTAAATTAGGAGGCAATAGAGCCAGCATAGACTGGAAAGGCCCACATTGCCCACATAGAATTGAAAACTCCCATTGGAATGATATATTTTCATTTCTATCATCTCTTTTGAGTTGAATAAAGCAGCCAAGATGGCACTGTAGGAAGGTTGGAGGTTTTAATAATGTGTTAAAGGAGTAATGTTGGAAATGTTGATTTCCGTTCAACAAGAGTTTGACATGTTTCTCTGGGGAGCCTTCTAACTCACTGGGATTATCATCATTCCACATTTCCACAGGCAACCAGTAAGAATCCCAAGCTAACTTTAACTCACTAGGTTTAACACTGAGACTGAATAGAAAGCAAATAATAGCCAGGCATAGTAATACACTCCTGAGTTTGCAGCAAGAGGACTGCCATGTGTTCAGTATCAGCCTGAGCGGTATATCATGACCATGTCTCAAGAAACAAAGCACACGATGAGGAAGAGGATGATGATGATGATGATAAAAATAAATAAAGCCAGTCTTTATGTCACAAGGCAGTTTCTTCAGAAATTTTCTTTGAAACCCAGAAAAATGCAGATCATTTGTACTTGGTGAGAGCCTCCAGAAAACCCTTAGGAATGGGATGGAATTTCTTTAGTGAAGCATTTGGTTCCTATCTTCTATATGCCACAGCAACATTTTAAGGAGACAGTCTCTATTTACAAAGCTCCATCTATAAATCTTTTCTCATCCTGGAATATAGTTATGGATGTTTCCTGTACTGATGATTATTATTAAATAAATGTTTTCTGGGTTTTGTATTTGTTTGTCTTTGTTTTTATTTTAGGGTTTTTTTTGTTTTGGTTTATTTTTATTATTTTATTTTATTGTTGAGACAGGGTCTTACTATGTATCTGAGAATAGTTTCATACTTTTTTGTCTTCATGTCTTTAATCTTAGCTTTCCTGAAGCTAAGATTACGTCATATTAAGATTAGGTACCACCATAATTGGTACAGTAAGTAAACATTTTATCAGTGCTTAATTGTTGTCTTAGTTTCATTTCCTGTTGTTGTAATTAAATATCCTAACAAAAGTGACTTAAGAAAGAAAGGATTTATTTGGCTTACAATTCCCAGTTATTGTCCATCATTGCAAGGAAAGCACGAATTGAAGAAGCTGACCACTTTGCCTCTACAGTCAAGAACAGACAGCAATGCAATCATGCATGCTAGTGCTCAGCTAGACTTTCTCCCTTTTATTCAAGACTAGGGAATGGTGCCACTCACAGTGTGTGGGTCTTCCCAAATCAACACAATCAAAATAATTCCTCACAGACATTCTCAGAGGCCTTATTCTGAGTTATTCTAGATTGTGTTAATTTGATAATTGAAAAAATAACCACCACACCCCTCAAGCTACAGCTTTCTTGTGCCCCATTTTATGAAGGAAGTACTGTATTAATGGAAATTAAGAATTTGAAGTATAATTGATTCCAAGTAGCAAATATGCTTATTACCTTTCACAGGATCCAATTTTCTACTAGGTATTGAAGATGTAAGGAACTGTATAAAACTTATGCTATGAGAGAATTTAGACTCAAAGGATAATGTTATAGTTTAAATATGAAATATCCTCTATGTGTTTTGTGCCCAGCTGTTGGTATTGTTCTGGAAGTGGTAGAAACTTAAGGGGGTGGAGCCTAGCCAGGAGTAGATCACTGGAGGGAATGCCTTCAAAGATCATACTTGGTCTCTAGTGCCGTTCTTTCCTCATGGATGTATATGCTGGTTAACATGAGGTGAACACATTTCTACTACCGTGATGTTCTGCCTGACTATAAGCTCAGAAACATATAAACAAATGACCATGGACTAAACCTTCTGAAATTGAGCTTAAAATAATTTCTTCCTCCCCTAGTTGTTTATAGCCTGGAACTTGCTATGTGCACGAAGCTGCCCTTGGACTCACAGCGATTTGCCCATTTCTACTTCAAAAGTGCTAAGATTAAATGCATGCCCCACTACACTTGACTATGTCAGATATTTTTTAACAGCAAAGAAAACTCTAGCACCACAACCAAAATTTGTACTTCTAAATGATAAGTAGTAAAAGCTGGACATGTTGGTATAGGCCTGTGATCCAAGTACTTGGGAATGGAGGCCAGCATATCAGGAGTTCATAGTTAACCTCAACTACTTAATTAGTTTGAGAACAGCCAACCTGGGGAGATTCTGTCTCAAAAACAAAAGAATAACACAATAAGTAAATAATCACTAATAATAAAACACTATAGGAGAGAATAATCATACATCTGTATCTTCAATAGGACTGACTCCTGTGAATAACAGTTTGACTACTCAAGTCTGGGATAATGTCAATCTATATTTTTCTTTCTTTCCTTCTTTCCTTCTTTCTTCCTTTCTTTCATTTGTGCTGGAGATCAGTCCATAGTATTGTGCACACATCTTATGACTGAACTGCAACCAAACCCTCCTCCCATTACATTTGAAACCTAATAAATGGCAAATTGTTATGTGAACAGCTGTTCTGTTTATGTTTAAGAAATATCACAAGGAAAAGTCTACACATGCTTATGTACATGATTATTTTTCTGAATATTTCTTTTTGTTTGGGGGTAGATGGAGTTCAGACAGGGTCCAGGCTGGCCTCAGACTCAATATGCAGCTGCTTCTACATCCTTAATACTGGGATTGCAGTTGTGCACCACCATATCTGGCCTTTTCTGATTATTTTAAATAAAAGATAGTTGAGTATTCAGGTGTAAAACTCATGGATATGAAGACACAAATTATATGTTAATTGCCAAATAAATATTTACATTCAGTGAACCTTTTGAGAATTAGTGAAGACAGTTCACTGGACATTGAGTTATGAAGGACCTAAATACTTCACCTAGGAACTGAAATTTGGTTAGATAGAAGTGACCCTTGATGATCTGCCCCGGGTAACACAACTAAATACTAACATATTTCCTTCAAAAACAAGGCTAATTTTTCTAGTGAGAAATGATTGTTATATCTGTATTATCTAAAATTATCTAAAACATCATGTTCATGAATGATGATCTGATTATTGAGTTGAGTTTGGGCAGTTATTTCTGAGCTTTTCCAGTAATACTTGTCTTCTTATTATTCTTTCCAAACATTCATTAGCATTGAAGGTAGGATTTTTTATTTATTTATGTTTACTTTATGTATATGAGTGTTTACCTACATGTATGTAAGTACACCCATGTATGCAATGCCCATAGAGGTCAGACAGTAGTGTCAGATCTCCTAGAACTGGAGTTAACAACAGTTGTTAGCTGCCATGTGGTACTGAGAACCAAACCTGGATCCTCTGTAAGAGTAGCCAGTGCTCTTAACTGTTGAGCCATCTTTCCAGCTGCAGAAGGTATGAAAATTTTGATGGGAATGTGACTCAGATGGCAGAGTGCTTGCCTGGCATGCATGGAATAAAGCTTTGGGTTTCATCCCCAGCACCACATAAATTGGGCATGGTAGACCATATCTGTCATGCCAGCATTTGGGAGGTAGAGACAGAAGGATGAGAAGTTAAAATCAAATACGTAGGTAGGTCTAGACCAGTCTGGTTGTGATGTTTTGAATAAGAAGTATCCCCCATAGTATCAAGTGTTTGAACACTTACTTGATTTGTTGGTGGCGCAGTTTGGGAAAGATTGTGGAACCTGTAGGAGACGTGGCCTTGCTATAGGAAGCATGCCACTGAGGGCAGACTTTGAGGGTTCATAGTCTTGCTTCACTTCCAGCTTGCTTCCTCTGCTTCCTGTGAGTGACTAAACATGTGAGAGCTCAGCTTTCTGCTCTGGCTGCTTCCTGACATCAGACTTCACTTACCATTATGGACTCTCCCTCTGGAACAGAAAACTAATTATTTCAAACACAAAGAAGTGCATCTTCATCACATGCACTCCAAAGCCTCCCACCCCCATGAGGCATCCTCACATACCTCTCTTCATGTCTTCTTTCTTTGTGGTTACTAACCCACTGAGTCCAAGTAGTGCTGCCTGTTGGAATAGACTGTTCTTAATGACTTGATCATGGGCAAGTAACCATAACTGCAGTGAGTTCCTGAGTGCAATGGGCACGTCATGTCCAGAAGACAGCATTTCATAGCTTTCTTGTTTACCATCCAGTTCTTACATTCTTTCCACCCCTTTTCCATGATGTTCTCTGAATGTTGGGAACAGGTTAATAGAGATGTTCCATTTAGGCCTAAACACTGAGTAATCACTTATTCTCAGCACATTGACCAGTTATGAGTCTCTGTATTAACTGCAGAAAGAATTTTCTCTGGTGAAAGTTGAGAGTAGCATGAATATATGGGTATAAACAAATACTTAAAAGGCAGTTTTGTATGTCATTTAACAAACAATAGTAGTAAGTTCCTCCCCATGGATTGTGATCTCTCAAGTCCTGAGTCCTGGGCTTTTGACCAGATTTACAGTACCAAGCCTCAATTCCCTCCTGTGGAGAAAACCTCAAATCCAGTCTTAAAAGCAGTTTCTATGCATTATTGCGGCCATGGGCACATCTTACCTGAGAGATTATCATTATAACATGCAGGGCTGACTTCAGGGACAACCATAGATGTCTTTTCTCCCTCAGTGGTCTGCATATCACTTTCTGGTTCTATGAAAGCTAGTCAGTAGGGAGGAAATTTTCAGGTCAAGTGCAGCTTGATTTCTCTATGTCATGCAACCCAAATGTGTTGTGACTTCAGCAATAGAGTTTTACTGTCCAGTTCTAGTGTCTACCTAAAAGCAATAGCAATAGCCTGTGTTGTTTGAGGGACCTCTGGGGCCTCCCTGAGTGGGAGGAATCCCTCCTCTGGCACTGTGGATTTTTCACTTAATAACCCATGTCTTCTGGGTGAATCATTGTCCACCTATGCAGAGTATCTATGTTCAAATTACCCCTTTATAATACAGGGTCTCATTTTGTAGTCCTTGTTGACCTGGAATTTGCTATGTAGACCAGGCTAGCCTCAAACTCACAGACATCTGCCTACTTCTACCTTCCAAGTGCTGGAATTAAGCTGTGCTACCATAACTGGCCTATTTTTAGAATTATACTTATTTTTTATTTTTAACTTCTTACCCTAGCTTGATTTTACCTCTAGCAGTTCAACTGGGTATTTTACATTTTCTGTAGGTGAAGGTACACTGAAGCTGTAGAAGAGTAATACAAAATAATGGAAAATCTCTTCATGCCTGGGTGCCATGACCACATGTGGGTCAAGACTCTGACTGGCCATCAAGGGATGTGCAAAATGCATTCTTGAGAATCAGTCCTTCCAATACTAGAAACTGCAAATGGTGGAAACCTCCCCTGTCCCCAGCCTAAGTCCAACAGGCTAAGCCACTGTCATGCACAACGTGGGACCTCAGGGAGAGAACTGTGGAGAATGAAAACCCTCAGAGAGAGCTGAAAGTGCTGTTCAACTTCAGGAAGTTCTTCAGTCTGCTCCGCTATCAGCCCACTACTGGAGGAAGGAGAAACTCTCAGTCACAGGTTAATGGGAGGAGACCACCGCTCTGGGTTCATGGGAGAGGACAACCACTCCAGCTCATAGGAGGGAGCCACAACTCCAGTTCACAAGAGGGAGGAGAGGACCACAACTCCTCTTTCGCAGAAGGAGGCCACAGCTGCAGTTCACAGAAGGGGGCCTCAGCTCCATGTTCACAGGGGAAGACCACAGCTTCAGCTCACTGAAGAGGACCATATCTCTGGTCACAGTTTTGTGCAGGCAACTACAGCTGCTATGAGTTCTTGAGTCCAATGATCCTACCATGTTCAGAAGATACTGTTTGGGTCTGACTCTACCTGACATGTAGCTGCTAAAATCTTTTTACCCACCTTCTGTGATGACCCCTAAGCCTTGTGTGTGGGGGGTGATGTAATTGTTGCACTTGTTACTGAGTACTTCATAGATACTTATTCTCTGCACTTTTACCAGTTTGAGTTTTTGGCTTAAAGACTGTTTATTTCAAAACAAATTTCCCTGATGAGATCTGAGAGCTTCACTAATCTGTGGATATAGAAATACGGATTTAGAGGAAAATTAGATACTGTGTCCACTTAGAAGAATAATACTATAGATTCACTCCTGAGGCCTGTGAGCTCCACAACTATGAGTTCTTGGCCATAATTACAGTATCAGACATGTGCTTCTCTGCTGGAGAGGGCCTTTAAATCCAAGCAGAAAGTGGTTGGTGACCCCATAACATTCATTCCACTTTGTACCCATGATCTTATCCTCGCATACCAGTCATTATCATAGCTCACAGGTTCACCACTGGGTAAGACTAATGGGGGGAAATTAGACTAATGTGTAAATAATGAACCTCAGTATAACTTTGCATAACTGCATATAACCTAATGACCTCACTGTAACTTTGTTCTGTGCCATAGATTATTAGGTACTAATAAATGTATTTGACAAGAGTCATATGTACTCCTAATAAGTGTGCATGTTGATGTGTGTAGAAGTAACAGGACTTTGGAAATGTCCACTTGCACTCAAATTATAAAGGCCACATTGAGCTGAGTGTCTGGCTGAGATAAGACAAGACAGGCAACCATAAAATCTGCAATCCATGGATGCCTTGGAAATATCCTCTTGCAGTGGTATTTCAGGAAATACTTGTTACTATGAGTGTGTCTTAATTATTAAACTAACTAAGATAGTACTAGCATCAGGGTATTACTAGGAAGTGTCACAAAGCCATACTTGACTAAAATATCTGCTGTGTAAAATGGTGATTGTTTAAACTTCTTAAATTCAGTATATTATAACACATACTTCTGTGCTGAAAGCAATATGGTTACTGCCAAGAGATGGTGTGAGAAATACTACAAAAATTTTTCATGTGTTTCTGGGCAGGTCCTCAGTTTCTCTGGAGCAGTTTTTGCCTAGTATTGGGCCTGTTTGTAGTTAAGAGTAACTTCTTCATCATCCTGAATATGGTTTGAGTCTTCAGTGGTCTAGGTCAGTCTGTGGTTAATTTCCATAACAAGACCATTGATGACTTTTTCCCCCCAGCAGCCTGCATAGCAACTTTCAGTACTATGAAAGTGAGTCAGTAAGAAGGAAGCTTCCTAGTCAGTGCCAACTTGATTTCTCCATGTCCTATGGCCTAGTATATGGTACCTTTATCAATACGGTCTTTACCATCAAGTTCTGGTAGGCAATCAAGAGCAATAGCAATAACCTATATTGTTTGTCAGATCTCCAGAACACTCTTGATCAACAACTTAAGGGATATCCCAAACCTGGCACTAGGCTTTTAATTTGGCAATCTATAGCTTCAAGAGTAGACTTATCCCATGTGTAAGGTACAATTAAATTATTTTGTATGTAAATATATGTGTATATATATATATATTTATATATCTACAAAGTTTATAAAATAGTAGGTTTCCATGTGATTTTTTTCAAAGAGCCTTAGTGTTTGTTATACATCTTCCCACCCCATTCTTCTACATTCCATTTCTTTCTCCACTTAAATTTTTCTCCCCATTAATTCCCTTTCTCTGCCATATCACCTGGGTTCGGCTATTCCCCCCTCCCTTGAGATCATTCTCCTCATCAATGGACTCTTCCTAGTTTCCTGGATTCTACAAGCACTCCAAGTTAAACTCATATACCTAATGATTTAACAGTAGCATCCACATATGAGTGAGAACAAGTATCATTTCTGAGTCTGGGTTACCTCACTCAGTATGTTTTCCAGTTCTTTCCATTGTCCTGAAGATTTCATAATTTCATTTTTCTTTAATGCTAAACAAAATTCTATTGTGTATAGGTACCACCTTTTCATTACCCATTCCTCAACTGATGGATATCCAAGCTGATTCCATATCGTAACTATTGTAAATAGCAGTGATGAACATGGATGAGTATGTCTCTGTAGTAAGAAATAAAGTCCTTTAGGTATATGCCCAAGAGCGGTAAATCTGGTTCACATCATAGAACTAGTTCTAGCTTGTTTATTTTTTAAAGAACTTCCACACAGATTTCCACAGTGGCTGCCCCAATTTGCACTCTACCAACAGTGCATGAGGGTTCCCTTTTCCCCACACCATCACTAGTATTCTCATCAGCCTTTTGTTTTCTTAATCTTAGCCTTTGTCACAAGAGTAAGATGAAATTTCAAAGTAGTTTTAATTTTCATTTTCTTGATAGCTAAGGATGGTGAACACTTTAAGATATATTTCTTAAGGCCCACTCACTGAGAAGGAATTCATGTGTGGTAATGTAAACATAGCCAAATATACATGGCTGGAGATCCTAGAGAAAACCCTATCTGCCACATCCCTAGACAAATGTTGTTTCTTAGTATATGTTAAATATGAAACCTTATATTTACAGACAAGTATATCTATCACCACTTATCAAAGAAGCTTTGTTCTAAAACAGATCAAGATTATTGCAGAGTTCCACAACTGACCAAACTGAGAATAAGTGTCTGCTGGATGTCCAGTCCTATGTGACACATCTACAATGGAACCTCTACACTTAAGGCTCATGGAATGTAGTAGAACAAGAGGTAGAGAGAATACTAATGCATCTGTCAACTTTCACCAGGGAAGCTTCCTCATGCACTACAGATGGCCACGGCTGGCCAAAATGTAGAGAATAAGAGACTGCAGAGTGCGTGTCCCTGGATAAGAGTTCTACACTAAACCTCACCCACTCGGGGCTCAGGAACCATTGCAGAAGAGTGGACAGAAGGACTGTAAGAGTCAGAGGTGGCAGATGACCAAAAGAAAATAAAGTTCTCCAGGCTTCTGGGAACTTGTTCATATGAACTTACAGCAACTGTGACAGCATGCACAAAACCCATCCAAACTCAGATTAAAAAAAAAAAAAAAAAGCAAAAACAGCATAGAACTGTGGAATGAGGATGAGACTTCAACTTTAGCGAGAGAACTATTGGCAGCTGATCACTTCTGAGTGAGGGAGTATTGATTAAGGGAATGACACTAGATAGACTGACCAGGTTCTGGTGGATGAACTCACATTGAGGGATTTCTGGATGCACAAACTTGACTTGCTATGTGTTAATATATATCATATAATGCATGAAATCTGGTGGTGGGGATATGATATAGTTAGGGGAAGAGAGCCTAAATATGATTAAAATATATGAAATGCATAAAAATTCAATAAAAATAAAATTTGAAAAAAAATTCTTGGCCATTTGCAGTTCTGAGAACTCTCTGTTTAGTTAGATATTAAAAGATAGATATTATCTTTTAATTGGGCTGCTGATTTTTGTTTTTTGGGGAGAGTTCTATGTATATTCTAAGTACTTGTCCTCTGTAGCAAAGATGTTTTCCCATTTTGTAGGCTGATTCTTCAGTTGATTTACAGTTTCCTTTGCAGAATAGAAGATTTTTAATTCCATGAAATCTCATTTGTTGATTGTTGGTCCTAATTCCTAGGAAATCAGAGTCCTATTTAGAAAGATCTTTCCTGAGCTTAAATTCTGAAATGTACTGCTAACTCTTTCTTCTTGAAGTTTCAGAGTTTAGCAAGTCTAACAAGACTATCTATTGAGAATATTACCTAGCACTTTTTTCTCACTGTTGGTCAAATGTGGCATAAATTGTTCTTCTGCCTGCCAAGATGGACTACACATTCAGCTGCACCTGTCAGCTTGGATCAGCAAAAACAAATTCAACTTTGGTTCTCCATACAAAGGGAGGAGCTGGGAGAATCAGCAACCCCCTACCCCAACCAACCAGGACTGGAGTTGTATGTGGGGGAGGGACTAAGGTGTGAGTGGAAGAAGCTGGGAGGAAGCTAGCCCCTTTGCCATTTTGGGCAGCTGGCAGCAATTCATAAAGTCCCTGAGGAAATGTAGAATTTTCTGTATGGCCTCAGCCGGACCTCCCCCAGCAGTCAAATGCTCTGGAAGTAAGCGCAAATGGAGTCTGGTTTCCCCAAATTGTAGTTTAGTGAAATTATACCTTTCTCTGGTTAGGGACCTGGAGAGAAGGGCAGGGCTGGATACCACAGAAAGACTTTTAGCAACATCAATTTATTCTTCACAGCACTTTGCAGATTTCTTTCAGGTACTTGGAGAAGTACAAAATTTTAGATTTCACTCAAGAACAACAAACCTGAATTTTTAAAAAATACTCAAACCTGGTGGAATGGCATATGCCTTTAATCTCTGCACTAGGAAGATAGAGGCAGGAGAATAAAAATTCCAAGGTCATTCTCAACTACATATTGTGTTTGAGGCCAACTTGTCTCAATAAACAAAGGAAATTAAACCAAGTGATATTCACAAAAGGGAGTATAAAAATGGGAGGAACATTTTTCTGTGGAAAATTGAGATTTGGAGAAGCCAAGACAGCAGGAAACACCGGGAACCTAACAGCCAGGATCCAGCATTGATCGCTCTGTCACGGATCCCAGTGAAGAGAGGTTTCAGAGGCTGAGATATGGAAAGGGAAGACTGAGAAGCACAAAACTAAATAGAGCTCATTATTTTTCCTGTTTGCAAGATGAAAAACATGATAAACTTAAAAGGAAGAAAGAAAACAAAATACTAACAGATAAATTCATAAATACACAAATACTTTTTCAACAAATATCACAATGTATTAAAAATGAGAAATTGGAAATCACTAGTGTACATTATAAGTAAAGCACTGTCTTTAACATGTAAACTTTTCATAACCCATTCAGAAAACTACACCCATTCCAGTAAAATAAATTATAATTATATAAGCTTTGATTCCAGACCCAACAGAACTATTCATTGAAACAGTTCCAATCTATCAGCACCATCTCAGTTGCTGAAATTTCCATGTAAAGACAGTATGAGAAAGTCACTGTTCACACAGATATGCTGGCACTCTTAAACACTGACTTAAGAGCAGCTACTGAGTCACACATTGGAAGTTAGGCCTGTGAATCTCAGAATGCAAACAGAATTAGAAAACTGTGTTCACAGACTCATGAGAGGAAAACAGAACACTATTATTTTGCATAGAGAATAAATATCTAGCAAGACATTAAAGTGACATCAAAGACAAGAATAGATAATACAGCCGTGCCCAAGCCTTTTGCTTGCTTCTCTGTGGGACTTTACTGGGCCAGCTCTAGTTTCCCACTGTGAACAGGTCCATGAAAATTTCCTACACATTTCCTTTAATTTAGCTGAGCAGTTTGGGACAGTAGACAAGCATAAACCCAAAATGAGCTAAGATGGTGCAGAGACCAGATCTGAATATAAGTAGATAAGGTGTTTGGTTTGCTCTGTTTTAATAACTGTATGTAACTTAACCATTTGTGCCATACATTCAGTTCATTTTATTAACTTTCAAATTTACACATACATGTCTGTCTGAGTATATGTCACATGTGTGGGTGCCCTTGGAGGCCAGAAGAGATCATGCAATCCCATGGAGCTACAGTTCCAGGTGATTGTGAGCTGCCTGCTCTGAGTCCTGGGACCCTCCTATCTGAGATCCTTTACAAGAGGAAAAAACATTCTGAAGCACTGAACCATCTCTCCAGCCCCAAACTTCCTGTATTTAAAAAGACTTAAAACCAGGAGTGATAGCACAGATCTGTAATCCAAGTATTTGAGGAACAAAGGCAGGAAGCAAGAAAAAAGAAAATAAAGTTAACCTCTTATGTGCCTTGTTTCTTAGACAGTGTCTAATGCAGCCCATAAAGCCAAGGATGACTTTAAACTTCTGATCCTCTATCCCCCGTACACATACCATATGTTGGGATTACAGGGGTCTGCCATCATGCCTAGTATGCTCTGTTCTGAGGATCCCACCCAGGGCTTTAGACATGCTGGGTGAGCATGCCACCAACAGAGCTATAGCCCAGAACAATTTTAGTTTTTCGTTTGTTTCATTGTTACTTGACACAGGGTCTATCTTAGTCTGGCTTCCAATTCACAGTAATCTTTCTGCCTTAGCCTGGCTTAAGCCACCACATCCAACTGTACATGCTTTTTTGTTTTGGTTTTGGATTGCATTTTTTGAGGCAGGGTTTTACTCTGTAGACCAGCTAGCCTCTTGTCTGAGCCCCCCCAATACCTGGAATTACATGTATATGTCACTATGCCTGGTCCTACTTTTCTTTTTTAAGATTTTTAAAAAATTTTATTTCTGTGTGTAAGAAATCAAGGCCAAGAGAGTCTGTTTCTGTTTAGACAACATGGTACTGATATGGACATCCCACATAAGCCAAGATGACTAATCTTAGACAACAGGAAGGATACAAGTCATCACAAAATGACTGACACGAGGTCCAGGGCCCCCCAAATCAACAGTGATGTAATCTGGTACATAACCTATTTGAGTAAGAAACCACCTTTGTGTGATTTTTCTGTTAAATGTCCTTGGGACCAAGGATACAGGCTCTAGGAGCTGAGTGTCAGCAGCCTGTGTGCCCGAGCCCAGAGAAAATAAAGCATATCTTATTTGCCACCTCAGAGACAAGAAGGGAAATTCATAGCTGAAGTTCTACCCAGTTGTGACCTGTAAGTCCTGGAACCCAAACTGAGGGTGTCTCTCCAGTATCCCTTCTCTGTCTTTTTGAAGCTCTGTTTATATCTACTGTCTCTTATTCATTTTCCCCATGTATATATGACTTCTAAATGTATTGTGTGCCTTTCTTTGCAGAAGATATTTCCTCTGTCTGGGCTTGTCTTGGATTCTCCTCCATTAATTAACCACTATGTTTAAATTTAAGGCCCATGCTCTTAGGCAAATCTCTGATTTTCCTGAACAGGTGAAAACGTCTCTGATTACAGGATTCTTGCTTTGTTTTAGTATGAGGAGCTTCTGCCAACTACTACTGGCAGGTATTTTTGTAATTGTTTGCTCAACATTTGTCTCCTACTAGAACAGGGATCAGCAAACTATAGCTAACTTTGACTTGAAGTCTGTTTTTGAGTTTTTGGAACACAGCCACATCCAATTTTTACATACCTTCTGTGGTTCCTTTTTTTGGCACTACAATGGTAAAGTACAGAAGTTTCAGGTCAGGGAAGACTATGATCTACAACACTTGAGATACATACTATCTGGTTATGTTGGAAAACTGGTGTCAGTCTCTGCTCAGTCTCCCTGGGAAGTGGTGATAGGCATGCTTTGCTTCCCTCTCTCACACAGCTGTCTGTCATGAAAAATGAACAAGATCTGTGTGTGCATGTGTGTGTGTGTGTGTGTGTGTGTGTGTGTGTGTGTGTATGTTCAAGCCAATGTGATTGTTCTACCACTGAACTATGTCCCCAGCCCATTGGCTATGTATTAAAAATGAATTCAAAGATTTTTTTTTCACATTAGTTTTTTAGGTCTGCTTGGAAAGTGTGATTTTCATTGTTGGTGTCTTCATACAGATGTGTTTGTTTTTGATTGTTTCTCTATCTCATCCCCTTCTAGTTGATTCCCTTTCTTCTCCAAATTAGTTTATCCTTCATCTTTCTCAAGGAGATGTTTTAAATGTCTATTTCATCATAATGTGGAAGGGTGAAATAAGATAATACATCATTAAAACGACCAAGCAGCACAAAACCTGGAACATAGCCATGGTTTACAAGTTGATAGCTGCTCTTCCCTCTCCTTTTTTTAGTTTTGATGTTTTGAGATAAGATTTTACTATGTAGCCAAGGCTGCTCTGGAACTTCTTTTTTTTAATGTTATTATAATACTAAGTTTATTTCACATGGATATGTTTGTCTTCCCACCATTTCCATGTCTGATCACCACTATTGCTACAGCCTATCCCAACAATGTAAAACCAAGTAAAGGGCGGAGTTTCATCCTTGGAAACTAAACAGGCATTTTTGACAACATATTCTTGGCAATAAAACCTGGACAACATTTATCAAACACAGTGGGAGAAATTCTCACTTTGCATTATAGAAAGGACTACCACATATCAAGGGTTACAGAAATGAAGTACCATAGAATGTTTCAAATGTTTTGAACTATTTTATTAAAGAGACTTCCTCCACTGCCAGAGATCTTGAATAGCCTCCTGGCCATTCACTTGGAAGCAATTCTTCACATAACTGATGAACTTGGCTTCCACTTTGGGAAAAGAACCACCTTTTTCTATACTTGCTTGTATTTTTGCTTTAATGTCTTCTACACACTAGGTCCATTTGGTGTTTTAAGAGTTCATTCCTGTTTTTTGAAAGATTCTTGACCTTTGATCTTAGTGTCAATGGTTTTTTAGTCTTTGCCATTATGGTTTGATTTTTTGCGTAGTTTGGCCAGAGTATCTTACTTTTTTCTATGGAAACTCACTACCACTTCCAGAGCAGATCACTTTCCAGATATATTTAAGACATTTACATCCTCCTCCTCTTCATCTTCTGACTCTGCATCTTTCTCCACAGCTGCTAGATGCTGTCCACTAATATGTATAGACCCTGAACCACACTTCAACCTTAAGACAAAAGGTGGTATAATTTCAAATCCCCCAAGGGAAACTGTTGGCTGTACAGACATTTTCAAAGTTTCCAGTTACTCTGATTGCACCGCCTTCATAATTCATTGCTTCTGTCTCAATGATGTGTAACTCATCTTTTGCACCAGCTGCTAAACTGATCATTCTTATTTATACCTGGTGCTCATATCAACCTTACAGTGATAGTCTTTAGTTCACAGCTAAAAAGGTAGTTCTAAGACCTCAGAGGGCTCATGTTCATGTCCATCGAGTCTTCCAAGCAGTGGAGGCTCTCACTTGGCTGTGAGAGAACCTGGACGGAGATAACCGAATGCTGCACCACAGAACAGAATCACACTGTGGCCTGGAACTTCTGATCTTCCTGACTCTGCCTCCTGAGTGCTGATGTGACAGGCTTGTGCCACCCACTTTCCACTCTTAGTGCTTTTCAGTCTTCTCTCTGGTCTGTGCTTCCCAGGGGCCCGGGAGTAAAACTCACTGTTGTCCTCACTTGTGTGTGTCTATGGCCTTGGGTTGGATATAGCATACCTCCCTTGGACTCAGATTCTTTTTCTTTTTCCTTTTTGGTGGGCGATGGAGGGAGTTCTGATTTTTTGAGAAAGGATCTCTTGTAGCTTAGGCCGGTCTCAAACTCTCTACATGGCTCAGGATGACCTTGTTTTAGGGGAACTCTTGTCTCTCCTACCTCTACATTCCAAGAGCTATAGATCTACACTAGCATACTTTCTTTTTCCCTCATCTTTCTTTTCTTTTCTTTTCTTTTTTTCTCTTTTCTTTCCCTTTTTCTTTTTGCCAGTACTAGGAATTGAACCTAGGTTCTCACATGCTAGGTAGACAAATGCTCTACTGCTAGGATATAGCTGCTTTTTTTTTTTTTTTACACTTTCACTTTTGAGACTGGTTTCACTACATTGTCCAAAATCATCCTGAAATCATTCTGTTGTCCACTCAGGCTTTGAATGAGTGATCTTCCTGCCTCACCTCCTGGGTTTCTGGGATTCTAGGCCTGTGCTGTTAGGCTTAGCTAGGCTCATTTTTAGCAGGGCCTTCTTGGTCCTTCCTAGAGATTTTCTTCTATGGTCAGCCACATTTGAAGAATATCACTGGCAAGCTTGGTTGTGGCCCTTTAACCTGTCCCTGGAGCTCAGCTTCACTAAGGCCAACCAATGATGGGTGTTGGCAGAAGCCACAGAAGATCACCACTGTTTTTTGATGGGAAGGAGAAAGGAAGTTAGAGAGTTCCTGATGTAAGAGCTGAGTCTCTCAAAGGAATGTCTGGTTTTATAGGAGAGACCTGGGAACAAAGTCTAAACCTTAAACTGTTCAGCCTGGACGTGGCCTAGCTAGACAGAGAGCCAGAAAGGAAAGACAGTTTAGTAAGACCAGAGGCAGTAGATCATGACCTGCAAGCCTCACAGAAAAATTGTGTTTGCACTGATTGATTAGTTGATCAATTAGCTGTAATGCTGGGGGTGGTCGTACCCAGGGCTGTGAACATGCTTGGTCAGTGCTCTGTCACTGAGGTAAACCTAAGCTTGAGAACAACCTTTTAAAATTAAATATTATTAGTAATATTGTGTGTGTGCATATGTGTGTGTGTGCACGTGTGCATGCATGAGCACAAGCCATGGAACACATGTGGCAGTCAGAGGACAACTTTTGGAAGTAAGTTCTTTCCTTTCACTGTGGGATTCTGGTATAAAACCCAGGTCATCATCTTATGTGGCAAGCACTTTATCTCCTGAGCCATCTCAATGGTCTTTTAAAAATATTTTATTGATTACTATTTTTTACGTGTGTTTATGAGTGTATGCATGCGTGTAAGTGCACTGGTATTATGTGCAGTGCCTGCAGAGATCATAACAGGGCATCGATACTCTGGAACTGGAGTTATTATGGACGATTGTTAGCTGCCATATGGGTGCTGAAAATCAAACCCAGGTCCTCTGCAAGAACAGCCAGTACTTTTAACTGCTGAGCCTTCTCTTCAGCCTTTTCAATGGTCTTTTAAAAATATTGTGAGGGATGTTTTGTGACGTGTAAAACGTGTATTAAATTCAAATTGCAGTGTCCAAAACAACATTGACCTATAACTGTACTCACACATTCATACCCACAGCTTCTTTCATGTCAAAATGGCACAGCTGAGTGATTAGCAAGAGGTCTTGTGCCCATTAAACCCACAATATTACTGTTTGTCATCCCCCAAGTTACACCATTAACCTCAGCTGTCACTGTGGCTGACCCGAGCCCCTCAGAACCCTTGCAGCATCTCTTGCAAGCCAACGAAAAGGGTGTAGCCTGGAGGAAAGACTTAGCTAAATGGGTTGGTCCATGCAGAGGTGTGAAAGACCATGAGGAGAAACCTTGACTTCTAAATTTACTGTTTCCCAGATAGGGTTTTACCATCTTGCTCAGCCTGGCCACAAAGTCTCCAATTCTTGCTCTCTTTGTCTCAGCCTGTACAGTAGCTAGAATTGTGGGGGAGTTGGAGAGGTGTCATCTTGATTCAAATCCTCACTTTGCCACGATAGGAGTGAGATCTTAATTTCTCTGAACAGCAGTTTCTGTCTATTAAAATGCAAACAATTGTAAAAGGGCACACATAAATACAATGCAGATTAAGATGTGAAATAGATACTGCTATAAAGAGTAAATGAGCATACAGTGGGCACTCGACAACACTCACAGTCTGGGAAGATGGTTCAGTGGGTTAAACACTTGCCACACAAGCATGAGGACCTACCTGAGTTTACTGCACATGAAATCAGGGATAGTAGTGTATGTCCATAATCCCAGTGTGTCTACAGTGAGATGGGAGGCAGAGACAGAAGAGTCTCTGGAAGTTCACAAGACAGCTAATCTGGTGTATGCATCAAGAAAAACAGAAAAGAGACGATGTCTCAAAGAAAGTGAAAACAAACTGACACCCAGGTTGTCCTCTGACTTCCACACTGGCACTGCACCCACATTCGTACACATATATACACATCATACACCTACATACTCACAGTCATCGAATACACACATACATCAGTACACACATATTACACACACATACGTCATGCACACACACACACACACACACACACACAAGGTTTGAAAAATATTTATGAAACCATTCATGACGACTACTATAGTTGTAATTCAAAACCGAATTTCCTTTGGAGAGGAAAAAGCCAACTCAGCACATTGTGTAGAATAGAGCAAAACAGGATGTTTCAACTTGGAGACAAAATTCTGTTTCTTTTATAGTGATGCTCTGAGACTCAGTTTCCCCTTATTTATGTAAGGCTGATATCACAGAGACCCTTCTGCTCCTGATTTAGGAAGCATTTTGTTTGGTCCCAGGTGAAATGTGGTTTCTCTCTCACCTTAGGCCATCAAGCACATCACAGAATCCTCACTCAGCAAACACTTTATGAGGTTAGTACATCTACTCAAGATTTTTTACATTTGTAATTTATTGTGTGTGTGTGTGTGTGCATGGACTTGGAAGAGGGAGTAGGTGCACATCACTGCATGCACATAGCGATCAGAGGACAACTTCCAATCATGGAGGTACCTAGGATCAAACTCAGGTCATCATGCTGCCTGCTGAGCCATCTCACCAGCCCATCAAGGTTTAAGTTAGGCTTTTCTATGAGCAAACACAGGGGTATGCATGTGTTAGGTAGGTGCTGGTCACTGAGCCACACCAGCCCATGGTGGCTGCACAGTGGAAATGTCTTTCTGACTCTGACCTCACCACTCACTTCCACTCATCCTCCTGAGTAAGCAGTTGTGGCTCCTGCTCCTCACATGTTTTCCTACCCCTTTCCTTCCCTGAATCTCCTAGCATAGTCCAAAGAAGCTGATGCAGTGTTTCCCAAAAAGGTGGTCTCTCTCCATGAGGATTCTTATATTAGCTGCTAAAGGAATGTCTTTCAGGCTGGGCTGCAGCATAGGAGTAGAGCACTTGCCTTGGCATGCACAACATCCTGGTTTGATTCCCAGAGCATGTTCACACATAGAAAGAAATAATTTCTTCTATTTTCTATCAAGCAGATTATGTCTACTTTTCAGGGTGTTTGTGCAAATTAACATGCTTGGTGTTAGATCACAGGTCCTCCAGCTGGTTCTGTCTCAGAAATTGGCTACTTAAGTTCCTTGCAGCTGACAGGCCCAGTTCTATAAAGGCTGGAGGACACAGATGGGGCATGGAACGAGTACAACCTCTTCCTCTTTCCCTCTCAGCTGCAAGAGGATTTATAGTCCTACCCATTACCTGCTTCCTTGGCATAAAAGTTATGTTGAACTAAATCATGTAGTGTGGAACTTCCCATGAGACCCTGAAAATTTATAAATGGCAGATCTCCTTCTGTTCAGGGGATTTCTCTGGCCTCTTTTCCTCTCTCCTCCTCCATCCAGTCTGCTCCCTTTCCCTCTCCTTTCAGGACCTTCTGTCATTCTGTCCAGTAGGCTATCTGTCCTATGCTTTCACTTTAAGCTATCTCTCCTAAAATTCTTGTAATGCCTGTAACGGTCCCTCACTTCAAGACCTTATCATGGCCAGCAGAGTTGCCAGGCTCACTGTTCTAATGAAACCCATCCAGAAGGGTGATATGCTCCTTTCCATTGAACCTGCTGGTTTTCTCTGTCTCTTTGTTATAATACTTGGGTCATAGAAGACATAAGAAGAACAAGACATTATTTCTGCCTCCTCTTATTCTTCTTTGAGATTTGAAGGAATGGAGAGAGGTTGAAATAGGTATCAGGAAAAACAAAGTATCCAGGAAGATCATATCCTTAACCATCATTCTCCACTGAAACAGAAATTATTTGCCAAGAGAAACTGGAAGAGGTGGGAGGTGGGTGGGACACTGTTCAGAGCAGAAGCCAGACAAGTCTGGTTTACTTTGGAATTCACCCAGAAGGGTTTCATTATTAAAACAGCATTTCCTCTATATAAATCCTTTGGATTCTTGAAAACTATTCTAAATCATTCCTGTGTTGTAAATAATCCTTTTTTTTCTTATTCTTGCTTACCAGACCAACATGTAACTTTTGCAGGATACTGTGTTTTCTTGATCACACTGGCCCAGGGTTGAAGGGCTAGGCCTTGGGGCAGAATGACATCCAGCAGCCTTCTGTGGACACTGATGTCTCCTGACATGTTCCAAGCCCTTTTGAAATTAAACTGGTAGCCATCTTTCCTCAAGTGTAAGATCTGGAGCAGGACTCTATCAGCAAGGTTCTGCATGCAGAGGCCTGAGAAAGTGGGAATTTGTGTTACTTGACTATTTAGATTTGTCTAGTGGATTGTGTGTATTAGCTATCTCCCTTTCTGTCCTTTTTAGGAGAAACAAAAGAAAAAACTTCTTCCAACAGAGCTAATGGATGATCTCTTCCATCTCGCTGTGGGCCAAGGATATTTCTCTCCAATGCTATGAAAATGAACGAATGCAATCAGCCATTTGTATCCTGGTTTGTATCCTGAGACCTGGAAGAAGCATTCACCCATGCAGCCGCATCCATCCATGTCTATGCATATTAAATTTTTATTACATTTTATTTTATTTTTTATGTGGGGTATGAATGTATGCCCTGCCATGGCACATATGTGGAGGTCAGAGGACAACTTGCAGGAGTTGGTTCTCTCTATCACGTGGTTCCCAGGGATCAAACTCAAGCTATTATCAGACTTGGCAGTAGTCACCTCTACATGCGGAGGCATTTCTTGGGCCCCTACATTTTAAAAAATTGTACTCCTTTTTTAAATTGAATTTTTGCAGATTTGATGCAATATATTTTGATCAAATTTGGATTTCCTCCTATTTCACCCTCCCTTATTAGTCCCCTCCTACCCAATTTCATGTACTCTGTTATATTGTTTGTGTTCCCAAATGCCCTTTGGTGTGGGTCCATCCACTAGAGCCTGGTTAACTTACCAAGAGTTACATCGTTAAAAGAGATTGACAACAGTCATTAGTTGCCAATGTTTCCTTGGGTAGGGTTGGAGTTTCTTACCCACCTCCTCACATCTATGCTGGGATTTTGTGTAGTTTGATAACTTGTGCATGGTGTCACCATTGCTGTGAGTTCATATGAGTAACTACACAACTATCTGGAAAATTCTGTTTCTTTGTGGCTCTTACAGTCTTTCTGCCTTCTCTTCTACAGTGATCCCTGAGCCTTAGGAGGCAGATGTTTGATATTAGTGTCCAAATCAGGGATAAGCACTCTTATTCTCTGCACATTGGCCAATTGTGGATTTCTGTTAACCACCATGGACTACATAAGGAGGCTTCTCCAGTGAGATTTGAAAGATGCATTTGTCTATTGGTATAACAATAGGTCGTTAAGAGTATCAGGCCCTATTTAATACAGCAATCTCTTCTTCCATTCATTTATCTGCAAATTTCATCTCCTCTTACTGCTGAGTAGAATTCCATTGTGCAACTGTACCACATTTTTATAACCCACTTATGGCTCAGGGACCATTGTGGAAGAAGGAGCTAGAAAGATTTTAAGAGCCAAGGTTGGCCCATGAACATAGGGAAACAGAGACTTTCAAGGCCCCTGGAAGCTTGCACGTGTGAACTCGCAGCAATGGTGATGAAATTCACAATACTCGTGCCAACTTAATTGGACAAAGGCCCAGAGTAGAGCAAGGGAAATGGGCAGTGAGTCGGTCCTAGCCTGGGAGCCGTTGGAGAGTGATTACTACAGGGTAAGGGAAAGTAGACCTTATGTATGCTCTCCAGACAGGCTGACTAGACTCCAGTGGATGAGATTGCACCAAAGGACATCTGGGTAAAAAACTTTGACTAGATAGAACTTAACATGTATGGTGGAATGCATAAGTCATTCCAGGGTGTGTGTTTGTGGAGGGCATGGATGGGGAGGGGATCTAAATTTGATTAAGAACTGTTTTATGAAATGTATAAAGTCCAATAAATTTTTTAAAGAGTATAGGCTCTTATCTAAGCCCTGCTTCCTGTTTACCCATAGGCCCCTAGGCCTGATATCAATATCAGGGCTCCATCTTATGAAGTGGACCTTAAATCCAATTAGAAAGTACTTGGTTACTCCTATATTATTCATGCCACTATTATACCAGAAGCCATATCTTGCTGGGTCAATTGTTGTAGCTCCTGAGATTCATAACTGGTTAAGATTGATGATTTATTTCTCTTCTGGTTGCATGCATGGTACCTTCTAACACTATGAAAGCTAACTGGTAAAAATGAAAATTTGAAATCTACACCAGCTTGATTTCTTCTTGTTGTTTTAAAGGTCATATATATGGTGTCTTCATCAATAATGTCTTACTGTCAACCTCTGGTGGGTAACCAAGAGCAGGGAAAATAGCCAGTATTGTTTGAGCTCCCTGGGCAACAACTTCAAAAGAAGGAGTCCATTTCTGGTATGGTAGTTTTACTTTGTTAACCTGTGGTGTCTAATAGGGTCAGTGTCTCCCTGTCTCCACTTTAATCTCCTTTTATAATGCATATGTATATATTCTAAGAAGCTTCAATAGTGGAAGATTTCCATATGGCTTTTTCTAAAAGTCCTTAGTGTTATTTATTCCTCCACATGGTCTGTCCTCTGCCTGCCCTGCCTTCCCATTCCCCATCAGTTACCCCTTCTACTCCATTATTCTCTTTCTACCTTTACATCACTTCATTCTACTACCCCTCGCACAGAGCCTCCCCACCTTTACATTTTTTTCATTGGGAGAGTTCTAGCTTTTCTTCCCATAATAAATAAATTGAAGAGTAGCAATTCCTGTCTTTATTATAGGGACTCTTTCTAGGCTCAAAGCAAAGATAGAAAGAGTTCAAGTTCAAGCCCTGGTTCCTCTAATTCAGCTGTTCTTTTTCTCAAAGGGTTTTTCGACATTTAAATGTTTTTATTTTATGCATATTTTTAATGCATGGTCTCACTGTATCCCTGGCTGGCCTAGAACTCTCTATATAGACCAGGGTAGCCTCAAATTCACAGAGCTCCTCCTGCATCTGTCTCCCAAGTGCTGGTCTTAAAGCCACCGATGCCTGAACTTTTTTTTTTTTTTTTAACATATGCTCTTATGTAGCCCATATTGGTCTTCAGCTTCCTAGTGGCTGAGGATGACTTTGAACTTCTGATCCTCCTGTATACAATCATCTTTGGTTTATTTTGGGCAAAGTCCTAGGTTCCTAGGTAGACCTAGGCAAGAACTCTACCAAATGAGCCACATGCCCAGCCTTAGGTTTTATGACTTAGTGTATTCTCCAAATACAAAAATTATTAAGACATGGAAGGCACCAGGAAAAAAGGCAACATAAACAAAAAATATGCATGGTTTCATATCCCCTCAGAAATACCATGGTTAACATCTTGGTACATTTCTTTAGAAAATACCGTATCCTCTGAAATGTCCATGCTCATTGAATGAGGCCACTTGTACACAGGGTTTGAAGGCTACTTTTCCACTGCTTTGTGTGGTAAATACCTGTAGACTTTAAATTCCTTCCAAAGTGCTGCTCTTAACAGCTGAATGCCCTTTGCAGGACTTTAAGGCTATTAATTTTCCCATCACCCTCAGACCTCAAATCCTCCTGTGTCTGCCTAGTGTCATCCACAGTTTCCCACTTGTAAATATCGTGGAGGTTTCTTTTCTCTGCCAGTCTGAAAACTACCCCATAAAGTATTCCTTGAAGTACAATGCCTGGTAAATGGGGTCCTAGAAGTTCACATCACCTTCTCTGTTAAATTAGCCCCAAGGAACTTCATGTTGGTTCTTATAACAAACTGTTTAATAACTAAATGATTTGATAACTTGGCTTTATGGTGGTTTGATAGCATTTACCAGGAAAACAATATAATATAATGAAATTGCATTACAATTATTATCTGGAGATATTCTAAGGTGCTAATAGCTAATTATTGATTGGATGATATTGTGCAGTAGCCACCTTTTCAGTATTTTACAACTGTTCGCTCATTGATGCTATTATCCCCATGTTGCAGATGGGAAAATTAAGACACAGAGAGCTTAAATCAGTTATCTAAGGTGAATGACAGAGTCATGCTTCAAACTCAAACTTTTTGTCTACCAGGATGTGCCCTTAAACTGGAAGAGTCTGCCCTGCCTGGATTTCCTCCAGTGGGTAAGAACACTCCTCCACCACACAGAGGACACGTTGTGGGAGCTTCCCAGCTGGAGGAGAGCTGCTGTCTTCTGCTGCTTACTGTCCTTGTGTTGCCAGTTTTCTCTCCCCTTCACCAGTTGCACACTTGCCTGTGTACAGACAGGACAAAACTCAAGGTACAGAACACCCAATTCTCTTTGTGAAAAGGAAGCATGTATCTGTGTAGCCTTGTGTTCTTGAAAGTTCTTTATTAAGGAGGGAGGGAGGGAGGACATGTTGGAAACAAATGCTCCAGAGGTTTTGGGCTTTGTTTTTTCTTTTGACAATTCTTAGAATACTTGGTTTGCTCCATTCAAAATTATATTCCCCTGCAGAGTGTAGAGGTGCAGTCTTTAAGGCCAACACTTAGGAGGCAGAGGCAGGGGGATCTCTGTGAGTTTGAGGTGAGTGTGGTCTACATAGTGAGTTTCAGGCCAACTGGGGCTATATAGTGAAAGCTTGTCCCCAAGAACCAAAAGAAATTGCATTTCCATTATATTTTCCACAAATCAGGCTCTCTACTCATCTGTTGATATGATGCTACACCTGAGCTGTAAAACAGGATTTACTAAATAGAGATGGCTGTGGCCCTTAATTCTGAAGGATGCGACTACGTTCTGATACTGTCCACTATGAATTGCCTTGGTTACAAATGGCCTCCTAACAACTGTTCAGTTTGGATGGTCAGAGAAGCTCTTCCTTGAGTAGTATGTACTATTTACAGCTGAAGTTCTGGTTAATAGCCATTTTTTGGTTCTGTCTTCCGGTATTAACTTAAAACAATATTGGTACTACAAGAGACTCCACAGGGCAGTTAGGCCAAGCAGACAGGTTCCTCTGTGAAACAGCACAACTGCAACATAAAGTAAGCCCAGTAGCAGATCTGTCCTCCACCTTCTCAGCTTGGTGGGCTATTCTAATGACAGGCTGTGCAGAGTATTTGCTTCCATTCACTTGCTGGCTTATGACTGAGATCTGCAGTGTTACCAGTCGTGACCCGGCAAGCCACAGAACTGGTCAGGAAATGCCAGCAGCAACTGTTATTAGGTGTGCCTGGGGTTAGATCTCCACAGTAAGGACTCAAAGACACCCAGAAATATGCTGTAAGCATCTGCTCTGCTTACTATGTAGCCCCAGATGGCCTCAAACTCACTATGTAGACCATGCTGGCCTCAAACTCACAGATGTAAGCTTTGTATTTGGAATATGGAGGTGGCAGATAGCATCCTGAATTGAAGTAAACCAGAAAGTCTAAAGCAGAAATGAGATGGTCCTCTTTTGTTTTGAAATGGTCTAATGACAATAATAATAATGGTGGTATTTTTCATAGTTACATTGGCAACATGTTTATTGTGGGCCAGGCTGCTTTCCCAGTACTATAACATTATCTCCATTAATTCTCACAATGCTCTTATGGGGCAGGTGTTCTTAGTATTCTCATTTTACAGATAAGGAAGATGAGATTAGATAATTTCCCCAAAGTCAGAAAGCTAGTAGTTGGTAGGATTGTGTGCCTTTCACTGTTCTACCACCTCTCAAACTGAGTATGTCCAGAGCCTAATTTCCTATACCATTCTGAAGAAATGTTACAATGGAATTTACCTGCTAACATTTATTATTTGCAGATGCTGTTATTTGTATCATTAAGCCATATATATACTATGCATGTGTGTGTCTACATTTCTACAGTACAATTAGAAACATGATCATGAGACTAGTTTAAGCCATCTTTTATAATTAGTGAAGTATTTTTAAAATGAAGTATTTTAAAATACTAACTGTGTGTATTTGCATATGTGGGTATGTATATGTGAGTGCAGGTGCCAGGGGAGGGTGTTGTATTCTCTAGAGCTAGAGTTGTATAAGTGGTTGTGAAGTGTCTGACATGGGTGCTTGGAGTTGAACTCAGACCCTCTGCAAGAACAGTAGGTGTTCTTAGCTGCTGAAATAAAAATATTTATTGAATGATACTATACATACAGAAGACTGTAAATATCATGTGTCTTATGGTTTGGATCTTAACTGTTTCCTAAAGGTTTATGTGTGGAAAGCTTGATTTCCAACTAATCTAGTTATTGGGAAACTGTGAAACCTTTAGGAAGTAGGGACCTAGTTGGAGAAAGTAGGTCACTGGGGGCGGGGGGGTTCTTGATGGGATACTGGGATCTCAGTTTCTTTCTGTCTCCTCTACTCCTTGGCTACTACAAAAGCAGTGACCTGCCTCAGAGAGAGCTATCTGCCATGTGGTCATCCTAGACACTGGCCGCAAACAATGGAGCCAACTACTGTCTGAAACCATGAGTCAAAATAAACTTTTCCTCTTTTGAAGTTGATTTTCTTAGGACTTCTGTTACAATGACAGAAAGCTGAGTAGCACAGGATTGGTAGGGCTTCATAAGTTATCAGTTCACCTCCTAGAGTAAAAGACAGAACATCGCCAGGACTCAAGAAACCTTGTCTAGTTTTTCCCCTCCCCTGGGAGTAAAGTCAATCCTGATTTGTGATTAGCAAAGAGAAAATTTTATGTGGGGAAATTAATGTATTGTATGTCATTGAAAATGGCCCTGCTCTAGGTCATCTGACTAGACCAGAAGTAGACATCTGGCCAAGGAAGTCATCTTGGCCCTGACTTCTAAGAATTTGTCACAGAACACCACACCACACCATACTCCCGCACATCTTTTTCCAACAGAGACAAAAATTTTTATATTAAATAGAATCTAGAAGAACATGAAACAAATGCAGTATCACAAATGGTAAATATAAATGCATGAAGATCATTAATAAGAGAAATTCTATTAATATAGTTCAGTGTTTTTCACAACCTATGTCCACATATTAAAGTGTTTTCCCTATTTGCTCCTTGAGAATTTTCAGAGTTCCAGGCATTGCATTAAGATCTTTGATCCATTTGCAGTTGAGTTTTGTACAGGGTGAGGTAAGAATCTAGTTTCATTCTTCTTCACAGGGATCTCTAATTTTGCCAGCACCATTTGTTGAAGAAGCTAATTTATCTTCAGTGCATATTTTTGGCATTTTTATAAAAAATCATGAAGCTATACCTGCTTGGATTTATGTCTGGATATTCTATAGATGTATATGTCTGTTCTGTGCCAGAACCAGGCTGTTTCTGTTACTGTGGCTCTGTAGTGTACTTTGAAGTCAGGTATGGTGTGACCTCCAGCCTTATTATTGGCATTACTATTATTATTTTCTCAGGATTGTTTTGACCAGCTGTAGTCTTCTGCGCTTCCAATTAAGTTTCGGACTTTTTTTTTCTGTTTCTGTTTAGAATGGTGTTAGAATTTTGGTGGTGATTGCATTGAAACTGTAGATTGATTTTGATAAGATAACTATTTTCAGAATATTGACTCTTCTAATTCATGGGCATGCAAGGTCTTTCCATCCTCTAGTGTCTTCATTTCTATGTGTTTTAACTTTTTCATTATCGAGGTCTTTCACTTCCTTGGTTATGTTTATTTCAAAGTGTTTATTTATTGTTATTTTGTGGCATTTATGAATAAGATAATTTCCCCAATTTCTTCCCTAATATACTTGTTATTGGTATATGGGAAAGCACCAATTTTATATGTTAATTTTAAATACTGCCACTTTACTGAAAATGTTTATTAGGTCTAAGAGTTTTCTGATAAGTCTTTAGGATCTTTGTGTGCAATATCATATCATCTACAAATAAGGACATTTTGACATTCCCTTTTTATTTGTACTCATTTTATTTGCTTCAGTTTTCTTATTGCTTTGGTTAAGACTCCCAGCACCATATCAAATAAGAATGGGAAAAAAATGTGTCCCATTTTACTGCAAATCCTTCGAGGCTTTCTAATTTAAATATAATAGTAGTTATAGGTTTGATATATATATATATAAAACCTTTGTTATATTGGGACATATTCCTTCTATTCCAAGTTTCTTCAGAACTTTTATTATGAAAGGATGTTGGATTCTGTCCACAGTCATTTCTAAATCTATGGAGAAAATCATATGATATCTGTTCTTGAGTCCATTTTTGTGATGTATTAACATTTATTGATTTTCCTATGTTGAACCATCTGTTTTGGTAATGCTAGTTTGATGGGTTTCACTTACTTGCTGTAGCAGCCATAATTGCTATATAACAAATTACCCAAAACTGAGTGGCGTAAAACAAGAACAGCAATTACCGACTTATAAATGTGCAGTCTGAACAAGGCCTATGATGCACGGCTTCTTTCCACTCCAATTTGGTTCCATTTTAAACAGCTTAGGAGTGTGGAGTACTGAAATAATCTGAAATCTTGATCACACATCTGATTCCTATGCCAGGATGACTTAAAGACTTAGGGGCTGGAAGACATGGGATTCCATAACTTTAAGAGATAGAACAAGGAGCGGGGGTACTCCCTTGTGAGCCTCTCTTTAGCCTCAGCTTTATGGTGGCTTCAGGAGGTCCAAAGGCACAGGTTCAAAGGAGATAGGCTAGCATTGGCCTTGGGGTCCTAGTCTCAAGATTGAATAGACTGTCACTCTCATTTCTTTACATCCATGGAGGAGGGTCTATGCAGGTTGAAGGGAGACTCCACTTTTAGTGAAAAATATGTTAACAGCACATTATAAGAACACATAGCCAGAATGGATATTAGGTGATAATATTTAGAAAATATAATTTCTCATGAACAGAACAACCTTGATTGACCTGAAATTTACTATGTAGACCAGGCTGGCCTTGAACTCACAGAGATTCTTCCGCCTTTGCCTCTGGGGTGTTGGAATTAAAGGTATGTGCCACCATACCTGGCAAGATCTCAAATAAGAATGTTAAAATAGCACTGAACTATGCTAAGTGTGTGTATCATAAATTTCTCATGGTGAGGCTCGGCCTCAGCCCCACCCCACCCCCAGGTCTGAACCGACAGAGAGAACAAAGAATGCTCTTTTGGAAAGGTTGATTTATTTCAGGTTACTCACAAAGGATTGATCCCTGGGGAGAGAGGGAGACAGAGGTGTTGTATGGTGGGGCTGCATTCTCATAAGGACCTCCCCAGACCTCTGGAACACGCTGCGCAAGAATGGCGCCCTAGTGCTGCACCTGCCGCTCTCCTTCCCAGCCTTCCCTGCGTTTCGCTAAACTTCTCCCCTTAAGTCATTGATTAGCTGGCTGTAAATCACATTTGGAAGCCCATCCCTCAAAGCAGACATAGAGAAAACCGCTTTTCTATGCAACATCCCACACCTTTTTCTCCCTGGCTCTTACACACTTCCACCACCTCTTCTGTGATAGTTCCTGAGCCATAAGAGCAAGGGGCTTGGGGAGGGAGAATAACAGGTATAGGATGATGTTCTTTCCACTGTGGCATGGGTTATCATCTTGCTTTGGTGATGCTCCTTCTACTGTAAAAACACAACAATTGAACAGCAACAACAACAATAGCAATAACAGCAAAAGTAACATCCACACAAATACTGAATGACCTAACTTATGGGTGTAAACACAAGTGCTTAGGCAATACCTAAGTAGGCACATCATATTTATCTTGCAAACAATTACCATGGCTTCTTTATGGGGGCTTATAACTCTCCCCATCACCATTGGGGGTCAACATTCTTTTCCTAATATCAGATGTGTGTGGGCCATCCCTGAAGAGCAGGCCCTGAATCCAATTTTAATATGCTGGGGGTGCACATACAAGATGAGCCTCTGTTACACTTGTAGAGACATTTGATAGTGAAGCATGCGAGATCTGTCCTTAAGCAGAGCTTTTCAGGACCATTCTCCCATAGTGGGCTACATAGAGCCCTCTAGCACTCAGAAAGCCAGCCATGCATTTATGGGAACTTTTCAGCTTGGTCCCATCTAGATCTCTCTTTCCATGCTTGAACCATGTCACATCTTCAGTAATAGGGCCTTACTGTCCACTTCCAGTGTGCAACCAGCATTATAATGTGGCAAGTGTCTTTTGTTTGGTAGAAGGGGGATTCTGAGGCTCCCTTGGCCAACAGCTCACAGGGGAGCAACCCATACCTGGTACTGGAACTGCTAGTTAACAGTCATATAAAGTATACTTTACTCTTTGGCATCTAAAGGCCTAGGCCCATAGAGCTCTCAGAATTTCACAGCTATACTTCACTCTTATACCCTGTATGAGTTACATTCCATTCTTGTTTCTTCAAGTGTACTTGACACCTCTCAACTGGGTTTCATATCTGTAAAACACTCAGAAGTTAACATTATATACACATACAAGGTCTAACATAGCAAGGAAAATTCCTTTTCATTTGCATCAGCTGTTTCTTTCAACAGATCCATGCTGGGTATAATGGAATGTAATCCATTTAGTGCCCTGGATTTCTCACATGGAGCCTCCATGCATTCCTTTATCCTTGCCAACCTTGTTGGTGCTGGCCCAAGCTGCTTGGTCCAATATAGGTCCAAGGAGGAATAAGGCTTCTCTTGCCCTTGTCCCACCTATTGATTCCTAGAGCCAGGGAGACCCTGGACCTGATTCTTGACCCTAGCCACACCTGTGGTCTCTCCATTGTCCACTTCTGGCTGTTGGGAGAGGCCCTGGCCGGGCAAACTGTCTCCACCCCTTGAATAGTGAGTCACAGGGAAGAAATGTACCCTGTTTACTCTGTGGGGGTTAGTATTCACCCCTGGGATAATTTTCATCCTCTGTATACTTTTTGTAAACCATTTCTCAGGGCTTAAGGCCTCCCAGAAGTGCTTTAGCACAGAATTTGGCTTTTTATCAATCTTTCCTTTGGGAACTTGGGCTAAACACATTTGTCTACAAGTAACCCAAGCAAACCTCCTTTTCTGTTTTGCCTCCCTTACACATCTTTTAGGCTGTTGTATTCTTCTACAGACATACTTTACATGCTGTTCTAGGTTGTTTAAATCTGTCAAACCCTCTCCTGCCTTGTAAAGTTCTTGTCCCACTAGGGGATCCAGTAGGTACACTAAAGCTCCATACCAATGTCGAAGTCCTTGTTCAATGAAGTCCTTCGTTAAATCTCTAGTGAACACAGTCCTTTTTGGTCCCGTGAAAGGGGTATCGTACATTGCTTTCCTCATACTCAGCTCTCCTAACAGTCCTTCTCATGTCATGCTCCAGCTCCTGAAATCCATTGGGACCTCCATTGGTGATAACCACGTTTCTCTAATGGCTTGTACAACCAGTCTATCAGAGACCATTTCCCCTTGTACTGCCTTAGGCTATGCATCCTAAATCTCAAGGAGGGGTGAGCTGTTATGTTGCTCAGCTGTCTTGCTTCTGCAGCATTGAAAATAATCTCATCTGCTCCCATGTCCCACAGCCTTACAAGCCAGGTAGTTAAGGGTTCCCTCCTGGTCTGTTTGAACATCTTTCCTAGCTCCAGCAGGTCTAGGGCCAAGAATCCTTTATTCACTAAGAATTCACTATAATTCTTATGCTTGTTAAGACCTTTATCAGTGTGCAAACACTTGGGTTTTTCCACCTCCTAGTTGTAGAAAACAGCAGTCTAAAACTTCCTTTTCTCTTTTATCCAATTTGCTAGCAAGGTCAGAGGCTAGTATTGAAGAAACAAGCCTCATATCTTTCTCTCGATCTAATTTGTCTCTCACACTTTGAATCTCTCTCTGGGCTACAACCTCAGCCTGAGACTGCCACCCCAGTATTTTCTCCACCAATCTCATCTGCTTAGACGAGTTCACCTTAGTTACATGTTTCACCATAAACTGCACTATCCCTGCAATGGCCGCCACACACACCAGTCCTATGGGGATAACCCACCATATCAAAATTTCCTTTGCCCACACTTTTCCTTGTCTGGTCCTCCTATTAGCAGCAGCTCCATAAATCCTTTTCCCAGGAGCATTCTCCTTTTGTCAGTTGGTCCTTCTCGGCTACACCAACTGTATCATAAATTTCTCATGGTGAGGCTAGGCCTCAGCTCCACCCCACCCCCAGGTTTGAACCTATGGAGCCGACAGAGAATGCTCTTTTGGAAAGATTTGATTTATTCCATGTTACTCATAAAGGATTCACCCCTGGGGAAAGAGGGAGACAAAGGTGTTATATGGTGGGGGCCATATTTTCATATGTTGCCCCCAGGACCTCTGGAACACACTCGCGAGAATGGCGAACTGGTCCTGCACTTGCCTCTCTCCTTCGCAGCCTTCTCTGCATTTCCGATAAACCTCCCCGCTAAAGTCATTGGTTAGTTGGCTGTCAGTCACATTTGGAAGCCTATCCCTTGTAGCAGACAGAGAGAAAATCACTTTTCTGTGCAACAGTGTATATGCTTTGCTGTTTTTCTAAGTGCCTTGTTGTTTTTCTAAATGGAAACTGATGATTTTAGGCTTTTAAATCCTAAAGAGGCTGGGGATATAGCTCAGTGGTAGAGCACTTGTCTAGCACATGTGAGGCCCTAGGTTTATTTCAGAGCAGTGTAAACAACAAAACACAAAATAAAACCCTTAAGGCTTTAAGAGTTTATTCCACAGTAAACGAGTAGTTACTGGAAGGCAAAATTCTTATTGGTGCTGCCTGGGAACAGCTACATTCTGTACTTACTTCTAGCAATATTTTCATAACTCTAGTAATACATACCTGAGCCTGGTATCTATTAAAATATGCATATTCTGATTATATAGAGACATTTAAATTGCCCTTTTAATTTTTTGAAACAGGATCTCACCGTGTAGCCCAGACTGACCTTTAACTTGTAGAAATTCTCTTGTCTTAACCTCCTGGGTGATGAGATCACAAATGTGAGCTACTACGCTCTGTCAAATTGCCTATTTATTTATTTATTTATTTTGAAACAGGGTCTCCAAAGACCGGCCCTCAAATTCAGAGTGATCTTCCTGGCCCAGTCTCCCAAGTACTGGAATTACAGTTTTTTCCATTGAGTCAGATTGTCATTTTAAAATAACTAATAAAGGATTACTCAAGTTGTGCTACTATCTGTAATTCATATGTTCACTCTATGCTCTGAAATGGAGAGTAGAGCAGTGAGATCTTCCACAGGCCATTTTTCATATTCTACATATAATAATAAATGGCAAATGATGCAAATATCAATTAAAATTTTAAGATAAAGGCAAGCATAAGGAATAACTTCCACCTGTGTCAGGCTGCAGGTCTAACTATACTTGCTTTAAACAGTGAAAAGACTTCGTCCTGTCTTGGTTTCATTTTCTGCTGCTGTGAGAAGACGTACTAAGGAAAGCAACTGAGGGAAGAAAGTGTTTTTTTATTAGAAAATTTATAACAAATAAAAAGTAGTTACCAAGAACTATAATGGTACTATCTCATTCAGCATCTCCAAGAAATCAGTATCCAATCACACCCAATTCCTACTGCAAACCGAAAAGTAAGCCCAACTCTCATAATCAGTGACTGAAAGGGACAGCACTAATGAGGAAGACAGAAATAATTCCTGATACTTCAATATGCAAAAGGTTGAATACACACATGCACCATTGAAAAAAGAAAAGACAGGAACTATGCAAATTAGCCTTTCTTGTTCTAGATTCTAAATATGTATTATAATATATCCATGCATGCATTTGTTTACATATGTACAAATATACATTATAGACTAGGATGCATGCATGAGGGAAAACATGCTGTTTTTTTTATTTTCTGAGATTGGGTAACTTTGTTTAATATTATACTTTCTAAATCCATGCTGTAAATTTTTTTATTTCAATTTTATTGGAGCTTAATAATATATATATATATACATATATATATGTATATATATATGCATATGCACAAGCTTTTCATTATCCATTCATCTGTTGATGAACAGCTAGGTTTGTTCCATTTCCTTGTCATATTAAGATATGTAGCTCTAAGTATATACCCAGAGTAAGATACCTGGGTCATGTGGTAGCTGTATTTTAACTTTTTACAGAACCTCCAAACTGAGTTTCCTGATAGCTGTACTAATTTCACTGCCACCAGCAGTGAATAAGAATTTCACTTATTCTATTGCATCTATTGTTAAATCCTTTATCATGGTAGTATTATGGTAAATGTTTAACAACTGGCTCTCCAGGAGAAGAAAATTATGATTTGCTGTGGTATAATTATTTCTACCTTGGCCAATTTCAGGCACCAGGATGGTGTCACAGAGTTTAGAATTGAGAGATTTCTGCAGTTTGCTCTGTGGAATCTGTGAATCAGTCCTGAACACCACTATTCAGAATTTCTAGAAAGCAAGTTGTCTGATACTTGGACAGACTTTTTTTTTATAATACTAGAGGAAACAAGGACAGATTGTATTGGTAAGTTGTACATTCATGGAACCATGCTCATACGGAATCCACCACGATGGATCTGCCCCACTGTAAGCACATGACCTCCTTTACAGCAATAGTAGGAAAGGCAATGCTGGGGTTTCAGGCTGACTTTTAGGTGTTTCCATCTCTGTTCTTAGCCCATTGACCAATGAGGGTAAGTGGAGACTGAAATGGAGATACAAGAGGGTGGAGCCTGTATCAGTGTAGCTTCATATTTGTCTAGGTGGAACCCAACAAGCATTCACCCATATTGCAATGCTCTATGCTTCAAATAATAAACTATTTTAGTCCATTTTCTGTTTTTATAACAAAATATGAGAGGCTGGGTACTTTATAAAGAACAAGAGAAAGATGCCAATACCTCAGCTCTAATGAGGTCCCCATATAGCAGAGGGCAGGATATGGTCAGAATGTATACAACATGTATATTGGAGAGGCACTGAAGTGAGGTTCCAGATTCCCTTGTAACAACCTATTTCCTAAGTGATCAACTTGGGTTCTTTATGAACTATATTAATACCTTCCGAGGACAGCATTTCTAATTATTTAACCTCAAGGTTAAAGGTTCCACTGGCTCAACACCACCATATCTGGGACTAATCCTCCAACACATGAACCTTTTGAGAATATCCTCATGCTATGTCCAAGCTATAGCAGAGTAAATTCAAAACAAAAGTTATTACTATCGTCACAATTCTTCGGGTTAGCTAGACTAAGCTGGGACGTTCTTTAGCTTCTCTCACTCGGGGTCTTTCATGTTATTGTACCCAGGTGATGGCTATATTCCAGGTGAGGAAGCATTGTTGGGATTAAATTAAAGATGGATTATGTACTGGTGTCTAGTACCTAGTATTTCTCCCTGTGGAATTTTATTTTCCAGGCAGCTCCATTTGGCTTCCCTTTCCAGTAGAATGCATCAGGCCTCTTATACATGAGTAGCTTAAAGTATGATATAAAAAAACCAATATGATTTCCTCAACCTCCGACTGAGACACAGTGTTGCTTTGGCCACATGGTCTTGGTTAAAGTGAATCATGGGATCAGTGCAGAGTCAGAGTGGGAATACCTACACAAGAGTGTGATACCCAAAGGTTAGCATCTGGTACTAGCATAATTTGACTAATCTAGCAACTACTGTATGCCCATCAAGATGAGCTAGACATCCCCCCCAAATTTCAGGGACTTAATTCATAGTCTCTGAGGTCTAGTGATTCCAGAGATGCTATCTTCTAAGGGTGACTTAGACATCCAGCCTGCTTCTGTGTTGTTGACACATCATCTAGATATGTGACTTCTAGCTTATAGATGTCAAAAGAAGGAAGACAGGGGAGTCATATCTCGTAGGTAACTTTTGTCCAGAGTTAATCATGGTCTCCTGCCTGAGCTTCAAGCAAAATGGGAATTTGGGTAATAATGGGAATATTTAGTGATTAGTAAATATTTCTGTCCTAGAGTTATATAAGGTTCTTGACCTCTGCTATGGTTTGGATCTGAAATGTCCTTCAAAAACCTGTATGTTAGAGTTTTGTTCTCTAGCCCAAATCACTGCTGAGGTATGGCAGACGCTTGCCACCCCCATTAAATAAAAACAAACAAATAATAAATAAATAAGTCTAACAGAAAAATTTAAACCCATTAACAAAACTGTAGTAAGAAGATCTCTTCTACTGTTTATAATCTATTTTCCCCGTCTCTTTCTTTGTAATCAGCAATGATAAGGAAACTAAACCAACACAGATTCTAGCCTATTGGAGGTGCAAAGGCAAACAAGGTGGTAGATATGATTAAAGAACATTCTAGGCACATTCACATCAGAAGGCATGATTATAAGCATCCTGGGCCTGTTGAAGAATTGGCCATATAATTACAAGACCACCAGCTATTTTTTTTAGAAAACCAAGACTGGGTAGAAGAAGGTGATGACAAATAGAGTTAGCAGTTGGAGTACCTGGATTTTAAGAAAGGGAAAAGGGAAAAAGGTATTAATTATAGACCATTCAGTTTATCTGCAATACCTGGAAAGATATAAGACTAATTCATCAATCAGTTTGCAACCACTCAGAAGAATATATGGTACTGGGTAGTAATCAGCATTATGTCTTAAAGCGCAAATTATGCCACTTGAACTTAATTTTTGTCTATGATAGATAAGCCTAGAACAGAGATGAAAGCACTAAACTACCTACAGTTATGTTCTGGTAAGATTTGTATTTATGTGTGTGTGTGGTGTTTAAATTCCATCCCTGGTATCCATCAGCTTTGGGACGATTCAATTTAGAACAACACTTAGAAAGCTAGGAGTCTGAGTATGGCATTCAAAGTGGCAAGACAGATTCTGCTCATAGTTCATAATAATCACTGTCATTTTCAGTAATTGGTACAGACAGAGGAGATGACATTACTCAAGAAGATGTTGTGAAAATAGCATTCCCACCTCTACAGCTGGAAAATGTGAGAGACCATATGAGATAATTAAAACAATCTAAGAGATCCAACCACTAAGTAACATGACATCTAGAAGTGGTGCTGACATACAGAGGTGAAAGTGTTGTATCAAGTAAATTTTACAACACAATTTTCCAGAAAAGGAAGCTCAGTTTTATGCTGAGTCCCCTATGATAAATGAGGGGAGAAGAGCACTTAGTCACAAACTCTTTAAAATTTTAGAACTATAAGTATAAACAAAAAGTTTCTAAAATCTTCAAGAGAGAAAAATTAGGCCTCTCACAGAGGAATGTGAATTTAGCAACCACATCTCATTAGCATTTCTGGCTATTCTCAGATATTAAAGCAGTTCTTTCAGCCCTGGGAGAAATTGAAATGAAGTAATTTTACATGTTGAATTAGCCTGTCAACCAACAAGGAGAAAGGATTATTGCATGTCACACAAAGCAGAACTGGAAGTGTCCTTTCCAGAGTACTGTCCTAAGTCACTCAAGTGTGTGCTCCAGCAGGATGAAGTTATACAAGAAAGACATGGAAAAGACGAAGGTATTAAATACAGGCATCTTCCTAGCATAAGAGATGAAAATTGTTTTTGGAAGGGTGAAATGAAGACCTCCAAAGAGAAGTACTGGGACAAAAGATAATTCCATGAATTCCACACTGTGTTTTTTCTTTTTGTAATGTTTTATTTATATTTTATTTTATCTGTATGAGTGTATTGCCTGCATGTAAATAAGTGCACCTTGTTGTACAATGCCTGCCTGCAGAGGTCAGAAAATGGACTCAGAACCCCAAGAACTGGAGTTAGGATGTCTGTTAGCCCTCACGTCAGTGCTGGGAATTGAACTATTCTCTGCAAGAGTAGCCAGTGCTCTTAACCACTGAGCTATCTAGCCTCATGTTTTTTTTTTTTCAAGGATAGAGACTGAGCCCCATCCCTTGGTCCTGCATGTACTTGGCAAGCACTGTTTTCCTGAACATCATCCTCAGCCCCTGTGTGTTGGTTCTGAATCAGCATATTAGTGTGCAGCCTGGGCCTTACCCTGTATCTCCAGCACTTACAGCACCACACACAGGTCCCACAGGACAAAAACAAAACCAAAACACTTTAGAGTTAAGATAATGTATATATTTAGTCAACAAATGGACAATTAATGGATTGGGGACGTAGCTCAGGGGTGGAGTTTTGCCTAGCATCTGTAGGACCCTGAATAAGAGCTAATTGAGAATCTTTTTTTTTTTTTTAAGACATGATCTATCTGTGTAGCCCTGGCTGGCCTAGAACTCACTTGGTACACAGACTCGCTTGGAACTCATAGAGATCTCTCTATCTCTGCTTCCTGAGGGCTGGACTTAAAGGAAGGCATACACCACCATGCCCAACAGAATAAGTCAATTTTAAAAACTATAAAATATAGTATGATTTTAGTAATTTATGGATTATAAGAAAAAGACTAGTACATATCGCTAAACATTTTTCTTTGGGTAACTGAGGGAATTAGCATTATGCTCAGAGAAAAGAAAATTGAATCCCTAACATATTACCTCACTTTGCCATACTCTAGTTGTTGTTTATTTGTAGGTTTTAAAGTATGATTTTTCTTGTTTGTTTATTTGGGGGACAGGCTCTCCCTATGTATCCTAAGGCTGACCTTGAACTCATGATGTTTCTGCCTCTGCATATGGAATGTTGGGATTACAGGTGTGTACCACGGTCTGTTTTCCGTCTTTTTTTTCTCACTTTGTGGCTAGTCACCAACTTACAACATAGCCCAGACAATATTTGAACTCATGACAGTGAACTGATGGCAATCCCCCTGCCTCAGCCTCCCAAGTGCAAAACCTACCGGCATGAGCCACCACATCAGATTTGTGTATTGTCTTTTATTCCCCTTAGTATGTGGTGTGGTTTGAGTTGTGTGTGTGTGTAAAATATATGCATAAATGTGTGCACCCATGTGTGTATGTGTGTGTATGTGTGTGTGTGTACACGCACAGAGATCTTGTTTACAAGTAAAAGAACTAAAAATAGAAATATTTAAGAATCTTCGTAAAAGATGGGGCTAGGGTAGAGAGAAATCAAACAAGCTTTTCTATCATTTCCTCTATGCCATTTGTTATATTTGTTACTATAATGGTGTAAGTATTATTTATTGTATCTTAAATATTTAGTTTCACTGACTACATCTTTCCTTTGTTTTTTTCTGGAGGGGGGTTGTTAAGATATGGTCTCATTTGTAGCCCTGACTGGCTTGGAACTCTCTGTGTAGACTAGACTGGCCTCAAACTCATTGAGATCTGCCTGCCTCTGCCTCACAAGTGTTGGGCTTAAAGGCATGTACCATCACATCTGTACTTAATGTTTCTTAAAGCATGATCCATGTAACACCTGAGCTCTCTCCCCCTCTCCTTTCTTCTCATCTCTCTCTCCCCCTCTCTCCCTCTCTCTCAAGATCACTTACAACTCTGTCATCTCTTCATTGTTCACTAGATAGAAAATCCTAGCTTTTAAAATTCTTGACATTGGCCTGCTTCTGTACTGTGGGAGAAATATTTTGAGATTTTGCATCCTACTTTGGTAGTGGTTACCTTTTCTCATTCCTGTTTCTGTAGTAATATTGATCTCAGCATTACTCTGACCATTAATGAAGTATGATGGTAATAAGCAAAGACATGTAGGTCTAGTTTCCTGCAAGCTTAATCTTCTACTCCGATGTTTGCCTTTGTAAGTCAGCACCTGTGTGGTCTTTATCCTCACTATTTGTGATGCTCATGTAATTACACATGGTAGTGGTTCATGTGCAGGCTGAAAGCAGCCAGCTGAAAAGAAAAATACCGACTTAATTCAAAGACCAAAAGGAAACAGGACTGAGGTCTCTCCATTCCAGTCTAATAGTTCAGGTGCAGCTATTCCCTTTCATGTCAAGGCAAGGGTTCAGAATTCTGCAGTTACCCCCTTGAACTCTTTACTTCATTAATCATTTATATCTTTCTGCATGCATCTCTCCTTCTGTGCACTGATTTATGTAATCCATAGTTAAAATTTAAATTCATATTTTCCCAATTGTTCCAGTTAGATTTCAGTAATTTTCCCAAGGCCAGGATCAGATTTGGAATAATGATACTGAGTTGAGTTGTGACAACTTCTGTTTCCTTCTGTTGGCAAACATTTCTCAGACATTCTCGGTTTTCTTAATTTATGATTTTTCTGTAGAACAATACTTTTTCAGTAGGAGTCTGTTTAAGCTTAGATTGTAACTTTTGAAGCAGGGATATCACAGATAGAATGCTGTATGATTATTCAGAGAAACATGCAGATAATGCCTTGGTTCTGGAGATATCAGGTCTGATCATCTGACTTTCTTCACTGACAAGTTAGAACTTTTATTTTAAAAATTGTATGTAATTTGGGTTTTAGTTTTTTTTTTGAGACAGAGTCTTGCTGTATAAACAGGCTGCCCTTGAATCCAGGATCCTCTAGTCTTAACATCCTGAGTGCTGGGATTATTTATAGATGTGTATTAGTATGCCTAATTGTGGGATAGATTTTGAGAAAATAGACTTTCTTTAGCATTCCCTAATAATATGCTAATTCCATCATTTCTTCTAAATTTATTAGTTGATATTTTACTGTAGGACTGGACTGGAGAGATGGCTTAGTGGTTAAGAGCACTGCCTGTTCTTGCAGAAGACCGGGTTCAAATCCCAGCACCCACATGGCAATGTCCTCTGTGGGCATTGCAGGACGTGAGTGCATTACATACATGCAGAGAATACATGTATACACATATAATAATAATAATAATAATGCTAGTAAATAAATAAAAAGAACTTTCTGCTCTTTACGCATATTTATGTAAATCATACTTACATTCTCATAGATGCTCAGCTTATTCAGTAGGTTGTGTTGCTGTCCATTTCAACCCTCAAACTTTCACACATTTGGCCATTGGATGGCAGCTCCTTCACCCCAGTTTTGTCTTCGGCATGTCTCAGAGGTCTTAGACACCACTTTCCGTAGCTGCTACTCATTTCTTTTGTCTGCACAACCCATAGAGCTAGGGATAAATTTTCTTATGAAGATTTATTTTCTTTACTTGTTCTTTAGAAAGAACCTACACTCTTCATCGCTTAGTAATACAACTTGTCAGTCCTTAGTGTGGTCACAGTTTTACATATTTCTTAACAGCTGGCAATATCTGACACAGGTTGGATATCTCTTATCCAAAATGTTTTGGACCAGAGAAGTGTTTTATACTTCAACCCCAATCCTGGCTTTTTCCTAATCAGTCTGACTGGTTTTCTTCCCAAGGTTACTTGGTATAATAATATACATCAAGTGGCATGGGGTAGACTGTTCTGATATTCCATAGGATCTCTGAGGAGAAACATCCCAGGAAGTACATGGCCCTCTGTGCTTCAAAGACTAGTGTATTCCCTGTTCTAGAACTTTATAAAGTGAGCATATGAGTAAATATTTAGGTAAAAAAATCATGTGATTAGATAGTTTTGTTGCTGACTAGCATGCTAAAGTGGTATTTTCATCAATGATGAAAGAGCTTTCTGTTTTTATTAAATCACTGTGTGTTTCATATAGAACATCTCAATCAATCTTAACTGTCTTTATGTCCCTTCCCCCACCAGCACCCCATCCCCATGGTCCCCCAATTGGAATCCATACATTCCTTCATCTGTGTTAAGGTATATTGTATCAAGTTAGTGTCCCCAAGTGACCTCAGTACAGGGTCGTCTACTGAGGTCTAGTCAGCCTACCCAGAGTCCCTCACTTTAGGAAGACCAGCTCATCCTCACCCAATAGTAATTACTTGTTAATATTTCTTCAGCAAAGATTGGGGACAGCTACCCATTTCTCTAGTTCTGTGCTGGATTTTTGTTAGCCTTCAGGGGAAGCAGATTCCAGGTCAGTTCCAGCTCCTTTGCTCCAAATCTGGTCTCTGAACTATGTCCTGTCTTCAGCAATAGGGTCTTTACTTCAAGTTCTGGGAGGCAATCAAGGGCTGTGGCAATATCCTATGTTATTGCTCTAGCAAGAGTTTCAAGTAATATATTAAAAAGGAGTAGAGATAGTGGACAGCCCTGTCTGGTTCCTCATTTTAAAGGGAATACTTCAAGTTTTTCTCCATTTAGAATGATGTTGGCTGTGGATTATTTGTATGTAACTTTAATTATTTTGAGGTATATTCCCTGCAGTCCAATTCCTTCTAGAACTTTTAACATAAATGCACCTTGAATTTTGTCAAAGGCCTTTTCTACATCTATTGAGATGACCACTTGATTTTGTCTTTGTGATCATTTATGTGCTTTATGATGTTTATTGTCCTATATACATTGAACCACCCCTGCATCTCTGTAATAAAACTGACTTGATCATGGTGGATGATCTTTTTGGTGTGTGTCTGTATGCAGTTTGCAAATATTTTGTTGAGAAATTTTGCATCTATGTTCATTAAGGATATGGGTCTATAGTTTTCTTTTTTTTTTTGATTGTATCTTTTTCTAGTTTTGGTATTAGAGTGATGCTGAATCCATAGAAGGAATTTGGGAGTTCTCCCTCTGTTTCTACATTTTAAAACAATTAAAGTAATATTGGATATAGATCTTCTTGAATGTCTGGTAGAATTCTGCTGTGCTTCCATGTGGTCCTTGGGTTATTTTGGTCAGGAGATTTTTGTATTATTGTTTCAATTTCCTTGTATGTTATGAGTCTGTTTAAGCTGTTGATCTCTTCTTGGTTTAGCTTTGGTGATTTCCATGGTTTTAGATATGCATCCATTTCTTTAGCTTCTCAAATTTAGTAACATATAGGTTTTTAAAGTGTTCCCTTATAATGTTCTGGACCTTTTTGTTGTCTGCTGTGGTGTTTCCCTTTCATCTCTGATTTTGTTGATTTGGAGTTGCTCCTTCTTTCTTTTGGGTAGCGAGGCCAAGGGATTGTCTGTTTTATCCATCTTTTTAAACAATGAGCTCTTGGACTCATCAATTCTGTGTATTATTTTCTTTGTTTCTTTTTCATTAATTTCTCCTCTGATTTTTGTTATTTCTTCTTGTCTGCTGGGTTTGGGTTTAATTTGTTGTTGCCTTTCAGGATTCTTGAGTTCCAATGTTAAATCGTTTATTTGTGCTCTTTCTGATTCTTTTAATGTAGGCTCTTAGACCTATAAACCTCCCTCTTAGAACTGATTTTAACATGTTCCAGAGGTTTTGTTGGGTTGTATTGTCCTTTTCATTTATTTCCAGGAATACTTTTATTTCTTTCTTAATTTTTCCTTTGACCCATTCATCATTCAGGAGTGTGTTGTATAGTCTTCATGATTTCATGAAGTTATTAAGACTTCTTCTGGTGTTGATTGTAAGCTTTATTGCATTGTGGTCTGATAAAATGCATGGAATTATTTCACTATTTTTTTATTTGTTAAGATTTGTTTTGTGCCTCAGTATGCAGTTGATTTTGAAGAAAGTTCCACAGGGTGCTGAATTATATGTGTATGTTTTGGTCCTTGGGTGAAATATTTGGTAGATATCTGTTAGGCCCATTTGATGTATAGTATTGTTTTATTCAGATGTCTCTCTCTTTATTCTTTGTCTGATTCATCTGTCTAATGGAGACAGTGGGGTACTAGAGTCCCCTCATATTAGTGAGTTGGGATTAACCTGTGTTTTAAAGTCCTTAGTATTGTTTTTATGAAGTTCAGTGCACCAGAGTTTGGTGCACATATGTTCATGAATGTAATGTCTTCTGGTTAATTGTTCTTTTAATCAGAATGAAGTGACCCTCTTTATGTCTTATGATTAGTTTTAGTTTGAAGTCTATTTTGTCAGGTATTAGAATGGCTACTTCTGCTTATTTCTCAGTACCATTTGCTTAGAAGGATTTTCTTCCACACTTTTACCTTAAGATAGTGCCTGACCTTGAATGTGAGATGGGTTTCTTGCAGATAACAAGAGGAAACTAAATGAAGGTAAAAGGGAAACCACAAAGTTAGACCAAAGATACAAACAGAATTTAAATAATGAGAATCAGTACATATCTTTAAATAACAACTATAAATATCAATGGATTGAACTCCAAAGTCAAAAGACACAGGCTAGTTGAATGGATCAAGAAACAAAATTCATCCTTTTTTTGTCTGTTGGTGATGTTTGGTAGGGACATATTATTTTTTTTTCATATTATTATTTTTTCATTTGTGATCTTGGCATGTATATTTCTTTTATTGTTTGTTATTTTGATGTGAGACTGGAGCCTTCCTTTGTTCAGTTGATGTCTGATTCTTTTTGTATACTTGATATGATTTGGTTGTTTGCTTATTGGGTATAAAAAGCTAGTTGGTCAAGGCTTCAGGCTCTCTCTTTTGATTTTATATTGGAAAGACCAGATGGCTCTAGTTTAACTGTTCCAATGTTCTGGCAGAGGTAAGGTTATTTGAATTCAGATGGTCTCAGACTCTCTCTTAAGGTCTGTGTCACTTTAGCCAGCAGGCCTAGCACAACTGAGGAAAATTGATAGGCAGAGGCTGAATTCAGGCATTCTCAAGCAGTCTGCAAAGGTCTGGGCCGCAGTGACAAAGGCTGTTCATAGAAATCCCTGAAAGAGCATTTCAAAAAGCTATTTGTAAAGTCTTCTGATGTAAATCTTAAAGCCTCTCGTAGTTTCTTCTGTGATTTCTCAGAATATCAAACAGTAGTACTTTTCCAGTCTTCTAAAATTATTCATTTAATTAATTAGATTTTTGAGTTCTACAATCAAATGGTTTAAAGAAATGATATGGTCTACTATGTATCATTTTATAGGCATCATAAATTATTTTAGAGGCTGGAGAGATGACTCAGCAATTAAGAGCACTGTCCTCTTCCAGATGACTGGGGTTCATTTCCCATCACTCATGTAGCAGTTAAGTATCTGTGACTCTGGTTCCACGGGATCTGACACCCTCTTTTGACCTTAGCAGGCATTGCACATAGATGTGCACTTACGTACATGCAGGCAAAACACTTATACACATAAAAATAGTAATAAATAATAAAATTTAAGACAAAAACAAATTATTTAATTACAATTATTTTAGTAAATGTTTTTTTACACTAAAACATCTTTTTGTTATGTAACAACAATTAACAGCACTGTCTTGATTAAGTAATTCAATTTTAAGCTTCTAGCCTTTGTATAAAACTTAAAACTAATTATCTGAATGGTCTTGTAAGGCTTGTCAAGATTCCTGATTTTTAAAAATAATTTATTACTTTAAATTATTTACTTATTTTATAATGGGGATGGGGGCAGACATGGGGTTTGGAGGACTCAGAGGACAAGTCTGTGAAGTTGGCTCTCTCCTTTCACCTTTGCATGTGTTTATGGCGATCAAACTTAAGTCACCAGGCTTGTGTGGCAAGGCCTTTACCCTCAAGCCATCTTACTAGGCTCATAATTCCTTTTTTTTTTTTTTTTTTTTTTTTTTTTTTGGTGATAGTGTCAAATTTTGTAGCCGAGACTAACCTTAATTCAAAATACTCTTCTATCAGTCTCCCAAGTTCTGGAAATTATAGGCATCCAACACTATATCTGACTATGCAAATAAAAATTTTAAAACATCTTTGTGTGACCCAAGTGGACCTCCCAGGTCCTAGGATTATAGGCATAAGCCTCTGTACCTGTCGTACAGCAAAAGCTTTTAATTGGTGCCAACAAATAGGTTTAGTTGGCTCACAAAATGTTCACCATTGTGGAGATAAGGGCAGAGGATTATGAAATTGTCTGAGTCTTCACTGAAGTTCATGCTACTCTTGATGGTTCTTTGCCAGATATTACCACAACTGTTTATAATCTTACTTACACTGCTTTCGAAATGTAGAACTCAGAAGAAAGTGAGCTAATTCTCACAAGCCTCCACTTTATGTAGTCTTTTTCACTCATTGCTGGTATTGGCTCCAAGTTTAGAAACCTGTTTCTTGAACACGTTTTTATAAGGATTATTGAAAATATAGCATCTTATGACTTTCAAAATTTTATTTAGCCAAATTATTGCTGTTGGATGGTTAAGCTGTTTCTAGTTTATTGTTAGTACCAGTAATACAGGAAAAAATAAGGTATTGCTCAGTGGTAGAACACTTGCTTAGCATGTGTGAGGCCCTGGATTTGGTTCCAGCACTACAACAAAGCAAAGCAAACAAAAATGCACAGAGATGAAACTCAACAGGTAGAGTGCTTGGCTGGCATTCATGAATCCCCAGGTTTAACACATAACAGGGCATAAATAGGACATGGTGGTATACTGCCTGCAATCCCAGCACTTGATATGCACAGGTAGTAGGTTCAGAAGTTCAGAGTTATCCTTGACTATGCAACTGAGATTGAGGCCTGCTTGGTTTATATGAAATGCTACTTCAAAAAACAAAATGAAAAATTTGACAGTTTGAAAAGTTAAAAATGTCATTTGATTTTTTTATTGAGTCAGTATTGCACACTCATTTTTCATAGTTTTAGCAATCATATTATCTTTAGAAGTCACACATTTGTTTTTGGTACTGATACAGGTTTGTGACTAGATTATGAAAATGTTGTATATTAATGAAAATATAAATCATGACACTACAGCATTACAACTGTCATTACACTAATGATGTTGCTTTATTTGATCACATAAGCTCTGAGATTTTCCCAAGATCTCATTTTAATTTTGGCAAGTGTTTTTAAAAAGATTTTATTTCTTATTATGTGCCTATATATATATGTATGTATGTGTATAGATATACACACATGAATGCAGTGCCCATGGAGGCCAGAAGAGGGTGTCAGATCCCCCAGCGTTAGAGTTACAGGCTGTTAGGAGCCATATGAACCACCCACTGTGGCTGCTGGGAATCAAATGAGGGTCCTCTGGAACTTGTACATGTTCCTGACCATTGAGACACCTCTCCAGCCTGGTAAATGTTTTAATGTGCTAACATAGTTATTACCAATCTAGCTAAATCTAGCAATATGATTTCCTCTTTGCTTATTTTCCTCATTTGTTTTTGAGGCAAACTCACTGTTCTTTTGTCTCTCAGATGCTGGATTTCCAGTGGGCATCACTGCTCACAGCTCCTGAGTTTGACTTCTGTCATTAATTATTTAGAATATGTCCATCAGCTGGCATTCTAGCTAGGCCCTGGGCTACAAGAGGGATTTATAAAGTCTCTGTCCTACATTTGTAGAGCTTTCTTTTTGACCTTCCATATATTAATTCAAGACGCTCTTCTATCAGCCTCCCAAGTTCTGGAATTATAGGCATCCAACGCTATACCTGACTATACAAATAAAAATTTTAAACCGTCTTTGTGTGACCCAGGTGAACCTCCCAGGTCCTAGGATTATAGGCATAAGCCTCTGTACCTGTCTTACAGCAAAAGTTTTTAATTGGTGCCAACAAATAGGTTTAGTTGGCTTACATCAACCACCATTGTGGTGATGAGGGCAGGGGATATTCAATATTTAATTTAATAGAACATCAAATGTACAGGAAAGCTGAAAGAACAGTACCAAGAATGTCTGTAGGTGTTCTCTAGATTCACAAATTATCACCTCTCCCTGACCCCACAGCCATAGCGTATACACATAGAAAGTTATCAGCATCAGTATCGCTTTAAGTAAGTTAACATGTATTTCTAAATCAGTAATTCCTACAACTGACCATAGTATCATAACAAATATTAAGTATTACAGATGAGCAATAATTCCACAGTATTGTATCTTTTATTTTTTCTTATGTCTCTGATATGGGCTGTTCTCCCTCTCTCTGTTCTTCTCTCCCTCTGCCTGCATGTTCCTTTCACAGTTCCTGGAATCTAACTGAAGGCTTCCCGTATACTATGTAAGCACTCTGACACTGAACTATCACGCTAGCTTATCTTTTATTTTTGTTAATGACATTGACTTTTGGAGAGTCCAGGCTGGTTGTCTTGTCAATGTCCAAGATTCCGTGTTTGTCTGGTTGTTCTCTTTCAGTGTTGCTGAGCTGACTTCTTTGTTCTCTGTATTCCCTATAATGCGTAGTAAAGTGTAAAGTGTTGATTAGACTACTGCTAGATGTTTTCAGCAAAAAGTTTTATAGATGAAATTATGCTATCTATTTGGATTACTTTTTATAGATTGTCATTTGTGTTGAAGAAATAAATTTAAATGTGCATTTATATTACATTATATGTTGCGATACTGAGAGGAAAAAATGCGTGAGTTTTCCCAGCATCTGTGAATGTAAGGCCTATACTTACTTACCTCATGACCAAATTAAAGTATGTACTCATGATTTTCTGATTTTTCTTGGTTTCTATTATAGGTCTCCCTTTTCTTCTCTAATGTTATTAATTTGGGATTTCTCTCTTTCTCTTGATTAGTTTAACTGAGGGTTTGTTCATCTTGCTGATTTTTGATTTATGACTTGTTTTTAAAAATTTTTACATTTTAATTTATTTATTTTGTGTGAGGATATGCCTACATGTACACACACACACACACACACACACACATGTACATGCGCATGCATTTATGTGAATGTGCCCCACAGGCCATGTGTGGAGGTCAGAGCACAATTTTCAGGAGTCAGGTCTGTTCTTTAAACACCATGTAGATCTCAGGAATCTCAGGTCATCAGGCTTGGTAGCAAAAACTAAGGCACTTGTTGGCCCATCCTGTTTTTTATTTACAATTACATTTCATTAATTTTTGCCCTGTTTTTAATCATTTCTTTCTGTTTACTGATTTGTGATTTCACTTGTTCTTTTTTTTTAACAAGGCACTAAGGTAGATCATTAAGTATTTGTCATCTTTCTGATTTAAAAAAATATAGGCATATATATCTATACTTCTCTCTTAAGATTGCTTTGATGGTATCCCACAGGTTTGATATGTTTTATTTTCATTTTTGCCTTATTCTCAGAATATTTTTAAAAATACCTTCTTGATATCATCAATAACCCATCCGCCATTCTTTGTGTCTCCTTTGATCTCTCTGAAGTTTGTGTATGTTCTGTAGCTTCTCTTCTGCTGAGTTCTAGTTTTACTATTTTTGGTCAGTTAGAACTGGATAAATTATTTTTATTTTCTAATATTTGCTTCATATTTTATTATATGATCAAAATCAGAGAAAGTTCCATGAGCTGCTGAAGACAATGTATATTCTTCAGTGTTTGAATAACATTTTATACAGATGTCCATTTGATATATGATGTCATTTAACTACAGTATTTCTCTGTTGATTGATTTAATTTGTTTACTGTTTTTTGTTTTTCCTTTGTTTTTTTTTTTTTTTTGAGACAGGGTCTCCCTATGGCCCCAGTAGTCCTGGTACTCCCTATAAAAACCAGGCTGGCCTTGATCTTACAGAGATCCACCTGATCCTGCCTCGCAAGTACTGGGATTAAAGGCATGAGCTATCACACCCAGCAATTTATTTATTTTTATTTTATGTGTAGAAGTGTCTTGCCTGCATGTATGAAAGTGTACGTATGTCGTGAAAAGCCTGCAGAGACCAGAAGAGGGCTACATATTGCCTGAACCGAGTTAGAGATGGTGTTAGTTTCCCTGTGGGTGCTGGGAACTGAACCTTCGTCCTCCACAAGAGCAGCCAGCACTCTTAATCTCTGAGTCACCTCTCCAGCATCCTGTTGATTCATTTTTTTATTGCTATTGAGGTGAACTGTCAATTAGTAAAGGAGAGCTTCTGAAGTCACCCACTACTATTGTGCTGAGGTTAATGTGTGTCTTTACATCTCTTGTTACTTCTTTCATGAAACTGGGTACACTCATGACCAATATGTAATCTATATGTTTAGAAATGTAATGTCCCTTAGTCAGTGTGAAGTAATCTTTATCTCTGCTGGCTAATTTCAGTTGAAGTCTATTTTGTCAGACATTAGAAGAGTATTACCTGCTTCGTTCCTGTTTCGATTTGCTTAGAACATCTATTTCCATCATTTCTACTCAGACTCCATGTGTCTTTGATGGTGAATTGTGCTTCATATAGGCAACAAATAAATAAATTTTGTTTTTAAAATATATTCTGCCAGTCAGTGTCTTTTGATTGGGGGACGTATTAATGAGAGTTCTTATTGAAATTTGTTTATTGATTCATGACAATTTTTAGTTCCATGGATCCAGGCCTCCAGCTCCAGCAGGACCAGAAAACTTCACAAGACCAGACCTCCAAGCTTAGTGGCACCAGGGGGCTCCACGTGACCAGGCCCCAATTTTCGTGGTGGAACCAGAGAGCTCCATAAACGCAGGCCTCCAGCTCCAGCAGATCCAGACAATACGACTATGCCTCCAACTATTGCAGAATCACAGAGCACAACAGGAACAGGCTTTCTTCTCCAGCTGGTCCAGAGAGCACCTCAGGACTAGATCCTCAGCTCCAGAGGGACCTGGGAATATCATGGGACCAGGCATTCAGCCCTAGTGGCTTCAGAGATCAGTGAAAGGTCTAAGCTTTACCTTCAGTGTGCCCAGAGTCCCCTGAGAGACTGCTCCTCTCTGAGGTTAATGTGGTATGGGTTTTGACTTCTGATATTCCAGTGGTCACTTTATGATTGGCAGTCTCTGCTGTTGTGGTCCCAGAGGTTACATCAGGGCTATGGTGCCAAACCACAGCCCCAAGTTAGTTTATAGATTTTACTGGGTCTGATGCTTAATGTCCTGCCCCTAGTAGGTTCAGAGTCCAGGAGATGCCTAAGTACTGATTCAGTTTGGTTGCTTTAGGGCTTTGTGTTCAGCTTTACCTTTGGTCCTGATGGCACATGGCCAAGATGGGATGACCTCAGCAAATCCATTTGACAGTTGGCACCAAATTTCACCAATCCCCATTGGTAAGTCTTATGCATAATTCTCTCTAGGAAGAGTCATATCAAACAAAGCATCCAGAAAGTCTTGTAAAAGAAGTCAAAACTGAAAGACAAACCCACTCCAACAGGTGAGCAAACACAACAAAGAAACATGAATAATATGAGCCAGCAACAACCAATGACTCACCTCAAACTGACCAACTCCTCAGCTACAGAGATAGCTGAGATGTCTGAGAAAGAATATATTAATTCTTTCAAAAGAATTAATGATCATATAGATTATTCAAACAAACAAATACAAAATTAACGAAATCTATCCAAAGCCATGACAAGATAGTCTTCAAAGTGAAAGAAACAGAAAAGGTCAGTAAATTGAAGATAAAAAACAGGTCAATAAATTGAAGATAAAAGTCCAAAATACAGAGGAAAAATCCAGCAATGAGACTGAAACGTTGAAAAGGATCCCAACAGAAACATTTGAAATGAAGGAGATGGTCAATCCAATGAAAAGCATTACAAATGCCATCATCAACAGACAAAATGATGCAGAGGAGCGAATTCGGAGAGAGAAGATGAAGTAGAGATGATTAATATGGATATAATCCAGGGGGAAAAATTAAGGGGCATGAATGAAGTTTCCAAGAAGTCTGGGATACATTCAACAGGCTAAACTTGGGGCTGGAGAGATGGTTCAGTGGTTAAGATCACAGGATGCTCTTGCAGAGGACCGAGGTTCAATTCCCAGCGCCCACATGGTGGCTAACACCTGTCCACAATTCCAGTGCCAGGGGATCTGATGCACTCTTCTGACCTCCACAGGACTTGCACAGCACTTACATTTATGCAGGCAATAAACTGATACATTAAAATAAAAATAATAAATAAAATATATATTTTTTAAAAACCAAACCTGAATTCATGGTGTAGAAGAAGGAGCAGAAATAAAATGCACTATTTAATGAAATTATACTAGAAAACTTCCTAAACTTAGAAAGAGAAGTAGACATCCAGACATAGGATATATAATTCTAACTAGGCCTCACTGGCCAAGAAACTAACCATGACATATAGTCAGACTGTCAAAAATACAATGTAAAGAAATGATCCTAAAAGGAGCATAAGGAAAATGTCAATGTAAATATGAAAGCAAAAATATCAGAATTACCCCAGGCTTTTCATTAGCATCCATAAAAGTTAGAAGAGAATATAATGAAATATTTCAAGTCTTGATAGTAAATAACTGTGAACCAAGAATACTATACCCTGAAAAGTTATCTTTCAAAATTGATGGAGAAATAAGTGTATTTAAGGACAAATCAAATTAAGGTAATTCATGACTACACTACAGAAAATTCTTTTTTAACGTATTTGTATTTTGTATGTTTGAATATTTTGCCTACATATATGTGGTGCCTGATTTGCATGCAGTGCCTGTTGGGTCAGAATAAGGCATCAGATCCCCTGAAACTGAAATTACAGATGATTATTAGGTGCCATATGGGTACTGGGAACTGAACCTGGGTCCTCTATAAGGACAGCAAGTGCTGTTAATTGTTGTCTCCAGTACCTGAAATTTCTTAGTCTAATACTTTACAGGGAGGAAGAAGAAAGATAGTCTCCATGTGAACACATGAAAGTGTACACTTCATGACCAGAAGTGATAAACAAACTAGATCAGGAGAAAAATCAAAAACCAACCACATCCAAGATAGCAACTCACCACACCCTTAAAACTAATATGGGAGAAGAAAGAGAAATAATACTTCAACAAAACAGAACATCATCAAACAAATTTATAGGAAATAGCAAACTCTTTTTAGAATAAACTTAAGTGTAGATGACCTCAACCCACCACTAAAAAAGATTTAGAGTGATGGACTGAACTTAAAAACAAGAACGGAAAATATGTTGTCTTCAAGCAAGGTGGTTTGAATTAGAATGTCCCCCATAGGCTCCAAGTATTTGGATATTTTGTCCCCCAGGTGGGAGGTTATAGGGGGTGTTGCCTAGGGCAGGATCTGAGAGTTCTTAAGCCTTGCTAGATTTCCTGTTGCTCTCTGTTTCCTCTGCCTACTTGTGATTGCTCAGCTTGCAGTCCTGGCCACCTCTACCTCCACACTTCCTCCAGCATTGTGAACTCTAACCCTCTGGAACCATAAGCTCAAATAAATCTTCCTTCTCTAAGTTGACTTAATCATGATGTTTTACCACAGCAACAGAAATGCACCAAGAATTATACTTATCCAGAAAATAAAAAAAAAGTAAATATTAAAGAATGGAAGGCAAACTACCATACAAATGGAAACTGTAAATAAGTAAGTGTAGCTATATTTATATTAGGTAAACTTCAAATCAAAATTAGTTAGAAGAGAGAAAAAATGGATAAAACATATTAATAAAGGGACAAATTAATCAAGAAGATATAACAACTGTACATATTCGTGACTGAATATTGGAGTCATAAAACATACTCTTAAAAGGCCAAATAGGTTCTGACTCAATAATATTGGGGGATTTGATTCCCCATTCTCCTAGTTAGATAAGTCTTCTAAACTAAAACTAGAAACCTCAGAGCTAAAATATACCGTGGATAAACTTGACTAACAGATATCTCTCTCTCTCCCTCCCTCCCTCTCTCCTCTCTCTATAAACACACACACACACATACACACGCACACATTAATATTCCACTCAGCAGTAAGAATACATGTTTCTCTTGGTGGCATATAGAACCTTTTTCAAAATTGCTCATATCATAGGACATAAAAAGAAAGTATTACCAAATACAAGAAAAATGAGCTAATTCTTTGCATCCTATAAGGTCACAGTGGACTAAAAGTAGAGAATAACAAGAGAAACTAGAGAAACCACAAAAGTACTTGGAGACAAAATACATTTTTAAATGAACAATGGGTCATCTAAGAAATCAGATGAAAGAAATTTAAAAATTCCCAGAGACAAATGATAATGAGAACATAACGTCTCAATGTCTAGGACACAGCCAAGGCAATCTTAAGAGGAAAGTGATAACTGCTCACATTAAAAAAAAATCTGTTCTCCCTGAAGACTAACTCTCATAGATCTAGAGGATACTATGCAAGATGCTAAGGGGAAAAAAAAATAGTCAATGGTTCTACTCAACTCCAAAATCCAGTAACGACAATGGCTGGCACAGCAAACTATCTTTATTGGTGAGGTAGTGTCACTTTTATCTTAGCAGTAATTAACAACCATCTAATTGGATTTAAAGCCCTCTCAATGGGAGGAAACCCATGGGTGGCACTATAAATATAGCCAAATACACATGACTGAAGAGGTCAAAGAAACTAGAGAAAACTCTAGCTCTGTCATATTTCTAGAGAAATGAAATTTCTTACTGTATGCTAAATATGGATCCTTAAATTTACAGACAAACATAGCATACACCATTCATCAAAGAAGCTTCATTTTGCAACAGATAGACACTATTACACAGTTCTCCAATCAGTCACACATGGAGAATTCATTTATGGTAGATGCCAGCCTTAAGTGATAAACCTACAGTAGAACCTTTACATCTAAGGCTCAGGGAACATAGAGGAACATGGATTAGAAAGAACACTAAAATATTCCTCACCTCCTACCAGTGAAGCTTCCTCATATAACAGAATATGATGTACACAGAATACCACAATGTGGGTGGGTGGCCAGTTGTGCCCTCCAGCCCTCCCAGAGAAGGGAGAATGATCAAACAGGACCTCAGGTGGCTCAGAGTTCTATGGAAGGAGTTCCTGGGATACTGCCTAGGTGGGAAGTTAAGGTATAAAAACCAAGGCAGGGGTTATATAGGGAGGCGTTTCTGACCATTACAGAAGGTAGGAAAGTTAAAGGTGGGGTCTTTAGGTAAATTAGAAACAAGGAAACAAAACCCAAAACCCTGGTTCTGATTTGGGGTGATCTTTGTCAGGGAAAAGAAGATTCATATCTACAGTGGCTTCCTGGGGCCAGGTTATTACATCAGGCAGAGCAGGTCAGACTCCTACCATCCCTTCAGGGTAACCGGGGTTGTTTGGCTTTGCTCAATACCTTTTACAATAGACCCAGTCCCCACATCTAGCTGTTTTAGAGAATAAGGGATTCAGAGCCCCAGATAGGACTCTTATATTAAACCTTACTCACCATGGCTCAGGGATTTTTATGGAAGAGGGAGCACAAAGAATGTAAGAGCCAGGGTTGTGCATCAACATAAGTAAACAAAGACTTTCAGGCAACTGGGGAATTTTGTATATGAACTTGTAACAATGGTGTCAGCTGCATAAGATCCACCCAGACTCAGTCAGACAAAAACCCAGCATAGAACAAGGGAAATGGACAGCAACCCCAACCCCATCTGTACAGCAATTGATCACTGCTGTGTGAAGGAAAATAGATCTTTTTTTGTTTTTGTTTTTGGTCTTTTTCAGACAGGGTCTCCTAACTAACTATGTAGACCAAGCTGGACCTGAACTCACAAGAGATCTTCCTGCCTTTGCTTCCCAAGTGCTGGGATTAAAGGTATGTACCACCACACCCAGCTTAGGGAAAGTAGATCTTTTAGGGAGTGACTCTAGATAGGCTGACCAGTCTCTAGTGGATGGACTTGCACTGAAGGACATCTGGGTACAAATGCTTGACTAGATAGAACTGAAGATATATGACATAATACATGAAATATGATGTGGGGCTACTTGAGGTGTAAATTGGGGAGGGGGGTCTAAATTAGATTAAGATTTATTATATGAAATGCACAAAACTCAATAAAAATAGCTTAAAAAAGGAAAAGGGGAACAAAACAAAACAAAAGAAAATCTGAGAGATATCAAATAAACAGTGTAATGATGTACCTCAAAGCTCTAGACAAACAGCCAGCATTCAATTCCAATTCCAGTAGATAGCAAGATTGGGGAAGAAATTAATATAAAAGAGAATATAAGAACAATACATAAAATCAAGAAGACAAAGTGTTGGCTCTTTGAAAAAGTTAACATCATCAACAAACCTTTAGCCAATCCGATAAAAGAAGAAAGGAAAAGACACTAATAAAATTAGAGAGCAAAATTTTATCACTGTAATTGACTCCAATGAAATACAGGACTTTATTAGAAATTGCTTTGTAAATTTTCACTCTACCAAATTTGAAATCAGAGGATATAAATAATTGAAACAGATCCACTTCAAAAATTGACATAGAAGATGCGAAGATGCAATCAAAAGTTTTCCCTGTGGTGGGAAAGAAGTTACTACCGAGCAGCACAGCAGGTCACAGGCAGACTCTGTCTGCGAACTTCCTAGGCCTAAGTGGTGCATCTGCAACACAACCTCTAGACCCAAGGCTCACAGAACGTAGAACAAGGGGTAAAGAGGTCTTCAATGACTCTCTCAACTCTCATTAATGAAGCTGCCTCATATGGGATAATACCAGTGGGGAAGGGAGTATAAAGATGATTAAAACTGAGATGTTCTGTATGAAACACACAAACATTCAATAGATTTTTAAAATAAAATATAGAAAAACTGTTAAAAAATGTCTCACCTCAAAGAAGAGCCCATGATCAGATGAATTCACCACTAAATTCTGTCAAACTTTCAAGGAAGGTCTCATAATAATTCTTCTTCACTTGTTCCACATAATAGAAAGATAAGGAAAACTACCAAATTTATTCTATGAAGTCAATATTAGTCTGATACTAAGCCAGGTAAAGACACAACAACAAAAGAAAACCTACAGATACAACAATGCCAACAACAACAAAAACTACACAACAATCTTTTTTGATGAACACAGATGCAAAAAATTCTCAACAAAATACTTGCAAATTAGATTTAGGAACACATCAAAAATATCACACATTATGACTAAGTATATATATTATACTTCATGTAAATCCTTTAAATACTCTCTCAAGATACAACATATTTTCAATGCTAAACAAATACTTAAATGGAGAGTGTCCACATGTGATTCCATGAGGGGCTATTAGCTTACTGGGAAATCAGAATTTTAAATTATGTTTTTCAATGTTTTAATAGTACCATCTGTAGTGGGGTTGTTTGTAAGTAGTAACAAACTGTTTTTTTAAATAATTTTGTCATTTGCTTATTTTATAGTGTTTAGCACTTTCATAATCCTCATTTACCAAACTACTATTCTAGTATGTTTTCATCTTTCTTGCAACCAGAGTTGTATTTCTTTTTCTTCAGTCTGAACAATTCTTTCAAATATCTTTTAAAAAAATTTTATGTGTATGAGTGTATTGCTTGCATGTATGCAAGTGCACCCATGACGTGAAATGCCCATAGACACCAGAAGAGAGCATTGGATTCCCCTGAAACTGGATGATGGACCATTGTTAGCCACCATGTCAGTTCTGGGAATCTAACTCAAGTCCTCTGCAAGAGCAATCAGTGCTCTTAACCACTGAGTCATTTCTCCAAGTCCTCAAGTATCTTTGTAGAGCTGGCTCAGTTGTCATGAATTCATAGAGCCTATTTTCATAATGGTGAGTTGTTCTTTCTCCTTCAATCAAGCCCACCCTGCTTTCCAAGTTTCTATTGCGAAATTGGCTGTTATTCTGATGGACCTGCCTTGACATCGAACTTGTATCTCTCTCTTGTAGATTTCTTTTGTAAAATCTTTTATTTTTATGTATTTTTTTATGTGCATGATTGCTTTTCCTGCATGTATATAAGTGCACCATATCTTTACAATGCTAGTGGAGGCAAGAAGAGGATGTCAGATCCCCCTGGAGTTGGAGTTATAGACAGTTATTTGCCACCATGTGGGTGCTGCAGACAGGACTTGGGTCCTCTGCAAAAGCAACTAGTGCTCCCAACCACTGAGCCATCTCTCTAGCCCCTGTTGCAGCTCTCAATATACTGTCTTTGTTCTGTAAGTATATTTACTCTTTGCATTAGTTACTTCTCTGGTTGCTATGAGAAAATACCTAACAAAAGCAGCTTAAGGATGGAAGGGCTTATTCAGCACACAGAGTGAGGCTTTGCCTGGGAACCAAATCTGGGTTCCCTGCAAGAACAGTTAGTGCTCTTAACCACTGAGCCCACTCTAGCCTGGCTATGGCTCTTTATGCTATTAATTATGAAATTTTGGATGAACAAGGGTAGTCTACTGTCCAAAGACATGAGTTAAAGTCACCCACCCCTACTTTCAATTCACAACTTATTTGGAGGAAGGATCTAATCTCTAATGAGTGGAAACCAGGCCATGTTCAAGTATGGGGTTGGCTTTATGTTTGTATAGTCACAGATTACAGTGAGTAATTCAGGTCAGCTTCAAGTCACCACTAAGCTAAAGTGAGTTTGGAAGACAGTCCATCTCTCCTGTCCTTGAGACAGATAACGAAAAGACAAGACAGAACACTACTGAGAGGACTAGTCCCTAAGTACCCATTGTTTCAGATCAAAGGGAAGTATTCAGTCTTTCACAGAACAATTTAGCCAGCCATGTATTCAAACAGACCCAAATCCCAGTTTCTCATCAGAGACAGAACCAAAAAACTGAATCCTGAGGGAAGATTTCTTGTCAGGCTTATTCTTCCCAAAGTGAAACCAGAAACAGAATTAGAGTCCTCAGTTATTGGTGAAGAACGAAGGGAAAGCACCTTACTGTCATCCTTCCTGTAATTTGATCACCTATGTCTGAAAAAGCAGGCACCTGCAAAGGTTGAATAGCCAAAGTTGTAAAATTGCATAGCGACCAAACATTCAAAGGGATGATTTTGCCTAACCTATGTGCTTGCTTAAATGCCTGCAGCATATTTTTCCATTGCTGTATACGAAGTATGCCTTAAGGAGGCAGCCAATGACAATATTTACCTATGTATCCAGAAAGCTCATAAAAATCCTTCCTTTTTTTTTTTAAACTTCTGATGCTTTAAACATGGAACAAGGATGTTTAACCCTTTCACTTACTTTCAGCGTGTCCCATGGTTACCCCAGCACCCGGGAGTGGACTCCTTGCATACTTTACCAGAGTCACATGCCTCTAAAGCAATTCTCAGTGGTTTTCTCTGTTTCAGTCATGTTCCTGATTGGGCCTGATTTGTTGATGCCCTGAAGTGATCAGTGCCAAGAAATGGGAAACTGAGGCTAGAAGACTCCAGGCTGTGCCACTCAGGAGTGCCTTTTCTGCCTGCCTCCTGGGAAGCTTTTACTAGGAAGCTTAGAGTTTGGAATTCATACAGAGTTTACATATGATAAATGCTCAAGCAGTAAAAAATGCTTAGAAATTTCATTATCACTATACTAAGAAAATAGCACAGTGCACTCAAGGCTGTGGCAACTGGCCCAGTAACAGATCTCTCTTGATGCATACACAAACAAGAGTGATAGTTGTGGCAGCCTTTTCCCAACATTCCAGGAGCAGGTGTCTTAAAAGCTCACTCTCAGCATCCTGGGAGCAGGCGTTCCTTCCCTAAACTTTCTGTATCAGCAAAACCTAGAGAAGTCGGTTAACTCTTAGTGATCTGAGTGCTACTGTATGTAAGGGACAAAAAGAGGTGGGTACAGAGCTGAGTTGGCATGAGTATGAATGCCTGCTTGCTGGTTCCATTCTGAAGTCTCCTATAATCCCTTCCCAGGCTCCCGGATGCCTATTCTCTGGCTATTCTTTGCAAGGTAGATTCACAGCTGTCTAGTCACATTGAGAATGATGTTTTCATCTCTGGGAGGTCAGTTCATAGATGCTGATCTCATCAGTGGGAAGTCCTTTACAGGTCTGATGGAAGAGGCTTATCACACCTACGAATGTTGCTTCAGGAGTCAGATTATGAATGCAGTCCTCCTTCTGGGTGGTCCTTAGGGAAATCATGTCATAGATCCTGGTTCTGTCAGTGGGTATTTCTTCATGGGTCAGTTTGCTAGCCAGTACCTCTGGGAAATACTTCTGGAAGCCAGTAGCAAATCTAACTCCACCCTAGAGCAGTCTTTTGCAAAGTTGGGCTGCAGATGATGATCCACTCTTCACAGTTTGGATTGCAAATTCTAGCTCCACCCCTGAGTGGTCCTTCCTGCTGTTTGTTTTACCTCTTGGAACTTGTGTCTATGTGCCACTGCAGACCTGGGCTCTGATCAGGTTTGCACCTCACTAAATACTGTGCAGTTCTGATACAAAGTTTCTTCTCTACAATCTAGACTATTTTGCCAGCTAGGTTTCAAGATACAGTCCTAAGACATTTGCCCTGGGTTTTTCAAAGTGAATTCTGGGAATTCCAAGTCACCAACTCAACAGGGGTCTTTAAAAATTCTTATATTTGAATTATTTTTTTGTATATTCACTTATTTAGTGTGTGTATGTCTGTGTGTGAGTTATATGTGCACGCATGTACTTTCTCATTCTTTTCCTTATTCTTTTGAGGTAGGATCTCTCCTTGAACTTGGAGCTCATATTTTTGGCCAGTCCACCCCAGGGACCATTCTGTCTTTGTTTCTCTGAGTGCTGGGGTTACTGGCATGTGTGGGACCATGCCTGGCTTGTTAAATGGGTGCTATGATATAAACTCTGGTCTTCATGCTTGCCCAGCAAATGCTCTTGACTGCCAAACCATTTCTCTAGTCCCAGAGGTATTTTAAAAATTGCAACCTATGGTTTCTCCAGTTGAGCACCAAGAGAAAGGGTGTTCCTGTCTGTTCTCCCTCCCAGTGTCACTGTCTGGTTCCCTCATTTTTCTGCTCTTTAAAATATCTGTTACTGAGAGTAAGTGCAAAGTTTCTGAGTCTCTCTGCTTTGAACTGTGGCCCCATTCATCTGTTATTGCTGCTCCTTCTCACTGGAAGGATGGGGTTCCCCACACAGCTCATTCCTCTTGAACAGTCTTTGAACTTTCTCTTCTGCTTTGTAATGTTCTCTATGTCACTTTACTATTTAAGCTGGGGATAGTCAAGCATCATCTACCTCTTCTGAATACTCTGATTCAGCTTTCCCAGTTTACTCCTTGGAGACTGTCACAGACCATCTCTGCATTTAGTCTGCCATCTTACATCAGCCTCATTTCTTTTTGTGTTTTGAGACTAGGTCTTGTCAACGATTCAGAAACAGATTTTTGTCTACTGGGGTATTTCGGAGAACATCGCCTGCTCTAAAAATAATCTTTAGAATTTCTGTTTCTTAGTCTTTGTGCATTCCAACATTCTACCAGTGCTAGCTAGCTGAGGCAAATACAGTTTCCTTTATTCCAGTCATAACTACTAATATTAACTCTTGGGCTACACATCACATAGTAAATTTGTCTACATATCTATCTATCTATCTATCAATGAATTTAATTATTCATCATCTACTTATCTTTGTATACATGTAACTTACAGACTGGACTCAAAGGATTAAAAGAGTTACAGCAGAGTTCAAGAAGTTTCAAAGACAACAGCTGAGAAGTAGAAGTGAGAAACTGATAGAGATGCAAAAGGAGTCTTCTTGGTGGTCAGTTTAGTAATTCTGTTGGAGGTCTACTGGAGACATTGCTGTGACAGATTCAAGTTGCAGGGTCAGAATTGCTGATGAGTACAGCTGCAGGAGTGAGATGCAAGACAATGGAGTCTGTAGCGATTGGGAGTCCAAAATCTAGGTGTAGACAGCTGAATGGATGCAGGTGGGTGGATGGACCACAATTTTTATTTTTTTATTTTGTTAATTGATTTTTTTCAATTTTCATAGTACACAGTTTGATAGGATCCCCTCCTTATCCACACCTCTCCTTATTGACCTCTGCCAAATTTAATGTGCTCACAAACACACACACACACACACACACACACACACACACACACACATATAGAGTCTACTTTGTATTTCCAAATATCTTTTAGTGTGGGTCCATCCACAGAAGTCTGTTAACCTTCCAAGAGTCCCATCCTTGAAAGAGATGGTCCCTTGCCCTCCCAGCAACCATCAGTTGCCAAAATCTCCTTAGGTTGGGTTAGGGTTTCTTACTAATTTCTCCATGCCCATGCTGGGATTGTGTGTAGTTTGAGCTTGCATAAGACTTGTTCATGCTGTTACTATTGCTGTAAATTCATATGAGTAACTTCCACGCTATCTGGAAAACTCTGTCTCCTTGTGATCATCTATTACCTCTGACTCTTATAATTGTTCTGCTCCCTCTTTAGCAATGATACCTGAGCCTGGGAAGGCAGAAATTTGATATAAGTGTCCTATTCAGGTATAAACCCTCTGCAACCTCTTGTTCCAGGGAACAGTGGCTGCTTGTGGGTTGGATGTGTGTTGGTCACCATCTACTGTTCCACATACTTCTCTGCTGAGAGTTGAGAGATGCATTAATTTATAAGCACAGCAATAAGTCATTATGAGTCACTTTGCTATAACTATTTAGTAGAAAACTACTCCTTCCCTATGTCCTCTGACCTGCTTAGCCTCAGATTCCTAAGCCTGATATCTGTGTCAGGAATTGGCTACATCCTATGAAGTGAAACCTTAATTCTAATAAGAGAGTGGTTGATTACTCCTATTATATTTGTGCAACTACTGTACCAGTAGGTATAACTTGCCAGGCAAGGTGTTGTTGTAATTCACAGGAGTCACAGCTGTTTAAGGTTAATGATTATTTTTTTCATTCAGGTAGCATACATAACACCTATGAACAGAAGTCAGTAGAGATGAAGCTCTTAAGTCAGAACCAGCTTGGTTTCTCCTTATTCACTCTATAGTTCATTTATATAGTGTCTTCAGCAATATGATCTTGCCATCAACTTCTGGTGGGTAACCAAGAGCAGGGAAAATGATAGCCAGAATTGTTTGAGGGTCCTTGGGACCCCTGATCAATAGCTTCTGGAGATCATTCTTGGCATTGATGTTAGCCTATGATGTCAAGAAGGGATAATGTCTCCCTGTTATAAGGTAACTCATTTTAATATATTTTTGTGATGTCTATGTATATAATTTAAGAAGCTTCTATACTACTAGGTTTCTGTATGGCTTTTTCTAAAAGCCTTTAGTGTTACTTGTCTGCTCTATACTTCCTCCTCTGCCCTGCCATCCCATTCCCCACACCATTTAATCCTGCCTGCCATAATGTTCTCCTTCCCCTTTTCATGTCATTACATTCTACTCCCCTTCCCAGGAAGCTGCTTCCAACCAGCCTATGGATGTTTATTAGTTTCTTGACCTCTTCAAATTTTCAAAATGAAATATAAATATTTAAGATTTCAAAGTAAGCATTGAGCTATGAGAGAGAATATGTGATGCTTGTCTTTCTGGGTCTGGGTTAATTCAGGATGACTGTTTCCAATTCTTTGTGTTTATTTGTGAATTTCATAATTTTTAAAGACCTCAATAACATTCCACTGTGTATATGTATCACACTTTCATTACCTACTTTTCAATTGATGGACATATAAGTTGTTTCCAGTTTCTGACTATTATGAAAAAGGCACTAATGAACATGAATGGACAGGTATTTCTGTAGGAGGTATTGAGTCTTTTGGGTATATGCCCTAGAGCGGTATGACTGGGTCATATAGCAGGTCAATTTTGAGCTTTTTGAGGAAAGTCCACACTGATTTCTATATTGACTGCTCCAGTTTGCATTGTCACTAGAAGTGGATAAGAGTAACCCTTTCTTTATATCCTTGCTAGCATTTGTTGTTTTTTGAGATCTTGGCCATCGGGAAGAAACTAAAAAGCATCTGTGCATCAAAGGACACCGCAATTCATTCAAGTGAAGAAGCAACCTATAAAATTAGAAAAAATGTTTGCCAACTATTCCTCTGATAGAGGGTTAGTATCTGAATAAATAACTGAAAAAAACTAAACATTAAACAAATAATTAAAAAGTAGGGCAAGGAGCTTGGGACAGGGAGTTCCCTGAAGATGAGATGAAGCTGTCTGAGAAATACTTTTAAAATGGTCAACATCTCTAGTTTGGAGAGATGGCTCAGTGTTGGAGGCCAGGTTTTTGAGACAGAGTTTCCCTGTAGCCACAGCTGTCCAGAAACTCCTTGTGTTAACCAGGCTGACCTCAATCTCACAGAAACACATCTGCCTCTGGACCACCACACTTGGGTTTCCCAGCCACTTTTAAAGATTTTTAGCTACCAGGGCTTTTAAGGGTCAGGGACTTGTCTTAGAATTGGACTTTGGAAGTAGAAAACTGTCCTCTTTACAAATGCACCAATCCCCTCAAGAAAAAGAACATAGAAACTGTTGTCTGCATTGCAGCCATCTCTATGCCATTTACTAAGTATAAGATTTTCTGCATGAATGTGAGAGTGGGCTGACTATGGCATCATAATCCACTACCACCTCAAGTGTTGACTTGTTTTCAAATGAGCAGGACAGGTGTTGATGAGGTTAAGTGACCAGTTGAAACAGAGAGAGAGGCAAAAAGGGGGTAGGAGAGATGGCTCAGTGATAAGAGCACTGGCTGTTCTTGCAGAGGACCCAGATTCGATTTCCAGCACCCACATGGTGGCTGACAACCATCCATAACTCCAGTTCCAGGGAATCCAACATCCTCTTCTGTCCTCTGAAGGCACTGCATTTCACAGGTGCATATATGTACATGCAGGCATAATACTCATGCACATCTCTAGTCATTAAGGAAATGAAGAATAAAATGACTTTGAGATTACGTCTTTCTCCAGTCCTTTAGTTTTCTACTAAATAGTTATCATGTAATGACTATGCTATAGAAGAATGGACCACAATTTGACCAAACTGCATCAATAGTGGGGACTGAGCCAAACTGAATCCCCTGCTTGGGAATACTCTGCATGTTGGTTCCTTGATAGACACAATAGGTGGTCATATGACAGGTTGGTGGAAACATTGTCATTAGACATCATCTTCTTTATGGTGTCTTTGTGAGGGTTTTGCAGTCTTCTCTTAGTGGCACATGTCAGTAAATTCTAGAGCCTAGATTTCCTGATCTTATTTTAATCAGATACACGTGTTCAAATAGTTCTTTAATTAATGTATAGAAAGACACTTTTAATTTTTGTAATGTTACGTATCAGCCTGTGCCTCATGGGTGATTCTGGGCAGATAGTACTGGTTATGTGTCCTCCAAGGTGCATAGTCATTCTGCATTTCATTTGTACGAAAAATGGAGTTAAAAGCTGCTTTGTAAAATGTTTTGTCCTTCAGGACAAGACCTAATCTGAAAGATTACACAGAATGAAGGAATTAAAGATCTCAACACACTGTTTGTATGAGATAGAAACCCCCTCATGAGTTACTCTGTGCAGCTTACCACTAGGAACCTGTAGAAATGTCGTGTCTGGTTATAGGTCTAGAGATAAAAGTAGATGGCATCCTTGGGTGTTGAGAAGCATCAGGATTGTCTTGCTTGACATCTCTTTCAGGGAAGATCATAGCTTTTTTCATAAACTGTATAGGATTAGTTATCTGAGGCAAGGCGAAGTGAGTAATTCTGTAAGGGGATTGGGCTGGTGCTGAATCTGATGTTAATTGTGGTAGTACTGGCTGATTCTGTTTTGTCGATTCTTAGTTTCATCGATAAAATAATTAAAAAGCATAAGGAAACTTGAGGGCCATTTTATTAGAGCTTGAGCTACAAACAATAAGCCAGGTAGGTGAAGTGATTTCTGTTCAGGATAGTGCTTCCTTTGGAGGCCTTTGTCTTTATTTTCCAGCACCTACACAGTGGAAGGTACCCATGGGAGGAGCCCCTTCAAAACTCACTGTCTCAGACAGCATGATCAAAAGATTCAAGAAAGGGGATTTAGGAGACTACTGTGTATGTCAGGATGTCTCCAGAGAAACTAATAGCCTTCTATTAGTTAGAGTGGCCAACGTACATGTGGAGTGGTCCCTAGAGGGAGCTCTGGATATGACCAAGATAAAAGTAGTGATAACCAGTGACCCAGATCACCCAGGCCAGTTTCCATATGTAGATCTCTGGCTGCAAATAGTATTGACTCAGTTCCCCTGGATAAGCTTCTGCAGTAGTAGTCAGGGATATTGTTGAATTTTGCTGGCCAAGATTCCATCAGGAAACTAGGACCCTACCACAGCTCTCCTAATATTCCGGGGAGACCCAGATTAACCCCAGCTACCCCTGATACCACCACTTCCTGCAGAAGCCCCTCCTCCTTTGTCAGAGAATCCACCACCATCATTATCTCCCCTGAGGCCTGAGGAACTCAAACAGGTAGAGAGAGCCTCCCTTCCTCTCAGAAGCAGCAACTGTCTCAGATGTGCCTCTGAGAGCACAGAGTCCCCAAACACGTGGCACAGGATGGAAGTATCCAGGAATGACAGCCTGCTTTCTACAGTAGCCCTTCTCTACAACAGACCTGTTTGATTGGAAACATCATACTCTCTTACACTCTGAGAACTCTCGGTGATAACAGACTTAGTGGAATTTGTCTGTCAGACTTACCTCTTCACCTGAGGAGACTGCCTCCAGCTCCTAATGATTCATTTCAGCACTGAGGAATGGCCAGGAAGAATGACTGAGGCCTACAGATGATCGATGGATCATGTCCTGGTAAAGCAATTGAATGCTGAGGTGTGAGCAGGAATGCCTTGCCAGAAGAAAAGCCCCACTGGAATCCTAACTGAGAGGGTGATAAGGCCAACCACGAGAGGTATTAGCAGGCTATCCTAGAAGGACAAAGAGGAAGAGCAAAGAAGCCCACCAGTGTGTCCAAAACCATTAAGATCCTCCAGAAATCCAATGAGGGCCCTTTTGACTTTTATGAGAGGCTATGTGAAGCCTTCTGCCTGTATACTCCCTTAAACCCTGAGGTCACTTAAAACTAGTGAATAGTGGATGCTACTTTTGTGGCCAGGCACAAGGAAATATCCAGAGAAAGTTGAAAGAACTGGAAGTGTTCACAAGGATAAATAGTACCCAACTGTTGGAGGTTGCCAACAAAGTATTCATGAACTGGGAACAGATTACCAGATTTATAAGGATGAAACATCAAAAGGCAGGTCTCCTGGTGGCAGTCTTGGGCCAACTGGCTCTCTTCAATCCTAGATGGGACCAGATGGGATAAAAGCTCAAGTCTTGTACTCCACTACTAAAGAATCAATGCACCTAATGCAAGGAAACTAGACACTGGAAAAATGAATTTCCCATTAGAAATTCAGGAGACAAAGTATGAGATCAGAGACCTAAATAGGATTGTGCTCTGAATCAGGTCAAATGCCCCACCAAGAACCTCTTAAGGCTGACTGAAACTGACTCCAGTTGAGACCGACTAAGTTCCATAAGATTAGGTCCCCACAAGCCATGGTCAAAATGAAAATCAGGGCAGCTTGATGTACTCTGTGTTGGACACTGGTGCTGAATATTTGGTTGTTAGCAGGCTGGTAGGTCCAATGTTGGGGAAGGTAACAACAGTAGGAACTACCAGAGTCCTGACCAAGCACCACTTCTGTGAGTCTCACAGCTGTGTCCCAAGAAGACACCAGACGAAACATGAGTTCCTTTACCACCCGGAGTGCCTAGTACCCTTGTTAGGAAAGGACACGTTTTCCAAATTAGTGACATGGATCACCTTCTCTGCTGATGGCACAACCCTCCTTGAATTACAGGGACCCATGGAGACCACCTCTCTGATCCTGTCAGTTATGAGTCCCCAAGAAGAAAAGTGAATGATCTACTTCCAGTTCAATACAAATACAGATTTTCTTCTGGAACCTTAATGTCCCCACTTCCCCAAGGTCTGGGCTGATAGGAATCCACCCAGGCTGGGCACCAACCATACAACTGTAGTGGTTGAGTGAAATCCATCTAGTAAAAGTCTGAAAATAATCCTTGTCTCCAGAGGACAAGATTGGCTTCCAGGTTTATCTTCAGAGACTATTAGAGTTTAGACTGCTCAGAAGTTGCCAATCTTCATGGAACACTCCACTGCTACCCATGAAGAAACCTGTCCAGGATCTACAAGTCATCATCCAAGCCACTGCCACCATCCATCTGGTAATCCCCAACCCTTACACCCTCCTAGGCCTCATACTTGAAGAAGCCCAGTGGTTCACATGCCTGAATCTGAAGTATGCCTTTTTCTTTATCTGCCTGGCCCATATTCTCCTTCAGTTGGAAGGAACAACTGACCTGGACCTGATCGCCTCATGATTCAAAAACTACCTCACAATATTTAGGAAAGCCCTGATAGATAAACTGGCACACTTCCCAAATGTGGAAGAAGAGTACACACTCCTGACATACATGGATGACTTACTCCTGGCAAGTACAACTTTGAAGGACTACAAAAGTGGAACAGAAACTCTTCTAGATTTTCTCCAGGAAGGTAGATAGTATCCCTCAAGAAGGTCCAAATCTGTCCAAAAGAAGTTAAGTACTTGGGGTGTCAGATCTCAAAAGCACACCAGGCCTGAATAAAAGAGGGCAATTTGGGCCCTCCAAATCCCTAGGACCAGGAGACAAACTAGAGAATTTCTGGAGCAAATTTTTGTTGCATTTGAATGCCTAATTACTAGCTGATCATCAAACCCCTCAGCAAGGCCACAAAAGAGGGAGAAAATAAACCATCTGAGTGGGAACAACAACAAGATCCTTTCTTACTCTCAAGAAGGGCCTGCTGGAATCACCTACCTTGAGACTCCTTGATGTCATCCAGGAAGTTAACTTGTTTGTTCTTTGTGAGGGTGGTGCAGCTTCCATTTTAACCCAGGATGTAGGGTGCTGGCAATGACCTGTGGTCTACCTGTCCAAACAATTAGGCATGGTTGCAGCTAGGTGGCCACTTTGTCTATGAGCCCTGGTAGCCATAGCTCTCCTGCCTGAGGAGGCTGAAAAACTGATGACAGGACAATTCCTAATCCTTAAGGTCCCACATGCAGTCATGGCCCTGATAGACCGCTGTTGGTACCACTCTTATATGAGCCTCTTATGTTGAAATACCAGAGTTTGCTTAGAAACCGTAAAAACACTAAATACAGGCACATTTCTACATGGAGCTGGGACTTCCAGACCATGACTGCTTTGAAACAATGGATGAGGTATATTTGGTTCACCCAGACTTCACAGATCAGCTTTCCTTTCCCCAGATGGAACCCTCTGAACAGATGGAATCAGCTTTCTGTTCAATGGGAAGTTTCTGGCAAGTTATGCTGTGCTAATACAGACAGAAGAAGCAGTCAGAAGCCCTCCCAGTAAGAGAGTCAGTTCAAACCACAGAGCTTTTAGCCCTGATCAGGGCCCCGAAATTGAGCAAGGGAAAGGGTAAATAACTACATAGACTGAAGATAGATCTTTGCCACCCTTCATGTGCACTGGGCTCTCTATAAGGAGAAGGGTCTTTGTTTTCTCACTGCAGGAGGAAAAGAAATCAAGAATCAAACTGAGGTCTTATGTCTCCTAGAAGTAGTTTAGAAGCCAGTGGCTGTCATCATCATCCACTGTTGAGGACATTAGGAAGAAGTCTCCTTTACCGTAGAAAATTCACATGTGAGTAAAGAAACAAGACAAGTAGCAATGATCAAGTTGACACAGGTCCCTTCTAGCAAAAGTTTAGTGATTTCATCCCTACCCAAGCACTTGAACTACACTTGAGAAGAGGAGGCCTGGATGAAGCAAGAGAAAGGAACCAAGACCTCAAATGGATGGTGGCTCCTTCCTGATGAATACTCATTTGTCCCCAAAGTGCATCAACCCTAAGAGAATACCCATATGGAAAAGACAGCATTAGAGACCTTTATAAAACAATATCACTATGTGTCCATAGTCCCCACGCTCTGTAGGAATGTAATCTACAGATGCCAAACTTGTGTCTGCAACAATACCAAACAAGGGCCCTCCCAGCCACGAGAGATTCAAATAACTGGACAGAGCCCATTTGAATATCTGGAAATAGAATTTACTGAACTATTGACTAGTGGCACCCAAGGGATTATACTGAATTTGTGGCCACACTGCTGACTCTGTGCTGCCAAGTTGCTGGTCAGGAGTGTATGTTCCGGGAACTATCAGTCCTTCCTTCTTAATATCTGTAGCACAATGAGAGGGCCTCAAACATGTGGTCCCTAAAAATGCCACACTAGAGATGGATTTCCCCCCAACCTTATAAACAGGAAATTGGAAAGATGATGAATGGAAACCTGAAAGAATAATCAGTGGGTCCTGCCACTTGGTCAGAAGACAACTTGTGGCGATTTAGCACAGGCTGAATCTCATCATAGAGTGCAGGGGCTGTACCTAATATTACTATTTGAGCACTTAAATTGCTGGCAAAACACCACAACAAAGTCCAAAGCCCCATTTCCTACAATAATTTAGGTCCAGACTATCTGCTAGCCAAGGGAGTAGGGGTATGTGGAAGATTTAATTTAACTATCTCCTGTCTGGATAAAAAGGTAAGGTGGAAAGGGAGATGAAAAAGATTATCAAAAAGATGAAAGAAATGTACCATGTCCCAGTTCAGACCTGAAACAGATGGAACCCTGACAGACTACATTTGGAGATGGATTTTCTTAGATCAGAAGCTTTAAGACCCTCATTGGGGTAATCATGGTTATCTGTTTAGGATATCTAAACATCCCTTGCTTACTGTCCTGCTTGGTAAAATCCATAGCAGAATTCATAAATCTAGTCATAGAATAAAAGACTACAACCCACCTTCTCCAAAACTAACAACAGCTTAGCATGGAAGACACATGGGAGGATGATGCCCTCTAGACAAGAGGGCATCAAAGAGGGTGAATGAGAGAAGAAAACCAGAGCTGATTGAGGAAAAACTACAAGAACATTGCCTTGAAAACAATGGCCAAGGTTTCAGCCTTATCATTTCTGCCTACATAAATATCCTGCTAGAGACTCCAGCACATAGCCTCCAGTCATGTAGTTTGTCCCCACCATGGCCTTCAGTTACATAAGCTAAAAATTTTAACCCACCAATGACAGATGAAGTCTGAAACAGTACTGTATAGTCTATGAATGTTCAAGGAAACTATGGATGATTCACACTTTTTACTTCCCTAAGTCCATGTCCTCCTGCCTTTAGTATTTGTCTCTGGCATGCTGAATTCCCATAGTATAATGGTGGTTTTACTGAGTCATCCTTTTTGAATGGTTCTCAGTACCAGTGATGAAAGAATTATAAAACAGATTCATAAGGAAGCTTGAGTCACATTTTATTAGAGTTTGAGAAAAAACACAATAAGGCAGGCAAGCTATAAATCCCAGCAGCAGTGCAGAAGAGGAAGAGGGAGAAAAGAAAGGAAAACTGTGATGTTTTACTTGGGGTGCAAGAAAACAAGGAGGCTCAGCAGTGGAATTTTGCAAGCATATGTATGGGGTGGGGCAATCTTCAAAGAATGAGACTGACCAGGAGTGTCAGAAAGCATGCTTAGGATTTTGACCAGTATCCAAAGAAGAGACAGAAAGAGGGAAAAGAAAAAATTATACATTAAAAAAAAAAACCAACCATTTTCTTTACTATTTTTTGTTTTCTATGTATGAATATATTGCCACCATGGACGTAAGTGCACCAGTGTTGTGCAGTGTATACGGAGGTCAAAAGAAGGCATTGAATCCCCTGGAACTGGAGTTATGAATGGTTGTTAGCTGGCATGTGGGTGCTGGGAATTGAACCCAGGTCCTCTGCAAAAGCAGAGCTTTTAATCAGAGAGCCATTTTTTAGCCACAAAGGTTATGTATTTAAGAAGAGAACTCAGGGATTATGCGGGTTTTGCAGTGAAGATCTATAAACACACTGCATCTAGGGTAGAGCATGTGAGCTGTGTAAGTGAATTATCTCATTAGGGGATAGTTGTTCCTCCAATCTCTTTCAGGTGTATCAACTTTCCAAAAGAGTAATTTCCTGATAAGGTGATTGACAGGCCCAACTGGAGTCTCTTGAAGGAGAGAACAATCGTATCTGTTTTGGGCCATTTAGAATGATTTGTTTCTACTCTGGGTCACAGGTACAACTTAGATTATATTCTTTTGTTAGGGAGGAAGCAGTTTTCTGTTAATGGGCTTCAACAAAGCCTTAATAGTTCTATCACACTCTTTTCATATGCTGTTTTAAATTTTTTAAAAAAGATTTCATTTATTATTTTTATTTTATGTGTACGTATGTATGTATGTATGTATGTATGTATGTATATTAGCACATCTGTGTCACACAATGTCCACAAAGGTCAGAAGAAGGTGTAGGATCTCCTAGAACTAAAGGTACTGATAGCTGCCATGTGGGGACTGGGAACAGAATCCGGGATCTCTGTATGAGTAGCCAGTGCTCTTAACTGCTGAGCCATTTCTCCAGTCCAGGATTTTAAATCTTAAAGAGAGGAAATTATGAACCTTCCTTTTCTTAAAGTTGATATTTTACTAAGGAAATATAGTCCAAAGTTGAATTGCCTCTCCCTGTACTTCAGAGTGTGGACCACTGCTTCCTTAGGCAAAACAAGACCATTGGAATCTGAGAATTTAATGTTCTCAGCCTCACCAGAATCCTTCCACACTTCTCCATTCCAAGTTACAGAGCCCCACTCCTTTTCAATCAGTGCTCTCATTTTAACTGCAGACACATCTCAAGGCTGGGATTTAAGCTTATGTTGTGAATCAGCCAATCACGTGATGAGGGCTTGTGCTTGGTTTCAGCAACCTCATTCTTATAGCTACAGGACAAAATATTCTCCCTTGGGGCATTCTTAGAAGCTTTTGGACTATTTACACATCTGGAGCTAAAAGATTTCATTTCTGAGTTTTCCTTTATTACTTTACCTAGAGATGTTAGAAGTAACCAGCCAACATCATTTTATTCCTTAGTTCTCAAAAGCATTAGATGTAAAGCAACTAATTTTTTTTCCTCTCACAAGTGGAGAATTATGAGTACCCAATGCATTTATCTTTCATAGTTCTTTAAGCAGTTTATGTCATGGATTATTAGTGTTTTCTGTAGTACCAGGAGAGTTCTCCACAATTGTTGCTTTAGTAGAGTTGTAGATCCAGCTCCAGATATCATCAAGCCCAGTAGAGAAATTCATTCCTTGATCAAGTCTTCATTTGTCTTGAAATTTTAGCATCACTTTGGCATGAAAATCTACACTAGGTATGGCTCTCTAGCGGGAGAGAACCACGTGAATGAGTACATATTTTAAGAGGACCTTTATTGTATTTGTGTTCTTGATAGGAGATGAATGATTAAATATGGGCATCTGCTTCCTAGAAGCTGCTCAACTCACAAAGCTACTCAGTTCCAACGTGGTGCTGGAAGCCTGGAAGCTCCCTGAGGAGATGCTGGGTTTTAGTTAACAAAGAAGCTACAGGTTCACGGCAGCAGAGGATGGCCACAGCAATGACAGGCATGCATGCGAAAGAAGTGAAGGACAGGGGCTGGAGAGAGGGCTCAGTGCTTAAAAGCACTGGCTGCTTTTGCAGAAGACCCAGGTTTGATTGCCAGCACTCACATGGCAGCTAGCAACCATCCATAACTCCACTGCCACAGGATTCAATGCCCTTACACACATGCAGGCAATGCACTGATACACATAAAATAAAAATAATAAATGTTTTAAAAGAGAGGTAAAGGACAGTGCTTTTTCCTAAGACTTCTTTCTATCTTGGCATTTTGTTGAAAGGTGCCATCTACTTTTAGAGTATGTCTTTCTCTTTCACATAGTCTTCTCCAGAAATACCCTCCAGATACATTCAGGGTTGTGTTTACTAGGTGATACCAAATCTCATCAAGCTGACAAAAAAAGCTAACTCCTTCCCTTTCTCTACTGTGTCTTTTCTTTTTCTTTTTTATATTTTTTTGAGATGAGGACACACTCTGTAGTACAGGCTAGACTTGCAGTATTTTTTGTGGTGGTGGTTGTTTTTGAGACAAGTTCTTTTTGTAGCAACAGGTGACCTGGAACTTGCTATGTAAAACAGGATGGCTTCAAACTCACAGAGATCTTCCTGCTTCTGGGATTATGCTTCTGGGATTAAAGTCATGTATCACCACATCCGAGTTTTTGGCTGAATGTAATTTTTTACTATGGGCAAAATATGGATCCTTATATTTACAGACAAATATTTCTGTTACCACCCATCAAAGAAGCTTCTTTTTCAACAGATGGGGATTATTACAGAGTTCCATAACTGTCAAACACAGAGATTGTCTTTGAATTACCTAAGCCTAAGTGGTACATCTATGATGCAACCTCTACACCTAAGGCTCATGGGACATAGAACAAGGGCTAAAGAGAACATTAATGCATTTCTCACTTCTCATCCATGAAGCTCCCTCATGCAGCAGAGGGCCAGGAATACAAAAGGTTACAAATAGCCAAAGCATAGATAATAAGAATCTGCAGAGTATGGGTCCTTGGATAGGAAAGGCTCCTATATTAAAAGTCACCCACTCATAGTTCAGAGACTATTGTGGAAGAGGGGGCCAAAAGACTGTAAGAGCCAAGGGAGGCGGTGCATGACCACATAAAAATAGAGTCCTATAGGACTCTTATGATTCTACAGCAATGGTGTCAGCATGCACAAAACCCATGCAAACTTAAGCAGACAGAAACCCAGCAAAAAACTTTACAATGGACAGCAGGCCCCAATCTTAGTGGAAGAATTATTGGCAGCTGATTACTGGTGGATGAGGAAGGGCTGATCCTCTTAAAGAGAGGGATTCTAGATAGGCTGACTAGTCCTGAGCAGATGAACTTGTACTGAGGGATGTCTGGAGACACTAATTTGACATGATAGGCCTTAACACAAATGACGGAATGTATGAATTCCTGGGGCCAGGGGCACTATGGGAGAGTGCCAATAGGGAAGGGAATATAAAGTTGATTAAAATATTCTGTATGAAATACACAAAAATTCAATAAAATGTTTTAAAAATATATTTTGTCTGTGTATGGTATATGTAAACATGTCTACAGCAGTGTATGCACACAGACACCTTAGGAGGATATTTGTCAGGTGTCCTGATACATCACTTCTGCCTTATTCCCTTGAAACAGGGTCTCTGACTAACTTAGAGTGAGCCTGGCCGCCCGCTGGCACCTGCACCCCTACGGTCTCCATCTTTCTCTAGAACACCGGGTCAGGAAGGTGTGCATGTCACCATGTCTGGCTTGCTTTTACATGAGTTCTGGGAATTTGAAATCAGTTCTTCGTGGTTGTACAGCAGGCACTTTTACCCACCATACCCATGAACTTGAACTCTTTATATTTTTTGTCCCAGCTTCCCAAGAACTGGGATTACAAGTATGTGCTGCCACCATGCCTGACTTAACAAGGTCTCTTTTCCCTTATTGTAAGAGTTCTTGAAACAGCTGATTTTGTTACTCTGTCCAGCTCTAGCTGTCTCTAACAGAAATTGCTATTAACAACCAAAAAAGCCCATTTGTGAAACAATTCCACAAGATTCTGTATAAGCGCTGTGGAGTCTTTGATTAAAAGCTTAAAAACAAAGGCAAGTAATAAACATATATTTGAACACAATTCAGGTAATAAAACTCCTTCTTCTTGGGTTTCATATTCAACGGAAGTGGGTATTTGGTTTTCATTGATTAATTTTTATTTTATGTATATGAGTGTTTTGCTTGCATGTGTGTCAGTACTTCACATGCATGCAATGTCCTCAGAGGCCAGAAGAGGGCACCAGATCCTCTAAAACTGGAGTCACAGTTGGTGATTAGCCACTTTGTGGGAGTTGGGAACTGAGTTTGAGGCCTCTGCAAGAGCAGCCAGTGCTCTTCACCACAAGCTATCTCTCCAGTTACCAAGAAAAGTGTTTTAAGTAATTAAAAATAATCAATTAAAAATCTTCATTCTGCTAATTTGATAATGTAATGAAAAAGTTAGCCTGTCTTATGTGACTTTAAATATTGGCTCTAAACTGTAGTACATAGCTACTTTCTGGGCCATTTATTCTGTGATTGATGATGTTTATTATTTAAAGACCACATAGTTCCAACTGTTAAAAATCTAATGCTGTAGATCACATCTGGTTAACAATGGATCCATCTTCAAACTAATGGTAATGCTGAGTGTGTGAAAACAGACAGATGTGAAAGATAACCTAATTGCAAAGATTTTATACTTCTTCCATGATGAAGCACGGACCTATATATACACACACATATGAAGATTTCAGATTTCCTCTTTTTAAAAAAGATTTATTTTATTATTATTTATGTATATGTGTATGTATGCCACATGCATGGGGTGCCTGTAGAGGCCAGAACAGGGCACTGAATACCCTGGATCTGGAGTTACAAGCAGTTATGAGCCACTCAGTAAAGGTGCTGGAAAGTGAACTCAGGTCCTCTGCAAGAGCAGTATGTGCTCTTAATCATTGGGTCATCTAGCTCCTAGATTTCCTTTGTAAACTAATGGTGGTAGAGCAGGATGTGACCTCCCAGAGCCAGCGTGCACTGTATCACCCAGACCCATTCTTTGCTGTTTATTAAGGGGGCCCTGGCTGAGCTGTTCTTTACTGGAACTCAGATCATCAAGACTTCATTTGTTACACTCTTTGTTTCTCTTAGCTTTGAGCTACCAACATAATGGGAAATGGTGTCTTTTCCTTCAAGAAAAATCAACATCCAAACAACCAATGGACAAATGCTTTGTGTTTCCCAACTGTCACCCTGGGAGAGACTCCAAGCTGTTCTCAGAAAGGTAGGTTCTGGTGTATCTGTTGACATTTGGAGGCTTTGAATGGGGCAAGAGTGAAAGGAAGGCGGAGAAGAGATAAGCAAAGGGATCTTGGGTCACTGTTTCAGATGACCCAGCTCCCAGCCAGACAGTCCCCACAATGTCCCTGAACAACATGAAAAGAAAAAAAAACCTCTTAACTCTTGTAAAAATAGATCCTTTGATTTCTCCCAGCCTTGGACCCTGTTTCGTCAGGGGCAAGGACCAGGAATGAATCATCTCCACCGAGTGGGGAAGAGACCACCCATGGTTTCCCAGCTGCATTGCCTGTAGAGGAAAAAGTTCAGAAGCAAAGACTTAAAACCTATACTAATGAAATAAAAATGAAAGAAAGAAGACCTCTTTGAAAATTCTCTCTCATTTTTTTTTTTACTATCTCCAGTAGCAACTGCCCTTTGGTTAGTGTAAAAAAATCCAACAATGTGACTATCAAGGGTTTTCTTTTTGTTTGTTCCTTTTCTTCCCTTACTTTGATATCTGCCAAGTCCTTAAGGCTAAACGTAGGGTAAGCCACCTATCAAAGTCAGTTAAAATACAGTTGCGATTAGGAATCACCACCTCATAATTGATCTATAATACAATTTCAAGTTATTCTCTGAAAACTAAGATAAAAATCATCAGAGCATTTTATTATTTAGGGTATCATTGTTTCCTGGCCATAGAAATCCAAATTACATGTATTTTCAAATAAAGGATGAATATATTGGGAGCATATTGGGATATTAGGATATGTTGATATATGTATATATCTCATTGAAAGTTAATCTATCAGAGAGACGGATAGCCAGAAATTTATCTATTTAAGTATATGCCACACCATTGAATGACCCCAAGCATCACTAATCAGACATTTAATAATAAAGTAAAACCAGAACCAGGGTCTCAAAGTACCAGCATATTGTCTTCACTCTGTATCTCATTTCTTCTGGTTGCCCAAGTCATCATTATATATCATGGTGAATCTTGATCTTCACATATTATAGACTAAAGCACAAAAGGACTAGTTTTATTATTTTTTCTTTTTAAAATATTTTATTAGTTTAAATTATGTGTATGTCTGTGTGTAAGTATGTACATATTAATATAGGTGTCCTTAGAGGCCAGAAGAGAGCATCAGGTCCTCTGGAGCTGTACTTACAGATGCCTGATGTGGGTGCAAGAAGAGCATGGCCTCTTGACTACTGAATCATCTTTCCAGGCTTAATTTCTTAATTTTAGATAGTAAAGTCTTGAGAAAGGCTACAGTGATAGGATGGGTTAGCACAAGCAAGTGGAAGCCCTCTTCCTTTGTGGTGGTTGTTGTACTTGTTTTGAGACAGGACCTCATGTAGCCCTGGAGTGAAACCAACCCAGGGAGAGATATATGTAGCAGGCAACAAAGCTGGAGGGTTTGAGCCACCTAAGTCCTTGGAAATGAAGCTGCTGATGCCAGACATGAATGCAGGAGCTTGTAGGAGGTCAGCAATTTGACTTCTGTATGAAGGCTTATCTGTAAGAAATTACTAAAGAACAACATAAGAGAACACATACATAACATACATTTAAAACACAGAAGCTGTAAGTAGAATATAGACTCTTTTTATTCACTTGATAAAGAAGATAACAAAAAGAGGTACAGGAAACGATGCTGTGAGCTTTCAAGTGGTGTCTCAAAAAAAAAAAAGAAAATTAAACTCTTTCTCTCTCTCTCTCTCTCTCACACGCACCAAAAAAGATATTCAAAGAGGTAATATTTCTAGACCAATCCAGTAAATGTATTTTTGAGGTTAATTTGCATTGTTAAGTTACTTTTTAAAAATATGCCATTAAAACAACATATTTTGAAAGGATTTAACTAATTTTTAGTGGAATTTTAACAGATATTACATTTTCATTTTTGTGATGACACAAACAACCAAAACCAACTCTGGTTCCTTCTTACTCAACTCTAGAGGGACCTCAGGGAGGACCAAGGGAACAGAAACAGTTAGGATAAATGGGCCCTATCATCTTCTGATTTCCGTTTCTGCTTCAATTCTGCAGCATCTGCCATAAGGCTTTGCCAGTCTTGGGAGATACAGACAGGGGTTGGAGCCAAGAGTACCGAAATGGACTATAAATAACAATTATGACAACATGCTGGAAATGTTTGTTTTATTTCTTTCCATGTTTCTCAGGCATTTTGCAGTGAATTTTTCTATTTTATTTCTATTTGACATCCAGACCTCATGTAAAGGTATGGACCTGGGCATTTAATATTCTGCCCATGGCTACTGATACATACTGTAAAGAAATTCATGGGCACCATCTAGCATTTTGTGTGTGGGTTTGTTTAACTGGTGGAAAAAAGCATGAAAACTTGGTACAAATATAAATCTTCTTTTACAACCCAGGAACTCATTGCTAAGTATGAGTTTTGATGTCTGTAAGAAGGAAAAAAAAAAGCTCAAATTGATGATATTGAGAGAAAGGATGGCCTAAGAATGAAGCATGACCTTGGCATCTGACCACAGAGCCCAGGCCATGCTGAGTCCCAAGAATGAATGTGTGTGCTAGGCCATGTGAATACTGCCCTGATCATAGAGGCTTTTACCATTGACCTCAAAATTCTGAACTCAGGACTTGGAGAGTAAGAAGGAAAATACTAGCCAACCTGGCAGCACGGCTGGAACAATGCCAGCGACAGCAACTTCCAACACAAGGGCTGAAACACAACTCCAGGTCTCTCTATTTTATTAAGAATCCTGATGCTTCTATATTGATCTCAAAATTCAGAACTCAGGACTTGTTAGGTAAGAGGGAAAATAACTGGAGAATCAAGATGGCAGAGCCACACTAGCCTGGTTATCCACACACACCAGCGGGGTAGAGCTGGGCTGGCCTGCCTGCACACCCGCCCTGGTGGCAGTCATGGTCAGCAGACCATCATCATGACCCAGTGGCTGTCAAGACCTAGCTGCAGTCCTCAACTACATTAGGAGTCCATGATGCCTACAGATTTCCCAAAATAAAGTAAAGGACATTAGTGTAAAGCTGTTGTGTGAAGCTGTAGAACTTTCTAAATGTCAGTGAGAGAATCTTGGAATGGAGGCCTGTGAACTAATTACTGCCTGCTGTGAGGACCTAACTTCTTCTTTTACCCACAGTAAAACTCTGTGGGGAATCAATCTGCTAGAGAATGCCTTGGCCCACAGTGGGACCACTGTGCTGAGTGAAGCCAGAAAACACCAAAGTGTAACCTGCAAGGGCTGTGAACAACTGTCTTTGATGAGGAACAAATGTTTCCAACCATTGAGAAGAAGAGACATCTTTACTTGATATTCTTAAACAGTGTGTAAGAGAAACAGAAATTAAAATTTCCTTCCAAGAAACCTAGGCATATTCTGATCAAAAACCCAAACCATTTACAAATGAAAGGGAGAGGGTCCTTATTTAGGGACACCTCTGTATAAGAATTATACGTTACTGACACTCTAATGAGATATGATTTCTGCAACACCTAGCTCAGAGTGTTAATGTAAGATGGATGGGAATTTTCATTTGCTAATAGAAAACATGAAATAAGAGGTGGAGTGGAGGGTGAGTGTAGAGATGTGAGAGAAAGTCTGAATACAGTCAAAATTCATTGTAAAATTCTTGAATCAATAAGATTTATCTTAAATTTTAAAAGACTGAAAGGGAGTGGGAGGAGAGGAGAGAACTGGGGAGAGGGAACTGGGAAGGGCAAAATGATGCAAATATAATACTCATGTATGAAATTCTCAAAAAATATATATAAAGGAAAAAAGAACTTATTACTACAAAACTCCAGATAAGTATAATTATTTAGATACCTGAAGAGGGTATAGATCGTAGAGAAATCCCCAAGACCATCACAACCCTAGGCTAATGTAACTTCTTATTAAATGCAAAATATGCTTCCTTATTTTTACACTCAGATATCCTAGTCACCACTTATCAAAGAAGCTTCTTTTGCACTAGATGGAGACTAATAGAGAGTACCACAGCTGTCACACACAGACATTGTCTGTGAATTGCCCAGGCCTAAATGGCATATCTACAATGCAGCCTCTGCACCTAAGACTCACAAAACATACAACAAGGGGTAAAGAAGCCATGAATGAAACTCTGCCATGCAACAAAGGGCCAGGAACACAAAAGGACACAAATGGCTAGACCATGGAGATTAGGAATCTGCAGAGTGTGGATTTCTAGTCAGGACTCCTATATCAAGTTTCACTCACCCAGGGCTCAGGTACCATTGCTGAAGAGGGAGCAGAAAGATTGCAAGAGCCAATGAGGAGGTGCGTGAACATATGGAAATAGAATCTTAAAAGCTCCTGGGGCCCTGCTCATACGAGCCTACACCAATGCTGTCAGGACGCTCAAGACCCATGCAAACTCAAGCCAACAAAAACCCAGCATGTAACTGGGGAAATGGGTAGCAGACTCCAACCTTTGTTTAAGACATATTGGCAACTGATTACTATTTGTAGGGTGAGTAGTGTTTCTAAACTGAGGGACTCCAGATAGGCTGACTAGAACTCAGTGAATGAACCTGCACTGAGGTCATTTGGGGACACTAACTTGACACAATAGACATTAACACAGATGAAAGACTATAGATTCCAACTGGGGTACTATGGGGGCTGCTGGTGGGAAAGTGAATGTAAAGATGTTTAAGATCGATTGAGATGTTTATACGAAATACACAATGATTCAATAAAAAAATTTAATACCCCAATTCTAAATTCCTCTGAACCTTCTTCATTTTACCTAAAGTACAGAAATAGATTACTTTTCTATACACGGCCAAGCAAAAGTCCAGAAGATGTCTTCTGGGGAAGGGTTACTGGATTCCATTTTTCAGTAGTTGAGAAAACTGGGAAATGTGAAATAAAATTTTATTAATGAAAAGAAGGCATGAGAGAGAAATAGAAAAAAGTCTATCAGTTGTCTTCAGGGAGGAGATGACTTAAAAGAGAGATGAAGAAAATTTACCATCAGCCTTGTGCCTCTTTAGTTTTGTTACCGATAAATATATTACTGATACAACAATATATTAGTAACAACAACAGGTGTGCTCTATGTCTTCTACAGCAGCTACATCATCCTGTCTCTACAGTCTTTTATGTGCGACCAGATGAGCCTTCCCACTGAGCACTAGAGTGAAATCCATTAACTAGGCTACAACTGTTTATCAAATTTTAGGGTAGAAATAGTACAAAGAACTGTTTTCAGGCCAGGTGTGGTAGTGCACAACTTTAATCCCAGTACTAGGGAGGCTGAGGCAGGTGGATGTCTGTGAGTTCAAGACCAGCCTGGTCTACATAGCGAGTTCCAGTTCAGCTGGTGCTACAGGGAGACCCTGTCTTAAAAAGACAAAAAATGTTGTTTTCAGGGGCTGGAGAGATGGCTTAGCAGTTAAGAACACTGGTTGCTCATGCAGAGGAACTGGATTTGGTTCCCTGCACTCACACAGCAGCTAACAATCATCCATGACTCCAGTTCCAGCAGATCTGACACCCTCATCTAACCTCTGCGGACATGACACCAGCACACTTACATACATATAGGGAATACACTCATGCACATAAAATAAAAATAATAAATAAACTATTTAAAAATAAAAAGAAAAGTTTTCAATTACTTTGCAAGTTGCTTTCAATTTATTTCATTAAACACATCTTGAATGATTTTCATGTGCCAGGTGCTGTGTGAGATGTTGCTCTAGACAAGACAGACATACTCTGTAGGGAGCCTCTAGCAGATGAAGACTTCTGCAGGTGCCAGTTAGGAGACAGAAGTGCAGAATGGCTTGGGGGGCACAGAGACAGGGGTTTCCCTTAGTTTAGGAGATCAAGAATTTATGGAAGACTAATAGATGCTGTGCTGTGTTGTGTTGTCAGGAGCCTAGAGGGTGGGGTTGGCAGGAGAGAGGGCAAAGTGAGAAAACATTGTGTACTCAGATACAGTTCTGGTCTATCTTACTTGGTATTCACCAGACACAAACAGACATTGAGCTACAGAGGTGAGCTAGTCTGGATTCAGGTGTTCTTTAATGTGAAATATGCAGGACTTCAAAGACTCAGAAGCATTCTACACCAACTACATATTAAAATGAAGCTGTATATTAAAATTAAACTGTAGCTCAGGTTTGAATTCTCATCTAAAAGACCATGTGGGCTTGATCACTGGCCTATGGTGATATTGGGAGGTAGGGAACCTTTTGGCAGAGTGACGTAGTAGAGGAGGTTAAATAAAGGGAAATGTTCTTGAAGAGGATTTTGGGACCCCTGGTCTTTTTTCTGAACCCCAAACCTTGTACTATCAGTCAGGCACACTACTACTGAGATACATGTCTGGCTTCTATTTTCTTTCCAGTTCACCTTAGGGTGAATTGTCCTCTTCTCACTCACTCCTTGTTGATGTGCCATGCCTCCACTGATCCAAAGTAGGAACAGCAAGAGATCAGGGACTGAAATATCTGAACTCAAAATATAAGCATTTCTCTTACTAAGTTGATTAATATTCCCATAGTAATAGAAAGCTAATACAATTATAATATTTGTATGATGTAATGAAATGTATTATCATTAGCTTCAATTTTTTGTGGGGGGTAGTTGCTTTTGTTTTTAAAGTAATTTATTCCCCTGCCCCACACCTAATTTAATATACTCTCATATCTATCTATCTATCTATCCATCTATCTATCTACCTATATCAGCCTATAGAGTTTGATTTGTGTCTCCAAATGTCTTCGGTGTGGGTCCATCCACTAGTCCCACAAAGAATACCATCCTTGTAAGATACTGCATCTTCCTATCCCAGCAGCCATCAATTGCCCAAAGTCCCTTAGCTTGGGTTGGGATTTCTTCACCACGTCTCAATAACTATGCTGGGATTTTACCTGGGTTTGAGTTTGTATAGGACTTACGCATGGTGTCGCCACTGCTGTCAGTTCATAAGACTATCTGACCAGGTGTCTGGAAGACTCTGTTTCTTTTTGGTCATCCAAGCCCTCTGGCTCTTATAATCTTACTGCTTCCTCTTTTGCAATGAACCCTGAACCTTGGGAGGTAGAGATTTGAAATAGGTGTCCTATTCATGGTTAAGCATTTTGTGGACTCTTGTTATCTGCACTTTGGGTGAGCTTCTGCATCAATCACCATCTACTACATAAGGAAACTTCGGTGGTGAGAGGTAAGAGATGAATTCTGGATTACTTTCTTAACTCTTCAAGACTGAAATGAAGAAGGAAGTGAAACACACAATATGCTAATTTGAAGTGACAGAAGAAAACATCATCAATAGAATGAATGAAATGGAAAACAGCATATCAAGACTGGGTGATAAAATTGAAGAATTATAGGACTCAAGCAAAGATTATGAAAAACTTAAAAAAATAAAAGGCATGAAATGTGAGACACTGTGAAAAGACCAAATTTATGCATTATAGGAATAAAGGAAGGAGAAGAAATTCAGGATGATATTAACTAGATCTTCAACAGAACTGTGGAAGAAAATTTCCCATAATTAAGAACAGACATGCCCTTAAAAATACAACAAGCACATAAAACACCAAATAGAAAGGACCAGAAAAAGCTCCACATGGCATATGATAGTAAAAACACTGAGCATACAGAACAAAGAGAGAATACTTAAAGCAGTAAAAGAAAAGAAGTCATACATAAAGGAAAACCCATCCAAATTATAGGTCACTTTTCAGTGCAAACTATGAAAGCCAGAAGAGTCTGGACCAAAGTATTCCCAGATCTAAATGAGCTGTCAATGCCAAACTAGACATATTTTACCCACAAAAATATCTATTATAGTTGAAGGGTAAAGAAAAATCTTCAATGACATGAATAGGCTGAAAGGATTGATTTCTAGAAAATGAATCTTTCAGAGACTACTTGAAGGAAAACCAAGAGCTGAAGAAAAAAACAACTATACCCAAAGGGCAACAGAAAGAAACTAAAGGAAGGAAAGCATTAGAACCACAAAGTTAGACCAAGAATATAAAGAGAAATTAAAACAACAGGAACAAATACAAATCTTTCAATGATAACTTGAAATATCCATGAACTGAAATCCCCCAGTCAAAAGACACAGGTTAGGTGAATGGATCAAGAAAAAAATATCCATCCTTTTGTTGTCTGCAGGAAATCCCTCTCGCCTTCAAGGACAGGCACTACCTTAAGGTGAAAGGGGGGAAAATATTTTAGGCAAATGACACTAAGAAACAAGAAGGATTTGCCATTCTAATATCTGACAAAATAAACTTCAAACTAAAACTAATCAGAAGAGATGAAAAGGGTCACTTCAACTGATCAAAGCCAAAACTAAGAAGATAACAATCATGAACATATAGGCATCCAGTTACAAAAAATCCACAAAACTACAGGATTTTAAGACACAGATTAATCCCAACTCCCTAATAGTAAGGGAATTCAGCACTCCACTGTCTTCATTAGACAGGTCAGTCAGACAGAAAATAAACAGAGAGACATCTGAATTAAACAGTACCATACATCAAATGGCCCTTACAGACATCTCCAGAATATTCCAATCAAACACCAGAGAATATACATTCTATTCAGCGCCCCATGGAGCTTTCTCCAAAATTGGCCACATACTGGGTCATAAAAACAAACTTTAACAAACACAGAAAGTTAAAATATTTCCATGTATTCTGTCAGACCACACTGCAACAAAGCTTAAAATCAATACCAGAAGAAGCACTAGTAAAGTTACGAACTCATTCAGATTAAACAACACTCTCCAGAATGATGACTGGGTCAATGAAGAGATTAAGAAAGAAATAAAAGTATTCCTAGAATTAAATGAAAAGGACAATACAATACAACAAAACCTCTGGAATACTTTTAAAACTGTCCTAACAGGGAAGTTAGGCTCTAAGTGCCTACAGTAAAAATTAAAAAAGAGCACAATAAATGATTTAGCATTACAACTAATGAATCTTGAAAGACAACACCAAATGAAATCCAAACCTAGCAGACAAGAGAAATAACAAAAGCAGAGAAGAAATTAATGAAATAGATACAAAGAAAACAATACAAAAGAAGCAATGAATCCAAGAGCTAAAAAGTGGAAGCATTCTTGTTAAAATCAGAAACTAATCAAGGCTGTCCATTATCTCCACTCCTTTTTAATTTAGTGCTTGAAACTTGCTAGAGCAATAAAACAAGAGAAGAATGTTAAAGGAGTACACTTTGGAAAAGAAGATGTCAAATCCATTTTTGCAGATGATATGATATTATACCAAAGAGATGCCAGAAAACTCCTAGGAATGGTTAACAATTGCAGTAAAGTGGCAGGTTACAAAATTAATCTGCAAAAACTAGTACTCTTTTATATACCAAGAACAAGCAATTGGAGAAACAGTACAAAGAAACCCTCCCATTCACAATACCCTCAAAATAAATCTCAGAATAAACCTGACCAAAGACATTAAAGATCTCCACAAAGAGAATTTTAGATCTTTAAAGAAAGAGACAGAGGACACCAAAAGATGGAAAGACCTACTGTGCTCTTGGATTGTAAGAATATTGTGTAAATGCAATACAAAAAGCAATACATAGACTCAATGTAATCCCAACCAAAATCCTCATGACATTCTTCACAGAATTTGAAAAAGTCATTCTAAAATTCATACAGAGCTACAAAAGTTCCTGGATAGAGAAGGCAACCCTGAGCACAAAGACAAATGCAGAGGAGATTGCTATACCAGATTTCAAACTATATTACAGAGCTATAGTCATAAAAACAGCATGGTACTGGCACAAAATATGCCTGTAGACCAATGGAATATAACTGAAGACTCATACATGAGTACATGCAATTTCAGCCACCTGATATTTGACAACGGGTCCAAAAATACTCATTGGAGGAAAGATAGCATCTTCAGAAAATGGTGTTGGCAAAATTGTATATTTCTCTTGTTGTTTGTGAATCTGCTGTGAGACTCAAACCTTCCTTTGGTGAGCTGAAGTTTGATTCTGTTTGTACACTTGATGTGAGTTGGTTTATTTCTTATTGGGTATGAAAAGCTGGTTAGTCAAGGCTTTAATTTATTTCTTTTGATTTCATATTCAAGGAACCTGATGTTCTAGTATAGCTGCTCAGGAGTTCCCTCAGAGGCACAAATTAGATGAGATCAAATGCTCTGAGGTTCTCTGTTAAGGTCTTGGCCCCCCTATTCAGCAGGCACAATGCAATTTGTGAAGATTAATAGGCAGTTGCTGAATTCAAGTTTTCTCCTCAATCTGAAAATGTTTGGGCCCCTAGTAAAGGGCACAGAAGCTAAGCCTTGCAACAGCGGGAGCGGCTTCAGAGATTACAAATGTAGGGGTTAGATCACTGTGCAATTTGGAGAGCTCACAACCAGGCAGAGTTAACATGACAGTCCAGAGATCTGGGGTGCCAAGAGTAAAAGTGTACTTGTGTCCACGGCTATAAGGAAAATGTGGTTTGGGGTGAGAGAGTTTGGCCATTGCTTCGTCTGTAGGAATGGAATACAGTAGGCAGGGGCAGTACTATCAGGAAAGAATGCTGGTCTCCGTGATCCAAAGCAATTTGAGAATGGGGACTGCCAGGGTTGAAGGCTGGTCTCAGAAATGCAAAGGCAAGTTAAGGCTGGGGACCATCTGTGAAGGTTCTTAACAAACTAGACTGGAAATTTGAGCTGATCTGTGTATAGAGGATCAGAACACAGTGGGCAGATCTGATCTGAGAATGTAGTCCAGACATCTGGGGTGTTAAGAGCAAAAGCAGCCCTGTGCCCAACTCTAGAAGGAGAACAGGATGTTGAGCAGGGTGGTTGGAGTTTCTCCGGTAGAAGGGGAATGAAGTTGTGGGCAGGATCAGACTTACCAGAGAAGAAAACTGGTCAGAGGAATCCAAGGCAGGTTCGGGTAGGGGATGACAGGGTAGATGGCTGGTCTAGGGTACAGAATCAAGTTAAGGGTGGGAACAGCCTGTGAAGGCTCTGATAAACTGGAGTGAAATATTAAGCTGGCCTGAGTACAGGGGATGGGAACTCAGTGGGCCTGTCTGGAATAAAAGGGTTGTCCAGAGATCTGGGGTGCTAAGAGCAAAAGCGGACTTGTGTCCAAGGCTAGAAGGAGAACAGAATGTAGGGCAAGGGAGAATGGTGTTGGTCAGTCTTCAAGGAGAAGGGTTTTAGGTTGGCTCCAACTAGATTGCTTCAAGTCTTATCTCCAAAGCCATAGGGTCTTACCTTCAAGTTCTGGAAGGCAATCAAGGGCTAAACAATACTGAGATGATATGAAAGACCAGAGGGAAATGTCCTACTGAAAAATACACATGTAAATATATGAGCGCATGTAGCTGAAGGCTATATAACAAAAAATACAATACCAGGCAAGAGAAACCTCCCTTCCAATTATTTGTCAGAGTAGTCCAAGAGCTTCAGTTTGTTTTATTTTATTTGGTGTGTGTGTGTGTGTGTGTGTGTGTGTGTGTGTGTGTGCATGTTTGTTAGTACCAGTGTATCTGTACCATAGTACATGTGTAGAGGTCATAGAAAAACTTTCAGAAGTTGATTCTCTCCTTGACTCATGTGTTCTAGGGATCAAACTGAGATCATCATGCTAATGTGGCAAATGCTTCTACCTGCTGAGTCATCTCACTGGTCCAAGTTCAGCTTTTAATGTGTACACTAGAACGTTTAAATGACATAAGTGGTCACAAGTATCTTTGTTAGCAGCACTGGCGTGTAGTTTACTGTCAAAACCTTCTAGAGGCTTGAGAGGCCACTAAACAGGGAAGTGACCAGAATATGAATAAAAATGCCTTGGCTCTAAAGCTGGGCATGATGGCGCACACCTTTAGTCCCAGCACTCGGGAGGCAGAGGCAGGCGGATCTCTGTGAGTTCAAGACCAGCCTGGTCTACACAGGGAATTCAAAGCCAGCTGGGGCTATAGGGAGACCCTGCCTGAAAAAAAGGAGATCAAATAAATAAGTAAATAAATAGATGATAGATAGGTCGATAGATAGATAGATAAATAGATAGATAGATAAAAGGCTTGGTTCTGTAGGAGATACCAGGGGATCACAGCTGTTCTTCATACTTTGACTAATATCAAGATTGCACTGTCTGCCAGTCCCTCACATCTCCCCTGCCTTCTGCTCCCAGGAAGCATGCCATCCCTCTCTCCTGCTTCCCACCTTGAACAGAACAGCTTTTTTTTTATTACAAGATTTCTTCCTCCCCGAAAGAGCTCTTTCTGTTTGGAGTGCTTTTCCTCAACTCTTCTCAAATTGATTCATTGTTCTCAAAGCTTTTTTCCTTTTTTAAAAAGGGTGTATGTGGTAACTGACCAATGTGAAGAGAACAAGAGGCTGCAGACAGCTTATCCCTAAATAGGACACACCTATCAAACTTCTGCCTCCTAAGGCTCAGAGATCATTATGGAAGAGGAGGTAGAAAGAGTGTAAGAACCAAAGGTGGTGTATGACCCCAAGGAAATAGAGTTTTCCAAACAACTTGGAAGTTATTCATAAGAACTTAAAGCAGTGCTGACAGCATATACAAGTCCCATGCAAGCTGAAACCAAATTAAAATCCGGCATAGACACGGGGACGTGGGTAAGAAACTCCGACACAACTTAAGGAAATCTTGGCAACTGATGGATGCTGGGAAGGACAGAGACAGTCTCTTTCAAGGATGTGACTCTTGGTGGGTTAACCTATCTCCAGTGAATAGACCCACAGTAAAGGAGATTTGGTGACAGAAATTAGACTCTGTAGATCCTGTTATATATACCAGAGTACATTAAATTGGGAAGAGGTCAATAAAGGGATATGTGGATAGGGAAGGAGGTCTAAATTCATTAAATTTAATTGTATGAAAATCACAAAAACTCAATAAAATATATAAAAGAAAAGAAAGAAAAAGAAAAAAAAGCATGTGTGTGGTATATGCACATGTGTACAGCAGTCTATGTATATGCAAGTACCTATGCATATAGAGGCCAGAGATCCATGTCTTTTGTCTTTCTCTATTGCTTTCTACCTTGTTCTTTAGAGACAGAGTTTCTCACTGAACCTTGGGTTTCTCAGCTGACCAGGAAGTCCTTGGGATCCATCTGTCTCCATCTCCTAGTGTGGAATTCCAGATATCTGCCGCCATGCCCAGCTTTTATGTAGATGCTGAAGAGCTGAGCTCAGGTCGGCATGGTGTGGGCCAAACACTTTACCTACTGAGACATCTTCCCAGCCCTCAGAGTGTTTCCTCAGCTCAAGTGTCACTTCCTCAGAGATGATCCTGCTCTAGGTAAGTGTTTCCTTCACTGCACTTGCGACTCTGAAGTGATCCTGAGCACAGTTTATCTATCCTGCTCCTTTTTCAGTAGTATCTAAAGTTCTGAAGAGCTAAGACTTTGCTTATTTTGTCCTTTTGCATGAAAATTAGTTTTTGTGATGAAGGAATACAGGAAAAACTTGTAGAACAAGTGTAGGAGAGGGGTCCAGATGACAGCACTGAAGAAGGTAAGCATTTGAGAGATGAATAGCAGACGGTGTGCTAATAGAAGCAACTGGTGGTTTGAATTAGAAATTTCCCCACAGGCTCAAGTATTTGAACACTTTGTCCCCAATTCATGGTGCTGTTCAGGGGGTCAGGGAATCTGACTGGTGGAAGTACGTCACTAAGGGTGGGCTTTGAGTGTTCATAGTTTTGTTGAATTTCCAGTTTTCTCTCTGCTAGATGTTGGCTGTTGACGTTCTGAGTTTTCACCTCTGTACTCTGACCAGCTGCTTCCATGCCTCCCCTGACACTAACTCTTATTCCTCTGAAACCACAAGCCAAAATAAACTTTTCCTTCTGTAAATTGTCTCAATCACGTTATTTTATCATAGCAATAGAAAAATAACCAATACAGAGACTAAATTTGTGTCTAGGTAAAAGGAGGCAGACAGGGTCAATAGAAGGAGTAACTGTTAGCAATACAAATACCACTTAGAAAATATGTACACAAGCACCTGCTGGCTTCACTGGCTTGGGTAGCACTAGTAGCCTTGACAATAGTGTGCTCAGCTGAGGTATGGGGTAGAAACCAGATTGAAGTGTACAGAGCGTAGAAGTATGCATGGGAGATGACAGACGGACTGGCAGCTATAGATGTGAACACCTTAGCTTGCTAAAAAAAATGCCACTGGAAAGATCCAAGGATAAAGTATTGGACTCATAACATGTAGAGGTTTAGATAGCTGAGTTGGTAGACTGAGGTGGGGAAGACAACTTGAAGTAAAGGGAGAGGAAAGATAAAAGATAACAGTGAATCTACTGGGAGGCAGGAAAGGGAGGGATTAGAAGACTGGAAGCAGGTTTGAAGTAGGAGCAGAAAACTACTGCTGTTAACAAAGAGTACTTGCTATTGGTAAACAGCAAGGAGCATGGCCCTATCTGGAGGCTGTTGTCTCCTTGGCAGGCAAGGCATTGAAAAAAGAAAGATTACTAGCTGTGTGTCTGTTGTAAGCCCACAGGCTGTCAGAGGACAGGCAGCCTGAGTACCTACCTCCCCCGGCACCCACCTACTTCCCCACATGCCATGATCAAGAGAGTTTTCCATGAAAAGCAACATTTAATTCAGGACTTAAAAGCAGAGTATGATTTTACTAGCCAGGGATTTAAATAGTGAAATCAAACAAAGGGGAATGTATTTCTTCTGAGGGGTGGGCAAAAACAAGGGACTGAAGGATATCTCAATCAGTTTATCAGCCCCAAACAGGACTTTTTGTTGTTTTGGTCTAAATTTTGATAGAGCATAGTGATTTGGAGGAATGAAGAGTCCTGAGAGATGATCTCATCAAATGTCCTCATTTTCTAGGTATGAAATTTGAGAAGCTGAGAAATGGAACGAGTACTGCATGACTACTTAAAGTCATAAAAATGGTGGCTGAGTCGGGCTCTGGCTCAGAGAAGCAGCTTCTACCATGACATACACATTGTAAGGACAGAACATGCTCTGTAAAACATTACCTGATTTTGTTGAATTACATCAGACAGGCACACAAAGAAGAGGTTGGATGAATTTTAGATTTTGAAAAGGAAACATAGTTATATGGTAGCGTAATAGCAACTGTTTCAAGTTTTGCTATAGAGATATTTCACTGTAACTTACAGTGAAGAGACTTGCTACTGAGAGAGTGACAGTTCCCTGCAGCTCACCAGACTCATTCCTGTCTCTCATGTCTTGGCCAAATTAAACACCAACTGATCAAAAGTGAGTTTGAAGAAAAAAAAGTCTATGCTGATTAAAAGTATGTGCTGTTTTCCTATGACTGCTGGAACAAAATAAACAGTATAGACTTATTATCATACCTTTCAGTTAAAAGTCCAAAACAGCTAAAGCTGAGGTGTTAGTAGATTCTCTCTCTCTCTCTCTCTCTCTCTCTCTATATATATATATATATATATATATATATATATATATACATATATATTTTTTTTTCCTTCATATCCCTTGTTAGTCTGAAACTAACTGTGTAGCCTAGGCTGGCCTGGAATTCATGAGGTTTATGTCTCAGCCTCTTGGTGCTGAGAATACTATATGTGCCCCGTGGTTCCTTTCTTTGGGCTCATAGGAGAGAATCTATTTTTTGTCTTTTCTAGCTTCTGAGGAGGACCTGCTTTCCTTGGCTTGTGGCCCCTTCATCTTCAAAGACAGCAACACTATAGCTCTCAAAAAAGTTTCATCTTCTTCTGAACACAGCTTATGTGAATAGACAAGGCCCACTTGGACAATCAAGGGTAGTTTCTTTGAAAGGTTCTTACCCTTAATCACATACACACAAACATACACAGACACACATACACACACACACACACACACACACACACACACACACACAGTCTCTTTACCACATAAACCAATCAATTTAGAGGCTCTAAACTTAGAACATGGACATATATGCAAGATTTTATTTTGTCCATAAAGAAGGAGAAAAGGATATATTGTTGGTTTTTTAGAAAGGCAGGTTGCAGATAACTAGAAAATAAGTATGGAGAATCAATAAGAAAAGATTGCATATTAAAGATACCATTTCTGTATTTGAAGAGCTACAAGTTAAACAGAGGACAGAAGGACGTCTATTGTTCTGCCTTCCTTTCATCTTAGGATATTCCTGTGGTGAGGTGACATGTGAGGTGTTTGTGCAGCAAGCAGCATTCACAACTCATTCAACAATTGATAGAGTGGGAATGGGTGTGAATCAGGAGCAAGGCCCCAGGGCTTGACCCCAGTGAGGCCAGGGCTCTCTGTTCACAGTATCACCAGCATAACTTGGATGAGGACTTAAAGGTCAGCTGTGTCAAGCCTACCAACATTACACAGTAGACAGTGGCTCAGAAAAATCCCAGTCAGGTGGAAATAGAAGAAGAAAGCCCATGAGTAATCACAGCGGTAATCATGGCATCTTAAGCTTTAGTGAATAAGTCATCAAATGCAGGGGGCTGACTTTGTTGCCACTTTATGTGGAAACAACATGATGTACCTGTGAAATAGAAGTGACATTAATAGCATCAGTTAACATTTTCTGAGCAATTACTGTGCCGTGTGTTGAACTAGTGGCTTTACATGCCATGCATTTTTGCCATCACAAAAATCCATGAGCAAAGGATGGCCTCTTTTTCACATAAGTTGTGGGTCAGAAATATGAAGCAGTTTCTCAAAGATTCCAAAGTCATCTATCAGTATAAACTTGGGTCAGACTCCCTAAACTGCACTCATTTAACAGGAAGACAGAGTGAGGCCCTTTTAAAAATATTTCTATTTTATATTTATAAAAGCAGATCCTTATAGGAATCATTTGTGGTACATTCTCCAGTTTATGCTCCTAATTTAAGAGGAGCTTTGACAAACAGGGATATATAGATAGAAGTGGGTCCAGGAGCATGTGCAGTCTAGATATTAACCCATATGCCTGGAGGGAACTGTACACTGTGCTTTTTAAAAATTGTTTTGGTTTCCTTGTGACACTCACGTTGTCATTTACCTCCGCTGCTGCTGGTTCCCATACCCTTCTACCAAGAAATAATCCTTCCTGCTTTCCTGCTTTCACAAATATTCCAGTACTCTCTTGTCAACCACCCAGGCCTTTCTCCCCCTAAGATGTTCTCTTCTACTTTATGTCCTCTTCCTCCACTTCCTGTAACCTCCACCTTCTCCACACACACACACACACACACACACACACACACACACATTGGGCGTAATGCAGGGTGGGCCTAGCTAGGCCACCTGCCAGGAGGAATGAAGGAATGGCTCTTGTGGGTGTGGCGCTCCATACCAGTTGATTATGAAGCCAGTTTCTGCCCAGCACCTGGAGGGAACCTGATTCACCTGGGAACAAACTGCAATTGGCTGTAGTCAGGACGCCACCCCATAAGGCTATTGGCTAATAAGACCTATAAGACTCTCTGCCCTTTCTTGAATAGATGAGTTTGCAGCAGACATCACTGCTGGCTTTCTGCTCAACTCCCGGACTCTGTGTTTTGACTCTGTGCCTACTCACCCCGTCCCCCATGGTGGAGCTCCTTCGGTCCCCATCAGGCTGGTCTTGAGTGCTAGGATCCCCAACATATTGGCGCCTGGAACAGGGACTCTGCCCCCGCTTGGCATTGGTGAGATGCCCCCAGTCTGACTGTTGGTGGGTAGGTCCCTGGTGTTTTGTGTGCTGTTCAGTCCTCAAGAACGCAGGAAGACCCTCCTTTTTGTTCCCCTTCCTGTGTTTTTTCTTCCTACCTCAAAGGAAGCACACACCGCCTCATGGTCCCTGAGATCCTTGTGGCCCCTCCCTTTCTTGGTTCATCCCAGCAGAATCACATGGGGGCTTAAACCTCCTGATTTTGGAACCCAGGCAAAGCTATCCAGCTAAGCGTTTCTGGAGGAGACATCATGTGAGTAATCCGCCTGGGGAAGGCTGGTTTTCCCATCTTTGATTTAAAACTGCTCCAGCTTGCTCCTGTGGGCTACAGCCACAAGACTGAGCAGGACTCAAGCTCCACCCTCTAGGCTCAGCTGGTGTGGTGAGCATTAGCTGTGAAACTTTGAAAGGACTCATGAGTTCAGACCTTTCAAATGTTAATTTCCCCTGCCTGGCTTTAACTGTGGTGCTTTTAGAAATTGACACATACCTGCTAGTTTTTTTAGGTACAGCCTGCAGGACACTCTCAGAGGCTGGAGGATCTGTAGGAGTCTACCACTGGGGATGTGGGGCAGTTTGGCCCCCAGCATTTTGTCTGCATGTCTCAGTGGATCCCAGTGTTGGCCATTTGGCCTGTATGGTAATAAACAATATCCCCTCCCACCAGGTAACTCCACAGCTGCAAGCACTTGGGGTTTTTCCTCTGCAGCTTGTCTTCAAGGAAAAAAAGAGGCTAAAACAACACCCACCCCTCCCCCAATGTGCACTGGGAAACCAGCACCCCCTTTACATGCTCAGGCTTCTCTTAGCCCTTGGCGGGGTTTCATCCAAGCCGCCCCCCAGGCACTCAGGCAACAGTTTGATCCCCTTGTTTAAGATTTGATTTTTCTTCGGACATTGACTTTTGCATTCTAGGACCTTCATTATTTCCCCCTTTGTTTAATCAGCCTTTTGTTAATTACTCCTGGTTAGGTTCCTTAATTACCAGGTGGATCATATAAATTCCACCAGCTCCTCATGCCTTGCCCTAGGGTACCTTGCTTTCATCAACAACTACTTAATAGGATTTCAGCTTTTTTTCACTTCATAGTTTGCCTGGATGGGAAAATAGCTCACTGATAGGGTGCTTGCCCAGCATATGTAAAACTGTGAGTTTGATTTCCACCTACACCTCAGCATAGCATTTAAACAATGCAAGCAGAATTGATCTTTTCCCAATCATCAAGCTGTGTCCTGTCCTAACAGCACCTGGTATTATCTGTACTATTGTGTTTTGCTACTCAGCAGAGGTGACAGCAACGGAAGTTGCTGCAAGGACAGGTGTTTTCATTCCCACTAGTAGTGACTGAACTCAAGAGCTCTTCTGTACCATGTAAACCACTCAGTTAAAGAGAAACAAATTTGTGTGTGTGTGTGTGTGTGTGTGTGTGTGTGTAAATCATATTGGTAACACTGAGAAGTTGACTCTGGAGCTGGGATTGGCCATCTCACTTCAGACTCAAGTCAAGATTCTTGTGCAGGCTCAGGCTGGCCACCTGACTCTGTGACAGAAAAAAAGGAGAACAAAACAGCCTCAGAGTAAGGACATTGTGTTGCTGAGAACAACTAACGGATAAACTAATTTCAACAGAGGTTATTATTCATCTTATGGTCACACCAACAAAAAAGTCACTAGTACAATTCACAGTTCTTGGAGAAGACAGATAGCAAACTCTGCCTAAAATTCCTCAGTTAGTGATTATGCTAGAGATTGTAAACTTCAATTTGGTTGGGGTTTGTTTGGAAATGTTTGTTTTTTTGCCAGCATTTTGGCTGCATATCTCAGTGGATTCTAACGATGAACATGGATTGTTCAATAACTCCATCTCAGAGGATGGAATGAATGATTTTGCTGTATAGCATGTGGTGATTGGAGGTGCTGGGTTGGTGTAACTAACCTTCTTGGTTGTTTAACAATCATATTTAGAGTCCCATATTAATTTGGTCAGAGGGATTTAAAGGACAAATTTTTGTCTCTTGCCCTCTAAGGTCAACTAAGTTCCAGACAATTAGGAGGCAACTCAAAATATCCTGTAACTGTGATGAGTCACCTGTCCTCCTGTTCAAGGAGGCCGTGGAGACTCCACTAAAAGGATTCAAACCAGTATCTAGTCTGTAAAGAAGAGAGTCAGCACAGGAAAATGTTTCCTTAAATGCTTCTAATTGAAGGTATGGTCTAGCAAGACTTTCTGACTTATCTTCACACAGGTGGAACTGGTAAAAGAAAGGCCTAGGGAGCCAGAGGCTTCTTCTAAGCCCGTGTGACCACTCCCCCCCCCCCCACCAAGGAACAGATATTCAACTGACCTGAAAAGTAAAAATAAGTTAATTTATTTGGGTCAATTTTATGATCTTAAACATCCAACAGAAAATTATAACCAAAGATTCCATCTTCAACATTGTAGTGCATACCTCCTATCAAGAAAGTCAAGGCCACTGTTGTTCTGACCTAAACAATGAATAATTTCTTTTCTTTCTCTGTCTAGAAGCCATTTAGGAGGGAACTTGTATTGGTCCTGACCAATACAACAACAAGCTATCAAAGTGCCTGAGGGCAAGTCCTGACTTCAGAAATTAAGACCAGCTTTGGCAACTAGGAGAGGAACAAGGAAGAACCTACATTTAAAATTTTTCCTTGTTTTGACTTTTCTGGTTTTCTATCTGCCTGACTACTCTTGTCTTTATTTTTTCATCTCCCAGGCACCACTTAAGGAGTTTTCTTCCCCCGCTATAGTTAGTTATGCAATTTAGGGGTCTTTTGGACAGACTCACTGACAGGGTACTCCAATTGCCACATCCTATGTCCCCTTTCAGCTTTTGAAGAAGTTAGAGGGTCTTTGCCCCAATTCCCTACTGGCAATTGGGGTGACCTCTTCAGAGGGTGATGTGGCAGGAGGAATGGAGAAATGGCTCTCGTGGGTGTGGTGCTCCATACCAGTTGGTTATGAAGCCAGTTTCTACCCAGCACCTGGAGATAACCTGATTCACCTGGGAACAAACTGCAATTGGCTGTAGTCAGGATGCCACCCCATAAGGCTATTGGCTAATAAGACCTATAAGACTCTTTGCTCTTTCTTGAATAGATGAGTTTGCAACAGACCATCACTGCTGGCTTTCTGCTCAACTCCTGGAGTCTGTGTGTTGACTCTGTGCCTACTCACCTCCTCCCCTACGGTGGAGCTCCTTCGGTCCCCCTTGGGCTGGTCCTGAGTGCTGGGACCCCCAACACACACACACGCGCACACACACACACACACACACACACACAATTTGATCTGGGTTTTGCCTATGAGAGAAAACATACAATATTTCTCTTTCAGAGTCTGACTTCTAGTTCCCATCATTATCATATAAATGTTCCTATTACAGTCTTCTTTATAGCTGTACAAAATTCCATTTTGTGTATGTACCACATGTTTTTTGTTCATTCATGTATTGATGGGCATTCAGGCATGTTCCAAATCTTGGCTATTGTGAATACTGCAGCAATAAAGAGAGATGTGCCAGTATCTTCTAAATTTAGAAACATTTGCTTATATGCCAAAGATCGATATGGTCATATAGTGGTTCTAGTATTCTGAGACTTCACACTGACTTCCATAGTGACTTACTGGTTTAGAGTAAAATTCACATTTTAAGCACCACAGTCTTTCTATTAGTACACCTGAAGTTGACAACTGAACAGACATTAATCTTAACTTTTCTGTACTTGTGTGGGAAGAAAGTTTCTTAAAAATAAATATATATACACATGTATGTATTTGTGTGTGATTTATGTTTGTGTTTATGCAGTATGAAAGTATATATGCAAGCATATTTGTAGGTTAGACATCAACCTTGCTTGTCTTGTTCATTTCCCTTTTTAATTTGGAGACAAGACCTCTCATTTAACCTGAAGTTCATTGATTTGGCTAGATTGGGTGGCCAGTAAGCTGTAGGGATCTGACTGTCTCCATACTACTCTCTTCCACCAGTGCTAGGATTACAAATATATGCTACCGAGCCTGGCTTCTTATTTGTGTTCTGGGGATGCAATATCAGGCCCTCAAACTTGTGCAACAGGCAATTTGCCAGCTGAGCTATCTTCCCCAGACTAGAGCCAGAGAAAGATTCTGAAGTAAAAAAGAAATGTATATCAAGAAAGAAATTGGAAAGTTTCTATGCCAGAAGAAACTATTAGGAAAAGAGATGATTATTTAAGGATTTGGGTGGGTGCTCTCTCTGTTTTTTATTTTTGGTGTTGCATTTTTTTGTTTGTTTCAGTTTCATCTAATTTGGAAGGGATAAAAACAATCAAAGCTAGTAGAGAGTGTAGCAGACAAGACAGAGTTGATGATCAAAGAGGAAAGCAACATAGGAAAACACTTTATGCACAGCCTGGCATATTGGAGGCCTATCTGCAGTGTGAGGTCATTGATAACTGTCAGAAACAAGGCTGAATGGGCTTGTAAATGAGAGAGAACATACCATACAGCTGAGGCAGAGTTGTTTGCCTGCCCCAAAAGAAAAAAGTCTGGGAAGCAAAAGAAAAGAAAATGTTTTCAATTGACTGTAAAATAGAAATGTGGACAGTTCCAGTGCTGGACATTGACCAGGATTTACTATGTTCATTACCCTAAATTTGACAAGTCAAAGGTCTTTGAAAATGTCTTTAGATCATCTTTTGTTACTGTCTGTCATCTGTCTGCATGCCTATCTATCATCTATCTTAGGGATGCATACTATGATGGGCTGAAATGTACCTGACCCCTGGCACCCTGCAATTCATATAATGAAGCTCAAACTATTATTTGAGCTTTTAAGTGATTATGGTTAAATGAAGTCATACATGTTGGGTCTGAATCCCACAGAAATGGTGTCTTAATAAAAGAGCGATGCTAGAACTCCCTTTTTGTCTTCCTCTTTTTATTACACACACACACACACACACACACATGCACACACATGCATAGACACAAAGCCACATGAACATACTTCAGGACCATCTTCATGCCAGAAGAGGGACTCACCAGATTAGGCCCTGAGTTTCACTTTCTTGAGTTTCTTGAGGAAATGAACACATGTAAGACAGGATTGAACTTCAGGGCCAAGCGAGGGGAATTAAAAGAAGATGACCCATGTTCAGTGGCACACATATGTTACACAGCACTCAGACGGCTAAGGCAGGAAGACTGAGTTTAAAGACAGCCTGGGCTACATAGCTAGATCCTGTTTCCCCAAACTAAAACAAACACATTTTGTTGTGTAAAAATGTATAATCAGGGAAAGGTGGAAGAACAGACTACTTAGGAAACTGTCATCATCATTGTGTGGGTGTGAATTATGGGAATTTGGACTACAGTGCCAAGAATTCAGAGCAATACAAACACATTCCAGGTGGATTTTGAATAGAACTGGGCTGTTGGTGGATTTGATGGGCATTTGAGGGCAAGAGAAGAAAGGATGACCCTGCAGTTCTGGTAATAATGGGGGTGCTTCTGGATTAATGGTTTTCCAGAGTTCTTTGGAAGGAGAAATGAAACAAAAGTTAATGTTTTCCAAACAGAAAAAGGAAAAAATAATTAAAGGAAATTCACTTATTTACAGAAAATATCTATTTTCCACTAATATCAAACATCAGTGCATGTCAAGTCTTTATTCATGTTGAAGGAAACAACTACTCCATTATGCTGATTCAGTTCAGATTTGGTATAATCTAATTAGTAAAGTTGAAGATCAGGTGGGCATTCTTCTGTACAAACTAAGGGATCTGACTAGACACGTGTCCCATCAGTTTTCATCTGGGGAGCTACACAAACCTCAAGAAAGCCACACTTTTCCATTGAAGTGCTCCTGGGTTTGTACTTGTACGCAAGCGAATAGGAAGGCTGTCAGATCTCATTTCTCCAGGGAGCCATAGGCTATATCTGCTATAGGTTCTACAACTCTGCTCCCATGACCAAGTCTGCCATTGCCAAAATCCTTTTCAAGCATCTATATGGATTGAGGGAACTTGCCCTCCTTCCTGTGGAAGTTTATCATGAGTCTACAGAAAGAAGCTGACAGTAGACAAAAGAGGAAAGGCACACAGATTTATTAAGGTGCACACAGCTCTGTGGAAGTCACATGAGGTGAGACTCAAAGGAAAGCCAGATGGCTGAAGCTTCAGGACCCTCCTCAAAGGGGAGAGGGAAGTGGGGCCTGGAGGCACTTACTGAAGATGAGGAAATGGTTTTTATAGGAGATGAGTGGACCTGGAAAACAGACAACATTGGGGGAAAAAACTGCCTGTCTTCTGGGTGTACTTGAAATTCTTCTTGCAAATGAATCTTCAGGAGGATCTTCCTGTCTTTAGGCAGAAAAGAGAATCACATAGAAAGTCCTGTCCTGCTGTCTGGGAGAGGGGGTCGGGTAGGGCAGGTTAGGGAGATCTTGTGGCAGCTCCTTTAATTCAGTTTCTGTAAGTCACTTTTATTCAAAGCACCACACTTTGGGGTATCATTTTCTATGTCCCAGCACAGCCAGTAATACTCAGTATGTTATTTTGTTTTGCCAAAATGCCACAGATTGGTGGCTTACACGATAGAAATTCATTTTCTCACAATTCTGGGGGATAGAAATCCAGAATCAAGGTGAGGCCAGATTTGGTTTTGCCTACAGCCTATCTCCTTGACTTGCACAGGGCAGTCTTCTCCCTGTGTCCTCACTTGGCCTTTTGTTAGTGCTCACACATTGTGGATGTGTGCTTCTAAAGACTCTAGCCACACTGACTTAGGGCCAAACCAAATTGCTTCCTAAATTAATAACTTCTTTAAAGGTATCATAGATTAGGGTTTCATTCTACGAACTTTGGAGAGACACAGCTCAATCCCTAACATACAGATACAAAGACTTGTATCCCTGCCATAAAATCTAAATGCTGAATGCTCTAATTTTACTCAGGAAAAGTTTACGCTAGAACCTATTGTTCACATCTTTGAATATGAGGCCTTGTTACATGATTCTGGTTTCTGGAGGCCTTCTGGGCTTGGGGGCTGTGTGGAGAAAGACGCCTAGAGTGAACAAAACATCTATAAAAAGCACAGAAGACAGATCCCACCCTAGCTAAATTTTCTAGTTTAATTTGTTAAGACCCTTCACATGTCACAACCCCCACCTCCCCCTAGACTCCCGATCTTCCTGGCACTGACTGGCCCACTGACTGCCCAGACCAGCGTACTACCCTGAAAGAACCTGAAGTGCACATGAACTAATATTTCATACCCGAGAAAAAAGGAATCAAGCTACATAAGCAGTATAGATAGAACCAAAATTTAAATAAATAAAGGCAGAATATAATTTCCTACCAGACACACAACCAACAGAAAACATTCAAAACCTGAAATGGCAATGCAAAAACACAAATAATATGAGAAACCAAGAGAATATGTCCCTAACAAAACCCACCATTCCAATAGAAGTATGCTACCTTAGGAACCCCGTAATGCAGAATTTAAAAGAACAATCATAAATATGGTCAAAGGATGTAAAGAAAACATAAACAACCCAAAGAACTTAAAGAGGATAGGTGATGGAAGATCAAGAAAATATAAAAATATGGCTGAATGAAATAATAAAAACAATTCAGGACTTGAAAAGTGAATTCTCAAAAGAGATAGAAATGTTGAGGAAAACTCAAACTTAAATGAACATGGAATTGAAAACTCAATAAGCTAATTAGAAACAACAGGAGAAAACCTATACAGATTAAAGAAGCACATAGAATACCAATTATACAGAATTGGAACAGAAACTCCCCATGGCCTATCATAGTAAAAACATTAAATGTATAGAACAAAGAGAGGGTAATGAAAGCTACTAGAGAAAAACACCAAGTTACTTATAAAGGAAGACCCATCAGAATTACAGCTGACTTTTCAATGCAAACTATGAAAACCAGAAGAGCCTGAACCAAAGTACTCCAAGTTCTAAATGACCATGAATACTATCCCCAAATAGTTTATGCAGCAAAACTATCTATCATGGTCAAAGAAGAATGGAAAATTCTTCAAGACATGTATAAGGTGAAAGAATTCCACCAGATCAGTCCTACATAGAATACTTGAAACAATACAAAGGATCAAAGATAGGAATGACTAAACTAAGACTTTACAAAAAGAAAACAAAAAACGGTATAGTAATGAAAACACAAAATAGGGCCACAAACACAAACAAGTTAAAATGACAGTAACCAATACACATATTTCATTAATTACTCTAAATATCAATGACCTCAAGTCCTCTGTCAAAAGACACAGGCAAGTGGAATAGATTAAAAAAGAAAATTCATCTTTTTGTTGTCTTCAAGAAACTCATCTCACTTTCAAGGATAGGCACTACATTAGGGTTTGAAAGAATGGAAAATATATTCCAAGCAAATTGTGTTACAACTCCAATCTCTGACAATATAGACTTCAAATTAAAACTAATCAGAAGAGATAAAGAGGGTCACTTCATTATAATCAAAGGAACAGTCAATGAAGAAGATATTACAGTCATGTACAATATTCACCAAACTCTGGTTAACACAATTTAATTAAAAGAATACTACTAGACTATAAAACATAGATTAATCAATTAATCCCAACTCAGTAATAGTAGGTGGCTTCAGTACCCCACTATGTCCAATAAACAGGTCAACTGGACAAAGAATAAGCAGAGATATATGAATTAAATGACTTCTTAAATCAAATGGACCTAGAAGACATCTACAGAATATTCTACCCAAACACCAAAGAATACACGTTTTTCTCAGAAGCCCAAGCAAGTTTCTCTAAAATTGAGCACATTCTGGAACACGCAAAAAAAATCAAAACAAATACAAAAAATTGAAATAATTTCATGCAGTCTATCAAACCACAATGTGATAAAGCTTATAATCAACAGCAGAAGAAGCTCTAGTAATTAGATGAATTCATGGAGATTAAACAACACACTCCAGGATGAAATGGGTCAAAGAAGAAATTAGGAAAGAAATATAAGTATTCCTGGAGCTAAACGAAAATGAGAAAACAGCACAACAAAACCCTTGGGACCCTTTAAATGCAGCCCTAATAGGGAAGTTTATAGCTCTAAGTGCTGACATTAAAAATCAGAAAGATCATAACAACTGCCAAAATTCCACCAGAAAAGTATTAGAAATTATTAAAACTTTCAGTAAAGTGGCAGATTACAAAATCAACTTCAAAAACCAGTGGCCTTTCTAAATACCAATAACAACCAATCAGAGAAAGCATTCAAGGAAACTCTCCCATTCCCAATAACCTCAAAAAAGTATTTAGAAATAAAACTAGCCAAAGACATCTAAAATAAAAATTTAAATATTTAAAGAAAGATAGAAGCAGATACTAAGAGATGGAAAGACCTGCCATCCTCATGAACTGGTAGAATTAATATTGTGAAAATGACCTTCTTACCAATCTATGGAGTCAATGTAAATGAAAACTATGATCCTAAAATTCATTTGGGATCACAAAAGACCCTGAGATATCCAAAACTATTTTAGGCAAAAAGAACAATGCTGGAGGATCACTATACCAGATCTCAGATTATATTACAGAGCTATAGTCAGAAAAACAGCATGGTACTGGCAAAAAAATAGACATGTAAATCAATGGAACACAATAGAAGACCCCCAAATTAAGACATGCAATTTCAACCTCTGATATTTGAAAAAGGGACCAAAAACACACAATCGAGGAAAGAGAGTATCTCCAGTAAATGATTCTGTAAAGTTGGATTTCTACCTGTAGAAGAATGAAATTGAACACTTATTTTTCACCCTACACAAATGTCAACTCCATGTGGATCAAAGATCTCAATATAAAACGGGAAACACTGAAATTTCTAAAAGAAAACAAGCAGTACCCTACACGACACAGGTGTAAGAAAAGACTGTCTAAATTGGACATTAGTTGTTCAGGCATTAAGTTCAACAATCAACAAGTTAGCCCTCATTAATCTACAAAGCTTTTGCACAGCCAAAGAAACAACCAAGGAAATGAAGAAAAGAACCATTGAGTGGGAGAAAATCTTTACCTGTTACACATCCAACAAAAGCTTAATATCCAAAATACGCAAAAATGTCAAAATACAAAGAAACAAGAAAATAAATGACCCAGTAAAAAGATGGGTTATAGGCCTGAACAGAGAGTTCTCAAAGGAATAAATAAAAATGGCCAAGAAACATCTGATGTTACCACTGTTCGGGGGAGGTAGGGAAAGTGGGACTGTATGGCTCCAAGCAGAGGATGGTGGAAAATGCAGGGGTTCATGGTTGTAGGGGAGGAAGGATTTCAAGAAAATGGATATGATGGGATGTGGGTGTTATTGAGGGATGGTGGAGAATATGGGAGAGAGTAAACTGGGAGAAGGAAAGTTGGACTGGAAAGAGAGAGAGTAGAGATGAATGGAGCTATGGAGCTTGGGGAGCTAGGGAAACCAGAGGAGAATTTGTTGGCTGGGGTACCCCTGAGAAATGTCCAGATGGTATCTGAACATTAGTGTATGTATTACTTGGGGGCTGTATGTCAAGGGGCACAGTGCTAGACAGAAGAGACCTCCCTTAGATTGGTTGGTCAGAGTAGTCCAAGAGATTCCCAAAATAACACAGGCTATTGCCAGAGCTCTTGGTTAGCCCTGAGAATTCAAAGATAAGACCCTATTGTTGAAGTCAGAATAAATGTCAGACACAGGACTTTGAGCAATGGAGCAGGAACTGACCAGGAAATCTACCTGAAGTCTAAGCTCTCATAATTCTATGGGACACTATGCAAGATACATGTGAAAAAAATAAATCAATGGTTCAACACAGTCCTAAACCTTAATAACTGTAAGGTCAGGGTTCGAGAGACGTAGCAGACAGAAGGGACCAGAGACTCCACTGGCAGCTAACAGGAACTGGCTTTATTGAGAGAAGACCAGATGGGACTAGCTCCTCCGCACCCATGAGTGGAGAAATGCTAGCCCCCAAGGAAGAGATGGGGGGAGGCTAACCCCCTCACCCCCATCTCAGGGCTGGGGCTCCAGGGAACTGGGCTGGCATGCCAGGCTCCAGATTGGGATGGAGGAGGCAAGGGCCCAGTGTGGAGTGAGAGAAATGGGCTGCAGTCTGGCTCTAGTGATGGAGTTGCTGGAGACTGATTACTACCGGATGAGGAAGAGTAGATCTTACAGTCTCCAGATATGTTGAATAGACTCCAGTGGATGAATTTGTACCAAAGTACAGTGCAAACACTTGACTGGGTAGGATTTAATATATATGGTGGTGTGCATGATGTCTGGCAGGGCAGGGGGAGATGTGAGGAAGAGCATGGATGGGGGAGGGGTCTAAATTTTATTAAGAACTGTTATATGTAAATTTCATAAAATTTTTAAAAAATTTTAAAGTTAAAAAAAAAAAAAGAGCACAGAAGCTTGCTCCCCCACAGTCTCTCCATGGAATTGGGATCAAGGCATCACTGCTATTCCATATGCAGGTCAACTGCAAGTTGGAGCTCCTAAACACAGAATATTTGGGGCATAATTCTCTCTATCTCCTGAACCTCAAGAGAAGTCAGATTGAGCCACATATGTCAAACATATTTGTTCACATATGTGTGCAGGTTATAAGGTGTTTCATAACAGTCTTCATTTGACAGTTTATGCCAGTGAAATGCATATCTACCCTTGGCAGTAGGAACAGTCCCACAGTTCTAGATGTAAGATTCAAGGAGTTTCATTGAGAGGAGAGCATAGTTGGTCAGTTAGTATTTCTCAAAGATTGGAAATTCTATGGAATTAAGCAGCAGATACTGAATCAAAGCTACTCACCTGATGCATATTGGTGACTATGTACAGTTACTCTGTTATCTTTTCTCTAGGTATGCTTCCTTTTGAAGTGTACATTTTAGCATTTATGTAATTATGCTCAGTCTTGAAATTAACATAAAATGTAATGTGTTCTTCTCATCCTCCTTTTTTCTCTTCTTTCCATTCTCTGAAAACTCCTTATTAAAAAGCTGATAGATTTCACAGCTTTTTTATTTACTGTTAACAAAATGCCTAAAACTGGGTAACTTTATAAACTGAAGATGTTTATTTAACTCATATTTCTCAAGCCTCAAAGGCTTATACTTGGCAATGGTCTTCATGTTGGCAAATAGTTAAGACAACACAGAGCATCTTAGATAGAGCTTATGTGTCTCTTCTGACCTCCCATCATCTCATAAAGCCATCATTATTGAATTACAGAGGCTGAACTCTGCAAGTTTATCTAGTCTTGATCAGCTCTGAAAATCTCCCCTCCAAACACCATGATCAGATTCAGCTTTCTACCTCTCAACACCTCACAAGGGACACTAAATATGGAGTTGTGATCCTTTGAAGGATGCAGTCAAGTCACAAGTAAACCACAGTAGGAGATGCAGAGATGAGAACACATACTGGCTGCCTGCTTGAAGTCCAGGTGGAACAGAATGGTGCATGATACCTCAGGTTAGTCTTCAGTTGGTTTAATCAGACACTAGTAATTTTCCCTCTCTATAAGGGATCACAAAAGGCACATGTGTAGCAGGAGCTCAAAGACTGTGTTGCTGAAAAGCTCTGCCCTTCCCTTGGGCTGTACATGCCCAGTGGATAACACAAAGCAGGATAAAAACTTGGCTTTCTTGCTCTCATTTTCCCTGTCTTCTTGTGCTGCCTTAAACTTCTATTGAACTCTGTTCACAGAGATGAAAATAATTTCTCTAAGGCTGGTAATCCTCCTATTTAAAGCTAAAGACACCAAAAAGATAAGTATAGCTAAGGTGTTTTCAGGATTCCTAGAACTGTGAACCTTGAAAGCAGATCATCCCATCACAGCACTGCCTCCTTATGAAGGGGCAACCATATCATCATATCTTCTTCAGCTATAGAACTTCCCCAAGGACCCAGAAGGACCTTGAGGAACCAAATCAAGTTTAACAAAGGCAGTTCAATTGTGCATATGTCTTACCCCATGCTCCAGTTTCTCTTAAATACAATCCCTGATTCCTTGACTGAGGATCCCTGGTTACCCTTGTCTCACTTTTCACTGAACATTTTTTTGAAATAAAAATCATCTAATTAACATGGAATAAAAAAGAAACATATAAAAATAAAATTTAATAAAAGGAATGTAAAGTCTTACACTGATTTAAAAAATTGTAGGAGAAAAAAAGTACTAAAAATTGATATACATTGTCAGGAGCCATTTGCCTGCCTTGAACTATGCCTTAGTTTAGGGCTGAGCAGAAGTCAGTCACAGAAGTCCTATGGGAACAGAATACTTTGATATGCAAATACTTTATGACTCCAGAATGGAAGTCTGCCCTTGGCCCAAGGCTGAGGACCATTGTAAGAAGACTGGGGTGTCTTGAATGGTTCTGCCTATGTAAATGCATGTTTGTTTTTGCTTGGAACTCTTGACTTCTTTTGCTCCTCCTGCAGCTGTAAAGGTATAAATACACTGAGCAAAATAAAGTCTGGGCCTCAGTGTTGACTGACAGCCCTCCCAAATCTATCTTCTCTCTTTCTCTCTTTATTTCTCAATCCTCACTCCCCCGTTCAGGTACAGTTCGACTTCTGCTGGCGGGCTCCGGCAATACATCAAACATACAAGGATAAAAACATTTAATATTGCTACCATAACAATATCTCACAAGTTGATCTACAGATTTTATACAATCCTTCTCATATTTCTGTTTGATAAATTCACTGTCCCCTAAAATTTATGTGGATATACACAAAAATGTAGGCACACAATACAATGTTTTTGAATAAAGCCTAAATTGAGTGGCTTTCATTTCCCCGTATGAATTTCTTATCTTTTCTTATTTTTTTCCATTCAAATGTGTTAATTGTACATATTTATGGGGCTCGGGATGATAATTGATAATTTAATACTTAAGGGGAGTAGGAACTGATTAAATTCAACCTTTCTTTAAGTTTTTTCTGTTTTTCTTCTTAGAAACTTTCAGTAACTTTTTAGAGATTTATTTTATTTTTAATTATGTGTGTCTGTGTATGGATGTTCCAGCAGGGCAGATGTGTCAGATCCCTTGCATCTTGTGTTACAAACAATTGTGAACCACCTGACATGGCACTGGGAATTAAACTTGAGTCCTCTTCAAGAATAGTAAGTGCTGTTAACTGCTGAGTCATCTCTATAGCCCTCTGAGCAGTGTTTAAACCAGGTTAATTTCTTTCAATAGTCTTTCATTTGTCTTTGGTGAAAACATTCACAACTTTTTCTTCTAGCTTTATTGAAATATACAAAAGTTTATTATGATGTATATTTATTCTCCTATGCAATAGAACACCAGAAATTATTTCTCCTGTTAGATAAAACTTTGACCCCATTTTCTAATCATTTGTCATCCCTCCCTCTCCCTGCTACTGGCCAGTTCCTGGTGACTACTTTTAAACCTCTATGAGAACAATAGTTTAAGGTTCCATATGTGGAAGAAAATGGGACATTTGTCTTTTTAAGCCTGGTTTATTTCTCTTAACATAATTTTATGTTCTTAATTTCCATTCATGTGTCTTCAAATGACAGAATTTTGTTCCTCTTCATAGCTGAATAATACTCCATTATGAATATATATATCACATTTTCTTTAACTGTTAATCTATGAATGGGCAGTTAATTTGATCCCATATTGCAATTATTGAGAATTGTGCCTCAAAAAAAATATGGATAGACAGATATCTCTCTGTTGTATGCTGATGTAATTTCCATTGTATATATACTCAGGAGTATGTAGATAAATTATATTGTAGATCTATTTATTTTTTTGAGGAAACATTATAGTGGTCTATACTAATTTGCAGTTCAGTCCTATCAACAGTGTATGGAAGTTACTTTCCTCTACATCTTTGCCAAGATGTGTTTGTTTATGATAACAGACATTCATTCTAACCTGGGGTAATAGGATATATTATAAAATTTTAAAATTACATTTACTTATTTGTGTGTGTGTGTGTGTGTATGTGTTTGTGTGTTTGTGTGAGCTCATGTGTGCCACAGTAGGCATGTAGAGTTCAGAAGGGCAAGAATCAATTTTCTGTTTCCACCATGTGGATCCCCAGGATTGAACTCAGATAGTCAGATTCGGTGATAAGTGCCTTTACCTGCTGAGCCATCTCACCCAGCCCACACTAGTATATATTTTATTATTACTTTTTGAGACAGGTATCCCCAACTGGTCTGTAACTCTCTATGTATACTGTGTTGGCTTCAATCTCTTTTTATTTTCTTGATGCCGTGTCTCACTCTGTAGTTCAGGCTCACCTTGATCTCTTGATCTTTTTTTCCTCTCAGCTTCACAAGTGCTGGGATTACAAGTGTGTTATTGTCTTGCTATCTTATTGTAATTTTGATTTGTATTTGGTTTTTTGATGGCTTATGAACATTTTCAAATTTTCATTGTCTATTTGCATTTGTTCTTTTGATAAGGGTCTATTCTGGTGGTCCTCCTCCCTTTTTTTAGTGTTGAACTCAGGGCCTTTCTATTCCATACGTACGCTCTACCACTGAAATACATGACCAGCCAACATATGCTTATTTAAACTTTGGATTGAAGATGCGATCTCTCAGCTTCCTGTTCCAACCAACATATCTCCTTTGCCATTACCGACTCTTCCTCTGGAACCATAAGCCAAAATAAACACTTTCTTTCATTAAAAAAAAAAGAGTGGTTTTATAGGCTGAACAGAGCTGGTTCAATGGTTAAGAGCACTACTGGCTTCTCTTACAGAGAACCCAAGTTTGGGTCCCAACATTCACATGGCCCCTAATAACTGTCCATAACTTCAGTTCTAGGGGAGCTGATGGACTTTTCACTTAACTTTTTGGGTTTGACTTTCATGGTAAGTGGCTCAGCTTGGCCTACCTGAAGTTGGTCTATACCTCAGTGACATGTACAGGATTTGTGTGCATCAGATCTTAGAACACATCTTATCAGAGGTCTGTCTGACTGATGTGCTGGGAGGACTAAGTCTGGCAAAGGCCATGTGATATCCTGGTGAAAGCCAAGGTAAAAAATGACTACATCCTTGGTAATGGACAATATGTAATTTCAGTTGGATTTAGGCTTATTTCTGTTTTGCAAAGTAAGGTACAGTATTTTGAGTGTGTGTATAATTTCTTCTACAAAAATAAAAAATGGGCTGGGCATGGTGATACATGCCTTAAATCCAACACTCACGAGGCAGAGGCTGGCAAATCTCTGTGAAATCCAGGAATCCAGGCCAGTCTGGGGCTACAGGGAGCCCTTGACTCAAAAAAAAAAAAAAAAAAAAAGTAGAACCCACTATCTTGTGGTAAATAAGAATAGAAGAAACAATAAGTCAAAAATCATGGGATACATTAATTAATACATTAAAAACCTAAGTATATCAACAGTATTGTAGACAGAGCCAGAGAGCAGTTAAGAGCACTAACTGCTCTTGCAGAGAACCTGGGTTCAGTTCTAGCACCCAAACTCCCAACTGTCTCTAACTGCAATTCCAAAGGATCTCATGCCCTCTCGGACCTCTGTGAGCATTGCACACATGTGATGCACATACATACATAATATAGGCATAACACTCATATACATGAAATAAAAACACATGGAGGAAAATAAGAGCCTAGTCTCCTGGAAAAAGCTCTTTCTTTGATGAGCAGGAAAGTCTTATTTCATGTGTGGTATAGATACATTTTAAAAAAGGACAGTGTGTATTATGTAGCATATGGGGTATATGCCATTTTAAAAAGAGTAAATGTGTAGTTTATTTTTATGGCAAGAGATAATTTCACTTCATCTTTGTAATACCATGTAACTTGGTATTAAAAAAAACCCATATATGACTTAACAGAAAAGAACTAAGTGGTATCTACAGACTGAAGGCTGTTGAACGCCCTTCTGTCAAACTTTGTGTCACTTTCTGCCTCCACAAATAGAGAAAGAGGAATATGTGTGCTTTTTGTTCCTGTGTATCTGCCAAACCAATTAACACCTCCGAATGTTATCTTAATTGCATTTATTAACATAACATTAGCATAGTAGGGAGATAACACTCAGAAGGCATTAATTGGCTTGGCAGGCACTTGAGTGCAGAACATGGAGAAGCAATAGCTTCTTTTCAGAAACAGCTTGCTTTTCTTTTTAAGATTTTATTTTATTTTTTATGGATTTGATGGTGACGAGTAAATAAGATCACACTGAAAGAGAGAAACATTTTAATTAGAATGGGAACCTTATCACAGGGTCACTGGCTTCTCCTCTGTAAGTGCTACACAGAAACGTGTGCTAGGCACCACCTCTCTCAGTTCACCCAGGCCCTCTCTCTCTGCATTGCCTGCCTGGCTCTGGCACAGGGGTGGGGCTTCAGGTACAATCTCAGAAATTTGCAAAGTTTCTGTAACATCTCAGCTGCTTTGGTATTCTGAGAGTAGGGCTCCGCCTCTTCTAGAATCCTGGAATTCCAGGTCTATTCATTAACTCAGGAGGTTTTAGTGAGTGTGAAGTGCTGGGGTGCACAGATACGGATGCAGACTGTCAGTCGGTGGTGGAACTAGACAGGAAGATAGCTCCGGGTGTTTGGTTTACAGTACACGCACTGTGTGTTACCGAATCAGTGAGCTGCTATTATTGTGGCTCTATTGTAGTAGTAGTGTGGAGGGCAGGAAGTGTGGGTATAAGATGTGTGTGTAAGAGGGGGAAACCGAGCACAGAAATGATTGTGAACCACAGACACGGTTAGCAGCCGAACTAAGACAGAGACACTAGAAACAGAGAAGCAGGGTGAAAGGAGTCTGATAACAGAGACGGTTTTTTGTCACGTCTTAGCACTTGGTGTGATTTGAAGTTTCTCATCAACCATAAGAAATTACTCTGTTATTGTGCCATTTTAAAAACCTGGAAAAAAAGACATGGCAGCAGATGTGTCTGAAGAAGGCCTGGAGATGAAGGATTATTCTCATTGTCTTAGATGAAGGAACAAGGAGAACAGAATCAGGGGACATGCCTAAAGGTAAAGGTCAGAGACAAGAAAAGGTACAGCCTGCTTACTGGCTTTAAAGAGGAAGGGGACACGAGCCAAGGGATGTGTTGACTTTCCTGGCGCTCTGCATAATGAAATGCCTTCCAGTTAATCACGAGTCTGCTTTCTTTATGGCACTTATCTCTATAGAGAAGTCCTTTATTTAATTGTACTAAAATTTTTCTTTTAAAAAATATCTGTTTCTGTCATGACATTAAATTTTCCATGATTGACGCCCTTGTGCTGTTTGAAATTGACTGAGGGCCCAACACAAAAGTGTGCTCAGTAAATCTTTGTCAAAAGAATTTAGAAAAGGAGGAATTTTTTTTCCCCAGAGTTTATTTTGTATTGGATTTTTGTGCACTACATATAAAACATCTTAAAATCTTAATCATCTTAATACCCTCTCCCCTCTCTGCACTCCCCCTACAGATCCCTCCCAACTAGGGATTCTGTGATATATTTTGTGGCCTGAATTGGTCCTTTGCCACAAAGCCCACCAAAATGGATTGTGTGCTCAGCCACACCCACCTGCTTGGATCAGCACAAACAAACTGATAGCTGGTGCTCCCTACAAAGGGATGAGCAGGAAAAGTTAGCTACCCTTCCCAACCAACCAGTGACCTGGGTTGTACATGGGGGAGGGACTAAGGTGTGAGCGGAAGAAGCTGGGAGGAGGCTAGCCTCTTTGCCATCTTGGGAGGTTGGCAGCAGCTCACAGGGTCCCTGTGGAAATGTACAATTTGCTGTCTGGCCTCAGTAGATGAACTCCCCTTTCCTGCCCATTGCTCTGTAAGTAAGCCCAAATAAACTTTGGTTTCCCAAACTGCAGCTTGGCAAAATTATACCTCATTTTGTTGTTAGGGATCTGAAGAGGAGTGCAGGTCTTAATAACGTATGTTAAGGTCTGTTGAGTCAATTTTGTGTTCCCAGATGTCCCACAGTGCAAGTTCATCCCCTGTAGTATAGTCAGTTTATTTACAGTCTCTCCCTTAAAGAAGATCTATTTTCCTTCACCCAGCAGTAATCAGGAGCCAACAGTTCTTCAGCTAATGTTGGGGCCTGTTGCCCATTTTTCCAGTTCTATGCTGTTTTTTTTCTGATTGAGTTTGCATGGGTCTTGTGCATGCTGACACCATTGCTATAAGTTCATATGGGCAAGTTCCCAGAGGCCTGCGAGACTGTTTCCTTATCATCATGCACCAGCCCTGGCTCTTACAATCTTTCTGCCTCCTCTTCCACAATGCTCCCTAAGCCCTGGCTGAGATTTAATATGGGAGTCCTCTCCAGGCACATACTTTCTGCAGTCTCTTATTCTCTGCACTTTGACCAGTTGCAGCCTTTTGTGTGCATCATAGTATGTTACATGAAAAGGCTTCACTGGTGAGAGTTGAGAGATGTGTTAGTGTACTTTAACTGGAGAGGGAGGAGGGAGGAGAGATAAATAAAGGTTATATAGTGTGAAAAACCAGTGGGAAATGTATTAGCTCAAAAATTGACTGAAAAATACACATAAAATATCTGAAAATAAGTGTATGTATATATCTTAAGGCTGCTTAACAAGAATAGTGACAGACAGGAGAAACCTCCCTTCTCCTTGTTGGTCGGGGAGTCCAAGAGACTCCCCAAAAGGCTATTGCCACAGTCCTTGTTTATCTCCTGGAACTTGAAGGTAAGATTCTATTGCTGATGACAGGGCATACTTTGGACACAGGACTTGGAACAGTGGAGCTGGAGCTTGGAGCTTGCCTGGAAGCCTCCTCCATGAAGACTAACTCTCATAATTCTGGAGGATACTATGCAAGCTATTAAGGGAGAAAATTAATCAATGGGGAATTATTTTTTAAAAATATATTTGTTGATTCCTTGTGAATCTCATACAATTTATTCTGATAATATTCAGACCTCCTATTCCACCTTCCCACCTCCTTCCTGATTTCATGTCCTCTATTATTATTTTTTAAGGTCTGTTGAGTTTATTTTGTGTCTCTAAATGCTCCTCTGTGTGTGTCCATTCTGTGGTCAATCTACCCGGTGTCACATCCTTAAAGAAAACTATTTTTCTCTTGGCATCTATCAATTGTCAATAATCCTCAGCTAGGGGTGCAACTTTCTTCCCACCCCACCCCCATCTATGCTGGGTCTTTCTGTTGCTTGTTCTTACACAGAACTTGTACATGCTATCACAAGCACTGTGGGTTCTTATGTGCAACTGCCTTGTCTCTGGAAAATGTGGGATTTTTTTGTAATCATCCACCACCCCTGGCTCTTATAGTCTTCCTGCCACTTCTGCAACGATCCCTGAACCATGAGGGAGGAGGGTGCTCTATATGCATCCATTCAGGGCCAAGCACTCTTTTTTCTCTTATTTTCTGCATGTTGACCAGTTGTAGGTCTGTTGATCACCATCTGCAATAAGAGAAAGCTTATCTGGTGAGAGCGGAGAAATACACGAATCTATGGGAATAATAATAAGTGGTTAAGAGTCATTTTAGTGCTATGTACATTTAGCAGAATAATAGTACTAAGTTCTTGAAGTGGGAGAATTCTTAAACTTACTTAAACCCTATTTTCTGGCTGTCAGAACATCCTCCACAGTTTTTCACATACTGAGATAATAGATGACATGGCCACTTTGTGGCCTAGAGGCACCCAGTTGAGATTCCATGTCAGAATATACTGGTCCAGCCAGCCTTTGGGAGTTTGGTTGTCAGATGGCTGCTAGTATCATGGACAGCCTGGCTACAGTGTGCCACTCAATGGCTTGGCTAGTACTGTCTAGTGTGTTAACTCTGGTAGCTCTTTTAGCTTCAGGGTCCTTGGATTATCCAAAGCTCCCATTGAGCCCTGGCTGTCCTTCACCTCTGCCTCATTTGGCCTTGTGTCCACTGCTGATCTATAATTGTTAGCCTTAAGGATGTGCTGTGATTCATGTCATGTCCCTAAATTGACTTGGTGCTTGCTGGAGAGAGCACAATCATGAAGCATTAAATTTTGTCTTGAGTCACAAGGTTATATAAAGCATAAACAGGATTCAACATTTAAGAAAAAGTACTATTAAAAGGTTTAAGGTTAAAAAAAAACAACAACTCCTAACTACTAATGATTATCTTTTCACTGAGGTAGGAAATGACTGCTATTATCAAAGGCTTATCAGAGTTCCATAACACACTGATGCCCTGGCAATGACTCTGAAAGCTAGGAACCTTTCACAGGAAGAAACCTCTATGTCTTCCTTTCTCTTTTCCAGGTTTCTTGTGACTGTGAATGTTATCTTGGTAATTCCAGGTAGTAAGTTCTGAGCCCTGAGCCCTGTCCTGACTAACACTATCTCTTGAACTCATCTTTGTGGCCCATCACCATCACTCCCTCATAAAGCATTATTTTTCTCTTGGTTTAATGACAACTCTTTGTTCACTCATTTTATGGCCTTCCTTCATTAATTTCTCTCTTCATTATTTTTCCTATACAGGGATGGCCACTAGTCGTCTTAAAGTCTATCAGCATGGATCTCAACCCCTTAGCATGTTGTCTGTGATGGTTCATCCTGATTCTTAACTTGGTTGGACCTGGAATCTACTAAGAGGCACACTTCTGGGAGGTTTACGAGGATATTTCCAAAAAAAAATTAACTGAGGAGGAAAGACTCTCCCCTAGAGTGGGGGATACCTTCCAGTGGTGGCCTAGCCACAAACAGGTCAGGGGAAAAGCCTCTCACCTGCTTCCCTTTGGTGGTGAGTTGATCTGTCGTGCTGCTGCTGCTGCCACCGCCACATCCTTCACCACCGAAAGAACCCAACTTCTTCCAACATGGGCCTTGAGGAATCGTCCAGGCCTTCAGCACCAGCCTGGGAGTGCTGAGGCATCCCACCTGTTAAACTGAGCAGCTATTAGGTTTTCAGTTCTCCAGCATGCAGACCTTGCTGTGTAATAGCATAAGCTGATCTAATGAATTCCCTTTATGTGGATGTCCTTGGTTTTGTTCCTCTAGAGAACCCTGACTAACACAGCATCCATCTCCTTCTCTGATTGGGTTGTTTCTGTTCCAGACCTCTCATGTGTTCTGATTACTAGCAGCACCTTTGTCACTGCTTTAGCTCTGCTAAAATTTTCCAAAATCTTCACATGGTACATATGGCCATCATGACCTGGGTTCTCTTTAAAGCTCCAGTACTGAATTTTTCAATTTCTTTCTCTTCGTATCTTTAAAAACATTTCCTCAGCATTCTTTGTCCTTCCTTGTCTCTGAGTTTTTCAAGTGTTGTTCTGTCTGGGTCATAATTCCCCTCTTTGACAAGCTTTCTTTTGCCATGTTGAATTCCATTACTTCTCACCTTCCCCTCATTCTAAAAGGATAGGTTTGGTGTCTCTCTCAAAGGCTCTCAGAGTACTCTAAACATGATTGTTTTCATAAGAGTTTTATTACATTTTTCCTGTTCTAAAGAATTATCATTTGACAATTTCACACATGTATAAAGTGTATTTTGATCATATTCACCCCTCACTGCCATCTCTTATGCCCCTTCCTCTCTGGCTGAACCTCTTCTTCCCAAAAAGTCCCCCACCTATTTAATGTCTTTTTTAAAAAATGTGACATCCTTGATTTAATTAGTGTTCCTTGAGAGCATTGGGGAGGGTGCTTACTGGAGAACGGCCAGCTAACCAGTTGTTACATCACTGAAGAAAATGATTCCCCTTCTTCTGGTAGTTATTAAATGCTGATGACTCCTCAGGGAGGGATGGGACCCACCAGGTACTCTCCCTCTTCCATAATGGAATGTTGGCAGGCCCAGTACTGTGTAGGTCTTATGCAGGTCACTCAACCTTCAGGTTCTGTGAGTTCATGAGTGCAAGCATAGCCCTCCTCCTCATCTTACCTTCTTCATTCCCCCTCCTCTGTGATGTTCTCTAAGTCTCGGAAGGGGTGATAGATGTCCTAAATACTCATAGTCACTTATTGTCAGTATTTAGTTCAATTATGAGTCTTTACATTAATTACTGCCCACTGCAGAAAGGAGCTTCTCTGACAAAGGCTGAGAGCAGCATTAATCTGCGGGTATAAACACAAATATTTTTAGTGAAGTTTGACAACACATCTGCTTAGCAAACAAGAATAGTCTCCCTTCCCCTCAACTCCTCAGTCAAAGAATGTTTTTAAATTCAGGTTTATAGAGCCAGGTTTGAATTACCTCCTGTGGAGCTGGCCTTTCATCCAATCAGAAAATGATTTGGTTACCCCCATAACAGTCATGCCACTGTTGCATCAGTGGGCACATCTTATGGGGATGGTCAGTACTGTAGCACACTGAGTCCACAGCTGGGTGAGATCATGTCTAAGAGTTACATTATTTTTAACAGTCTTTAAACTTGACCATCTCAGCTAGACTTCTTATTAGATTTCTTATTCATAGCAGTACTCCCACCAATGGACATAGTGTGTAAAACAAAAAAAAAATATTTGGGAAAAATTTGTTGATGGAAAGAAAGAATAAATGAATAACTGAAGTATCATGATAACTCCAATATATAGACAGGGTAGATATTTATAACCATATTTGGAGATACTGAAATTGAAGTTGACAGCCAAAGTTACATAGCATTTGGTTCTTTTGATTGTAAATCTAAGTGGGTTTATTATCAGTGCCTTAGTTTTGAATTCCACAAATATCTGAAAGCTGATTCAGTGCTGGCCTATTTTATATGCTGGATTATATTAGTCTCCCTTATGGAGCTTACATTCTAGAAAAAAAGGATCAGACAATAAGTAAAAAACAATTTTGAGGGGGTGTAGGTCAACTTGTAGTGTGCTTGCTTAGAATGCACAACACCTACATCCTTACATAGTAATTAATTTTCTGAATGAGTAAACATTTATTTGATGGTGTTATGTTATTCTACTATATATAGATGCACTGTAATTTCTTTAAATGATTTCTTCCTTTATTCCTTCTCCTTCCATCCTTCTCTCCTCTCCCTTTTCCTTCCTTCTCCTCTCCCCTTTCCTCTTCCTCCTCTTCTTCCTCCTCTTCCTCTTCTTCCTCAGCATCTTTGGAAGCGCTAGAACCAAACCCAGGACTTTATGCATGCTAGGTTAATATACTACCTTTGAGCTACCAGTTCCTCAACAGTGTGTTTGACAGCCATTCTATTCAACTTCACAAATAACTGAATACTTTTCTAGATTTACATAAATGAATTTACTACTTGTTTCACGTTTTGAGGTGGGTTTCATTTGCAGCATTTTGGGCATGTATACCATCGTGTCTTCTACTTTGCCCTCTTCCCACACTACTGTCTCATTTTCTTAAAAATTTTTACTTAAAATTATTATATTCCTGCTCTTCCTCCCTAACACTGCAAAAACCCTGGTGTTGGCACAAGGCTGTAATCACAGGACTTGAGCGGTATATACAGAAGAATCAGAAACTCATGATCATCCTTGGTTCTAGCTTTGTAAGTGAGTGAGGCCAGCCTGAACTACTTGATACTCAGCCTTTAAAAACATGGTAAAACCAAACCATACCAGGAGCAGTGGCAATTCTTCCTAGAGGGAAGTATGTAATACCTCCACAATTTTCTTTTCTGATGCAATACAGATTTAGCAAATAAATCCCTTAGATTTATTACTTAGACAGATTATAATACCTTAAAAACTATGGAGTTTTCATTTGAATCTCAACAATGGCGAGGGCATTGGGCAGTAGCAGGTACACTGACAGATTGAGATATAAATTGAATAATTTTATTTACTTCACTTGAAGTTGTAGTTGGAGCCAGAAACTCCCCAGTTTCATTTATCTTGGCTTATAGATCTGTCCAGTGGAAGAATATCAGTTTTAACCCAGAAACACTTCAAAATTGTGTGTATAGTTTCCTTTATGTCTTTATAAAACTGGGACTTTCTTAGGTTTGGCCTTTTCCTCTTGACACTGAAGAAAAGACTGTCACTAACTGCAAAATAACAATTTAGTGAGTGCTCAGTCCTAAGTGGGACATCTCTATCACCCTCTTTCCTCCACAAAGTTCAGAGAACACTGAAAAGGTTGCAGAAAGAATGTAAGACCCCGAGGGTAGGCAGGAGTGCTGTGAAATGCTCTCTTGTGAACATGGCATGACTGCTGCACTGATGACCTCACAGCAGCTGTGGTTACTTGCACAAGATCAAAACATTCATCCCTCCAGCATGGATGGGAGTGGGGCTCATAAGGCTCCCTCCGTCTTGGCTGTTATTTGATGACTGTTGGTGGAGGGTGGATCATTTTGCTTCCAGGATGTGACCACAGGCAGCTCAACCATGCACAGGTCAATGACCCACTAATTGGACTCAGTGAGTTATTAAAAATGATAAACAGAAAACAGCATGAAGGTGGGAGAGGGAAGTATTGGGGAGACCTGGGGGAAGTGGGACAGAGGATTTGTGTTGGATATGATCAGTATACTTCATACATGTATATACAGTCTACACATATGAAATTGTCAAAGAATACATAAAAATATTCTAAAAATTAACCAAAATAAAATAAAACAGCTCAACTGCTTTATATTTAACCCGAAGCATAACCCATAGGTCCTAGCCACAGTAAACTTCTGTGGGTTCTTTCAACTCTTTGTTCTGACTTCTCTTTGAGTTTCTTCCCTCTTTGCCATGTATAAACCTGGTGGTAGAGATCTGAGCCAGAGATGGTGGTGATGGAAATGAGAAGGAGAAGGATCTAGAAAACTAACCTGCAGTGTTAACACTTGTAGAGAGAAGATTTAGCTGTATTTGTTAATTTAAAATATAATGAATTTAAACTGCACACAATAATTATTCAGCTGCCCTGGAGATACTGATAACATATAAGAACTCAAATGTAAATGCCCTTATAAGCTGTGTACTATCACTTTTCAGAGATCTAGGTAGGATTATGGAGAGTCACAGAATACTCCTTTATAGACCATGATTGCTGGAAAAAATCTTATAAAAATTAGCATAGTATTTCAGCATTAAATTTTGTGGCTATCTTGCTAACACCAAAATACAGAAATGATGTCCTCCTCACTTCTAGTACTGGGTGAAAGGTGATTTACAGGCTCTGAGCACACAGGTTTGCTTGCTCAGTGGTTTGCCATTTTCATCCCTCTAACTGGAGAGCTACCAAATATTGGCACCACGGGTTAACTTGTATGTTTTCTTATGTCAGAGTATGAAAATATTAGGGTAGCACCACAGGAACAGGAGAAAATTCACATTATTTATAAACTAGATGATTACCATTAGATAATCAAATATTCGATATTATAGTTCATTAAGATGAAATTGAATTGCTATAAAGCAAAAGTAATATGAGAAAATTTCTTGCTTTTTATTTCTAATGAATGTTTTTCTGGTTACTCTGTGTGTGTCACCCCACGGTCACTTTAAGATGCGGCGGCAACACTGCGTCTTCTAACTACAGATTAGACACATTTTTAAAAATTATCTTTTTTTGAGATCCTAGGGTCTCAAAGTGTGTCTCTGACTGGCCTGGAATTCTCCCCAGGCTTCCCTCAAATCCACAGAGTTCTACCTGCCTCCTGCTTGACTTCTGGAATTGAATGTGTGACTACCTTGCCTGACCCTGAGAATTGTTTTCTGAAAGGTTACAGTATGTTTTTTTTTCTCCTTCCTTCCTTCCTTCGTCCCTCCCTCCCTCCTTTCCTTCCTTCCTTCCTTCCTTCCTTCCTTCCTTCCTTCCTTCCTTCCTTCCTTCCTTTCTTCCTTTCTCCTTCCTTCTTTTTTATGGCATGTGTGTCTGTAGTGTGCATGTGTATATAAGTGTGTGTAGCAACATTCACATGTGGGGGCTCATGGTGTAAACATGTTTGTGTTTGTGTGTGTGTAGGCATGTTTGCACATGTGTGTGGGTTGACTTGCCCAGGCACTTGTGGAGGCTCAAAGTTGACTCAGGAGGTCTTTTTTCAATTTCTTAGTTTACTTTTTTTCTGAGACAGGATCTTTTAGTGAACCCAAAGCTGCCTGTCTCAGCTAGATTCTAGACACTTGTCTCCACCCCTTAGCCCCTGGGGTTACAGATGCTAACTGCAGCGCCAGACCTTTAAGTGGGTTCTAGGGATGTGAACTAGAATCCTCATGTTTATGTAGCAAGCATTTTACCCACCAAGCCATCTCCCAAGCCTCACAATAGCTATTTCAAACTCATAAAAGCATTTACATAATCTAATGATTACTAAACATAAAAGATAAAGGAAGAAATACAGACAGCATATAAAAGATGATTTTTATCCCTAGGAAATATACCATTTTTTTCCTAGGTTTTCATCTTGAGTGCAAAAGGTAAGTCATATAAGCAGTAATAAAAAAAATAAATAAAACCAACTATGTCCTTTGCCTCTCCTGAGGTCTGATCATGAATTATAGAGCTTTGGTTCAAAGACACTAATTGCCTGCACAGCCCTGCTGCAGGGAGTTGAACTGAGCGCCCTTGGAAATCACAGCTGAGCAACAGAGGACAGAAGGTAATGAGATGTTTGGGCTCTGGGGCATTGGCTCATTGGCTGCTCATTTGAGAAGTCCTGGTGTATGGATGAAGACCAGGCTGGAGAATAATGAGGCATTGATTGAACTTGAAGCAGAGTCATAGGGAAAGGTGAGGATGGGGGCCAAAAATGAACTCTAGATGATAGGAGACATTTGAAGCAAAAACCAGTCTTTATAGTGGGCCTTGCCTATCCCAGGTTAAAAGTTAGAAATATTCCTTTCTTTATTGTTTGCTCACTCATTTGTGGCAAATTTCTAAGACCTTACAGACCAGGGTGAGAGCATACATACACATTAATAAGTTCTTGTCTTTTTAGTGATTATTAAAAAAAAGATTATTTTTATTTTAGTGTATTACCTGCATGTGTGTAAATGCACCCATGTTGTGAAATGCCCTCGGAGGTCAGGAGGTGTTGGAGTTCCCTGGAACTGGAGTTACGGATGGCTGTTAGCCACCACATGGGTATTTCCAATCGAATGTGGGTTCTCTGCAAGGGCAGCCAGTGCTCTTAATCACTGAGCCATCATTCTAGCCCTCTAAATTCTGGTTTTTACATAGATTAAGCAAAGTAACCAAGTATTATACAACCTATATTCAATGTAGATGTTTCTGTTACTAAAAAACATACCAAATGTGTACAAAATAGAAAAGAAAAATACACCAAACCACATGTTAGCCTCAATAATTGCCAGCACTGTACCTATCATGGAAAGAAATACATATATTTCTGGAGATTGACATGAAAAGAGATCTAAAAGGTGGAGCACACCCTAACAGGAGAACACAAAGGTCTAGGCTGCCACTGAAGCTCCTTAAGCCCCGCCACTGTGACAATGTTACTGTGTTACCTGTTAAATGAAGGGTATTAGCTCTGTGAATAATCAGCTAATCAAAAATGAGTTACTGCTTTGGCTTTTATTACAGGTTCTTCAGCTACTTGCATTTAACATTTTTTAATGTATCATTATTTTAAACACACATCATTATTTTAATTATATCCAATTAGTCATGCCTGCATCTCCTCAGCATGCATCATTATGCACTTTACCAAAAAGCACTTTGAATCAAATTCATACCAGTGTTCTTTATTATAATTTATGTGCATACGTCTTTAGCAGACTTATACATTAAGAGATTAATTATCAAGAAGTTGGTTTATACTTTCAGCAATAGGGAACTTAACTTGCAGTAGTTTACTCTGATATTCATAATTTCACGATAGTATTGTCATGTCAGACACCATTTTGTTTACCAATCTCAAGAGAGCAAAGATACATGGTTGAAAGTCACTTTTAAAATGTTTAAGCCCTTAAAGCATCCTACTTTCCTTGGGCCTTTTGAATTCAGTTGAATACTAGGTTTCAGTTTCTCAAGACTCAATCTCAATCACATGAAAACAACACTGCTAAGTTAGAGGAATATAGAGAAACAGTCTTAGCAATTGCACCTTGCTCTATTTGGAAGATTTCAGTTTCTTTTAACCTTGGATCTGCCACTTTTTCTTTCTGAATATATATCTCTCAGGTGCTTAAGAAAGTCTTACTATAGGCATTTGTGACATGAGGTATTGCAAAGATCATGAGACTACACTTAAACTTATTTTTAATGCTGACATTCTGACTTGTTTCTGTATCCTTATGATGGTTAGTTTAGATTGTCAGGCTGATTGGATTAAGAAACACCACTATTAATGGCACACACCTTTGTGTGGGGAGAGTATATTTCTAGGGAACTTTAAGGAGAAAAGACCCACCCTGAATATGGGTGGCACCATCCTGTGAGCTGGAGTCCCAGAACAGATAGAAAGAGGAAAGGGAAAAGCAGGAAGCCCACTGAGCATCGGCATCATCTTTCTCTCCTTCTAGGTCTGTGGTGATGAAGTCAGACGCCTTTCTCCATGCCTTCCTGCCCTAACTACTGCATCCCCTCAATTCTGAGCCAAAGTCAATTTTTTTATTCTTTAAGTTGCTTTCTTTTTTCTTCCTTCTTGTAGTGTATGTGTGTGTGTGTATATATATATATATACTGTAGGTGTGCATGCATGTGTGTATGTTTGCATGCATGTGGAGGCCTAAGTTGATGTCAGGAATCTTCCTTGATTTCTACTTCACTTTATCCTTTGAAGCAGGGTTTCTCAATCAAACCCACAACTCCCTGAAACAGCTAGTCTCATTAGGTAGCTTGCTCCTGCGATCCCGTGTCTCGGCCTTCTGTGACTAGAATTACAGAGAAGTTGCCAGTCTCACTTGGCATTTACATGGACTCTTGTGCAGCTGGCACTTTCATCACTGAGCCTTCCCCCTATCCATTTAAGTTGTTTCCTATCAGCTATGTGGTCATAGCAATGAGAAAAGTAATGAATACAGACAATGTATACAGAGATTTGCAGCCAGTTTGGGGATAAATTTAACCATACGGGTTTTAGACCTTTGGAACTGGTTTGCAGGTTTAGAGCTATGAGCTAGAGAAGTTCCCTAAGTGGGAGTTCAGAAGAGGAGAGAACCAATGAAATGTGGACAGCGAAGACTGTGCTCATAAGATTTCAGAAGGGAATAACAGGACTGTTAGGAACTGGTCTAGAGACCAGTCATGTTATATTCTGGCAAAGAATTTGGCTGTTCAGTCCTTGTCCTAAAAGTCTGAGTGAAGCTGAATTTAAAAAATCATAGTTTATGGGGCTGGGAACATAACTCAGTCTGTAAAGTGCTTGACATGAGGATCTAAATCCAAGTTTCAAAAGTGACATAAAAATCGAGGTATGCTTGTAATCCGAGTTAGGGAAGAGGAGACAGTTGATGGGGTTTTGCCAGTCTAGCTTAATTGGCAAGGCCAGGCCAGTGAGAGTCCCCTGCCCTAAAGTACAATACAAAACAAAAAAACCAAACAAGATAGAGGGGTACCTGAGGAGGCATGATACCTTACTTTGTTCTCTGTCCTGCTAGTGCATTTACATTTGTGCACACACATGTATACACACATGTGCATCCAATCACACTCAGTCCCCCCACAACATAAAGTAATAAACAATTGTTTGAAAAAGGAATTTCAAGGTAACATGACATTCAGGCTGTGGCATAGCTGTTGATCACTGCATTTATGTAGATTTATAATGAAAATGTGAAAATTCAGTTTGGCAAGGAAAAGAGTCTAAACACAGTTAAAGTTGCAGACAAGACATCAGAGAAGATGTGGGGTTTTCCAAGAAAAAAGCTAAAATCATCGAAGTGATTGGTCCCCTAAAGGAGAAGCATAACACTTTTCCATGGAACCATAGGAAAAGACCCCTGGTGGCGAAACATCACCCATCAAAGGCTCCAGCATGTGCAGATACAGCCATCTAAATGAAAGAGGCTGCACTAAGAATGCCACTAGAAGTCTGCTGGGAAAAAAACCCTACCTAGAAAATAACTTTTTCTGGTTCAGCCCCCCAAATGCACAGAAGCCACCAAAGCTGTGACAAAAAAAAAAACAGACTACATGTTTAGCAGGTAGCATAATTTGGCAGTGTCATGTATATGATACTGCTTTTGTGGATGTAGGAAATGAAAGAGTTAGAGTTCTACAGGCTTGCCTGAAGGTTCCAGAAATCTGCTGCTTCCAGGTAGTGTGCAGCTGAGTGAGATTCTCTGTAAGAAAGGAATAAGGTAAAGGCCATTTTATGAAGGTGTGAAGATGAAGTCTGAGTTGCAGTGGAGAGTTTGGGATATCCATTGAGGAACATTATAGTACAGGTATGTACACATAGGTACGAAGTGGAGCTGGCCCAAGAGGGAGATTGTGTTTACTGTAGGAGGAAGAACTGGATGTATGCTGAATACCAATGATGCCAGGATTTAGTATGATGCGTGTCGGTCTTACTTTGGCTTGGTACGGTCTTGTTATGTCCGCATAACAAGTTCTTCACTTTTAAAATGGGAACAATTATTCTGTGCCACTGTATGCTAGAAGTATATAATTTGACTTTTCTCTTACAGAGGTTCATACTGAGGAAATTTTCTTGAATCTCAGAAGAGTTTAGACTTTTAAAGCATTGGAACTGTTCAAAAGTAGGGACTTTTCAAGTTGGGCTGAACGCGTTTTGGACTGTGAGATGGCCCTGAGCCCATGGCAGCCTATGCTGGTGTTGTGATTTGTTCGTCAAGCTGATTGAGGTGGACTTGTGATGGGCAATTGTAATTGTCAACTTGATTGGATAAGAAACACCTAGGCTTTTAAAGAGGCATACTTTGGTGTCTGTGAGGGTGCTTCCAGAGTCTGACTAACTGTGGAAAACCAGCATGACTGTGAGTGACATCAGCTCATGGTCTAGATCCTAGACTGAGTGAAAGAGGAAGAGGTGCTACAGATGAGTGTAAGAATTCACCTTCCTCTGCTTTTGGGTCCTCCGAGATGTGAGGAAGCTTCCAGCTGCCTTACCTTCATATCATGATGAGTCATATACCTTGAACTGTGAGTCCAAAGCAATCTTTGTTTCTTTTTTATATTTATCTTGAAATTTTTTAATTTTATGTGAATGAGTGTACGGCATGCATGTTCATCAATGTGCTTGTGTCATGCAATGCCCGACGAGGCCAGAAGGGGGCATCAGATCCACTGGAACTGGAACTTCAGATGATTGTTAGCGACGATATGGGTGCTGGAAACTGAACTATGGGCCCTCTACAAGAGCCATCTCTTCTGCCCCCAATCTTTGTATCTTAAAGTGGCTTTCTGTCAGATATTTTGTCACAGAAATGAACAAAATAATGAATACAATTGGATATCTTGCATCCTTGTCCCTGACTGTATGGCTTGAATCCTTTACTCTCTGCACCTGGTTCCAGTATAGCTTCTTGCTTCCTCCATTATGTGTACATAACTGTTATTTATGGTATCTGGGTTGACTCATCTCTCACATCTTAGTCTGTCTATCTTGCTTTTGGTTTATTGTGTGTGTGTGTATGTGTATGTATAGGTGTGTGTGCAAGATCTGTTCAGGAGAGAGCATACATATATGAATATGTATGAGTCTATGTGTGTGTGTGCATGGGTATATGTACATGCATATGTGCACGTATATGCTCATGTATGTATATATGCAAATGTATGTGCATGCATATAGGTGTGTGCATGTGTGTATACGTGTGTGCGCATATTTGTATCTATGTATCTAAGTATGTGTATATGATGTGTGTGTGTGTGTGTGTGTGTGTGTGTGTGCGTGTGTCTGGGCCAGAGGTCAGCATCTGGTGTTTTCCTCTATAATTCTCCACTCCATGTTTTGAGACAGTGAATGTGCCTGGATGTGCACATGTGTGTATATGTGGAGGCCAGACAGCATGACATATCTTTGTCTAAGACTGTCTACCTTACTTTTACAGATAGGATCTTTCACTGAACCTGATGTTCACTGATTGGCTAGACTGTCTGGCCAGCAAATCTCTAGGATCTTCTTGTCTTTTTCTCAGCACTGAGATTACAGATTCACACAGTCATGCCTGGCTGTTTTCATGAGTTCCAGGGCTCCAAACTCAGGTCCTCATGTTTATGCAGCAAACATTTTACTCAGTGAGCCATCTCTCTTTTCCTTTTTGATAGAAGGTCTCACTATATAGCTCAGACTGACCTCATGCTATAGATTCTCCTACCTTAGTCTCCCAAGTGCTAGGGTTGCAGGTATGTGCCAGATCTTGTTTTCTTGAGGTGGAATGCCTGCTGTCAGAGCACGTCCATGTTTCCCCTCCTATCCCCCTTGGGTACAAGTTGAGAGTTAGTAATTAGGTTACTCTGTGACCTGAGGTATGTCAGGTTCTCTACTTTATTTTAATCATTTCTATGCCACAAACTGGATGGCTTACACAGACTAATTATGTGTTTCTGACAGTTCTGGAGGCTGGAAGACTAAGATGAAAACTGAGATTTTGTGTCTCATGGCACCTAATTCTGGTTTATCAATGGTATTTTCTTGCTGCATCTTCACATGATAGAGAAGGTAAAATAGCTTTGTCCCTTGTGTAATGGTATATTCACCTCCTAAAAGCCCCATCACTTAATACTATAGTTCTGAGAACTAGGTTTCAACATATAAGTTACTATGGGGGCCCCTAAACATTCAGTCTATGGTATTATTACGGAGGGATATGAGGTTAGTTATCTCTAATGGTGCTTTTACCATTAGAGATAACACAGATTTTTGTGTTATTATACCATTAATATCTAATTCTACTCTCATAGTTACAGACTTCACTAGGGTGCAAGCAGACAGAGAATGGTCTTAGAGTCCCTTCAGCTTCCTGCCCCTTGCATAACTTTTTCCACTGAGAAAGATAACTATTGAAATTACCATTCCTTGATTAATCTGACTAATAAATTTTGCTTCATTGTAACCCTTCAGTTGCTATGATTTATACTTTCTATTTTGGGCTTTCAGGAAGTTGTGCTGGAAAGAAGTGGTGTGGGTGATCTGAGAGGCCTGAGCATACAGCAGGCAATGGACCATCATTTACTCTCTGTGGTTTGAATAAGATTCTTTTCCAACAACTAGAAAATTAGAGGAGAAGGAGGAAATGGTGGTAAGAAGAACAGAAGGAGAGAAAATAAAGTTCCTTCTTACAGATTTTACTTTCTTCTGCACACTGTGAAGTTTGTGCAGTGAATGGTAGATTTGTAATAATTAGGTGATTTGATTCCAGTGACCAAGATTTCCAGTGATCACATAGTAATAGAACAGAACATAGATTGTGGTAAAGTTCTATGTAAATATATAATTCCTTTGAAAATGCTCTTTATTAAAATAGGAAAACATGACCATTATTCATGGAAAGTTGGCACAGTTCTTCAGGGTAGAATTTGAAAAGCTATAGATGTAAGCACATTGGAGTCTCTGACTCCTTCATTCCCAGCTTCTCCTGTCCTTCTGATTGTTTCTCTCTTTGCTTTAGCGAATGGTAACAGAATTCGCTTTCTGTAAGGATTCCTGTTTCCAGGCTCAGATTCTGTTTCTTTGTTCTATGTAAAACTAGAAGAAAAAGAGTAATTCTTCTATGCATTAAGCATCAACTTCAGTTACTGTTTTTCTAAGCATAACTTACAAATTTCTTTAACATTTTTTGAAACCAATAGTGAGTGCAGAAATCCATAACTCAAAAGAGTATCCACCTCTAAACTTAAATAGTTTTGGGCTCTAAATTCTATATTCTAAGAGATGTGTTCTAGTGAGAAAATAAGGGTATTTAGGGGTACGACAACTGAGCTTTCAGAAAGGTGTCATCAAAATATGTTACTATGAGTCTTGTCCAGGGACACATACTTTGCAGTCTCTTATTCTCTATATTTTGGTCAGTTGTGACTTTTAGTGTAATCAGCATCTGTTACATGAGGAGATTTCACTGGTGAGAGTTGAGGGTTACATTACTATTCTCTCTTTCCCATGTTCTGCTGGGTTCCCCAAGCCTTAGGTGCACAGGTTGCATGGCAGATGTGTCACTTAGGGCTGGGCATCTCACAGACAATTATTCTGTGTGTGTGACCAGTTGTGGAACTCTGTATTAATCTCCATCTGTTGCAAAAAGAAGCTTGTTTGATGAGTGGTGAGAGGTACACTTGTCTGTAAATATAAGGATACATATTTAGCATACATTAAGAAATTATATTTGTTTAGGGATGTGATAGATGTAGGCTTTTCTCTAGGATCTATGACCTAAGCATGTGTATTTAGCTATGTTTACAGTGCCACACGTGAGTTCTCTCCCATTAAGTGGGTGTTAAGTTCAATTAGATAGCTGTTGCTTACCCCCAAGATAAAAGTGTCACTACTACACCAATAGCCATAGTAAATCTCTGCTTAGGGATCCTTGTAGAAATGGGGGTGAGAAGACTGTCATGTCAAAGTCAGGGTGGTGGATGACTACAAGAAAACAGAGTTTCCTAGGTGGCTAGGAAGTTCCTCCTATGAATTTATTGCAATGGTGACAGCATGCACAAGACTGAATGAAAACTCAGACCTGACAAAAACCCAGTATAGAAGTGAGGAAAAGGGTACAACCCCAACCTCAGCTGAGGAATTACTGACAACTGGTCACTGCTGGGTGAGGGAGGGTCGGTCTTCTTTAAGAAAGCAGCACTAGATAGGCTGACCAGGTTCCAGTGGATGGACTCACACCAAGGGACATTTGGAGACACAAACTTCCCTTGATAAGCTTTAACATGTATGACAGAATGCAGGAAATCCAGATAGGGGAAGGGGTCTAAAAATGATCGAGATGTATTATATGAAATGCACAAAATTTCAATAAAAATTAAAAATATATACATATACATTACTGTGATACAAGAAAAATACAGTGGGGTGGGGGACATGGCTCAGCAGCTAAGGTGCTTGTTACTCTTCCAGAGGACCCAAGTTCAGTTCTATGGACCCACATCAGATGCTCACAACTACCTGTAACTCCAGCTCTAGGAGACCAGACACCCTCTTCTGACTTCTGCTGGCATATGTAGCATACACTCACAAAAACATATACACATAAGTAAAAGCAAATCTTTTCAAAAAGGAAAATAAACGAATACAATAATTAAATAATGGTTTAAGTTATATCTGATAATAATGAACTATTGACATATAATATTGAAAGAAACAATTAGACCTAAAACCCTCAATCTATAAAAAGCATATGTGAGAACCCATGGATTAGATAATCAGAAAAAGAGGCAAATCCTGGATTGAAGGAGTCTTAAAGTTTCTTGTTTGGATCAGGAAGTTGAGAGAAATACAGACTATTTATACACACTGATAAGATACATTGATTTAAACGTGGACATTAAAAATATAAAAAAAACGTAGGGAGAAAAGCATGCATATTATTTTAACATTTCAAAAGGAAGAAAAAATAAAACAACTAAATTAATTCAACTAAGAGCAGAGAACAGAGACTGAGCACAAAGCAATGATAAGTAGAAAACAGAAATATATGATAAGAAGCAAATCTAAGACATAAGTAGCTGCACTTCATGTGAGTAGCTCAAGCTTTCCATAAAAGATGTAAGAACTTGATAATTCTTCCTCAAACTTAACAAGTTTACATTCAGATTTTTAAAACACACTTGATAATCTTTATAGAAAACATATATACTTCTTAAGTATTCATAAATTTTATGCAGAATTAAGAATTATATTATTTAATCTCTGGAGAATTAAAAATTATCATCTATTAGTTTAAAAGGAAATCTCTATGAAATTTCAGGAACAAAGCCATAGATTGCAGTCAAACTAAATAATAGCAGAAAGAGAATCTCTCATTCTAAGTTGCCCAACTGGGATAATGAAGAAAGAGCTATTTTGGGGTTTAAGAGGAAACAAAGATAGAAAACAGTAACCACAGGGGCTGGTGAGATGGCTCACTAGGTAAAGACTTGCTGGGCAAACCTGAGTTTGATCTTTAGAACCCACGTAAATGTTGAAGGAAAAAACTGACTTCACAAAGTTGTCTTCTGATTTCCACATATATACTGGGGCATGCATGTTACCTGCAATAATAAATTAAAAAGAAATTAAAAATTAAAAATAAATACTATTTACAAATTTGAACATCAAGAACTCTTCTAACCTACACTAACTGATTATGGCTAGAACAACACTTCAAAAAGGCATATGGTCTTTATTCATTTTGAAAATAAAAAGAGCTTTGATAAAGGTGTCTAATTTAGGGCTGAGCACTCAGTTCTTTTTTACCAGCATTGTCTAGTTATGTGTCTCTGAATTGACTTCAATCCAGTTTTAAAAGAAGTTTCTATGACCCAGACTGAGGACAGCCTCTTATGGAATATTTCAGAGGAGGACATAGAAAGAATGAGAGCTGGAGGATGGGGAAGATGTTGTGAAATGTTATTCCACTCATGAACTCATAGCAGCTGTGGTTACCTGCCCAAGCCCTACATAAGATCAAGTCAGCTAAAGTTCCCACATAGATGGGGCAGATGTTCTTCAGGCTCTATCCCTTACCGAGGAGCTATTGGCAATGGATAGTTGCTGGGGGAGTATTATTCTTTGAGTGTGTGAACACTAGTAAGGTTCTCATGCTCCTGTGGATGGCCCCACACCTATGCACATATGGGCAGAACTAACTAGAATTAGTAGGTTATTAAAATAATAAATAAGAAAACATGAAGGTAGAAGGAGGGTATGTTGCGGGAATACAGGGGGAGCTGGAATGGGGATATGGGGATCTGTATTTTATTGTACATACGTAAAGAATTCTCAAAGAATAAAAATGAAGATATAAAAGAAGAGGAATAAATATTTTAGTAGCCAAGAAATGAAGCAGTAAAAGCACAAGATGGAGAAGGGAAGAGAAGTTGAGTTAACATAGAAACAGAAAGAAATCCAAATGAGGGACTTTGTTTAGAGCCCAAAGCTCCTTCAGAGAAGTAGTGTGTGTGAAACCGGCAAGGCCTTTAGTGTGCCTGACCAGGGAGAAAGAAAAGATTCAAATGAACTTAGAAGTAAGGAGAAGACTTCAGTAAAGCTTCAGAGAACAAAAAGAAAAGACTATAGGGTATCAGACTTTAATATTAACAAATTCATAACTATTTGAAAAGGTACATTTTTCAAAGAGAATATAAATTACCAATGTTATTTCAAAAGGTGATAGAGTATGTAAAGGAAACAATATTTATGGAAGAAATTAATAGTTGCTTTAAGAATTCACTACAGCCATGCCAGGCTTGGTGGATCATATCTATAATCCCAGCTCTTTGGATGTTGAGGCCAGCCTGGACTACATAGTGAGTATCAGGCCAGATGGTCAGGGTAACATAGTGAGACACTGTCTCAAGAAGAAATGGAGGAGGGGGAAAAGGAGGAGAAAGGAAGGAGAAATGGGAAAGAGGGACAAAAAAGCAGGAACAGGATGGAATATACTTAGACAACAACAACAAAATTACAGTATTGAGAAGGAAAAGATAAAATATTTCACTTTTTAAAATATATTATTTGTTTATAGAATGCCAAAGCATCACCCAAAAACATTTATTTTTCAGGATATTGAGCATTCAGTGAGAATTATGATATGAAGTTGCAAAAGACCAGTAGTTTACCAAGATTGCCACAAAAAGTAACAAAGCGACAGGTTAAAAATATCTCATGCAGAAAAGCAGAAGCCCACATAATAAATGTACCTGTTCTGTAAGGAAAAATGTAAGACTTAATGAGTGGTCATGGAACTTACCTAAAAATTAATAGAAATGTCATGCTTTGATTTAAAAACACATAATACTTAAAATACATCAATCCTATTAAGTTAATCTGTAAATTCCAGGAGGTTCTGACCATAATTCCAACCAAATCCTTGAAGTAACTCGTGCCCTGAGATTGTACTTGTTTCATTTCATTAGTGTTCCTTATATCTTATCCATATTGTAAAATCAATGTTTATCTCTTTGATATGTTAGGAAAACATAGAAATATAAAAATTAGCTATGAAGAATTTGAAAAACCATAAACAATGGCTTGTTTACCAGACATCAAAACATGCCATACAGTCATAGCAAATGGAGCACTGGAGGAAACACAACTGCTCACTGCGATGAGCATTAAAGGATCCTTAGAGTGTTAGAGAGTTGCGTCAGGAGATATGAACACTTGCTGTGAAAGCAAAAGTACCTGAGTTCAAATCCCCAGTCTTCTTGTCCAGGCCACTGGAATAAAGCCATGTGTCTCTGGAGTTCTCTGAAGCTACCATTCCTTTGTGTTTATAGTCTCACTTGAGCCTTTTCTGATATAAGCTGAGGAGACTGAGCATCAAAGAAATTTAGTATCTTACCCAATTTTGGGCAATTGGTGGTTCTCCTTCTGTCTTTTAATTTCTTTCTGTTTATTTATTTTATTTCCCCTGAAAGGACATTTTCTCAAGCATGTAGACTCAGAAGCCAGATGCTCAGTTTTCAGTCTCTGGCTCTGCATGACCATGGGCAGGTCAGTGTAGCTGGCATGCCTTTGTCCCTAATAAAATGTGAATATCATTATTGTCTATATTATATCATATGATTATTGGGAGCATAAAGTTGGCCAAGTGCATTATTTTAATACTTAGACTAAGTTCTGCCGCATAAATGAATCTGAGTCATTATTATTATCGGAGCTTTCATCCATTACTCCCAAATCCTTTGATGTCTTCTCTCTGATGGGAGAAGTCCTCTTTCTGTGAGACTTACTATCCAAAAAGAGACAGGTCATCCCATAACTACAGTCCTATGTGTACTCACAAATGAACTGTTTGGTGGCAGTAGGTACTGGGGTAGGACTTATGGAGAAGGGGAGCTGCTATTTGTTTAATTGAAGGCTGAGGATGAAGAAGTGTAAGCCATGTCCACCATGAGAGGTTGGGTAGATCTAGCAGAAGGGTCAGTAGGTAGGAATTATTGGCATAAAAACAGCAAGTCTCTCCCCAGGTCATGCATAAACCTCCTTCCTTTGGGAACAGCAGGCCCACCCCCCTTTTATTCTGTGTCACTGTTACAGCAAGGGAGTCGACTTGTCTCTCCAGCTGTCCGGTGGAGTCCTGTAGATGCCCAATGTCTTGGTCTGTCTGAGAGCTTAGAATCTTAAAGTTTTTGTTACCTATAGCAAGAGCAGTGGAGCCCAGGGCAGCCACATTTCTCCTACATCAGCTTGGGGCAGAGGAGGTTTATGACCTAAGGTTAGGCCTCAGCTTTTCCATATTCTTAGAGGGGGCCTGAGGTACTTGCAAATGTACTCAGATACAGATAGATCTCTAGCACAAGTTTTCTGTGCAGAAACATTTTCCTTTCTGCCTGCATATCCATTCACTAGTATTTATCTAGATTTTTACCTCACAATCCATGGGGGTCCAAATTTGGGAGATGTCCCTCCCCACAAGAAACAGTCTTTGATTTTTGGCTCTGTCTGGCTGAGACATCAGTGTAAATCAGGCTGTTTCCTCTTTGGAAATGCCTTTTGCCTTACTTTTCATTGTTGTTCCCCAAATAAACTACGTCATAAAAGAAAAATCCCTGTGAACTTCTCCAAAGCACTTTGTTTCCAGACCCTGGAACTGTAATTACTCCTTGTGTAATTACAGTAGACAAGCTTCCCTGGCTAATTCTGAGTGTCCTTGTTTACATCACAAAGAGATTGCAGAATGGGTAGGAAATGCTGCTATCCACCCTTAATAACTATCCACAAAAACAAGGAGGTACTTGTAACCAAACCTGGTAGGCATTATTACCTCAGTGAAGTCCATCCAGTTCCCAGTGCTACGGGTCCTGCCCCTCTCTCCCTGGTGCCTGGTGGGGGACACCCCACCACCCTCTCCCCTCCCACTCCAACCTCCATTTACCTGGGCACAGAGGACACAGTGTCCAATAGTGTTGCAGTTCAAGAGATCCAAGTTCAGGTTATAGTTTCTGGGTTGGAGCAGTTCCTTTAGCTTGGTGGTCCCCAGGTGGGTTGATTGCTGTATCTGGGTTATCAGTATCCATCTCACAGACTTAGGGAGACTCAATCTTTTTTCAGGTAGCATCCAACATTTTTGTCACTTGGCTGCCTTTTCTTGGGCTCATTGCTCTTGTCAGGTTCCAGGCTTACCACCAGTACTTTGATTGGCTCCAATAATTGGAGGGACCCCACTGGCTTTTGAGCGATGGTCTTGGAGGTTTCATCAATGATCTTGTTTCCTCTGGCCCCAGGGGATTCCCCTGGTGATACCCCCAGATGCACCAATCAACCCATCTGGAGGCCACCAAGATAAAAGAATTTCTCTGACCCAGATGCTATATCCCGAATTTAAATCACACGAACTGTAACACTACTGGAAACTGTGTCTTCTGTGCCCAGGTAAACCAGAGATGGGGAAGTTTCCCCTACTAGGCTCCAGAGAGAGAGAGAGAGACAGACAGACAGACAGGAATGCATGGGGAACTGGACTTCACTGAGGTAATGCCCACCAGGTTTGAATACAAGTAGCTCCTTGTTTTTGTGGATATTTACTAAGGATGGATAGAAGTGTTTCCTACCCAAACTGAAATATCCAGCATCGCCATGAAAAACTTAGTACAGGAGACAGTGCCTCTTTCAGTCTTTCTAAAGCCCAGGGGTCAGACAATAGCCTGGTCTTAATGGCCAAAATATCACAACAGGTAGCTAAAATTCTAGGAATAAATTGGAAACTATACTGTGCCTACAAGTCAAAGAAGTTCAGGGCAGGTAGACAGAATAAATAGGACAATAAAAGAAACCCTAACCAAACTCCACTCAGAAATCGATGAGAGTTGGACCAACAGCATGCTCTCTATGGCTCTCTTTACATCCGGTTGTACCCCCTTCCACCAAGATTTCATCTCATTTGAAATCTTGTTCAGGAGACCCCCTCGCTTACTCCCAAATCTAGGAAATCCCTTGTTAACAGAAATCTCTAATTTCTCCCTCTTCATCTCTGTAGAACCTCCAGTATACACTAAAAGGAATCCACCACTTACTCCCTCCTGCCTCCTCTGCAAGCCTACTCATCAGTTCCAGAACGGAAACCCTGTCTGGTCTGCGGCAAATACCGTCCAAGACTTTGAAACCATCCTGAAAGGGATCCTGAAACCACCTGGTGGGCATGCACCTTTAGTCTTACTAAGTAAGTACAGGGTGGAAGATCAGCTAGAATGGGATTCTCACTATGGAGACATGTGTATTCTGCTCCGTGTCCTCCCCCAGGTTTATCTCTATAGTGAGAAAAGAACCATTCGTCCTTAATCCTGGCCTCTCAAGGTCAAGAGAAGTCATACCACTAATCTTGTAACCTTCTTTGTGGGTACAGGCATTGCAGAAATGCAGAAACTGCAGGGCAATGGAGAGAGAGAACAGTGTCTGGCAAGGGGAGATGCTGTGTTCTTTTTAGTAAATATGCTGATGCCCAGTAGGTATTAACTACAATAACCCAAAGATGTTTAGATTCATGCTAGCGTGGTATTTCCTCCTGACACTAATAATCACGCAGTTTTCAAAAATCTTTCCCTTCTTACTGTCTCACAGTTTCTCAGCTCTGTCATGGCATAAGGGTTAGCTGTTGCATGGAACATTTCTGTCTTACAACAAAAATCACCTTTATAGTTTGCACATGTCTTTAAAAAAGTGAGACTATGGCCATTGACAGGGATGCATTAACACAGAGGCAATCCTGGGCAAAAACATGGAATTTCACTGTTAGTGTTTTATGACTGAGAGATCATTTTAGCACTCCTTCATACACAGAGGCTGGTCTGACATCCAGGAGTCTTGGCATTCTGCATGATGCTGGATGGACAATCACTTTAATTGTATGCTTCCTACATACTTCAAGGGCTGTCCCAGGATCAATAAGACGTCTGTTATTGAAACTACATTATTTCCCTCACAGTGGGAGAAAAATGGAAGCACTTAGGTTTGAGCCTACTCAACTTATTTTATTCATGTTAAAATTTAAGATGAGAAAGATGCTGAACGAGAGGAGTGGAGTTAATTGACACCACACCTTCCTCCTCTGCAATGTCTAAACTGCCTGTCTCCCACTCCTCCTACCTAGAGGGCCAAGTCTTTCTTGCCCTGCTCCTTTCTTTCTAATGTTTTTCTTTTTATCTTTTTGCCATTTCTTAAATTAAATTTTTGGTTAGCATACAAAAGCAGTGGGTTTCACTGTGGCATTTTCATGAATATTTACGATTGTATGATGCTCTTATTACCCCCCACTGCATACATGTCCATATGTCCCTTCCTCCTCCTCCTTCTCCTCCTTCTGCTTCTATGTTATACATGTTTGTTACCTTCTCTTTCCCCTCTTTTTAATGTTGTTTAGTGACCCCCCCCCCATTTGTTGAGATGCAGAAATCTGCTTTGTGTGATTTATGAAGGATCTTGAAGCTATTAGTTTCATGGTGCATGAAAATTCCTCAGGTTAGAGGGCTGGCCAATCTGTTACACTGTTTGCAATGGGACTAGATGGGAACTTGAGCAGCTATCTCTAAGCCATAAGGAGATTGTGTAGAGTTATTAAACACTTGTGGTAAAGCTGCTTATTGTTAATTCCCCGATGTCCTGCTGAAGCGATAGTATAAAATCAGATCGGATTAGATCAGAGAGCCTGGGAGCCAGCCTTCAGAGCAGATTCATTTAATCAATAAAGAGACCTTCTGTGGGGAGGAAGGATCTGAGCTGGGCTAGTCGCCCAGGGATTAAGATTTGGTGTGTGGGGAGTTGTGGAGAAGAAACAGCAATTTAGTTGTATATATTTCCCCCTTCTTGTGCAGTGTAGTTCTCTTAAACATTGCAGTCACCAAAAGGTATATACATTTCTTTAAAATTTTATTACTGGGATACCCTACTGCTTCAGTAATGGCATTATAGACCAGGAGGTTATTTGAAAGACAACGAAAAAAAAATCTGTTCTTTATTTCAACAAAAGCAATTTAGGCTTAAATGACTCCTCAGGAAACATTAATGCCCTATGATTTAATCTGCAAAAGTTCCTGTTCTCTGCTTGTGAAGAGAAGTACTAGGGGAGCCGTGACCCGACCCCTTCCTTGCTGGCCTGTAATCTCCCAGCTGCTCCCCTCCCAACTCGGCTCATAAGCGCAAAGCATTATGTTTTAAGAGGCATGATGTTATTTCTGACTTCACCCGTGATTAGCCTGTAAACTGAGGCCTGTTCACTCACCCCTCAGCCTTAGCTGGCCCTGCTACCAGAAGGACTTGCCAGTGAAGAGACAGTGACATCCATTAGAATGTTAGCCATGGAAAATGAGGGGGAAATGAAGAATTGCACAAATTATGAATGCAAGTCCTTCAATGGTTATTGGCCTTAATGGTGTTATAAAAATGATATTAGGTTTTACCAGGAATAATTTATATTCTGAATTAAATAAGGACATGTATCTATAAATCGATTCTATTATAAAACTTAATTTTCCACCTAGATATGCTGATTACATAGGGCCAGCATACCTTTACCATTTATTAATTACTGCAGGATGGTTTAACACTATTTTCCAAATCAGCATGCATGCATAAAATGACTGCAATCCAATTTGACACATTATTAGTGATGATTATTGTCATAGATAAATTAGATTGAACAGAAAATAACCTTCATCCTTAGCGTGTTTTAACTCTCAGAATTAATGTGATTTGGTGAACACATATAAATAAAAATCTGATGAGTCCCTACTGACTACAAGGCCTGCTGGTGCCGAAGTATATCAATTTCATGCAGATGATGAATTCCTTAAGCATTCAACGATAATCACGCTTGATTTGACAAGACTTTCTCATGCTATTTTAGGGCCTTAATTTTCTGTGAAGTTCTGTCAAGTGCTCATCAAGCACCCACTTATCTCTGTATCTTAACCTGGCAGCCAATCACATGGTTGCCTAACAGTACAGCTAGGACCACTGGTCTATTAATATTCAAGTCACCTGATTGTCCAAGGAGAGAAACCAATCAATGACTGATTAACATGCATATCACATGACTCCCGAGGAGAGTAAATGAGTTACACAGTAAGACATCAAACAAATTTTCATCTTGAAAGAGTGATTGCTTTTTCTGCTGCTGTGATGTTTGTCAAATTCACTCTAGCCTTGTCCAATTAAGCTCCATGAGCTGAATTAATAACCAGGAGATGTGAGCCCTGTGCCAGCATGAGAACTGCACAGGGCTTCAGAATGAGAACTGCTAAAAAATACTCAGAATGATTGAAAAATCGCATCTGGATAACTGGAATAATTGCTTTTGCAATTTTGATGCTGTTTTGTAATCTCCTGTGTAAAGTATGAACTGGAGTAGGTTGGGATGTGGGCTGAGTTGTGTTATATTTGAAAGATAAATGTGGTTTTAAGTTTAGAGTGATTTAAAAGGCATTACACAAGTACATATTAATTAGATTATTGTTTTGACCATAGTAATGAATTTTATTTGCAAATGCAATTATGTTCTGGGGCCTTTAGAAACAGGATATCTCAAGATTTTTTTCCTCTAACTCTCAGAAGAGAGAAAAAGTTTTTACTCTGTACTCTGGTATCCTTCACAAAGAATAGGCATAGCCAAGCTTTCCTTTAGGGTTCTAATGGGTGTGTGGATATATGTTGTTCATTTTATTAACCTTCAGAGGTCAATGAATTAAATTCACTTTCTTATTTACCTGCAAACTCAATGCAAATGTTCTCTGACGACTGAGAGCCTAGGACAGTTTTCTGGGAGTTTCAGGGGAAATTCTGCTCAATCACCAACTCACTAGCATTTCAGCACAGATGCACTACTAAACTCAGGGGACATGTCTAGAACAGAATCCTGTGACAGTAAAGTTTCCATTCCTTCCCTGAAGAGAGTGAGACCTAGCTAATGATATATTGGAATTATCAAAGAATGTCAAATCCCACTTAATGAATTCCAGCATGAAATTAGCTAAATTCTCAAAGGCCTTCCTAAAACAGTACTATCAAAGAAAAGGTGTTTGGTGCTAGAAAGAGAGTTAAAACCAGTTAGAGTGAGGAGAGACAAACCTGCATCAGGAGGCAGTGTCACTGTATGCAGTGGATAACCCTCTTCATGGGGATTCTTGGTTTGGTGATTCCTGAACAGGAAGGAGAGTGAGGTGTGGAGCAGAGGGGCTGTAAATCAGCGTCCAGCACATCAGTCAGGAGCATGCATTTCAGAGAGAGAATCAATGAACTTAAAAGCTCCAAAGAAGGTGAGATGAAGATGCATTTGAGGAGGAGGAAGGGAGATGGCTGTGGGTCCAAACCAGACCACCACAATGTAATTGAAACCGACTTTGTACAAAGAACAAGGGACACCTTCATTTCCCAGCAGGTCTGTGTTCCTGATGAGGTCTGAAGGAGAGCATAGTATTGAAATGTTTTTTAAAAAGTAGTTTGGGGAACCCAGTTACTAAAGCTCAAATCCAATTTCAGATGCTTATGAACAAAAGGCTCTGAGATAACTTGAAGGGGCCCGAGTGCCCCAGGTAACCTAAATTTAATGGATAATCTGAATATTTAATCCCACTCAGCCTAGAACTCTGAGAACATTCCATATTCTGCCCACAGGCAGCACAGGCCTTCCAGCAAGTACCCCACTTCCCGAAACTTCAGAGTCCCGGAAGGAAGGGAAGGTTGCCCCACCTTGTCTGCAGTTAGTTTAGAGGGCTCTGAAGAAAACAGTATTCCACTTTCTGCATAACTTTACATAATTAATAGTTTTCCAGGAAAACTATTGTTTGCCTTAATTGTTGTTTCAACTGCTGTTTTCATTAAATTGTAAAGCCTTCTGTGCTTACTAATCCTTTGAGCCCCACTATTGACAATAAGAAGGGCTGTGAAGCTGCTTGTTGAGAGAGCTCCTTGCCAAGCTGGGAAACCATCATGAAGTTGCTTGAAACATAAGGCCTGCACTGAGACTGGTTGTGTAGTTAATCCATTAGGCTTTTCAAAAGAGCCGTTTTCTGTACCCTAATGGCTAAATTGACCCAACAACCAATCAATGCCTTTATTTGCTGAGTGGCTGCCCCTGAAGGGTCTTACAGCTGGGTCCAAATTGTAATCAAAGCCTTCATCAGTACTGGGGCCCTGACTTTCAACGCGACTGGCTCAGGTCCAGTCACACCATTTTGAAGATACAAAGAGGCTGTGTTGCGCTGTGGAATTCATTTTCTTGTTTACTTCCTCTAGAAACAAGAGCATCCTCAGCAGGCTCAGTGCATTGGCTAAGACCACGGAGTTGTTGACAGAAGCTTGGCGAGAGGCTTGCCAGCTTTACACGCGAAACTCTGGCTTTCTTCTCTCACACCCCCTACTGTTTGTGTCTCTGCCAATTGTGGCACTTCAGAGCGGCCATTGAGATAATGACCGTGAAGTCTCATGATACACTTTGATGAAGTGTAACATTTTTTAAAGGCTTTCTGTCACTGCCACAGTGATGGAGGCAACTGACTAAAAATCTCACCATCAAACTCAAGGCTGATGAGCAGCAGGCGGAGACATGAGCGCCCCCCCACCCCCCGCCGCCCCATGAGAAGAGGGTTTTGCCAGACTTTTCCGCGCATGTCTGTGAGCGTGACAGATTTCCTTGTTTTAAAAGTCGTCATTGTTTCAGATGAATATATGTCAGTTAACAGTTTTAAAAACAGTTTTTTCTTTCTTTCTACCAAACCCAGAAGATGCAGAGCTGATTCCTTTCTGACAGTTCCTTTACTTGGGCTTGGGAAATAACCCCTTGTTAATAACTTCATCTCAGTTGGGAAAGACACAGAGAAGGTCACAGGCCTCAGTTCGAGGCTGACCTTTGGCTTGAGGTACCTTGGATTTCTCTACTTTAGCCGGGTTTAATAGCAGGTTACACAAAAGTGGTTGTGAGCCAATGAGAAACAAAATTAAGCTGCTAAAACCTAGACAATGCCTGTGAGCGTCTTTGCTGGGAGAGGTGTGTGTGGGGGGGGGGCTTAGGTGTTTATTTTCTTGCCTAATTCATCGTGGCTTCCATTTACTGAGCGCCTGCTGTCACTCAGGTGTAGAACGAGGTGGGTTAGGTACTCACCAAGTCCCTTACAGCCACAGCAACTCCCTTGTGCAGTCAAGGAAATGAAGGCGCAAATGAAGCTGAGAACTAGAGGTGTCATTTAGTCAAACCCGCAGATCTGGGAGTGGGAAGCTGTATCTGACAGGAACCCCTGCTTACCTCGAGATGACTCACCATCTGTAGTTACTGTTTCCACCAGACACCTGATGTGGCTACAGTTTATTAAGTGGTGCTTGGCAAGGAAGGGATGAGAAACAATCTGTGGTTGAATTGGTAAAGGCGCGGATAGGATAAAGTGGATTTACGGTTCTTCATTCTTGTCTGACAGCTCTTTCAAGGACGGCATTAGCTGTGGCATCGGCTGCTACAATTTAACATCTGTAAAGCTCAGAATGTGGGTCTGAGTGGGAGAGAAGTTGCAGGGAGCTTTTCTCAGTCTGAAGTTTATCTCTTACTCAGGGTTACAACTCCAAATGGGCCCCACCTTTGGGAGGATGATGGAGCCTGTGAAGTACAGGACTTCTCAATAATACCGTCGATAAGCTACCTGTAAGTTTATGCAGAAACCATACATTGAAAGGTTACAGGTCAGTTTCCTTTAGAATTTTGCCCCTATATAAGACTCTATCCACATTCTTGGGAACAACAATGAACAGGGCAAAGGATAGTTAACTCAGCGAAGGAAGTCAGGGGCATGGGAATGACAAAAACAAAACAAAACAAAACAAACAAAAAAAAAACAACAAAAAAAAACCACTTGTACTTGGTTTAGGCATGGTTCCTCACACCTGTAATCACAGCACTTAGGACTCTGATGCAGGAGGATTGCTATGAGTTCCAGGCCAGGATGGGCTACAGAATGAGACAATGTCACAGAAAACAGAACAAAGGCTTGTATGTGGATGTGAAATGAGATTGCTAACTCAAATAAAAGCTAACAGAGAAGCTTGTACACATGTTGCAACAAATAACTATAGACTTTCATTATCTCCTTTTGAAGAGAGTACATTTCAGGAGTCAAGACAGGTTCATTCCAGTTTGTAGTTTGATTTAATTTTACCAATTATTTGGGTCTTAGAATGAAATATTACCCCAAATCCAAGCTTTGCAGAGATGTTTGGGCAGTTAAGTTTGTGACAGGAGCCACTGTAAAGAAGAAAGGATAGGGAAGTGACAGCAGTAATGTTGGGCTTCATGTCCTGTGGGAATTGAGCAGAAGTTACGCAGCTATACAAGTTATGCACTTATACAGTTATATAGTTATACAAGGAAACATGTCCAGAGGACACACAGTTTTTTTGAGAATTAGCATCCCTTTCATGTCAACTATGAGTGTGTGACATTCCTAAGGACTGAGTGTTCTATTTGGAGTGAACACTATCTATTTGGTTGGATGTCACCAACCCTTAAGCTCATTCAGAGTATAAAGCACCTAGATGCCAAAGGAGGATTATTCTGGTGTCTTTTGTACTGGAGCCCTTGGCAGAAAGCTAGAATCTGAGCATATCTCCTGTCTTCCCTTTCCTCATTTATATGGATTCTCTGAATCCCTCTCAGAATCAAAAGTGGGATTTATAAAGCTCTACGCTTTCATTTGCATTAAATCTGAGAGAACAAGGAATCCAACTGAATCTGTCTAAAATGGACAAATAGTAGGATCCAAAGTAAATCATTTCCTTCTTTAAATCACTTTTCTAAGGTATCTGTCATGGGGACAAAAACCTGATTAGCATGTGTACTGAGTGGTAGATAGCCCCTAATCCCGGTGACCCACCTGTTGTAATCTACACCTGTGTATATCTCCCAACCTGAGCCTGGGTTGGTCTTCTTGGCTTCCATGGCAGAAATGATAGCATTCAGTTTCAAAATAAAGCTACAAAGGCTGATCCCATCTTAGGCCTAATCTCTTTCTCTCTCTGATAAGTATTTTCTTACTTGTCCTACCTTCTTTCCTTCTTTCCTTTCTTCTCTGTGTTCTGTCACTTTCATCTCAGTCACCAGCCCCCAAGCTGTCCCATCAGAGAAGACTGGGATTCAAGAGGTCCCGGAGAGCACAGCAAAAGTCCTGTGAAAGGTGTAATGGCAGAGAGAGAGAGAGAAAAGAGAGAGAGAGAGAGAGAGAGAGAGAGAGAGAGAGAGAGAGAGAAGAGGAGGCAGCACACAAACAGGCCATGAAATATTGAAAATTCATGTTTATGATGGCCTAAAATGTGGACAGCAGTGGACAGATATGTGCCTCATGGGGACAGGGATTTTTTTTTTTTTCTGACCTCATAGTAAATTTTAGATTTGCAATTTCTAGGAATGGAAACAGTTGTTTCTATATAAAAATGACATGCCAGTTTTTTGCTTTATCGTTTGTGATTAGGGCATTGTGGAGGAAGTAACTACCATCTTCAGTTTCATTTGCCTATAATACAAAAACGCTATGATGTGAAAGACTATAAAGGTCTGGTACTAGAGAGATGCCTCAGTAGTTAAGAGCACTGGTTGCTCTTGCAGAGGCCCTGGGTTCAGTTCCCAACACCCACATGACAGGTAAGAACTGTGTGTAACTCCAGTACCAGGGGATCTGACACCCACTTCTGATTTCCACAGGCATTGCATGACACAGGTGCACTTACATACATGTAAGCAACATACTCAAATGCACACACACACAATAAATAAATAAATAAAATATTATAAAAAGTGAAGGACTGATCTAATAAAAACAGTTCCTAATATGTAATGACTCTACTCTTATGTAAAATTCATCACCTGGGATTTTCTCCTCTCTTTTGTTTTCCTTTAACAATAGATCTGTGAGCATGTCCTGGCTCCGAATTAAGGCTGTGAAGGCAGGAGACCTGGGGTGAAGTCTATGTCTTATCACTAACATGGTTGTGAGGCCTTGAGAATGCTATCTACTCTTCCTTTTCTAGTATTATACAATGTGGACAAGAGTAATATCTATCTATCTATCAATCATCTATCTATCTATTTATTATTTATGTGCCTGTGTGTGTGTGTGTGTGTGTATGAAACCCATGAACGTATGGGTTTTATGTTCATGCTGTTGTAATCTACACCTGTGTATGTCTCCCAACCTGAGCCTAGGTTGGTCTTCTTGGCTTCCATGGAAGAAATAATAGCATTCAGTTTCAAAATAAAGCTACAAAGGCTGATCCTATCTTAGGCCTAATCTCTTTCTCTCTCTGATAAGTATTTTCTTACTTGTCCTACCTTCTTTCCTTCTTTCCTTTCTTCTCTGCGTTCTGTCACTTTCATCCCAGTCACCAGCCAAACTAGCCCCCAGGTTCTCCCATCAGAGAAGACTGGGATTCAAGAGGTCCTGGAAAGCACAGCAAGTGGAGATTAGAGGAAGACACAGGTGTTTTGTTCATCATTCTCTACTTTATGTCCTTGAGACAAAATCTTTCCTTGAACCAGAAGCCTACTGCTTTGGCTAGGCTGGTTGTTCAGTGAGCTCCTAAGATGTCTTCTTTAAAAAATTTTTAAAAATTCTTTAAAAATTGTCTTTTGTTTGCCATTTTCCTGATTTTTTTTGCACTGAGTAGTAATCTTATAAAACTGTCTCTCATTCCCATTAAAATGTGAGCTCTTGTCAGGAGAGGTGGAACATACCTTTTATCCTAGCACTTGGGAGGCAGAGGCAGGCTGATCTCTGTGATTTCAATGTCAGCCTGGTTTACATAGCAAGTTCCAGGACAGCTGGGACTACAGGGAGATTTTGTCTCAAAAAGACCAAAATAAATAAATAAATAAATAAATAAATAAATAAAATAGTTAAAATTAAAAGAAGAAACTCCAGAAGTACCTGACCTAAGACTACCGAGGAAAGGTATAAGCTGAAAATTTGTTCTGTTTTGCAAGCTATTTTTATAGCAAATGCAAGTGACCTCAAAGTACAAACAAGCAGAATTCAATTCAGAACCTAGAAGGAGAATCAGCAATACAAAGCAAAGAGTGAGCAGCACAGTAGAGGAGAAAACTATCAACATGGATGAAGCAGAGAGCAACGGGGAGGAGAAATTCAGCTAGGAATCTGAGACTGAAAAAAATACAAATAGACATTTTGGAAATGTAAATCTTAGAGAACTAAATAAAAAATGCAGTAATGCAGTAGAAATCATTATCAAGAAATTCAGCCAGCCAGAAAAAGGAATATCTATGATGGAGAACAAGGTTGAGGATGTATATTCAAATACTGACAAAGAAAAGTTGGGGATGTAGTCTCATGGGAGAGTTCTGCCTAGCACATACAAGACTCTGGGTTTTATCCCCAGTACTAAAAGCAAAACCAAGCAAAAAAAATCAATAAAGAAAATCAAACCAAACCAAAGAATGAGAATGATCACAATATCTAGGAAATCCAGTATAGAGTCAAAAGACCAGACTTAAAAATTCATGGGATTAGAGAAGGATCAAAGATAAAAACTGAAGCTACAAAAATAGATTCAATGAAGTTATAACTAATGATCTCCCAAATCTAGAGAAATGAACATCTATACATAAAGAGTCTTTAGAACTCCAAATAGAAATATACTTTTCCATGAGAAATTACATTCAATATGTCAAAGCAAAGGAAAGAATATTAAAATCTTCAGGAAAATACTAACTCATATACAAAGGTACATAAAATAAAAATAACATCAGGTTCATTGTCAACAAATGTAAAAGCATAGAATAATAAATTTAAAGCCTTGAAAGTAAAGAATCATCCAAGATTTCTTTTTATATAAAAAGCTATCTTTAAAATTAATAAAAAAATAAGAACATTTCATGACAAGCACAAACTAAAGGAGTTCATGATGATGAGCTAGCACTGCAGAAGACACTTAAAGGAATAACTTTCATGGAACGCATAGCCGAGTAAAGGAAACACAGGAAGGATTCCTTCATTTCCAGTGCAGCAAGCCATCAAGCTCCTAGTAACAATGATGGGGAGAGTGAAAACAATAAGCCAACCAACCAGCAAAAAACAACTAAATTATAGTAATTAGTAAATACGTATCAATAATAACCTTAGATGTAAATAATCTTAACTCACTAATAAAGAAACACAGATAAACGAATTGGATCGAAAAACATATCCAATTGCCTATTGTTGCCAAGAAACACATCTTAGTATCAGAGACACCCACACACTAGAGTCAAAGGATAGAAGTCATTCTTTCAAGCAAATGGAAGCCAAAGTTCTCAGCATAGTGATTCTGAGAATTGATAACATCAAAAATTAGTCAGAAGAAATAGACAAAGCCAGATCATGATAATAGAATGGAGGCTTCATCAAAAAGATATAAATATACATATGTATGCATATAAATATGCTGAATGTTTAGGCTCTCAATATCATAAAACAAATACTTATATAAATACAAGGTCAAATATGTCCTGACACAATTGTAGTGGGAAATTTCAATATCTAGCATTCATCTTTAGATAGGTCATTCAAACTAAAAATTCAAAAAGAAACCAGAGTTAAAAAATATCATTGATCAAATGAATTTGAAAGACATCTTTTCATAACATTTTATCCAATGGAATTCATACTCTTCTCAGCAATAAAAGCAACAGTCTTAAAATAGAGCATAATTTAGTCCACAAAACACATCTTAATAAATAAAAAAGAAATGAAATAATTTCTTATATTTTATATCATTATGGAAGAAATCTAGAAATTCAGCAAAAGAAACTACAGAAAATATACAAATACTTGGGAATTGAGCAAGGTACTCTTGAATGACCAGTGGGTTAGTGAAGAAATTAGGGAGGATATTAATTATTTTAAATATAATCAAGTGAAAATGAAAGTGGAACTTACCAGAACCTTTGCAATACAGTGAAGACAACTCTAAAGGAAGTTTGTATCTGTGAGTGCTTACAATAAAAAATCAGAGAGATCTCAATCTAATGAAGGATGTCAAAGTCTTAAAAAGACAAGCCAAATTCATAAGTAGTAGATTAAAAGAGATTATACATATTAGTGTAGAAACTAATGAAATGGAGAGTAAAAGAACCATAGAATCAGTCAAACAAAAAGTTGGTTCTTCGAAAAGATAAGATTAACAAACTTCTAGTCAAGCTAACCAAAAAAAAGTAGACCCAAATTAATAAAATTAAAAATTACAAGGGTGCCAAAATATAATCCAGTGAAATCTAGATGATCATTAGAGAACACTTTGAAAACTTATTGCCCCTACCTCTTGCCAAAAACCTGGAAAATCTAGAAGAAATAAATTCCTAAACATATATGATCTACCAAAATTAGAGAAGATAGAACAAAACAGATCTGTAACAAGCAATGAGATTGAAGCAGTAATAAAAGGACTGCCCTACAAAGGAGCGTCTAGAACAAATTCACTGTTGAATTCTTCCAAACCTCTAAGGACGAGGTAATGCAATACCCCTTACCTAGTTCTATAAAACAGAACACTATCAAACTCATTTTATAAAGTCAGTGTTACCCTGACACCAAAACCAGTTAGGAACACAACAAAAAGAGAAAGCTAAAAACTGATTTCTCTCATAAACATAGTTACTAAAATTCTCAATAAAATGCCTGCAAATAGAATTCAAGATCATGTTAAGAAGATTATACATCATCAAGGGCGGTGGGATGGCTTAGTATGTAACAATGCTTATCACCAAGCCTCACATCCCTTGAGTCCAACCACCTGAAACCTATATGATAGAAAGAGAAAACTGACTCCCTCAAGCTGTCCTCTGGCCTCCACACACATTCTATGGCACATGCACTCACACACATACACATATATGTGCCCTACACAAAATAAATCAATAAATGTAAAAGAAGAATTAGAGAGGATCACACACCATGACCAAATTGCCCTCATCCCAGGGAATCAAAGTTGGCTCAATATATGCAAATCAAAAAATGTAATAAACACATAAGGACAGAAATCATATGATAATCTCAACAGATACAGAAATTTTTTTTTAACAAAGCTCAGCATTCATTCTTCAAAATAGCCTTGAAGAAATTAAGACTAAAAGGAACACAACTTAGCATAGCAAAGGTTATAGACAATACACTTAGAGGAATGAGACCAGGAATGTGCTCACTCTTTGCTCTTATTCAATGTTGGGCTCAAAATCTCAACTAGAATAAGGCAAAGAAACAGAAGGGATACAAGAAGTAAGAGAAGAAGTTAAAGTGTCTCTATTTGTAGAAGTCATTATTCTGTCTATAACTAAGAGACCCTAAAAGCTCCATTTAGAAACTCTTAGACCCAATACAGACTTCTGGCCATATAGCAGGACTGAAATTCAAAGTAACAAAATCAGTAGCCTTTTTATATACCAACACAGTATCTGATTCACATTAGAAAATAAAATACTTCAGAAAAAAAAGATAAAGGTGGTTAAAGACCTCTATAATGAAAACTTTAAAACTGAAGAAACTGAAATAAGGGACTGGTGAAGTGGCTTGGCAGATGAAGGCACTTACTGCCAAGCTGGATGACCTGAGTTCAACCCCCAAGACCTACATGGTGGAAAGAGAGCACTTACTCCTTAAATTGTCTCAGACCTCCACACATAAGACATGACATGCACTCCTCGTCACTAAACAAATAATCAAATGCAATAAAAAGAAAATTAAACACAGTAGTAATGGAAAGTCCTCTCATATTCATGAATTGGAGGAATTAAAACTGCTAAAATGCTATATTGCTGAAAGCAACTTGCAAATTCAAGCTATCCCCATCAATATTCCAATTACATTACTCACAGAACTAGAATAAAAAAGAAACAAACTCCTAAAGTTCATATGAAAGCACAAAAGGCCCCAGAGAGGGTAGCGAAATACATATGACTTGAAGCAGAAGGGAGACCCTCTTTGTGGGAAGGAATGAATCCAGCAAAAGGGAAACAGAAGCAGTCCGGGAGGGTTAGGGGAAGGAGATAAAAAAACAAACTGTAATGACATGTGTGTGAAAATGCCGTAGTGAAACTCATCCCTCTAAATTATGTTTTTATTATTTGAAGATTTCATACATATATACAATAAGATATGATTATATCCATCCCCATTCCCTCTCCAGCTTCTCCGTAACTCCTCTAACACACTCCCTTCCCAACTTCATGTCTTCTTTATTTTTTTTCTAACCTACTATTGATAGGCTTTTTTCTCCCAACAGCCTTCATGGTACCTTCCAGCCCTATGAAAGCTAGCTACCAAGGAGCAAGTTTCCTGGTTGGTTGGAGATAGATTTCTCTGTTTTGCAGCAAAAATATACAGCATTTTCTGTGATAAGATCATACCATGTAGTTTATATTGGGTAATCCACAACAATGGCAGTAGCCTGGGTTGTTTTGGAAAACTTTGGAAACTCATCACTTTATATGCTAACTTTAAAAGAGTTAGTAAATTAAAAGAAAAAACGTTTAGAAAACAATTCAGAAATAACCTATACACTCTGAGTTAGATTTCATTATTGGTCCCAATTTGAACTTTAGAGATTTAAAATGACAGAACCACCATTAAAATTATCCTTAATTTAATAACCAGACAATGACAGGAGTAGTAGAAGGTTAGCGATGCCATCAAATCTTAAAATTGACCAGTCAGCCAACAATGAAAATATGCTGAAAGACTACACTGAATGAGATTAAGAATTGGGTAAATATTGGACCTCCATTTTTATTACAGTTAATGTACTTTCTGGATCTTAGGGAATCCTGACACCTGCTTTCCAGTTGACTGACTATTTTCAGCTGCTTGGAAAAACTGATAATTTTCTCTGTATGTAACTTAGTACTAACCATTCCTAGCTGTTTGATGCATTAAAAGATCATTCTTTGATAATGTGACTTGATTTGATTGGTAATAATAGTAACTTTGGGGATAATTATTAAGTGTCAGAAAATATTCTTTCTCACCTACAGCCTCCAGGGCTAATGCATTCTCTTGAGTTCTGAACAGATTAAAATGTAACTGACACACATTCATGAATGTCTCATGAAAATCAAGGTTGATTACAATCACACTAATATTTCTAGAATACATGTCCATCTTAAAGTTTTTTGTAAGGATGCAGCAATTCCTCTGTCTTCAATTACTGATTTAGGTAAGTGTGTGAAAGGGTGCACAAGTGGCTCTGAGACTGCCATCTAAGCATTAAAGTACTGATTTGCAGCACATTTATGTGGAATGAAAAAAAAAAAAACCTTTTAGCTCTGTTAATGTTGCAAAAGTAAACATACTTTGGTCTTGATGCAGTTAAAGTTCACAGGGCAGCATCTGTTTGTTCACTTTGCTTACATCCAGCAGTCAGCTATGTTTGCCTAACACCCTCTGAGTTTTCAGCCTTAGTGAATGCTCTGGAGTCTCAGTGAGAAAGAGAACTTTGGAATTTCATGGGGGAGATAAGAGAAACACACACATGTACCTGACAGCAAGCAGGGTTGGAGATGTGTGAACACACGTGGATCCTGAGTGTCTATGCAAAAATACAGGTGGAAGTGGACTTGAGGAGGAAGGACAAGTAAGCGGACTGAATGCAGCTGTTGAGGTGGGGTTTATCCACGCTGGGTTATAATCTGAACAAAGTTTGCTTTTCAGTAGCAGCAGCAGGAGCAGCAGCAGCAGCAGTAATCCTAGAGCACTTGTTAGAAATTCAGATGATCAGGCTCCCACAGTAACTGAGTCAAGAACTCTGGGGTTGGGCCTGGGAATCTGTGCTCTGGCCTGCTGGCCAGGGGTGTCTGATGCCCACTCTAGTCTGAGTAGCAGGGATTTGGGAGAAGGCTTGGATTTGGGTGGCAGGCAAGCAAGTCTGGTGTTAGTTGATCTTTGAGAGCATGCCTACAAGACAAGCAGTTGGTAAGTTGGGGTGGCAAATGAAGACTTCTTAGCTCACCATCAGAAACGTTTGTTTTGACAAGGGGGTCTCACTATGTAGTCATGGCTGACCTGGAATTATCTATGGAAACCTGGCTGATTTTGACCTCACAGAGATCCAACTGACTCTGTCTTCTGAGTGCTGACGTTAAAGGTGTGTGACATCGGGGTATAGCTCAGTGGCAGGGCATCTGCCTAGCATATGTGACTTCTTCTAGGTTCAAAACCAAGGACTATAAACTCCAAAATGTTTGTGTCAAAGTCATGACCCAAGTCAATGCCTAGAGAATTCTAACTTTTGCATATCCTGGCTTTACTAGTATGTTGAGTAATGCTTTAAAAATAATTTTCTTTGATTTTAAATAGAAGATGAGATGATTGTTAGGGGCCAGCCAGCTCCAACACAGTCACCTAAGATGGCGGCTGGCAGCTGCCAGGAGGAGGACCTTTAGTCTAAGGAAATGTACTGTGATTGGATTTTAGAAGATCCCGGTGCATGATGAGTGCGTGGGCAGCGCGTGATCACAAGGATTCTTTATGGGTTGAGAGCCTCGTGTGCCTTGATGTAATACTTGACCTTTTGGCTGATTGGTTGGCCCATATCTTGCTTATGTAATGCGTGTGTATATAAGGCAGAAAAATGAAGAGGAAGCTGCTGCAGCCTGAAGCAAAACCCGTTGCGTGTTGTTGATTGTCCAGCAGGTCGGGACAGATGATGAGAAAGGTTATGATAGATAATGGGTAGCTGCTATGGGGATAGTAAAAACAGGAAGATTATTTTCAATAGAAGTTAAAACATTGCCAAAGTTAATTTTAAAAATAATTGTTTTTATTCTTGAGAATTTTATACAATCAAATATGCTCATATCTGCAGTCCATTTCTCTAACTCTTCATATAAACTTCCCAGCACATATCCCTTCCCATTTCATTTAATTTCTTTCTTTTGTTTTTAATACTCCACTAAATCTGATTAGTACCCATGGGTATGAAGTCATGACTGGAGCACAGGAATTCTTTTGGTCACATGCCCAAGGAAAAGTGACTGTCTCTCTCCTAGCAGCCATCAACTTCCAACAGCTCCTGTGAAAGCAGTGGAGAGCACTTATGCCAGGATTTTGGCTGAATCAATCTTGGGTAGGTCTTATGTGGATATGAATTCATGGGTGCCATAGCCTTGTTATATCTTGAAAATAGCATTTCACGGCATCCCTCCAGCTCTTACATTCTTCCTACGAGCCCATGATGCTCCCTGAGCTTCACTGATGGATGTGTATAATATAGATGTGTAAGTCAGAACTGAACACTCAGTCCCTTATTCTCAGCACTTTGAACAGCTGTGCATCACTGCATTGATTGCTGCCCACTGCCAAAAGTAGTTTCTTTGACCAAATTTGAGAGTCTAGCTTAGGACTAAGACTTATAAAATGCAGATAATATTGGCACCTGCCTTGGCATTGCTGAGAGTATAAATATATACATATTTTGAAGGTAACTATTTGACATATTAAAAGTTATTCTTTAAAGACATTGTTATAAAGTATGTACACTAGAATAGGAATATAGCATATGAATAAATTAATAGTCAAGGTAATATGACTTATTATGCACAGGTGCAAGGCATGCTCGGAAATGTTCAGGTATACTTATTAACCCTCAATTCTGAGCGAAGGTAAATGAGGAAACCAGTTACAGTTTTGGTTGTTTTCACAATCACACTGGAAGACAACTTTCCGCTGTGAATGACTCATTGCTCTATGTTTGACATTTATGTGTTGGGCTTTGGGCTGCTGACATTTTCTTTTCTTTTGTTCTTTTATTGAGAAAAGGCTACACTATGTCGCCCTGGATGGCCTGGTACTCACAGATCTCTCCCTCTGCTTGGATTAAAGAATTGAGCCATCACTTCCCTGATGACATTCTCATTTAATTTTCTATTTGGTCAATCAAGTGTTTCCTGGGTCCACCTAGTTCTCACAGAGCTATCCAAGGCTGAGGTCAGGGTAGGATGAATCAGTTTCAAAGTAGATGTTTGGTTGAGCACCCTCTTGAATGATGTCTCATCAGCTCAGAGGGGTCTGGCTTGTCCTCAGAAGTTCCTGAAGACTTTGAGCTTCTTAAAAGCCTAGGTTTTCCCTCAGAGAGCATGGAGAGCCAGTTTTGAGGGGCAAGGAAGGTAAAGCAAAGGAGATATAGTTAGTTTGTTCTGTCAGCTTGTATTTCATGGGTCAGTCTCATGACACACAGTTCGCACTGCTTAGTTGAAGAGTATAGACTCTGGGATCACACAAGCCTGAGTTTGAGTCCCAACTCTTGTTCTTGGTACCTGTGGGAACTGAAGGTTCTGCTTCACTGTCCTCACTTATAAGACGTAGATAATAGATAATATTGGTGCTTGCCTTGGCATTTTTAGGGTAAATTTACATGGAGTTTCTCTCTGGCTCGATGGATGCCCCTATGGACACCCCCATGGAGGCACTGGATCCAAATGTACCTGCGAGTGACACGGTAGAGGCACGCCTCTTAAGAATTTGATTGATGGGAACAGAGCCAATAGAGTCAATCATTTTCCAACCAACCAGTGACTTGAGGAGGAGGGTCTAGGGGGAAAGCAGTGAATGCTGGGTAATAGACATACTTATGTGATCCAATGGTTGCCATGGCAGAGTGCTCTAGAGTCCATGTGGTTCTGATCAAAATGTAGACCTCAATACGAGATATTGTAACTTTACCCTGATACATTCTTTGTAAATAACCCAAATAAACTCTGATTTTCCTAATAGGAGAGCTAACTTCACTTGCTCAGTCAGCTGGACCCAGAGGGGCAGGGCCGAATGCTCACCTACTCATGAGAAAAATTCTTAAAACAGCGTTGCTGAGAGAATCTGTAAAATAATGTCTAGAACACAGCAAACACTAAATAAATGTTGCTTCTTCCCCTTGCCTTCTGACCACCTGCTGTGTGCCTGGCACTGTTTCATAGACTTTTGAGGAAAGTGATGACCACTTTTCTTAACCCTGTTTCTCACAGGGATGTTTTATTTAGGCATTCTTATTTTTTTTGTTTCCTTGGAGTTTTGCCTTAGAATTTTTGCAGGACTAGAGTCAATCTCACCCCTAACTTCAGTCTGTTGTACTCCAGCCCTAGGTGTCTCTCATTCTAAGTGCTGTTGGGGTTCACAGGCAGAGCCAAACAGGAACTGGCATGGTGCTGCTGTCCTGAGCCCACAGCACGGCAGCATTGCTCCCTCTTCTGCTCTTCTCTCTCAGGTGGACATGAAGCCCCACCAGGAGAGTACTGCTGAGCTACTGTGGTCTTCATACCATTTGCAGTTTGGTTTTAAACAGCTTTTAATCACTTTGCTCAGGATGAGGCAGGAGGATGAAGAATTCAAGCCAGTTTGAGCTACCTTACAGTGGGAGTCCCCCATGTTGGGGGCATTATGGGCTCATCAGCCAAGAAGCATTAATTGGGACCTGTGGTTTATTTGTCATTTTCTAAGCACATGAGTGACTAATAAGTGATCTGTGTCATCGAGAAGGAAATAAGTGTGACCTCTGACACTGCTCAGATCAGCAGGTGCCGTGTCACTGACACAGCAGTATGATATGCTTGGGCTTTCTGCTCCCTGTGCACTAATAAGGACAGATAATCCAAACAAAGCTGGAACACATATGTCAAGACCTGCTATGACCTCTAGGTATAGTGTCCTGGCTGGTTACTGTGTCATCTCTAGATAAGCCACTCAACGTCAAGTAGTAACACATATAATTTTCTGTTCTGTTCTGTATTAGATTACAAAGAGGTAGGGGTTTCTTCAGTAAGTTCATTTCTCTCCTTAGCATCTTATATTGCACATGTTAGACTAGGTAGGGCAGTAGCTGGGTCCCCCAGCTAAATGTCAATAGACATGTTGTGAATAACTGAAAACCAAGCATTATATGAAAGTGGTTTTGGTTCACATCTGTGTGTTTATTGTTATTTAAATCTTTTGACTTTATCATAGTTACTTTGTAGTATGTATGTACATAATAATGTATACCAAGAAAACAAGGAGGAGGCACAAGATAAAATTCAAAGTGACAATTGCCCTAGGAATAGACTATATTTGAGTGTTAGATATTGAATTGAAATATATAAAATAGATTACCTTTTTGAGACAGGATCTAGCTATGTAGTCCTGGAAATGGGATTAGATATTGTGTTTCCATGAACTGAGGTGCTTCAAACTCTATTAAAAAATATCTTTTGAGGACATGTGGAAATTACAAATAAATTAGGGCCTTGCATCTTTCCAGATGTCCCAAGGGGCAAATTTAAATTTAAATGTAGTTGCTCACAAGAGGTCCTGCCCCATCATGGTGTTAACCAATCAAAAAAAAAATTCACTTGTAGCACAGATCACAGACAGGAAGTGGTTCTTATTACCATAAGCCTTGAAAAGATCCTCCCCTTTGCAAAGGGGCTTGGATGCTCCTCTTTCCTTAAAGGACACTGAGGAGCTACCCATATGCTGGGTAGAGGGCATCTTTCCTGGTCAGTCACTAAGAAAGTTCTACCTGGTTGGTGAGATGACTCCGTGATTAAGACCACTGACGGCTCCTGGACAGGACCCAGGTTCGATTCCCAGCACCCTCATGGCAGCTGTGGTGGTTTGCATGAAAGTGTCCCCATAGGCTCCAAGTATTTTGGAACATTTTGTCCGCAGCTGGTGGTGCTGTTTTGGGAGGTCTTAGAAGGAGTGACCCTGCTGGAGGAAGCAGGTCACCAGGGGCAGGCTTAGAAGTTCTTAAGCCTTGCCAGATCTCCAGTCACACTCTGCTTCCTGTGCCTGCTTGAAGTTGTGAGCCTCTACTTTCTGCTACTGCTCCAGCACCTCCTGCCACCATACCTCCACCGTGATAGATTCCAATTCCCCTGAAACTGTAAGCTCAAAGAAACTCTTCCTTTAATAAGTTCCCATGGTCAGTGTTTCTGTCACAGCAACAGAAAATTAACTAAGACAATAGTTAACAACCTTCTGCAACTCCAGTTCCAGAGGGTCTGGTGCCCTCTTCTGACCTCCACGGACTTTGGATGTGGGTGCACTTACATACATGCAGGCAATACACTCATACATATAAAATAAAATAAAAAAAGAAAGTCCTGTCAGAGCATCTCATAGAATGCACTAGAGAGAAGCAAAGACTCCTTAGCAATGTCAAGAGAGTGTCTATATTTTGAAGTTCATCGAGAAGCACTAAACTGTTCTAAGTCAGTTCTTCCGTTGTAAAAGTGACTCCATGCAAACAAGTGGCCTGGTGCAAACAGCTGGCCTTTTCCAAGTGCAGACAATCTCCTGGCCATTCCTCAAAATATTTTTTTAGACATGACTTCAAAGCTTAGGCTGACCTTGAACTCGCTATGCAGGTAGCTATAGATGGTTTAAACTGATTCTCCTGAATATACTTCCTAACCGCTGGGATGTTGCAGGGGTGTCACGACATTTGTTCTTCCAAGCATTTTAAATGTGTGTTATATTTTTGGCTTGAAAATGATTTCAGTTCACTACCTCTTAAATAGATGGTGAAAATGGAATGTAATTTTGGTGATCCAGCCAGATGAAGATCAGGGAAGCTGTATAATACAGGGAGAGAAACACCTACTCAGGAACACACACATTCTTGGGACTAGATGTTTATCTCAGTTTTACTATGAGTCATAGTAGAACAGTAATTCAGCATATTGTTTAATTAAACACATACATATGAAGGAAAGAGATACCTTGTTCTTAGCTCCTCTACTGCCATAATTTTGAGCTGAATGTATAAAGTTGTTGGTAAGTGATGACCTCCTGCAGTAGAGCCCAGCAGGGCATAAGTCCTTGAAATGATGCCCCTGTGAGCACTGTTGCAGAGATCAAGCCACCATTCATTAGCAGTAATCCACATACATAGCCTGATATTGTTTATATGTAAAATAACTACCATATAGTTACCTCACAGGGTTGCTAGGAGGTTTAAATGGGATCATGTCTGAAGCAGTTAGCACAGTTCCTTGCACATAGTAAATGCATAAAAATACCGACAAAAAGCAGCCTAGAGTCACCTTTCACAACACAGTTTGCCAGGTTTGATTGGGATATGGCACAACATAAACCTACTCTCCAGAATACTGCAGTAGTCTTGGCAAATGGAAAGGTATTTACTATAATGAATTTGTTCTTTCTGTTATTTATATTATCTTGCCAAGTTTATGGGGTATTCTACAGGACCTGCACTCAGCATAGGAATGAGGTGGTACAGGCCCTTCTTCTGAGCTGGAGTTCTGAGGAGGCATCTTCCCAGACTTTACTTAGCCTCATTTGCTTTTCCCATTCCTGTGCATGAAGTCAGAGCTATGTGTGTTTCAAGTCTCAGTGTTTTTATATGTTTATTTTTTTATCTATCAAGAAGTAAGGAGCTTAAAATTTTAATTAAAATGAAGCACACATATTTTCTTTCTTCTTGTGTCTTTTAAAATTCTCCAGACTCACTAACTTGGCACCCAACTTACTTGGCACCAAACCACAGCGAACACTTTGACCCATAGCATTTAAGACACAGAAGAAACAGATCTGTTCAGTCTGCCTCCCAGGACCCTTGAGTGGACCAGAAACAGAGCAAAGACACAAAGTAAGTGATTGGAAGGAAGGGTGGGGGAATGGAATTTAAAAGAAAAGAAAATGATTCCATAGAGCAAGCCCAGACTGCACATCTTCTGGAAGATGTCGTTGACCTTAACTTTTAACACTGGACTTACAAAGTCATTGGTAAGTCATGAGCTCTTCCAGAAGGGCCCAGCATTATTCCTGGTAGTTTCCTATTAACTCTGAATTAACTCAACACAGCACAATACACCTTTATGCTGTGAAGAATAATATCAACTTGGCATTTACTGTGTGCTATGGTACTAGGTTAACAGAGATGAGATTTTTCTTTTCTTTTTGAGATGGAGTCACTCTATTTATCTTAAAGTGGCCTTGAATTTTAATATTCCTGCCTCAGCCTCCTGAGTGATGGGATTAACGATATGCCATCACGTCTGGTTGAAATGGTTGAAATTCTTGACTCTTTAAATAAAATATGAGCACAATTATACCCTAACTTTAAAGATAAGAAACCTGAGATTTTTTAAGGGAGATTATAGCTGCTAGATTTTTGAGCCTAGATTCAAATCTCAGCAGTTATCCTAGAGCTGAGCCTTCCTTCATCTATAGTCTAATTCTTTGAACATATTTTCAATATTTTTCCTCTTGTGACCCTGTAACTAACTCTTTTCTTCCTCCTTTTTCTCTTCTACATTCCTCTCTTTATGTGGATCTTGTGTAAAGTCAGCTTTTATTTTATAATTGCAGTTAATAGTTCTACATATCAGTCATTCAGTTCTTTGTCCTATCACGGAGCTGATGTCTTCCAGACAGTCATTTCCCCAGCAGTCTTAATCTACTGAAATCAGGAAATTTTAGAGGAGCCTGCTCATTCTAGAGTTTTTTTTTTTTTTTTTTCAAATGAGTTATTTGCTGTTTTTATTATCCTCCCAGGCTTCCACTGAAAATCTTGCCTTGTCTGATTCTAAAATTAAGCTTGTAGTCCAGGTTGAGCCCCAGATAACCATGTATGGTGTCTTGCTTGGTGAGTGAATTCTTCCATGTTTTTGGAGAACACTGCATTCCTTCACATCTTCCTTCCCCTAAACAAATAGAACCCCGTTTTAGTCTCTTTCTTCCCAGAGAAATGCTTTTCTCTTTCCAAACTCTGAGCCCTTTCTCTTTTTTTTTTCTTTTTTTATTTTGTGTATAAGTGTATTATCTGCATGTAGGTAGGTGCACACATGCTGTGCAGTGCCCATGGAAGTCAGAAGAGGATGTTGGATCCCTTGGAACTGGAGTTATGGACTGTTGTCAGCCAACATTTGGGTTCTGGAAATCAAACCTGGGAGAACAACCAGTGCTCTTAACAAGTCAACACGAGGAGTTAGTGGATTGTGATGCCACAGTCAGTCCATTCTCACATTCATGCAGAAAATCTTGTCTTAGTGACATAAAGACAGCTGCGATGCAGACAACAGTTTCTCTGTCCCTTTTCTTGAGGGGATTGATGAATTTGTGAAGAGGATTGCTTCCTACTTCCACAGTCGAATTCCAACTAAGACAAGTCCCTGACCCTTAAAAGCCCTGGCAGATAAAAATCTTTAAAAGTGGCCGGGAAACCCAATGTGGTAGTTCAGAAGCAGATGTATTTCTGTGAGATTGAGGTCACCTTGGTTCCAGGATACACTGGTAAGTAAAAATAGAGCACTTGCCTGCAAGACTCGGATAAGAGACCAAACAGAAACCCAACAATTATATAAAGTAGGGTAGATGTCCTATGAAACAGTTCTTGAAGGGCTCATATTCACGTGCTGGTTGATGATATCAAAGGAGTTTAATAGACAGAGATTTGACTCACTAGGGAATAGGCAGTCTCATTCAGGTACCCCTAGAGATGAATATGAGTTAAGACCTGACACGTGTGGGGGCAGAGCGGATGCTTCAGAGGAGAATCTGGTTGGTGAAGGCAGAGGGTGAAGAAGGAGCATGGAGACACAGTAGGATGGGGAGTCAGTGACTGACAGATGATATAGAGCTTGCAGACCAACACAACTAGGTAAAATCTTCGGGGTAGTGTGGTGTGAGGGAATCAGCTGAAGTTAGTTTTCATGTGTGTGTAGAGGATATTCAAATATTAGTATTTGAATTTCCAAAAGGTGACTGAAGCTTGCATGTGATGATTGGTCTGGTAAGAGCTAAACAAGATGCTGAGATGTATAAGCAAGATGACATCTTGGACATGCTGAAGGAGATGGGTGAGATGGATAGATACCAGGTGCATTTAGAGATGGACAAGGTTGAGGATCTGGCAGGTATGATTGTGTACCACAATGAATTCATTCATTCTAATGAGATTTAACATGTACCCTTTTGTTTCTATCCAGGGTAACAAAATGGTAAGTTGACATATGGAGCCTTGCACAGAGTAGAATGGGCAGTGTTGGCAGAAATATTTGTGCTGTGTTGCTTGGGGGGCTGATTTGTTAAGATAAAGGAAGGAAGCTGAAACTCATCGCTTTGTTTTGTTTCAGGTACAGAAATCGATTTGAGGAAGCTCGATTCCCATCATCTTACCCTCTGATGACTGGCTCCACATCTGTATGCTTTTGGACATGATTCTGATGACTGGCTCCACATCTGTATGCTTTTGGACATGATTCTCACTGACAGCAGAAAGTTCAGCCCCAGATCTGCCTCTGTGAGAACACTTTCTGCTTCAAGAACTACTAGTGCTCTTGGGGTTATACCTACAAGTTCCTGGCCCTGAAGTGACCCAGCTATAAAAGGAACAGTACTTTAAAAGTCCCAAACTGGCACTGTCTCTGGGTACTGAATGGTGTAAGTGATAACATGCATGCAATCCTGAAGGACCAGAGAACCAAGCAGGTCCTGACCCACAGAAACACACATGCTCTCTCTGTGTGTCGGCAAATATCCCTGAGCAATAACCCCAGGACCCAAGTGTTCTCAGTTCATCAGATGACCAAGCTTAGAAAAGCTATTCTTCTGCTTGTACTTTTTGATTTGAAAAATATTTTATTATTTTTATTTTATATGAATGAGTGGTTTTCCCACATGTGTGTAAGTACACCCAGGTCTTACATGCATGAAGTGTCTGCATGCATGGAGGTCAGAAGAGGGCATTGGATTCCCCTGGAACTGGAGTTTTAGATTGTTGGTGGCCACCATGTGGGTGCTGGGAATCAGGTCCAGGTCCTCTGCAAGAATAGACAAGGCTGGTAAATGCTGAGCCATCTCTCCAGCCCCTGAATTTTATAAATAGAGACATCAGAGGAAAATGGCATTATAGATTAATTGAACTTAACAAACATCTATAGAAAATTCCACTCAAATAATACAGAGCACACATTTTAGAACTCAAAGCAAGTCTTAACAACCATAGGAAATAATTTCCTATATCTTGTCTGATCTCAATAGAATAATACTAGAAACTACAGAACATTCAAGATGAAGATTGATCAACACACCATTAAATGAGGAATGATGTGTTAAGGGAATCAGAAGGGAAAATTTTTTAAATCCTATAATCAATTGAAAATGAAAACATAACATACCAGAACACACAGAATTAATAGCTATAAAATCATAAGTTTAAAAATAGAGAAATGCCAGCTAAAAAATTTAATGAGCACTTTTAGGTCTTAAAGAAAAAAAAAGCACGCACCAAACATAAAGTCATAGAAATAAATAATAAAACAGACACAAAAAGAATAGAAAAAAATCAACCAAACAAAGAGTTGAGTTTTTGACAGATAAGCAAGATTAACAAACTGCCTCCAGTGGTGACAACCACTTAGGAAAATGTCTCCTGCCCCTCAAGCAGCCATTAACTCCCAACAGCTCCTTATGGAGAAGTGGGGTCTTATGAAAGCTTCCTCTCAGTAACTGTTAACTGCCTGTGTGTGTGTGTGTGCACGCGCGCACGCGTGTGTGTGTTTGTGTGTGAAGTCGCCTGCAGTTCTTGTGTAGGTAGTCACAACTGCTGTGACTTCATGAGTATAAAGACGATGTAATGCCCAGAAGACAGTGCTCCACAACATTCCTCACCTTCCTTTGGCTCTCTTTCATTTTCATGCATAGTTAGTTTTGACTGATGTCTACTCCTTGTTTTTCCCTCAATATTTCTTCCCTTCCTCCCTGCTTTCTCTTTCTGCTCAAGCACATTCTTATCCGTAACCTCCCTTTACTTCTACGTAGTGGCATCTGCTTTGTCAGATACAAGAATAACTACCTCAGATTCCTTGTGGCTTCTGTTTGCTTGGTAGGTTTATTTACAATCTTTGACCTTTAGTTTTTGGATGTCTTTGCTAATTGTGATAGGTTTTCTTTGTAGACCACAGATATTTCATTTTGTTTTCTAGTTCAGCCAGTATGCATATTTTTTGTTGGAGACTTAAGGCCTTAACATTCAAGATTATTATGAGAAAGGTTTGCTATTCCCAGTGATGTTGTTGATGGTTGTTTTGGTTAGTTGGCTTATTGGTAGTTCTTTGCTATCTCCTGACCATATTGGACATTTCTTGGTTTGCTGTGTTGGATATGATTAATTCCTTCTTAGCACTTCTATGTTCATCTACTTATTTCATGAAATTTTTTTCCTATGTTTTTCATGGGTGAAAATGTCATTACCCTCTATGTATAGTATTCATTTAAGAATTTTCTACAGAGTTATCTTTGTTGCCATAAATTGTCTTAACATGTGCTTGTCTTTGAATATTCTTTTTCTTCATGAATTTAAGAGATAACTCAGCTGAGAACATCAATCTTGGCTTTAGGTTTTGATTAATACCATTCTATGCTTTCCCAGTGTTTCAGCTTGCTTTCTATTGCTCTGCTAAACACCATGAACTTCCCTTGGGGAGAGGTAAAACAGACTGCAGTTACAGCTATGATAACCTCATAGCAAGCCTGTGTTAGTTGTAGGAAAAGACACTTGCATTCTTCACTTGTTTCCTCTTTAAAGTTTGGAGTCAGGGCACTAAAATATTATTTGGGAACAATGTAATTTGCAGTTTTCTTTGGAGGGGTAGGGATGACATTAGTATTTTTGTAGTGAAATAAAGGGAGAAAGGTGAAGAGAAAAAAAATAGGTATATTCAGAATGCTAAAAAATTAAAAACAAAAATAATGAGAGCATCTGAATGTGATAAGACCATTGCACTAGTGAACTCACAGCATCTGTGTCTGACTGCATAAGATCAAGCCATTCAGCACTCCTTGTGAACAGAGGAGGTGCAGACAAGCCTCCTTGCCGAGCTGAGGGACTAATGACAGCTGAGCTATTTTCGCCAGCCCTGTGGTTCTTGGCAGATTATCCATGCTTCAAGGGATGGCCCTATGCCCATGTGTATATATAGGCAGCACTAACATGGACTCAATGGATTATTTAAAAAAAGGACATAAAGTTGGAAGGAAGATGGGGGAGGGTGAACTGGGATTAGTAGTTGGAGGAGTGGAATTAAATATGAGTGAAATAATGTATGTATGTATGAAATTCTCAAAGAAAAAATAAAACCTATATTAAAAAAGAATGAGCCAGGTATGGTATGGTGACTTACATCTTCAATCTCAGTACTTGGGAAGCAGAGAAAGGTAGATCTTTGTGAGCCTGGTCTACATAGCAAGTTCCAGGTCAGCTGGGTCTACAGAGATACCCTGCCTCCAAAACCAAAAAACAAAAAATAAAGAATGAGAGCAAAAGTATATGAGCTAGCAGTTTGAAAATCACTATTGTATTGGAGAAGATCATTACAGGCCTTTTAAAGAGACAAAAGCTGCTACATATGAAATGAAGACTTGAAGGACAAAAGTGTAGATAAATAATTAAAAAGAAACATATGTACATAAACATGGAAGATCAAATTTAAAGCTAAAGATTAAAATAACAAACATAAATGATCAGTAGCATCAAATAGATGGTTTTAAAATCTCATTCAGTTCTCTTCCTGGTTGGTGTCAGACCAACCCCTCATGTTTACCTTAGTGTTGCCCGTCAGGATACTGTACCAAAGTTCAGTCACAAACTTCCTGTGATCCACAAAGTTCCTCCCTGCTATGACAGGGATGAGGCATTGGACTCTCACTTATCACACATCTGCTGAGTGTGTAGTCATACTCCATATAGCCTGAGGGCTATCACTCCAGTTTGAAAGCTGCAGCACATCTCGTATTCTCTCATAATCTCCTTGGGGTCCTGGTGGAGTAGGGGAGTTAAGCCATTAGTTTTCTCTACTCTTGGGTCTCATATCCCATCTTTGGAGCTGTGTCTACAGATGACTGAGCTGCTCCCCTCTGAGGGTGGATTTAGGAAGGTTAGATTCAGCTTCTGCCAAGCTCTTCCTGGTCTTGTCTTCTGACTGACTGCATGCAGGGAAGGGAGATTGTAGACACTGAAATCTACTGATTTCAGATTCCCATACCCTTTTCCTGGTGAATCTGCAGTTTGCTGTGATCTACTTTCTGACTGATGAGTATAGCCTCCAATTTGTGTCTCTGCAGAGTTCTGGTAGCACTGGGTGCTCAGGAGTCATCTTAGCACTTCTCTGGTAGGATCCAGCTCAGCTCCACTGCTTGGTGAAGGCCATTATTCTCACTGACTTCTTTGTATCAGCAGAAATCTCTGTCTTATTTCTGTTTTCTGTAGCTCTTTTTCTTATTTCTCTGTTAGTAAATTTTTATCTTAACGTTTTCTACCTAAATCTTTGGTCTCACACATGCTATTCCTGATCTGCTATCTTTCCAGAATTCCACAGAAAAAAGAATTTTAGACACGCATGATCTATGTGATTAAAACAGTAATAAAAAGTCTCTCACCTAGAAAAGGAACAGCCTGGATGGATTCACAGTTGAGTTATACCAGACCTTTAAAGAAGAATTAATACTAGTGCTCATCACACTGTTCTCTAAAAGAGATGTGACAAGAACACGGCCAAACTGGCTTTCCAACTGAATTCGACTGCACATTTTAATAGATAATTTATTACGATGAAAGGGGCTTTATTTCAGGGATGTACACATATGATTCAACATACTCAAATAAATCACGTTATTAGATTATTTCTTTAAAGACATAAATCACGTGATCATCTCCATAGCAGCAGAAAACAACCTATAATAAAATCCAGTATTCTTTCATAATAAACAGGAATAAACTAGGAAAAGAGGCGACATATCCCAGGATAATAAAAGTCTTATAAAATAAACCTGTATTCAATGTTATATTAAATGGAAAACTTCAAAGCATTTTCACTGAAATCAGTGAAAAACCATGAGTATTCACTCTCTCTACTCTTATTCAGTAGAGTTCTTAAAGTTTTAGCTACAATAATAAGACAAGAGGAAGAATTAAAATGGACACAGTGATGAAGGGAAGGCATAAAACTGTCCTTATTTACACTCTGATCAGGTACTCAAGAGATCCAGAAAAGCTCCACGAGAAAATCCTTAGAATTGGTAAATACTTTTAGTAAAGGAGTAGCATGCAAAAATTAACATACAGATGTCACCAACTTTTCCATAAACCAATAATGAACATGCTGAGAGAGAAACAGGAAAATAATTCAATTCATAATGACTTAAAAAAATTCCTAGGAATAAACCTAATCAAGAAAGTAGAAAATATTCACAAAGAAAAATTATCACCGGAAGAAGGAAATTGAAGAAAGTGACTAGAAAATAGAAAGACTTTCTAGGCTCATGCATTGTTAGAAAATGGCTATATTACTGAAAGTAATTGATTGAATTGATTCAACTCAATACCCATCAAAATTCTATTAACATTACTCACAAAATAGAAAAAAAATCTTAAAATTTATGTGAAAGCAGAAAAGATTCCAGATAGGCAAAATAATCATGAGCAAAGGGAACAATTCTAGAGGGACCACAGAACTCAATTTCAAGTCACATCACAGAATCATAGTAACAAAAACAGTATGGTACTGGCAGGGAATCAGGCACATAGACTCCTGGACTAGAACAGAGGACTCATATGTAACCTACACAGCTATAGTCACATGATTGGCATAGGTGCTACAAACATACATAGGAAAAATAATGTCTTCAAACAAAGCTGCTGAAAAAACTGAATATCCACCCACAGAGAAGTGAAGCTTTGTTTCTATCTCACCTGTACATACATCAATTAAAAATGGATCAAAGACCTTAATGTAAGAAAGGAAGTTTAGAAACTATTAACATAAGTAAAACAATTCAAAATATAGGCATATGCAAAAATTTCTGAACGGGACTTGAATAACTTAAGAAGTGATGCCAATAACTGACAAATGAGATTACATGAAATTAAGAAATGTCTATGCAACAAAGGAAACAACAGGACAAAGAAGCAGTCTACAGACTGGGAGAAATCTTTGCTAGCTACGTATCTGACAAGTGATTCATATCTAGAGGATAACACACAAAACTAAATACCCAAACTCCAAACCACTCAATCCATAAACGGGTTAAAGAAGTGAACAGTTTTCAAAACATGAAGTACAGATCACCAATGAATATATGAAAAATGTTCCACATTCTTAGCTGTAAGAGAAGTGCAAATTAAAACCACATAAATATTTTTTATCTCAGGTCATTCAGAATGGCGATCATTAGGAAAGCAAATAATGGCAAACAGCAGTAATGAGGAAAAAGCAGTCCTTATATACTGCTTATGAAAGTGCGTATTGCTCCAGCTGCTACAGAAATTTGTACAAAGATGTCTCTAAAAAAGTGAAAACAGAACTATCCCATGACCCAACTATACCATTTCTGGATATATAACCCCAAACAGTCTTAAATCACCATACCACAGAGACCCTTGCACATCCATGTGTACTGTAGCATTATTCAAAACAGCCAAACTCTTGAATCAATGAAGGGGGCCATCAACAGAGGAATGGACGAAGAAAATCAATGGAATTTTATTCAGCAGTGAACAGAATAAAATTATATAATTTGGTAGAAAATTGCTAGAACTGAATATATCACCTTAGATGAAATATACAAGACACAGAAAGACAAATATCATGTTTTTTCTTATTTATGGATCCTAAAATTCTTTATAGATAAATAATAACATTTATCTACAGATGACATAAAAACAGAAAGGATACTGGGAGAAGGTATGAGACCAACAAAAGGGGGACATTAGGGAAGGAAACAGGATGAAGGTAAATATTGTCAAAGTACATGATATAAGTGAGAGAAATTGTCATAATAAACTCAATATCATGCACAATGAATATACACTAATTAAATAAAATAACACACTGGTCTCTGCCTTTCCTCTTCCCTTAATATTTCCTATGCCCCAGTTTCATTCTTAAGGAGCAACAATGCTCACCATTCCTACATAAGGTCCTTTTCCAATTACTTTTTTATACAACTAGTAAACAAGTATTCCTTTTTGAAAATAATTTCAAAATTCCTTTAAGATTTTATTCTTCTATACTGGTAATTAAACAGAGGATCTCACACATTTTAGGCAATGTAGCTTTTAACTTCCCCAATCTTTTTTCTTTCTCAGTTTTTAAGAATTTGAGACAGGATCTTGCTAAATTATCTGGGCTCTACTTGAACTCACTCTGTACCCCAGGAAGGTGTTGAACTTGTGACCTTCCTGCCTCAGGATAATAGGCTTGGACCACTAGGCCTGGCTTTAACCTGACTTTCGCTTTTTTTGTGTGAAAGTGTCTCATGTATCCCAGGCTAGCTTCAAATCTGCCATGTAGCTGAAGATGGCCTTGAACTTCTGACCCTTCTGTCTGTACTTCTAGTGCCGACAAACACGTATGTACTAGTGTGCTTGGTTAATGAGGTTCCTGGTAGGCATGCTATACTTTCAGCCTGCTCTTAACTTTCACACTGGTAGATAAAATTAGAATAAATTAAAACTTGGTAAATACTCCGTCTTTCCTAGTCCCTCTTCCCGATATATCCAAAGTTAAACTTTGACTTTGGCTAAGTTCCCAAGTTCCTCTGACTTTACAATGCTTTGCACCTGCCTGTAAGTACTTCATCTTGTGTAACAACATTGCCTGTACACACACCTACTGACCCAACTACATGATAAGAGCCCAGGAAGTGAAGACTGTGTCTCACGTTCTGGGCTTTATCCCATGAATAAACACAGTGCCCCAAGATAATGTAATGAATTTAATAAAGTAAAATTTTTTTCCAGCCTTGAAGCTTAGTATTTTTCTTTCATTTCCCTTTGCATTTTTTTCTGCTTCAGAAATGTGGATTTCCTATTTGGGAGGAATAGAGAGTCTGGAGTTGCATTTGAGTCACAGTAATTTCCTAGCAAACCTCTCCTGAGACTCAGAGTGAGTTGCCTGTATTAGTTACTTTTCTTTTTGCTGTGATAAAACAAGATGACCGAGGGAACTTGTATAAGGAATATATTTTGCTTATGGTTCCTAAAGAATAAGAGTCTATCATGGAAGGGAGGACATTGCAGGAGAAAGCTAGAGCAGAAAGATGAGACCTCACATTTTCAAGCATGTGCAGGAAGCAGAGAAAGAAACTGGAAGAGAAGGGAAGTCTGTGAACTCTCAGATCCCATCCCCAGTGATGTACTTCTTCCAGCAAGGCCACACCTCCTCAACTTCCCCCAAAGTGTCATCAACTGGGGGACAAAGTTATAAAATGCTTAAATCTATGGGAAACAGTTTTCATTCAAGAGATCATAATGTTTAATGGTTTTGTTTAAAATTTTCATCAATAAAATGGCAACAATTTATCAATGGATAAATATGCAATTACTGTCAAAACAATATCTGTTAAAAATATACATATTATGTTAATTTCTTATACTTAAAACAAGGTAGTAACCTATTCTTTGGTTGCATACAAACCTGTTAAGAACATTAAGGACTTCCTATATAAAGTTCTATTTAAACCTTGTTTCTGGATTTTAAAGGGAATCTTCCTTCTAAGATCAGTCTAAGATTTTTAAGGAGAAATTATATTCTCCTTGTCTGAAATTTGAAACAAATGTTTGCTTAGCTCTGTCTCTTCCACCTACTCTCAAAACTAACTGAACTTTAAATGTATAACTCTCAGTCACAAAGACTAATGGTTCTATATGCATGTTATTATATCTTTCATGTTGGTAGAGTGCTTTTAACCTCTTCAAAGCACTTTAAATTATATTTCAGGCACAAAATATATTTTTTAAAAATCCATAAATCAGGTAAAAAATAAATCTTGCAGTCAATAATTTCAGCTTTGTATTTCCAAAGCTGTTAGAGTTAGTGAAATTGTCCTATTGGGATCTTGGTCACTGTACCCTTCTCACCTCTCAACTAAAGGCAATGAATGCCTCTGAGACCTGCTGGGAAGAGAGGGCGCCAGGGACTGTGACTGCTTGTGCTATGTGTTTGCAAAGATCAAAGACATGACAAGTCAGAGGAGCTGAGAGGTAGGTATACTGATATTTTAAAGCCTTTGGTCAATGTCATTCAACAAGCATTTGCTGAGTACCCACTATGTGCCAAGAATTGCCGGAAATGAAAAGATCTTCTAGTGAACAACTAACGTAAGGCCTCTGTGATCACTGGGATGAATTTCTTGCACTGTACAGATAGAAAATAGTCATGAATTCAGGTACATAGAAGACGAGAGAGACTCCTATTTTAGATAAGGGAGTAAGGAAAGGTGTCTCGAAGGGGGTGAGATTTGAACTATGACCTGTAAGCAGAGGAAGAGTCTCCTTAAGAAGGTCCTACCATCTCTTTGATATTAATGTTCATGTGAGCAGACATTCTTTCCTGTTTCTGCTCTACATTGGCAATCACACTGTATGGCCATATGGATACACTGGCACAACATGCATTACACATACCATGGTCCACACATATACTACATACACACTCACACAGAGCACACACACACACACACCACACATCACACGTGCTACACACCACACACCACCACCACCACCACACACAATCACACAGTACATACATGACACCCATGCTACACACATACACAAATATACACACCACACACATACCACATACACCACACACAATGCTCACATAGCACACACACTATACCCACACTATATAGATATACCTACACACCATACACACATCACAACCACATCACATATATCCATATGACACCAACATACATACCACATCCTACGTAGATACCACACATAAATCTCACATACCATAGACATGCCACACACATACTACATACACCACACACCTACACATACCACAGACATATTACACACACTACACAAACATGCACACACCTCATAAACCCCCACATACACAAGATAGAGAAAGGAGAGATAAATAAAGCTTAATAAGAAGCCAGAGGGAAATGTATTGACTCAAAAATCCCCTGAAAAATACACATACAGTATCTGAGCATGAATGCATATGTCTACCTGAAGGCTATATAACAAGAAACACAGAGCCAGATAGAAGAAACCTCCCTTCTAGTTGTGGGTCAGAGTAGTCCACAAGACTCCCCAAATAACACAAGCTATTGCCACAGTCCTTGATTGTGAGGACTGCAGTAAAGGAGCATTTTCTTTTCTCCACATCCTCGCCAGTGTTTTTGTTCTCCTGATCTTAGCTACTCTGACAGGGGTAAGAGGACATCTCAAAGTGGTTTTGATCTGAATTTCTCTAATTACTAAGAAAGCTGAACACTTTTTAAGGTGTATCTTAACTATTTTTATTTCTTTATTTGAGAACACTCAGTGACAATCCTTAGCCCATTTTTTATTGCATTATTTATTTTCCTGATTCTTTGCTTTAGAGTTCTTTGTATATTCTGGATATTAACCTCTGTTGGATATGTAACAGGTGAAGATTTCCTCCCACTCAGTGAATTTTTTTTTTCACTTCTTTGGTTGCTTCTTTTGCTGTACAGAAGCTTTTGAGTCCCACTTGTTGATTGTTGAGCTTAATGCCTGAGCTACTGATGTCAGATTTAGAAAGTCCTTTCCTACACCTATTCTTTTAGGTACTGCCTATGTTTTCTTCTATCAGTTCAGAACTGAGGTCTTTGATCTACCTGGAGTTGGCTTTTGTGCAGGGTGAATGATAAGGGTCCAATTTCATTCTTCTATAGGTGGAGGTCCTGTTTTGCCAGCATCATCTGTTGAAGATACCATCTTTTTTCCATTGTGTCTCCTTGGCGCCTTTGCCAAATATCAGGTGGTAAAATTTTATGTATTCATGTTGGTTCTTCTATTATGTTCCATTGATCTAAATGTCTGTTTTTATGTTAGTGCCATTCTGTTTTTATGACTATAACACTGTAATATAGTTTGAGATCTGGTATGATGATCCCACAGCATTACTATTTTTGTTCAAGATAGCTTTGGCTAATTGGGATCTTTTGTGATTCCATATGAATTTTAAGATGTTTTTTCTAGCTCTGAGAAGAACATCATGGGAATTTAGATTGCCATTGCACTGAATCTTTTGGTAGGATCATTATTTTCACAATACAAATTCTACCAATTCTTGATCATAGTAGATTCTTCCTTCTCCTTATGTCTTCCCTTTCTTTTTCTTTAACAATTTAAATTTTTTATCATAGAGATCTTTAATATCTTTGGTTGGGTTTATTCCTAGATATTTTCCTTTTTCTGAGGTTATTGTCAATGGCAGGGTTTCCATGAATGCTTTCTCCAATTGCTTGTTATTGTCATGTAGAAAGTCTACTGATTTTCTAAGTTGATTTTGTAACCTGTCACTTTGCTGAAAGAATTGATCATTTCTAGCAGTTTTTGGATGGAATTTTGGGGATCATATCATCTGTAAATAGTTATAATTTGTCCTCTTCTTTTCCTATTAGTACTTCTTTAACTTCCCTCTCTTGTCTTATTGCTCTAGCAAGAGTTTCAAGCACTATATTAAAAAAGAAGAGTAGAGATAGTGGGGAGCCTTGTCTGGTTCCTGATTTTAATAGGAATGCTTCCAATTTTTCTCCATTTAGAATGATGTTCGCTGTGAGTTTGTTGTATATAGCTTTAATTATGTTGAGGTGTGTTCCCTCCAGTCCTATTCCCTCTAAGACTTTTATCATGAATACATGTTGGATTTTTGCAAAGTCTTTTTCTGCATCTCTTGAGATGACCATGCAATTTTTGTCTTTAAGTCCATTTATGTGATTATTACGTTTATTGAGTTACATAAATTGAATTATCTCTGCATCTCTGGAATAAAGCTGACTTGATCATGGTACATGATCTTTTTAATGTGTGTCTGTATGTGGTTTGAGAATCTTTGTGTCTATGTTCATTAAGGATATGGACCTAAATTTTGCTATTTTTGTTGTGTCTTTACCTGATTTGGGTGTTAGAGTGATACTGGATTCATAGATGGAGTTTAGGAATTGTCTCTCTATTTCTATCATTTTGAATAATTTAGGAAATATTAGTTGTAGATCTTCTTTTAAGATAGATAGAATTCTGGTAGAATTCTGCTATAAATTCATCTGGGCCTAGAATGATTTTACTGTTTCAAATTCCTTATTTGCTATGTGTCTGTTTAAGCTGTTGATCTCTTCTTGGTTTAACTTCGGTGGTTTCCATGAATTTAGAAATTCTTCCATTTCTTTTAGATTTTCAAATTTAAAACACTACAGATTTTTAAAGTATTCTTTTATAATGTGTATAGTGCATAGCAGAGTGGGCCCTAGCCAGGCCACCTGCCATGGAGAACCACAAAATGACCATTGGCCATGAGGCACCAGGAAATGGCCTGAGGATGTGCCATCACATGGCAACCAGACCAGGAAATGACTACCACCTAGCCTTGGGGGGACCTGGCTTGGAGGAACATCTGCCCAGAGACAGAGAGCAATTGGACACAGATGAAGATTTCTCCATAAGACGATTGGCTATCCACCCTACTTAGCCCCTTGCACCTCCCTGAATAAATGAGTCTTGCAGCAGTTCGCTACCTGCCTGCTTCCACTCAGCTCCCAGTGTCAGTGTGGTGACTCTGTGCCTATTCACTCCCCTTTTCAATGGTAACCCACAGCACCCCTCAGCTCCTTTCCAGGCTGGTCTGCTGAGGAGGAGAGCAACAATAACTTTCTGTTTGTGTGTGTGTGTGTGTGTGTGTGTGTGTGTGTGTGTATGTGTGTGTGTGCGTGTGTCTATTGGGATGTTTCCCCTTTCATTTCTGATTCTGTTCGTTTCGATTTGCTCTTTCTTTCTTTTGGTTAACTAGCTAAAGGTCTATCTCGTTTAAGTTTTCAAAGAACCAGGTCTTAGATTCATCGATTCATTGTATTTTATTTGTTTCTATTTCATTAATTTCTGCTCTGAATTTTGTTATTTTTTCTCATCTGCTAGGTTTGGGTTTTGTTTGTTCTTCCTTTTCCAGAGTCTAGAGTTGTACTCCAAACTCATTTATATGTGTCATTTCTGATTGCTTACTGTGGGCACTTAGAGCTATAAAGTTCCATCTTAGGGCTGCTTTTAAAGTGTCGCAGAGGTTTTGTTCTGCTGGGTTATAATTTTCATTTGGTTCTAGGAATAATTTTATTTCTTTCTTAATTTCTTCTTTGATTCAGTTACTATTCAGGAGTGGGTTGTGTAATCTCCATGAGTTAATATAGTTACCAGAGATTCTTTTGCTCTTGATTATAAACCTTGGGCATAATGTAAGGTGGGCCTAGCCAGGTCACCTGCTAGGAGGAAAAGAGGAATGGCTCCTGTGGCGTGGTGCTCTGCTCTGGCTGATTGTGAGACTAGCTTCTGCCCAGCACCTAGAAAGAACCTGATCCTCCTGGGAACAAACTATGATTGGCTGTAGTCGGGACCCCACCCAATAAGTTGATTGGCTAACCAAACATATAAGATACCATGTATTTCCTGAATAAATTGAGTTTGCAGCAGATTACCACTGTTGGCTCCCCGCCCAGCTCCCAGAGTCGGTGTCTTCATTCTGTGTCTACTCGGCCGCTACCCGACAACAGAGACCCTTCGGTCCCCTTGGGCTGGCCCTGAGTGTTGGGACTCCCAACACAGTTTGGTCTCAAAGAATGCATGGAATTATTTCAAATTTTTTTGTATTTGTTGAATTTTGTTTTGTACCTCAGTACATGGTCAACTTTAGAGAAACTTGCATGGGATGCTGAGTAGAAAATGTATTCTTTGGTGCTTGGGTCCAATATTCTGTAGATATCTGTTAGGTCCATTTAATGTAAGATGTCATTTAATTCAGATGTCTCTCATTTCAATCTTTGTTAAGTTGACGTCTGATTTGCAGCTAGTGGGCTGTTGAAGTCACCTGCTATTAATGAATTAGGGTCAATCTATGTTTGTACTGGAAAGGTAGATGTAATTCCAATGGGCTGTCCTATATACTTGTTGTTTTTCTCTAACAGCTTTCAGTACCCTTTCTTTGTTCTATACGTTTAGTGTTTTTACTGTGATATGCCATGGGGAGATTCTGTTCTAGTCCTTTCTAATTGGTGCTCTATGTACTTCTTCTATCTGTATAGGTATGTCTTTCCTTGATTTGGAGAAGTTAATTCTGTTGGAGATCTGGTCAATGCCATTGATCTGAGACTTTTCTCCTTCCTCTATGGAATCTCAAGATTCTTGCATTTTCCATTTCTGTGTTTAAAAAAATAAATCGTGGTCTTTTCTTGAGGATCCCAGTTCTTTGACTTTATCATTCAGTCTTGATATTGTTTTCTATGTCATTCATTCTGTTTTTGAGGCTTTTAAATTCACTTATTGAATTGTTCAAGTCAATCTTCCTTTCAGCTTGTGTTTTTAAAAATATTTCTATCTCAGTTGTGAGTTCACTTTGAAAAGTAAACGTAAAGGTTTTGAATTGTTTTCATTATTTCATTCAGCTTCGTATTTGTATTATCTTGGGCTTCAGCTACAAGCTAATGCCTAGCCTCTTTGAGTTGTTTGTGTGGTTTTCATGTTTTTTGATCATATTTCTGTTTTTTCTTTTAAATTCTGTGTTGTGGAGTTCCTTGGGGGTAATTCTCATTGTCAAACACTTCTGTAGGACTGGTAAGTTTTGTTGGGGACATATTCTCTTGGTTTTTCACATTGTATTTTTGCGTTGCTCTTTTGGCATATGGATGTCTTTTGTTGGTTGTGTGTCTGACAGAAAATTGTATTCTACCTTTGTTTAGTTGAAGTTTGGTTTTCTTTATATTGTTGATATAGCTTGGTATGAAAAGTTAGTTGGTGTGTGCTTCAGGTTCTCACAGCAGGGTAGTAGGCTGGTCTGGATAGTAGGCAGGTCTGTGGCAGGCAGATAAGGAGGTAGGCCAAGGGCAAAATTAGAGTGGGGACAATCTGCGAATGGTCTAACAAACAAAACCGGAGAATTTAACTAGCTTGGGTGAGGGTACAAGGGCCCAGTGGGCAGATCTGAACTAAGAAGGCAGTCCTGAGATTTGCGGTGGAAAGAGCAGGCGTGGCCTGGCCTGAGTGCAAAAGGGGGACCAGGTTTGGGGAGAGAGTAGAGTTGCTCAGGAGAATCAAGATACAGTGGGAAGGATCTGACTTACCAGGGTAATAGGCAGGTCTGTGCAGGCAGGTCAGAAGGTCAAGGACAAAGTCTGTTGGTTTACTGGTCAGCAGAGGGACACTTAGCTTGCTTCTATTTCTCTAGCTATTGTGAAAAGAGCAGCATCAAACATGGATGCAACAAGTACCTCTGAAGTAGGGTGAGTCCTTTGGCTATCTGCTATGGAGTCTGACTCTGCACAACAGATCTCACCTCCCAGACCCCTGCACCTCAGAGTGAGAATCTTCAAGCAGCCAGTGCTCTTAACCACTGAGCCATCTTTCCAACCCTGATTCTTTGTATTTTAAGTTCTTTATATATACTGACTGTTCATCCTCTATTAGATGTGTAGCTGATAAATATTTTATCCCACTATGTGGTTTTCCTCTTCTCTTTCTTGGTTGTTTCTTTTTCTGTGTAGAAGCTGTTTTAGTTTAATGAAGTCCCACTTGTTGGTTGTTAACCTTAATTCCAGAGCAGATGTCTGACTTAGAAAGTCCTTTCCTGCACATATATCCTGGAGGGTACTGCTTATTATTTTAAATTATGTGTATGTGTATCTGTCTCTTTGAGTGCTCATGTCCATGTGCCTGCAGTACCTGTGGAAGGCAGAGGAGTTGAATCCCCTTGGAGCTGAAGTTATAGGCAGATGTAAGCTGCCTGTACTTGGTGCTAGGAACTGAACTTGGGTCCTCTGGAAGAGTAGTACATGCTCTTCAACACTGAGTCCTCTCTAAAGCTCTTTTACCCTTTGAAATGTAATTTTTACACATTTTTAAAAGATTTACTTTTATTATTTTTAGTTATTTGTGTGCATGTGTCTATGTGGAGGTCTGTGCATATAAATGCAGGTACCTGGTCATGCCAGAGGTGTCAGATTTTTTAGAGTTGGAGTTACAGGTAGTTGTGTGCTAGTTCATGTAGGTGCTGGAAACTGAACTTAGAATTTTCATAAGAGCAGTATGTGGTCTTAGCCACTGAGCCATCTCTCTAGCCCAATTTTATTTTAAATAAATATTTTATTAATTATTTGAGTTTCATATAATTAATTTTTATCATATTCACTCCCTTCTCCTCCCCGTGACTCCTCCCAGATCTACCACCACCTCAATAACCCCCTATCTCATGAGCTCTATTGTTTTAAATTTAAGAACCCACTGAAAGCTGGAGCTGTGTGTGGTCCTGTTGATTGAGCCTGGAATCATAGTATCCAACTGTGAGCCATGGTTCCACATTCTTCTGGTTGTAAGCTGATGGTAGAGCTGATTGCAGGATGGAGGACTTCCTGATGTTGGGCAACTGTTTCAGCCTTCTCTGAGTAGCTGCATTCCTCACAAACTAGGGGTCCCAGGTTATGCATGGCAGTGGCTTTGTCTCTTCAATGGGCTTATATTGGAGACAGGGGAGGTCTCTGTCATATGCAGATTTTAGTCTTTGGAGGACTGATTCTCTAGAATGGACTTCCTACCTCTTCTGAGGGCCAAATATGGTCTTGACTCCACACTTGGTCTTGGGCATCTGGGCCTTGATGTTGGACTGCTTCCATTCCCAGGCACCAAGATGTTTTCCATAACTTTTTAAATTACTTTTCAACAAGCCCATTGTACCTTCTATTTTTTTGAGTATCATTTACTGAAAAAAACCCTGTACTACGAAGCTTAAACAATACTGTGAAATTTATATCTGCTGCTGTAAAGTGAACTTGGCATTTAGTCCCTTTCTAAATTCTCTAATCTATGCAAAGTTTTTCAATATAATCATGCTATTTTCTTTAAAAAAGCAATGCTAAAGAAAAATAAAAACTGGGTGAGCATTAGTGCCTGCATGTGAGTCTTGCCCTGGGATGCAGATGGGACACTGTCAAGCTGGCTGGCTTGATTAAATCAGTGAAATCCAGGTTCAGTGAGGGGCTTTGCCTCAATAAACAAAGTAGAGAGTGATCAGTGAAGGCACCCAACTCAGCCTCTGGCCTCCACATGTACATGTATACACAACACTTGCACACCCTCACATATGTGTGCTCACACAGATATGAGTACACATACACTCTACTCCCCAAACAATAAATAAAATAAGATATTCTCGTAAGGGTGCTCAGTTCTATTGGTAATCAAGGCACTGAGCTTGCTGACTGCCGGTCTTCCTATTCCTTAATACTTCAAAGATATTCTTCCCAAATCTGTCTTATTCTTAGTGCCTTTCTAGATTCTGTGGTGCTTGGAAGGGCAATGAGCTCATTATAGTGAAATGGATGTTGTTCTTCCATGGTCAGTGTATTTATTCTAATTTGTGTTTTCTTTCAAAAATTGTTTTTTCCACATCCAAAAGTTTGTACTTTCAAAACGATATCTACAGTTTTAGTTATGACTGACAATAATCATAAATCTACATTCCCTGAAAGCCTAACCCCTGGGATGCAGAGAAATGGGACTCTGTCAGGCTGCCTCAATAAATAAAGTAGAGAATGATCAAGGAAGACACCGAATGTCAGCTTCTGACTTCCATATGCAATGTACACACATGCTTGCACACCCTCATGCATGTATGCTCACACAAATATGAATACACATACACCTCACCCCCCAAAATAAATAAATAAATAAAATAGGATGTTTTTCTTTGATTAGAAAGATGAGGTACTGAAGGGAAAAGTGATAGAAAAGGGAGATTCATTTATTCACGCTCATTCAAGAAATGCTAAGCTCCTGGGAAAAAGGAGTTAAATACATGAAGAAGAAGGGAATAGAATTTCCAGAATGAAATGAAAATGAAAATGCAACAAATAAAAACCTATGGGATACAATGAAAACAGTCCTACAAGGGAAGTATATAAGTACAAATACCTACATTAAAAATGGAGAGGCCAGGCACAGTAGCATACACCTTTAATCCTAGGATTTGGGAGGCAGAAGCAGGAGCATCTCTGTGAGTTCAAGGTCAACCTGGTCAATATGGTGAGTTTCAGAAGAGCAAAAACTACATACGTAGTGAGATTCTGTCAATAAAAAAGTCAAAGCAATATATAAATAGTGACTTATATAAATAGTGAAGACTTGAGAAAAAGAGAAGGCCTTTAGAAAAACAAGAATAAACCAAACCCCCAAACAGTAGATAGAAAGAAAGAAGATAGGGCGGAAATTAATTCAATAGAAATAAGAAAAATGAAGAAGAATCAATGAATCAGAGTTGGTTCGTTAAAAGGCAAACAAGATTTACAAACTGTTTAAACTCTTAGCCAAACTAATTAAAAGAAATTATAGACAAATTAATAAAATTAATAAATTGATAAAAATATTTAACTAAATTGGAATCTTTAAAAGATATGAAAGAATTTATACACACACATGAACAGCTAAAGTTAAACCAAGAGGAAACAAAATTTAAGCAGATCTATATCAAAAATGAGATTAAATGGACTGCAAATAATCTTCCAACAGACAAAGGTCCAGGGTCAGATTCCAGATGAGCTCAGTGCTGAATTATATTAGATTTCTTTTTTTTTTTGAGATCTTGTATCATGTAGCCCCAGCTGGCCTGGAATTTACTGTGTAAACTAGAATATGTAGACCATAGATTAGAGAGATCCACTCACTTCTGCCTTCTGAGTGCTAAGATTAAAGGGATGCACAACCACACCCATCATTCTACTAGATCTTTAAAGAAGAAATATTACCAACTCTTCTTAAATTATTCCACAAAACAGAAGAGGAAGGAAGAGTTCAAGAATCCTTTTATGATGTCAGCCATACCCTTATGCCCAAATCAGATAAAATCACAACCAAAAAAAATCAATTACAGAGTGGTCTACTTGGCAAACACAGGTCTAAAAATTCTTGATAAAATATTTTCAAACCAAAATCAAGGACACATAAAAAAGATTATTCACTATGATGTAGTTGGCTTCACTCCAGAGATACAGGGATGATTCAATGGGTGTAAATCAATAAGCATAATACATCACATAAATGGACTCAGAGACTGAAGTCACATGATCCCATCAATAGATGCACTAAAGGTTTTTGATGAAATCCAAACTGTCTTCATGGTAAAACCTTTTTGTCTTTATAGAAGACATAATGAATACATGTACTGTATCAAATGTTTGAAAAATTCATGCCACTCTGAATATATTTTTTCCTATGTATTGTTTTCTTTTTAAGAACAGTTTATTGTACTGTCATGTACCCATAGAAACAGCAACTGGCCAGGTGACCAGAAATCTTGGAAAGAATTTAAGTAAATATTTTTTGTACCTGATAAGACTTTTGAGGAACAATTATGGTAAAGTGATGCAGATGTGACATAAACAACAGGTGTGTAAGCAAAAGAGGTGTCTAAACTCTAGTTTAAGATGTCAGGTTTTACATCTGTGCTGGTTTGTTTTGATCAGTTGAACACAACTAGAGACAACTTGGTTCAGGTGTATTAGTTATTTTTCTGTTGCTGTGCTAAAACACTGTGACCAAGGCAATTGTAATAGGAAGAGTTTCTTTGGCTTATGATTTGCAAGGTTAGAGTCATTAAGGCAGGGGAGGCCTGGTGGCAGATGTGACTGGAGCAGAAAGCAGAGAGATCACATTTACAAGCAGGCACAAGAAACAAAGAGCAACTGGAAATCTGGAAAGGCTTATGAAGCCTAGGGTCCTGCTTCCTCCAGCAGAACTGTACTTCCTAATATCTCCCAAAATAGTTCCACCAATGGGGGACAAAATGGCCAAATACTTGGAGCCTAAGGGAGACATTCTCATTCAAATAATCACAAGAGGGAATCTCAGAAGAGGAATTCTGTCCATGAGATTGACCTGTGGCATATCTTTGTGGCAATTTAAAAACTGGTAGTTGATGCAGGAAGGCTCAGTCTATTGTATGTCATACCATCCCTGGGCAGGTGGGTCTGGGCTTTGTAAGGAGGGCACCTGAGTAATTTGGGGGTGCAAGGTAGTAAGGAGCATTCAGCCATGGTCTGTGCTTCAGCTCCTGTCTCCAGGTTCTTGCCTTGAGTTCCTGGCCTGACTTCCCTTAATCATGCATGGCCTTATGCTATTATTTGATTGGAGCATTCAGTAACTGTTAACTTGATTCCTTCCTATGACCCCTATAATCATAAGTATAACCACACTGATATTTAGCATGTTCCCACAATTTCCAAAAGCTGAATATTTTTTTTCACGTATTTCTTTTGACAGTTATTCCTCCTTCCATAATGCTGCCTTCAGTGCTGTGATCTACCTCAGTTCTGAGGGAATCATTCTCTTGCTCGTATCTCAAAGAAACTTCTGGAACCACTTCCTTTGATAGTAAAGGTCATGACACTGGCTGGTTTCCTGAATATAGCTCTCTTCCCTGGTGCAAACGTTAGTAAGTTAGGTGCATATCACATAAGAATTTTAATTCAGTTCATCATATGTTTATGTATTTAAATTTAAGAGTCAAATTGATATAATTGGTAACATTACCCATTTGCTTTGATTTGAGATGCCAAGTGATTGAAAAAATTTTAATTTAGAAGTGAATTACCTTGCTTATTTGAATTTATCATTTTTGCATAATTAAGATGAGCTAATTTAATTTGCAGTTATCTTTTAAATGCCTTCAATGATATCTACTGAGATACTCAAGGCCACCTGATTACTAGAGCTATCTTGAATGCTTCTCTCTTCTCATAATGTTAGGAAGTATTAAAATATAATATTGGGAGCTAGAACTAGAGCCACCTGTGATCATATCAACAATAACAGATCTTCTCTGCCTTGTTCCCCTCATCTCATTCTCGGTGATTTCAAGTCTTCTGAAAGAACTCCTCTTTGTGCTCCGTGATGAACCCTCCTTCTCCAAGCCTGTTCATTTGGTGACTCACAATAGGAATTCCTGAGATGACGCTTTAGGTGGAGACTCAGGATCCTTTGCAAACAACAGTTTTTGTTCCTCTAAACATTTGGCACAGTGCTGAATCAAATCTTGAAAGAATCTCAGACCCTTTCCTGAGGACAAACCAGTGAAGAGAATGTGCTTTATGCATTACTGTGAACATCTTTCCAAGAAGAGTGAAGCAGAAACAAGAGCAAGGACTCAACTAGGTACTGCAAAACCTGCATAGGCTTGGGATGAAAATGGAAAGGGAAGCTTTCTCAGGAAGGAGAGAAGTTAACAGTGCGAGAGGCAGCATAGGTGATTAGGAGGGAGGAAACAATTCGTGGCTAGCTAGTAGCCCGCAGTGACTCAGACTGTGCCATGTACAGCTGTCAGGAGTACAGGATGGATGCAGATCCCAGGGCAGAAGATTAACCGTGCCAGTAACTGCATTCCTCCACAACTGGGCTCCATCTATAAAAATTCCACTAGCACCTGGCCTGGTGGCACACAACTAGAATACTAGTACCTGAAGCAGCAATGCAAGAGGATACTGGACATGGGCCACACAGCAAGTTCTAGGCTACCTTAGGCCACATATTTGGCTTCAAAAACCAAAACAAACAACCCTCCTTCCAAAATTCCACTACCTCTCAGGAATGCCATGAGTTAGGGATTTAGCCATTAATGCATAGGTCGTTGAGAGTACATTTCAGATGCAAAGGTATGGAACAATTCACTTCAGAATGAAACAATCCTTAGATAAGGAAGTGGCCTGTTACTTCTCTGGTTCTTGGCTTAAGCAAGTTTTCCAACCTTTCTTCATTGTTAATCTGCTTTTTGTGATCTGCTTTCTCTGTCTTTCAAATGTATATTTACATTAGTAGAATTTGTCATTCATGTTTCCTAAACTTTTCCATATGCTTGTAGTTTTAATCCCATCCCTACAATGAACATCCCATAATAAAGTCTGTAGTTTTCCTTACAATCCTTTATTTTTGTTCTTATTTCTAGTAAAAATCAACAGACCCCCATGATGACATCTCTTTCCAAGACTCCAATTTTTCCTACTACCATGTTTATTTATTTATTTGTAATTTTTGGTTTTGTGTTTTCCTTTCTACTGAATTGATCATTTATTATGCAGTCTCCATATCCAATACTTGATAGGGAGTGTTAGGTGGATCTCTGTGAGTCTGAGGGCAATCTAGTCTACATAGCAAGTTCCAGACCAGCCAGGGTTACATAATGACCTTATCTCAAAGTTATTTTTCATTAGTGTATAAGATAGTGGGTTTCACTAAACAATCTTCATATATGTGTCCCTGGACTTTGCTCTTCTGCTCTCCTTGTGCTTGGCTACATGGTTTATTCTGCTACTGCTCTTTATGTTTATCAGATGACATGTCTTGCCATGTCTACTTTGTCCTCCTTCCCTGAAGTTCATTCATCTTCTTGACCTTGTTTGTTGATGATTCTTTCTACTGTGGTGTTTTTTTTTTTTTTTAATTGATGTTTTTCATTTCCAGAAATTTTGTTTGGTTCTATTTCAGTGTGTTAATTTCTTAGCTGAATTTTTCTTCCTGTTGACCTAAAAGCACAACTCTCACCTCAAAGGAAATACAGCATAGTATTTAACTCATAGAAATAACTCATAGTTCTGGAGCCAAATCTGTGTGACCATGGATGACTAAGGAATAGATTACCCCAAATTCCATTTTCTAGGATGGAAGCATTTCCAAGAAATTTTTATAGTAACAGAACAAAGAAAAGTCAAAATCAAGATACTTTTCTTTAAAAAAAAAAATTTATTTTTTAAATTTTTATTTTATGTGTCAGAACATATTGCCTACATTTATGAAAGTGTTGGGCAATGGCTGAAGAGGTCAGAAGAGGGCATCAGATCCTCTGGAACTGGAGTTACAGATAGTTAGCTACCATGTGAGTGCTGGCAACCAAACCCAGGTCCTCTGCAAGTGTAGCCATTCATACCACATTTAAAAATTTTCCTTCCAAGATTTTTATCTTTTTACCCACTTTGTTAGCTTTCTAATCTATGTCCTGGATTGACTAGCACTCATATGCTTCTTTGAGTCCTGTATACTCAGTGATCCCTTTAAGAAGAGTCAGAAATATTTTTCTAGCATTTCATTTATCTCATTGTCTTTGCTTTTTTCTATTGAGAGGTTGTCACTATGAGAGTCTCATGGTGAACTGCTGTTTCCTGATTTATTGTGGTTGTTTCCTTGTTGTGTTTCTGGATCTGTTGCGATATATATGCCCTCCAGTTTTCAATGTTTCTACTGTCTGTTGTTGTTTGCTTATTTTATTTTATGTGAGCCCTCATAATGAGTTGTCTTCACTTGTGGTTATCTTTAGGGAGGATGCTGACTGCAGTCCCACTGTTAACTCCAGAAGCAGTGTTCACCTCACTCATGTTCCATGTAAAGTTCAGAGCCAGTGGCAGTACTGTTCTGGGTGGTGGAAATGTGGACTTTGCTTTTAGAGTTAAGGATACCAATGTAACGGACTCCCCAAAGACCACCAAGGAATCCAGAGTGTATGCAAAAACAAAGAACCTTTATTCCAGTGTGAGGACGAGGCCTAAGAAAAACCACAAAATATCCCTCGTTCCAACTGGACTATTACAGGTCTCAGGCTCTGTGGACAAAGAGAGACAGGCCCAGGCATGTTAGGCAAGCCTGAAAACAATAGGACCAAATAAGGTATAAACAGAAGCCTGCAATGTACTTAGGTAACGGCCAGCACATTCCTTTGCCCTAAAGGTGACTCTCACCAATGAGACCCCTGTGCCTCCTTCAACCCATTTCTGGTGTTCATAACCAATCAATTTAAAGACAGGTTTGGCATGCGAGGGCTTTTGTGACCAACCTGGGGGGTGCATGGCAAATCCCCCTCCTCCCTTTGTCTAAAACCTATAAGAAGCCCCTCCTACCTCTCCTCATGGCCACTCACCCTCCGCCAACTGCGTTGGTGCGTTGGGTGGTGGACCTAGCTCGAGCCTATAATAAAGACCCTTTGTGCTTGCATCAGATTTGACCTCCCTGGTGGTCTTTTGAGAGGATTCTATAGCCTGGGCACAGCACCAGCTTAAGCTTGGACTCTCAGACCTCACCAATGCAGTGGATCCATGCTGAGACCTTTGAGCCTAAAGGGAGTGGGGAGTGGGCCTTTTATTGATTACAGACAAGGAGAAGAGGGGCATTACAGTGGCACATCATGATTGGTCATGGGAGCCTATGCATGCCAATATAATTTAAATTGATTGGAGGGGCTAAGAGGTTTCTTATTGGTGGGGGCTGTCCTCAGGTAAAGGAATGTGCTGACTGTTAGTCAAGCTCACTGCAGGGTCCTGCTTTTCTTAACATGCCCGGACTTGTTCCCTTCCCAAAGCCCTTGTAGCCAGAGGCTTGCAACAGCTTGAAGTAGGCAAAATGGAGTCACAGCAGTTGGATTCCTGTTAATCTAAAGATAAGCATTTTACAGAATCAAGAAAGAGCCCCTTAGCATGGGGCTAAGAAAAGGGAAGTGGGAGGAGGGTTCACAACCAATATTTAAATAGTAAAGTGAGGAGGGAAGTAAGGAGTAAAATAAAAGTGACCAGGAAAGTATGAGTTAGAGGTAAAAAAACAGTAGAGAAAACGTCTCTTAGGTTTAGAGAAAGAGGGACCACATAAAAGCCTTTTCCAGTGAGATATAAGCTATAACACAGAAATTAAAATTAAAGCAGAAAAGTATAAATAGTGAAAAAATTAAAAATAAGAATTGAAGATTTAAATAAAAAAGAAAATAAGCAATAAACTGGGATAAAAGACACTATGCTTTTCGCAGTTGTGCTGGTCTTGTTTCTCTTGGCATTACAGTCTCCTCTTCCTTCCTCTCCTCCTCCTCCTCTCCCTCTTTCCCTTTTCTTCTTCCCCCTACTTCCGGCTCATCTCCCGCTTCTCCCTTTCCTCCCCTTTCCTTCTTCTTCTCCTCCTCTTGTTTCTCCACAGTACGTGGAGAGTGCTAGTAACTAATTGCAAGTTAAGTCTTTTCAGAGAGAGGTACTTCTTGTGGCTGCAGACCACTTTCTGTCAGATTTCCTTTGTCCTTTTTCCCTGAGGTTTCGAATTCCAACCCTATCTCTGGTTCTGTCTCTGTGCAGGACTTTCAGTGTGGGGCTCTGAGGGGGTGTGGAGGGTCCCTTACTGATTTTGATCTGTCATGAAGTAGTGTACCCTATGAGTAGCATGGGTTGTTGGGTTTTGAAAAATGTGAATTTAAGACTGTAAGGTTCGGGTTCACGAGATGTAGCAGAAATCAACCAGAGACGGGAATTGACTGAACCGGTTTTATTGGGCATTGAACTGACTCCCAGTTGGGAAAGGGAAATCAGCTGGGACTAACTTTCTCCCAGGAGTGGAGAAGGAACTAGCCCGTCCTTAGCTGGTCAGGTGGGCTTTTTATAGGGAAAAAGGTACCCCCTTGGCATCCGTTTGGTGTTAAGCCAGGAAGGAATTCCCTTTTTCGCACTCCTGGAGTCCAGAATGTTATCTGTTAAGGAAGCCAAGTTTCCTTGGAATTTGGGGTCTGGAGTTTTTTATCTGAGGTATTTGCAAGGTTTTGATCTCTGAGAGGTTGCAAAAGGTCCATCTTTCTTCATTCCTCTTTTGCAAACTTCTGGCTCCAGATTTCTTCCTGAGTCTGAAACTGTTGGGGGTTTCATTCACACCTTACAAAGACTCCCTTCAATTCTTCCATGGTTATCTCTACAATCTGTGCTGCTTGGGGTTACAGGATACCACATCATGTTTCCAGTTCAACTGTAGTACTCTGTCTAGTCTTCATTCCTTGCCCCTCAAGGGAGTGGCAGGGTGGAGGACAGTGAGCACTGCAAATCTCTCAGCTTTAGATTACTATATCCTCTTTTGATGCTGTGTCTATTTTCTGACAATCTCCTTTCTGGGCATCTTGAATTCAGCCTTGGAATTTTTTATCATAACGTAAATGTTTTTCTTTTTGACTATTCCAGCTTTTGGTATTTAGAGTTCTTGAACATTTCTCTAGAGGGACCCAGTTCAGTGTAAAGAACTTTGAGTGACTGCAAGTACCAGGTGGCTTCTTTATGGAGAAAGTCCCACCTATTCTTATTTCTGTTGTCTGCATCTCTCTCTCTCATTTCTGCATTGTGGGCTGTTAGGATGGAAGGGCTCCTTTGTAGGGGGTGGACACGACACAGCATGCAGGGTCTCTTCCGAAAGCTGAAAGGGGGTCAACAAACAAGCATGCAGAGGGCAAGCCGCTGCAAACAAAGTTTATTCAATGAAGTGCATGGGGTTATATGAGTTTGGTTAGCCAATCACCTTATGGGGTGGTCCCCAACTGCAGCCACTCATGTTCAGTCTCTTAGGCAGGTCAGCCAAGCACTCAGTCAGAGTGAATAATCTTTTTCATGGGTAATTGAATTCAATTTGCAAATAATTTATTGATAATGTTTGATTCTCTGTTCATTAGGGAAATTTGTCTATAGTTTTATTTTCTTCTTTATTTTTGTGTCCTTCTCTGGTTTTGATGCTAGCGTAATTCTAATTTATTAGACCTTCCCCTGAAATTTTGAAGGACAGTTTGAAGAGCATTGGTGTTAGCTCTTCTTTAAAGGTCTGCCAGATTCAATGAATCTGTCTTGTTCTGGGTTTACTTGATTGGGAGTCTATTACTGCTCCAGTCTAATAGCTTGCTATGGACATGTTTAAAATGTTAATATCCTCTAAATGTCACTTTATTAGTTTGTACTTGCCTAGGAATTTAATTTCTTCAAGATTTCTTAGTCTTTTGAAACATAAACTTTAAAGAGTATGCCCTAATAATCCTATCAATTTCATTGGAATTGGGTCTCCCATAGCCCCAGCTGGTCTAGAATACACTATGTAGACCAAATCTGCCTGACCCTGCCTCCTGTGTGCTTACATTAAAGGAATGTGCCACTGGACTCTGTGTTAGAGTCTGTTATAATATCTAAATTTCACCTTCCATTTTCCTAATTTGGGTCTTCTTTTGCTGTCTTTGAGTTATTCTGTCTAGAGAATCATCTATCTTGTTTATTTCTTCAAGGAGCCAGCTAACTGATTCTGCATCTTTCTAGTCTCCGGTTTGCTAGTGTATGTCTTGATCACCATTATTATTTTCTGCTAGCTACTGATTTTGTGTTTTTCTTAGAATTTTGTATCCATTATTATATTCTTTATTTAAGAATCTCTTTGATTTTTGGCTATAGCCTATGCAGTTATAAACTCTGATACTCTGTGCTTTCATTCTCATTTCATTCCAGGAGTTTCTAAGCAACCTCTCCATTTCTTCTGTATCCAACTCACTTTTAATTCAAGACTCTTGTTTTATCATCAAGTATCTGTGTACTTTTTGTGCTTTCTTTTGTAATTTATGTTTACTTTATGATCTGTATGATACAACAAATTAATATGATTCTTCTGTATTTGATAAGACTTTTTTATGATATAGGTTATGGTCTTTCTTTTTCAGAGAAAGTTTCATTGACTGCTATGAAGAAAATATTTTCCATACTTGTTAGATGAAATATTGTCTGTCATCTATTTTTTGTATGGTGCAGATTAATATGTGCTTCTTTATTGACTTTTACTCTGGATGACTGTGATGGTTAGCTTCAATTGTTAACTTGACAGAACCTGTAATCACTTGGAAAGAAGTCTCAATAAGGAATTGTCTACATTGAATTCACCTGTGAGCATGTCAGTAGATATTGTTTTAATTAGGTCAATTAATGTGGAAAAACCCAGCCCAAATATGAGTGGCACTGTTCCTGTGGCAAGGGGTCCTCAATTGTGTAAGAGTAGAGATACAGAGCTCCAAGCAAATGAGCATGTATACATCCATTTCCCTCTGTTCCTGACTGTGAATATGATGTATCTAGCTGTTTGAAGTCTTTTCCTTGACTTCACAACAATGATGAACTGTGACCAGAAATTGCAAGCTGAAATAGCCTTCTTTCTCTCCTAAGTTTTTGTCTTTCTAGAGTATCTTATCATAGCAACAGAAATGAAACTAGGTCAATGACTTATCTTTTGACAGTAGTGGAGAGTTGGAGTCATGAATCATTATTTTATCAAGATCTATTTGAATTTTATGACTATTATTGATTATTGAATGGAATAGGGAGTCCTTAAGTTTGGTACATATATTTACAATTGTTACTGATTTGTTGAAAATTTCTCTTTATTAGTTTATAATAGCCTCTTATAATTTGTAATAGTGAAACACACTTTATCAGTTATTCAAATAAGTATGGGGGCTTGTTTTGGGCTTACATTGCTTAGTAAGTCAAGTTTCATCCTTTTTTACCTCAGTCTGTGAGTGTTTTTGCCAGTGAGATATGTTTTTGAGAAAACAGTTGAAACATTAAAAAAAATAAATTCAGTTGTTAACATCTAATTATAGATTTAAGAGCATATATATTTAGGGTTAATAATGAGATTAGTTAATTTTTAACCTGGTTGTCTGCTTTCATAGATGGTTGGTTTCTCCCTTTTTTCTGTACTACTTGTATTAGGAGTTTGACAGTTTATTGTGTTGAACATGAAGAATTTTGTCCTAATTCTCCTTTGTTCATCTATTCCTCTGATATAGTTTATTCTTTTTGTGTTTTCTTTACTGAGGCAGCATTTCCTCCTCCTTTGTATTTAAGATTCCTTAAATATATTCTGTGATATTGAAGTGAATTACTTTTATTTGTGCATGTCTTGAAATATCTTTACTTCTCTATCAGTTTTATAAAATTCTTTCCTCTATATAGCAGTCTTGGTTGTCAGTTCTTTCCTTTCAAGACTTGAAATATGTTGTTTCAGGTTTTCCTTGTTTTTATAGTTTCTGTTTAGAGATTTGACTTATTCTATTATGTAAGTCTTTGACATTTTAATAGTATTTTTGTCTTTATTTTAAAATTTTTATGCATTTAGGATTTTTGTGACCTAATGAGTTTACTTAGGGTTTCTTACATGAGCATGGATATGGGGTCACATGGACAACTTACACTGCTGAAGAAACCCCTCTTCCTCCTCTAGTAACTGGTAATTATCTATCAGTTCTTTTGGAGGGATAGGGAGTCATGAGTCTCTCCGCAATCCAATCTAAGATTTTGACTGGCTGCTATACATTCAGGAGTGCAATGGCCATGCTATGCCTGGAAGGCAGCATTTTACCTCACTTTTTCCCTTCTTCCTATTTGTTGATTTTTACCATTCCTTTTTCCATAATCTTCTCTGAACCTTGGATTGCATGATATATATGGTGCGTCCAGGGATGAGCATGCCACAGCCCCTGATTCCTGGTATGTTGACCAGTTATGAGATTCTGAAGTAACCACTCCTCACTAAAAAAAAAGGACCTTTTCTAATCTAAACAGACAAAGCACTACTCCATGAACACAAACATATGTATTTCGAAGGCAGTTCAATAGGTACAACATGAGTATTTAGGAAAACAACAGAGGGCACACATAAGGATCTATGATCTCCCAAGTCATGGGTTTTTGATCAAGTTCACAGTATGAAGTATGTTTTAGAGCTTTTAATATTATTTGGTTTTGCTTTTGGCATATTAACGGTGTGTCATGAAAAGATCCTTCTCTGGTCATGCCTGTCTTGAGTTTTAAAAGATTGCTGTGTTTGGATGTTGCTAACTTAATTTTGCCCAGGTTCTAGATTGATTTCAACTATTTTTTGGTGTGTGTAGGGGTATCCTCATTGAGGTCATTCATCATTTTTATAATGAAGCCTTTCAGTTTTTTGGTTTTTTTTTTTTCCTCATTGCAATTGTTTAACTGTAGTTCCAGGAAGTTTGAACTTTTGATGATTCTTTTTCTTTTTTTATCATCCCAGTCCCCCTGCCACTGGAATTCACACATTCTCTCATCTGTGTCAAGACCTATCTTGTCCAGTGTCCCCATATGTCCCTCAGTGCAAATTCATATCCTGGGGTCTAGTCAGCCCATCCACAGTCCTTTCCTTAAGAAGATCAGCTCTTACTCACCCAGCAGTATTTCGTTGCCAATAATTCTTCCATTAAGTTTGGAGGCTGCTGTCCATTTCCACCCTTCTGTGCTGGGTTTTTGTCAGCTACAGTTTGCATGAGTCTTGTGCATGCTGACACCATTGCTGTAGATTCATATGAGCAAGGTCCCAGGAGTCTGTAGCACTATATTTTCATTTTTATGAGGTCATACACCTCCTTCCTGGCTCCTACAATCTTTCTGCTCCCTCTTCCAAAATGATCCTTGAGCCATGGATGGGTGGAGTTTAATATAGGAGTCCTTTCTAAGGACCTGCACTGCAGACTCTTATTCTCTATTCCTTGAACATTTGTGACTTTTTGTGTTCCTGGCCCACTGTTGGATGAGGGAGCTTCATTAATGAGAACTGAGAGATGCATTAGTGTTCTCTTTACTCTTTGTTCTATATTCTGTGAACCTTTGGTGTAGAGATTGCATCATAGATGTGTCACTTAGATTTGAGCAATTCATAGACAATCTCAATGTATGACAAGTGGAACTCTGTAATAATCTGTTCATTGCTTTTTCAAAGCATCTTTTTATGCTTCTTTGATGAAATAAAGATGGCTAAGAAGCATCTTAAAAACTGTTCAACACTCTTAGTAATTAGAGAAATACAAAATTAAGATCAATTTAAGATTTCATCTTACCTCAGTGAGACTGGCTAAGCTGAAGAGAACAAATGATACCAAATTCTGGAGAGAATGTGGGGAAAGGGAACAATCATTCACTGCTGGTGAGATTGTAACCCATGCAACTCCTATGGAAAGCAATGTGAAAAGCTCTTAAAAAACTAAAAATGAACCTACCATATGACCCAGTCATACCACTCCTTGGCATATACTGAAAGGACTCATCCTATTGCAGAAATACTTGTACATCAATGCTTGTTGCTGTTCTTTTCACAATAGCTAAGAGATGGAAGGAATTTAAGTGTCCAACTGACATGTAGATAATGAAAATGTGGTACATTTACATAATGGAATTCTATTCAGTTTTAAAGAGAGACAAAATAATGAAATTTTCAGGTAAATGGGCAGAACTAGAAAATGTTACATTAAGTGAAGTAACACAGACTCAGAAAAACAAACAACTTATGTTCTCCCTCATTTTTGGATCCTTGCATCAAATCCTTACATGTGAGTATGTATCATGATGTAATGGCAGGAACCAGGAAAATGCAAAGTAACCAGGGAGGTAAAGGAAAAAAAGGAACCTAAGAAAGAACAATAGGAAACAGATGTTACTAAGGGATAAATGAAAAAAAATGGAGGTATTTAAATGGGAAGGGGAGTGGGAGTACAAGGAACTTTAGGGATAAAGGGAATGAAGGCACTCAAGAGAGGTGGAGCCATTGCAGACAGGAATTATCTAGGGAGAAATGGGGAAAATGGGGATACTTTAAATGGGGAGGGCATGGATGTAGGTTTAGATAGGGAGAGAGAGAGGAGAAAAGACAAATGCCTATCTAGTCTAAAAAAAAACAGTGGGAATCATATTAGTCAAAAAACCTACTGAAAAATTATACATATAGTATCTCTGCAAGAGTCTATGAGTACAGCTGAAGGCTATATAACAAGAAACAGCACAGATAGGAGAAACCTTCATTTGAGTTCTTGACCAGGGTAATTAATCCAAGAGACTCACAAAATTATGCCGGCTATTTATACAACCCTTGATTGCCTCCCAGAAGTTGAAGGTAATACCCCATTGCTGAAGACAGGACATACTTTAGACACAGGATTTGAAAAAATGGAGCTGGACTGACCTGGAAGCCACCTTGCCTGAAGGCTACCTCTCATAACTTTAGAAAGCACTCTGTAAGCTTCTAAGACAGAACATCAATCAATGGTCCAACCCCACCTTTAAGTAGTTATTAAACTATTCAATGACTGGCATAACAAAAGATATTGGTGCAGTAGTGGCACTTTTATCTTGGGAGTAGTCAAAAACTATCCAGTTGGGCTTAAAGTCCATTTAATGGGAGGAAACTCTTGTGTGGTACTGTAAACATAGCCAAATACACATGGATAGAGAAGTCATAGATATTAGAGAAAACCCCACGACAAATGTAATTTCTTAGTTTGTGTAATTTTGAATCCTTACATTTACAGACAATTATTACAGTCAGCACTCATCAAAAAAACCTTTGAAATTTTCATTTGACATTTTACCCATTTCAATAGTGGAGGAATTGGGCTCTTTATAAGAAGTCATTTTAACTGTTTTTAAAAAATTTTTTTTGGTGTTTACATTGTGATTTGTTCCTTTTTGGTTTGGCTATATCTCTCTTCTGGTGGCTTTTGTTTTTTAGAGGAGGATCTTCTTTTTGAGCATGCTACTCTTGAGAGCTCAGCTCTCAGTACTACTCACGGAGGAGAAAACAAGTCACTGGAATACCACAACTTAACCCAAGAATATATGGAAATGCAGTTCAAATCGGTTAAAACTACTGATGCAACACCAGTGACTAAATATACTAATAAGTAACACAAAGAAGGAAGCATGTACAATATAAATAGTGAAGTAAGATTAAATGAATTTAAGGAAAGTGAAGAATGAAGAATATTATAAAAGGAAAGAAGAAAGTACAAGGGCTAACTAAGAAAAAAAATGATTAAGAGCTGACTGACCATAGATCCAAGCTGAGACAGGTCTAGCCTTGAAATTATCTAGATTGGTACGGGCTAGTCAGTCAGGAGGGGACCTTGTTAGCAGTATAAAAAGCCTTCTACATCTTTGTTGCCTCTTTCTCTATCTGCCCATCTCTCAGGGATTTATCTAACTCTAAGCCCCTCATTCTTCTTCAGAGGTCATTATGCCTGCTATTTTGGGTGTTTGGGTGCAGACTGCTTTAACTTCTTCATGCTGACAAAAGGAATATGTGGGATGCATCAATCAGAGTGCATCTGAGAAGAGTCAAACTAAGAAAGCATGATAAAAGTTAATCGATAGTGGTGATACAGAGCAAAAGGCAGACATTTGAGTATAGAATCTCTTAAAGGTATGCTATGTGAATTAGTAACTGTAACATACAGTTATAATAAGACTATTACTATAACAATATTTCCTACTGAGAATATAGTTAAGAAGACAGCTGGGGAAGTTTTGTCTTTATTAGAAGTGCCAAATTAAAAAAAATACAAGGAACTCCTCATATACTTTGTTATAGATCTCAATGAAGTTGATGATATCTTTGTCATTGCTGTATACTATAAGGTGTGCATTGTAGATAAGGCTATTGATTTGGCTGAAAAGTTTGATGAATCTCTTATCAGTCAGTTTACGTTAAGACGTCAGCATTTGAGTTTCTTCTCTAACAAACTCATAAGTAACATTGAAAGACAAGGTTAATGAGAAAAGTTCCTCAACATCATGATTAATATATCTTATTTAATAAGGTGAAATATAACTATGAAACTTCTGAACATGCATCAGAAACCTATAGAAGGATAGGGTCAGATTAATGGTCCTTTCTACATTTAGACTGATATAATTTTTGACAGATCAAACAAAGTATAATTATGCAATCAACTATTTATTTCACCAGATTCCAACATAAGAAAAGGATGCCTAGAAACTTTACAAAAGTCAGTTAAAGCAAATGTTTCATGCCAGACCATGTACCAAATGTAATGCCTGGTAGGCATTGACACTATGGATAAAACATAAATGAAATATGGATTCCATTCTTGTTGAGGGCACAACCAAATAGCATCTGATTGACAATGTGCGAGAGAAAAAAATTCCCATAGGGTCTTGCTTTATAAGATTTACCAGCAATGCTCCATGGATCCCATTCAGGCATCTTGAATAATTTCCCTCAGACCTATGAATTTGATAACAGCGTATCTGATAGCTTCATTTAATCAAGGAACATGAGCAATTAGAGTGCAGAAAGACATGCTACAGCTGTGAGAAGTAATCCTCTGGAAAGGGAGTATTCCAGAGCTGTTAAAGAGGATGGGGCTGCTTTTCTTAAGTGTAGGTAGGCACTGAAGTGCTAAATTAATCAAAGTCATGATGTCATGATGTCCTATGTCTGGGCAGCACTTTACTCATCAAAAGAAAATGATTAGTGAGCAATAGTTGTCTAAATAGCATCTCATATAGCTAAGCCAAAGTCTGAGGAGTGTAGTGCTTTAGACTCTAGAAGAAACATACCAAACATCTATATTTTTTGTTATACTTTCCTGTTTGATGTTAAAATCATTGTGGGCAACCAAAAATTAATGTTTAAGTTTAGTTGAGGGTCTGGCTTTCATGGGTCACTTGAAAGGAGTCCCTGACTCTTTGAGTCTTTTTTATTTTTTAACCAGTTGTTCCATCTATGTGAGGATAAGTCAAGGTTTCCAATGACTATGTCTTTACTTGGAAGTATGGAGGAACAGGTGACTCACTCACCAGGGCTAAAGCATATTTTGGGAATGTATGGCAGTCCCTTGGGACCTAGCTGATCTTTGAGGGCTAGAGGAAAATATTTTCCCTTTAGATCCCCTCCAAGGGGATGGCAATTGAGCACCCAGATGGTCATTTTGGTAGTTTACCTATTGTGTAATAGTTAGATACAACTTTATCAGAAGTAAAATATTTTTTAAAAGCAATGACTAGACATATATTTTTGTTCGTTTAAACCAGTATTAGTAACTGTTATCAAAAGGAGATTAATAACTCCACTGATTTAAGTTGAGGGTTGACTTCAGTTTGTTGGACTTTGACCTTACAAAATTTTTAACATCATAACTTAATCAGGCCTCTATAATTGTTTTAGGTTTTTTTTTTTTTTCCATTGTGGTTAAACATCTAGGTGTCTTAATTTGTATACAAATCTTTTAAAATACATTCACTTTTAGAACCTTTTAAACAATTGTCTCTTGCCTGTTTGCTTTTCCACCTTAAACAAGAGCTGAATCCAAATTACATATATGGCATGTTATAGTCAATTAAGATTACATTTTACAAATATTTTTAAGTGCTAGTCTTCTCTCTTGTAATTCTTAAACAAACCTCTCTGCTTGGACCTTTACATCCCTCATGGTCTCGCGAATACAGGAAGTAAAGAAAAAATGTACCTTTTAGGGAAATCCTTGGCATATTAAAAAATTGGCTTTCAAGTAAGTGAAAACTTCCTCCAAACAAGAAAAAGCAGAAAAGAAAGCACATACAAAGCTCCATAACTTTACATGTTAACTTTGTAATTGCAGCTTTTGATGATAGAGACATTCATATTTCTTGATTTAACTAAGATAGAGAGTAGCAAAACAGCCCCACAATCAGTTAGAAAAGTCATCTTTTTTCTCCATTCCCACCCTGAAATTTCTCAAGGGTTCCCAATGGGGATTCATAAAAATATGACTTCCTTAATCCTTGTCAAATATCAGGGGGGGGGGATGATTATCTTTTGTCTCCTTTAAATATTTGAGTATTCTTTATGAAGTGTTCAACTTTCACATCTTTGTAATATTTGTCTTATCTCTATATTCTTTTTATGTTGTTTTGATTCCTTCCAAAAGACAAGAGTACGAACACAGAGGGGTCATTGGGCTTGCCTCCTCTTCATGCTGGGGTTTTTGTTTTTAAATTTGCTTCCCCAGCTGCTACTCCCAGATCATATTTTCCTTTATTTTATAGTTTGTACAATCCAGAGAATGATCTACCCTAGTTATGGTTTTGCTTTCAAATGAATGTAAGTAGCAGATATAGAGAAGCAGCAGATATATTACAAAATATCCTCAAATCTATCCCCAAGAAATTAACTGAGGTAGCCCTGTTGAAAATATCACATGTGAGCTACTGACTGAGAAATTTTTGGCAGCTATTTTCTCTGTCCTCTCCATGTATGAACATCCTGTTAGTATTTTTATTTATAGATAAATTTATACCATAAAACAGAATGTGCCTTTTTTGGAAATGGTTTACCCTGTAGCTGTCCTTAAGGTCATAATGCCTTTACTCTTAGGCGCGTTGTTCTCTTTTTTCCTTGTCATAGAATTAGGAGTTGAGCCTGACCCAGGGCAGGGGCTTTGGAGGATACTTTGAGACAAATACACTTGGGTCTGAAGTGGGATGTCCAAATCCCTTCTCCAAAGTCAGCTTCCCAGTAAGCTTAATAAATACGTGATAATTTGTTAATATAAGCTATTCACTAAAGGCATGTGTTATTCTGTAAAACTTAAGATAGAAAAGGTGAGTTTTTGAAGGGTCAGAGGAGCCCAGTGGTTTATACTGGATAGGAGACATACTGCTGAGTTGTGATAGCATGATGAGCCCAAATTGTTTGATGCCTCAATTCTGTGATCTGTAGGTAGATAGATCAAGGTAAGAAGTGCCTAAAGTCTATGAAATAGATCTCTTTACTCTTCTCTGGAAGGCTACATAGTGGCTTGGGTTCCTATTATTTGGGGAACTTTTAAAATGACTTCCTATCTCATGCAGAGGTGAGGGAACCCCATTACATCTCAAGTAGTATTCTGAAAAAGTGAAAACTAATAAGAAGGGAGCTGACTGTTGTCTCATTATAAGGGTTGAGAGTTATTTGCTGTCTGAGAGCACTAAGGCAGGTATGTGACATTTCAGGTGAAATAGAAAAGAGAGAAACTCCTCTGCCTCAGGGTTTTTCTGTTTTTATGTGAATTCTTGTCAGTCTATGTTACATTTCTTCATCTAGAAAGGAAGCAAGCACAAGAAGCACTCATGCTGAAGTTTTCATTTAAAGAGGGCTACTTGGATCAAGAAAGTCTCGTTGTAATTTGTCAAATATGAGTTGAACTTAAGTCCCCATAATTTAGAGAAGACTTAAAAATAGAAAATAATAATAAATATCTGAAAGCATTCAAGAAGTGAGAACATCAGTCTGTTCTTTTCCTTTAGCCTTTCTATGTTTACTGAAACTAGAGGGTGAAAGCAAAGGCAAGTATACAACAGAATAGAAAGAAAAGCAGACAGCGTATGTGGAGTAATGGAGTCTTATGGGGAGGGCGAATGAACATTCTGTCTCAGAGGAAAACAGACCTGGAGATACCAGGTAGAAAGAACAGACATTGATAGCCAAGAAAACCCTATTTTTTTAGCCTCCAGCCCAAGCAGGCCTTGGCTATAATAGTTGCCCATTGGCATCAGCTTGACTGACAAATGACAATTGTATTTATTAATTTAGTTTGTTACGATTTGCACTTTTTTCAATATCTGGTCACAGGCAACTGAAAATTCACATGAGTTTTCCAGGTCTAGTCATCTCAGTGTGCTAGCTTTCTTTCTTAGTTGGTCAGTGTTGAAAGTACATGTCTGGGAAAACTCTTGAATCTCCTTTAGAAACAATAAATATATAATGCAAAACAATGTGTCCCACCGTGGAGATCTGGTACCACTTTAGCATTTTTTTTTTTCTGTGTTTCTTTAAATTTATTTTTTTCTTACGTGTGTGAGTGTATTGTCTGCATGTATATAAATCCCCAGTGTCATGAAATGTCTGCAGAGGCCAGAAGAGGGCACAGGATCCCTGGAACTATACTTATAGACAGTTATTGGCTGTCATGTTGGTGACTGAAACCGAAACAGGGCCTCTGAAAGAGCAGCCAGTGCTCTTAACCACCAAGCCATTTCTATGCCTCCTTAGAAAATGTATCAACCTTATTACACAGCAATAAAGCCCATGCTAGAATCTCCTCCAGATGTCCCATTTCCAAAATTCTTCTATCCATCCCAGTAGGTGAAAATAAAAGGAAAAAAAAAAGATAGGAGAAGGGGATTGGGATGTATGAATAACTGCCCATGGCACAGGAAATTGTAGGAGTGTAGTGATCCCCTAGGGGCTCAGTGGTACTGGGAAGTTTTTCTTTTCTTCCTGATTTCATGTATGGGAGAAAATATGTATACTTATCTTTCTGACTCTTGCTTATTTCCCTTAACATGATGATCTTTAGTTTAATTTTTGTTTTTTTAAATTGCTGAATAATACTTCATTGTATATATTTAATACATTTTCTTATTCACTCATCTGCTCATGAGCATCTAGTCTAATACTATAACTTAATTGTTGTGATTAGTACTTCAATGAACATGATATGCTTGTATCCCTATAGTAAGCTTCCTTTGATTCCACTGAGTATGTCCCAGAAGCTGAAACATATCACAAGGTTTTTTTTTTTTTTTTTTCCTTTTGTTGAGGGACCTCCATTGACTTCCACTGTGGCCATACTAATTTATATTTCTACAGCACTGCATTGTTTTCTTTTTCTCTTCTATCTCCATCAGCTGTATTAACTGAGATGAGAAGGAATATATATGAAAGTTGGATTTACATTTCCCTGATGGCTATAGATATTGAGCATTTTAAAAATAAATACTGGCCATTTGTACTTTTCTTTAGAAGTGTCTGTTCAGTTTGTTTTCTCATTTATTCATTGAATTGTTTATTCTTTTGTTGTTAAATATTGTAAGTTCTTTATATATTTTCTCTATTAATCCTCTGAAGAATAGTTGGAGAAGCTTTTTCTCCTGTATTTTGTCTTTTCAGTTTGATAATTTATTCCTTTGCTGTTTAGAAGCTTTTTATATTTTCATGGAATCCCCTTTATTAATTCTGAGCTGTCAGAGTCCCATTCAGAAAGTCATTGCCTTTGCCTTGGAGTGTTTCTCTATTCTTTCTAATAGCAGTTGTAAAGTTTCAGGTTTTATATTAAGATATTTATAGAATTTTGAGTGGATTATATACAGATAGGAGATAAGGATTTGCTTTCAGTCTTCTACATGTAGATGTATAATTTTCCAAGGCTATTTGTTGGACAGCATATTTTTTTCTTTTTTCTTTTTTTTTCCAATGAGTGTTTTGGAACATTGTTGAGAATAAGACGGTTGTACCTGTGTGGGTGTATTTCTGAGTCTTCTGTTGTATTCCATTTGTATGTATATCTGTATATCTGTTTTGTGCCAGTATTATGATATTTGATTATCATTACTCTGTAACCTCTTTTTAAAATGAACACTCAGACAAATTAAACAAAGTGGTTAAATTTGTTAATGACACTAGAATCTTATTCCAAAATACTTTCCACAGCTTAAAAGAGTATACAATGCAGATCTGTATTTAACAAGAAGGGCCCTATTTTATGTTGTGAAATTTCTTATATTGCTATCATGGTGAGGATGTGAGGAACAATTGAGAAACTTAAGTGGGCACAATGAAGTTGTTGAACAATTAGCGAAACTGATTTTTCCTTGAGCAGCTCTTGATTGTAAAGTTTTATGACTGTAGAGAAAGAAGAAGTCTGGTATTTATTCTTCCTTCTTCATTCTACATACCAGAAGATTGAAGCTCAGAAACATGAAACCACTAAGATTAAATAATTTTTTCACTGGGCTATCAGCAAATTGATTTTTTATTATTTTGACATAAGGTCTAGTAGTCCAGGCTGGCTCGAACTCACTATGTAGCTGGGGATAACTTCAACTTCTTATCTTCCTACTTTCCCCTGCTTAGTGCTTAATTATAGGCATGTGGCACCACAAACAGTTCATGTGTTTCTGGGGATCTGAGTCAGGGCTTCATGCTTGCTAGGCAGGCACTCTACCTCCTAAGTCACATCACCAGCTCTTAGTTGGCTATCTGGAGTAGTGCTTCATAAGGAAAACACAGGAAGATGAGTCACAAAAGTTAAGATAGTGTTTTGAAGAGGAAATACAGATACTCTGTGATGCCAAGTGAGACTAAGATGGAAAATTTTATATTAAAGTATAACAGAATTAGTGACCAGTGGTGGGATGGACCAGACTGCAATGGGGTAAGAAATGAATGGGGGACTAGAAGGTAGGAAAGTGAATGAAAAGAATTATTAAGACCTGTGGATCAGTAAAGAAGACAAGAAAGTAGAAGACTGTGTGAAAATACACAGAGAAAGGGTTGTGTTAACTTGGGAGTCAGTTATGTTCAAGTGCTGATGGTAAGGGACCAATTTTTCTATTGAAGTAAGCTTTCTCTTTTCTGGCTTTTGTCTTAAGTCTGAAGGCCTGTGTTGTTCTTGGAAATTCCAGGGAAGACATCATTTCAGATCCATTGTAAATTATCTGTTAACAAATACCATTTGTTAGCAACCTCTGTTTCTCTCAAGCTCTTTTCAAGATACACTGGCTCAATTAGAAGAAAAGCACAGCTTGAATTTGTTAAAAGAGTTAAAGAGAGGAAAACAATGTTCCCACATTCCAAGCTGAATTGTTGATGAATTGTATATAACTATGTCAAATTAGCATTTTATACCTTTTTTATTTTTATTTTTTAAATAGTGGCTTTTAATCTCACTGCCTTTGCTCTTCACACTCTACAAGTAGATGATGCTTTGTCATTTTACTGAACTCAGGCAAAGTCTTTATCTAACTGTTCCTTCTTTCATTCTAAGCTAGTTGCCTAGAAGGGATGACAAGTAAGTATTATTTATGTCATTTTTTCATACCTTTTCCTATGATACATGACACTAGACTATGCTCTGTTCCAGGCAACTATCTTAATCCATTTCCCTGTTCTAAAGATTCACCCCTGAATGGTTAGAATAAAATACTATTCTTAAGTAGAATACTAGTAGAATACTAAATTCCTGAATAGAACAATGATTTATAAAAAGTCAGTAACTTGTTAATGTACTGCTATTTTCTCTGTCTTATAAATTAATAATGATTGGATATGACTAGATGATCACAAGTGTATTTTTGTCTGCCTTATTGAGTTTTTGTGAGGAAAACTCTTCAAATGAAATCTTAGCACCTGTTGTTCTACACTGCTACACAAAACACTTAGCCTATATCCAGAACTTTTAAATACAGTGAAGCAGAAATGATGGTGGTTGGAGCTGGAGAGATGGCTCAGTGGTTAAAAACAATGGCTGTTCTTGCAGAGGACCTGGGTTTGATTCCCAGCTATCATATGGGGGCTAACAATTATTTATTGCTGGGAGCCATTTTGTGAACCACAGCCATTTCATATGAGAATTGCATCCCCGTAAGCCTGGCTGATATGAGCACGTGTACTTTACAGATGCAATACTGTGGCATTCTTGCATCAGCTTCCTGCTGTGTTTCCCCGCCCCCTGCTGCCGAGCTTCCTGCTGTTTCGCCACCCCTTCCTGTTGAGCCCTCCGTTTATAGATATATCCCTGGTGTGCTGGATAAAGACGGGGTTTGATCAGCCATGTTGTCTTGCCCTCATTTCTCTGTGTCTCCCGCCCTCCATTCTATTGTTCCCCTCCAGGACTGCCCATGTAAATAGTGTTTCTGCAGGCTGGGGCAATTTATAACTGTAGTTCCAGGGGATCAGAAACTCTTCTCTGATGTTCACAGGCTTTGTATGACATAGGTGCATTTAACCTACATGCAGGCAATATAGTCATACACATAAAATAAAAATAATAAATAAAATATTTTTTAAAAAGGAAAGGATGGTAGTGATTTCTAGATGCTGGATGAAAAAAGTGAATTAGGGTCAGTGGTTCTGTAGTGATGAAAACCATCTGGGACTAGACAGTGTTTGCAAGGTAAGATATAATTAGTCTTTGTTTTTAGTATGTCTCAAGGAGAAATACCTCCACTTTCTTATGCTCTTGTGTAAACAAAATAAGGATAGATAAAATGTATATTAACTTGGGGAAAAAATAAATCGAGGCTGCTCGGTATTGACTGGGAGCCCTCCTGCATCTTTCTCTTCTCTATTTCTTTTCTCATCCTCAACCTCCAAGTCGAGACTCGATGATTTGTCTGGTTGGTTCCAGCACCTGGCGCCCAACGAGAGGCATGACTACTTTGGATTTTTACAGTTCAGGTGAAGGATGCCGCAAAACTGGTAAGGCTTGAGCTAAATCAAAGTAAAACTATGGTGTGTTGAAAACTCCCAGGAGTCATGGGGCAGAAAAGCAGTCACTTGCTTTTTGTCTGCATGATAAAAAAAAAAAGCTGCATGCTCATGGGACTAAAGTTACTACTCAGCAACTGGTAGAATTTTTAGAGGAAGTTTGTCCTTGGTTTCCAGAAGATGTAACTGTGAACCCTAAGATATGGCAAAAAATAGGGGAAAGATTGAAAGACTTTTATAATGCCTATGGCCTGTCCAAGGTCCTTGTTACAACTTTTTCTTTATGGACATTGATTAGAGATGCTTTGGATCCTCGACATGAAACAGAAAAGATGAAGGATTGTACTCCTGAGTCAGGATGTACAGTGCTGGATGTACTCCCTCAGCCCTGCTAAGTTATCAGAAAGATTTTAGGGGGATTTTTCCTCCGTGACCTCTTCTTAATGATGGACCTGATGATCAGCTTGACCCTGATGAGGAAGCTGATTTGGAGGATCAGGCTGTACATCACATTCCCCCTGATTTTGACCCTCTTCTTGTTGCTATGGCTAAAAACTCTAATCATGAAAAAACAAATGAAACAAAAAACTGGGAAGAATTAAAGGAATTGAAATTGAAAATGCAATAGTTAATTATAAAACTAGAGGGCTCAGAAGCTTCTCTTAGAGCTTCTTTTATTCCAATTCAAAAACCTGGAGATCCAGAAAAGACAGAGGAGTTAGAGGGAGAGGCTGCCGGATGTCATCAGGAGGCCCTAAAAGATGGAATCTTTTAACTTTACAGTCACAAATCTCCAGAAACAGAATACTCAGGAAAAGTTATTTAAAGCTGCAAGCACTTGGGGTTTTCCCCTACAGCTTGGCTTTAAAGAAAAAAAAAAGAAACAGGAGGATAAAACGGCACCAACCTGTTCGGCATAATGTAAGGTGGGCCTAGCCCAAGGCCACCCACTGGAAGAAATAGAGGAATGGCTCCTGTGGATGTAGCATTCTGCTCTGGCTAATTGTGAGACCAGCACCTGGAAAGAGCCAACCTACCTGGGCACAAACTTACTATTTGCTGTATTTGAGACCCCACCCCATAAGATCATTGGCTATCCAGGCCAATAAGAGTTTGTGTACCTATTCAATAAATGAGTTTATTGCAGTGCCATGTGCTTGGGCTGCTTCCTGTTCAACTCCCAGAGTGTGTGGCTTGACTCTGCGTCTACTCACCCCCAACCCCTTGGGCTGGCCCCGAGTGGTGAGACAGAACGGAAATAGAAACAACTATAACTGATTCCCAAACAGGACCCTGAGCCCCTCAGTGAGTAGACCCCTGTTCGGTTTGGGTTTGTGTGCTATTCAATCCTTGTAGATGGGCAAGGATCCCCTTCTTTTCTTTCCCTTCCTGTTTGTCTCCCTACCCCAAGGGAAGCACATGCTGCTTCACGATCCCTGAGATCCATGTTGGCCCCTCCTTTTATGGTTCATCTGGCTGGAATCAAGTGAGGGTTTAATCCCCTCTAGATTTTGAGAACAGAGGTGAAGCTATTAGCTAAGCCTTTCCTGAGGAGACATATTGTGGGTAATCATCCTGGGGAAGGCTGGTTTTCCCATCTTTGATTTTAAACAACCCCAGCTCACTCCTGCAGACGGGGCTACCGCACAATGCAAGCCATGGCAGGGCTGAGTTTGCCCTCCAGGCTCAGTTGGTTCAAAACCCCCGCCCCTCCTGGAGAGGGGAGGCAGCTTTTGAGCAAGTACCCTTTATATGTTAATTGACCCTGCCTGGCTTTTAAAAACTGGCTAAAACCTTCTGGACATTTTTTTTTGTGGGTTCAGCCCAGGGAACTCCAGAGGCTGGAGTGGAAATCCATGGAAGTTTCCCAGTGGGTCGTGGGGCAGCTGGGCCCACAACACGCTGGCCACATGTCTCTTTGGGCTCTGGTATTCGCCATTTTGGCTTCTGTTCTGATTATAGCGGCCTCAAGTTTTTACTTCATTATCCATCATTCAGCGGTGTTGAGTAGTTTCTCCTCCCACCAGGAAATGCCACAGCTGCAAGCAATTAGAGCCCTGCTTTTATAGCACAGCTTGAAAGTAAAACAAAAAGATTTTAACACCTTTTGGAATGAAACATTTGTCCTGGCCCCATGGATTAAACTTGAAAATGTTTGGGATGCCTCTATTTGTTCCCACATTCTCTTTCTCCTGAGGAAGAGTAAAGTTTATGAGGGACACACTCCTCCCGTCTCATTTTTCCCTATTTTCTTTGCTATAATTGCCAGTCTTAAAGGTTCATCAGTTGAGGAAGTTATTAATACCTATAATGAAGGTTATAAAGAGGGACAAAAATCAACCTCGCGAGTCTCGTCCTTGTCACATACGGAAGAAAAATTCCCAACTGCTAAGGATGAAGCAACACCCACCCTTTCCTCAATTAGCCTCCCGGAGCCACCTTCTCCAACCAGGCCTTTCCAGCCATCCCAGAGCCGGTTGCCTGGTGCACTGCTAATGATGGAAATGCGCCCGGTGGTGGGGCTGGACAATTAGCCCTTGGACAGAGCCTCCCTCTCCCCACCCACCCTGCCCTGGGCGTGCCCTACCAATCGCTCCGCCTGCTCCACACTGGGTAAGTCCTACTACCCCGCCGCCTCTTCCAACTTTCCCTGTTAATGTAAGACCAGATGCAGTAGTTAGGACCTGGTATCTCACTTCCCTCACTAACCTGGCTCTAATTCGCAAAGCAGCTCAGGAGTCCTGTGTGGATTCTCCATATTTTGAGAATTCTTTTACAGTGGGCCACCTACCTTCAGACTTACTACGATTGGTACTCACTCCTTAAAGCAGTTCTTTCCTCATCGGAGTTCCTTAAATGGAAAGCAGCCTATAGTTATCTGGCGGAAATACTGGTACACAAAAATCTCCAGTTGGGTATACAGGTTTCCCTGGACTTGCTCCTTGGCACAGGCCCCTATACAGACCCCCTGACACAAGCCAAGGTGGGCATTTATGCCTACTTTGATCAAGTTAAATCTTTGTCACTTCAAGGACTTAAGGCCTGCCTCCCACAAAAACCAGATATATTTTTCTGTAATTTAGTCCAAGGTCCATCTGAAGGTTTCATGGATTTCCTTTCACTAGTGAGAATCTGTGGACTGCTGCACCTCACCTGGCCCTGCCAAAAAACTGGCCTGGGAGGGGGCCGCCATGGTGGTTCGAAATGCTATTGCTGCTGTGCGCAATGAGGAACTCCATAAGTGGATTGTGGCCACCAAGGATATCAATCCTGTAACTGCCCCCTTTGAAGTTCTAGCAGCCTCCATTCAGACCTTAGCACTTGGCCAGAAATCTACCTTTCAACCACCTATTTGTTGGGGTTGTAACCAACCAGGGCACTTTCAACAGACCTGCCCTAAGCTTAAAAGGTCCAATTTAAAGCCCAAGACCCCTTGCCCTAAATGTCATAAAGGTTATCATTGGGCCAGAGATTGCAAAATTAAATCTGCCAATAATACACCTTTAAAACTCCCCCAGGAGTAACTCTCAGCCCCGCCCATAAAGAATGCTCTCCTAAAATAAGATGGGCTCTCCCAGTTTATGATCATACACCACATATTTCTGTTTCTTTGGATGGCACCAAATTTAAGGGCATTGTGGACACAGGTGTGGATGCTACTATTATCTCTGCTAATGATGCACTCTGTATGACCAACTGGGTATATAAGCCTGGACCTAACATCCAGGGTGTTGGTGGATAATAGCCCACTAGACAATTTAGGAGACCGGTCACCTGGGAGGATTGTGATGGCAACACAGGAGAATTTTACCCCCTGGTGGCTAATATCCCTAATATCCTGTGGGGAAGAGACATCCTTACAACTATGGGTGTAGTTATCACTGTGGACGATAAGTCCTTTTATGATGATGCCATGGGCCTCCCAGGGTGATCCAACCCCAATAAGCCATCTGACACTCCATTACATCCCCAATTCTAGAGGCCACTGTTCAACTTTCTGTTGTTCCCATGAGCCTCCAGTGGGATACTTTAGACCCCATATGGGTTGAACAATGGCCTATTTTAGAACCTAAACTGACCATCCTCAAATCTCTTGTGCAAGAACAGCTTGATCTTGGCCATATTGAGCCCTCTATCAGTCCCCATAATTCCCTCATCTTTATCATCTCAAAGAAAAATAATAAGTACAGATTACTTCAGGACCTTCATCAGGTCAACAAACATATGATAAAGATGGGTTCCTTTCAAACTGGCCTCCCCTACCCTGGAGCTATTCCTGTCAAACATCATATAGTCATATTAGACATTAAAGACTGCTTTTTCTCTATCCCCCTGGTGGCCAAGGACAGGCCTTTCTTTGCCTTTACTGTCTGGGAACCTAATCATAATGTCCCAGCTAAGAGATATCAATGGAAAGTCCTTCCTCAGGGTATGAAAAATAGCCCATCCATCTGTCAGTTATTTGCATCAACTGCCACGGAGAGAATCAGATCAAAATGATGCCTCATAATACATTACATGGATAACCTTTTAATCACTCACGCCTCATAAACTGTTCTCCTGGATCTCCTCAAAATATTTCTTGAGGACCTTAAAAAACTAGATTTAACTCTAGCCAAGGAAAAAATTCAAACTGTTCCTCCTTTTGGGATTTTAGGGTTTAAAATTTCCACTGATATCCAACCCCTCACTCAAAACCTTCTAGTAAAGGATAAGTATTCTCTCAATGACCTCCAAAAACTCTGTGGCCAAATTAATTGAATTAAACCCTTTCTGCCCATTCTTCCAGCCAAATTCCTTCCCTTTTTTGACCTCCTTAAAACCTCAGATAGCCTTCCCAGAAAATCCCTTTGACCAAACAAGCAAAATAACTCTTACAAGAAATTTCTCACCAACTGTTTTCCATTACCCTAGCAAGATATGATCCAACTCTCCTGGTCCAGAACTTAATCCTTTGGATGGAGAAATCTCCCGTAGGAGTCATTTGGCAAAAAACAAACCCCCCTTTATTGGGTCCACACCTCTTGGTCGCAGACCAAGAAACTCACAACCAAACTGGAGGCAATACTCCTGGCTATCAAAACCTGTAATTACACAAATAAAATTTACGACATAGAGCCCTCCAAAATAATTCTACAAATATCCATGACTGAATTCCAGTCCCTTTTCAGGGATGACCACCTCTTTCATATCCTGGTGGCAGGTTTCCCTAACGATATAGATAACCACTTCCCTGCTCACAAATTACTTCAGTCAATCGCTGTCCTACCCCTAAAAGACCAATCTATTCTACACCCTCCAGTCAACCTATTCCCATGGCAGTCTCGGCTTTTACAGATGTTAATAAACATTCTTATGGATTGATTATTAAAAAAGCCAACCAGCCAAACAAGGCTCTTAACTTTGCCAAGCCTTATTCAGTCCAATTAGGTGAACTTTATGCTATTGTAAGAGTCCTAATACTCTGTCAACAGGAACCTGTCAATATTTTCTCTGACAGCAGTTACGCTGTCCAAATGGCAAGGACACTCCCCTTGGCTAGCCCCAGGCCCTCTCATAAGCTGATAGATATTGCCATAAACACCTTAAAAATGTTGATGGAAAATAGACAGCATCCCTGGTTCATTGAGCATGTACGCTCACATGCAGGACTGCCTGGCTTCATTGCTAATGGAAATGCACAGGTAGACAAATTTATTGTTGTCACTTCTTTGCTGCTTCTAGAACAAGCTAGATGCTCACAACAAAGATTTCATCTTTCCCCCTCTAATCTGCAGGTCCCCTACCAAGAGCTTTCTCTTAGCCAATGTAAGCACCTAATCCATACATGTAAGGTGTGTGCTCCTTTGGCCCCATTGCAACCACAGGGAATTAATCCTAGAGGCCTTACACCACATGTCATCTGGCAAATGGATGTCACCCATATACCCTCTTTTGGCAATCTTAAATATGTCCATGTTATAGTGGATACTTACTCCAAATTTGTCTTTGCTATCACCCTTTCAGGTGAGAAGGCATCCCATGCCATTAAGGCAACAAAAACTGCTATGCTGGTCATGGGTGAACCCTGGGCAATTAAGACAGATAATGTCCCAGCATGTACATCTGCCCAATTCAAGTGTTTCATAAAATCCTGGGGCATTAAACACTCCACTGGCATCCCCTATAACCCTCAGGGCCAAGCCATAGTGGAGAGGACAAATAGAACCCTCAAGGAATTCATTATGAAGCAGAAAACTGCAATGACACCCAGGGATCCCCATCTGACCTTGGTCGAAGCTCTCTTCACCCTTAATTTTCTTACCTTTGATGAAGCAGGACTCTCTCCAGCCTATGAACATTGGAGATCTCAGCCATCCATTAACCCCTTGCCCCTTGTTCGCTGGAGAGACCCTCTCACAAATGAATGGAAGGGACCTTACCCACTCTTAACACAGGGTCAAGGGTATGCTTGTATCTTTCCAGTAACTTCATCCTCCCCTATCTGGGTACCTGCCAGAAATGTCAAACCTGCCATGGATGCACCTGCAAATGCAGCAGATGCCCCCAGCACTGCAGAACCACTGGATCCATAATGACACCCCCTTCCTCTTACTGTTCATGCTTCCACTTCCTATCCTGACTAGGGCTGATGCTCAGCCAATTTTTCACTCCTTAATTTGGTAACTTGGAGCATTTTGTTGTGACCTTCTTGATTACAAACTGACCACTTAATAACAACACCTTCTTCATAATACTTAACTATTCTCCATTCTTTCTGAGTCTGCTACAGGTCACAAAAGCATTCTGTGACAAGAACCTTCATACATGCCACAAGAGCCTTCCTGCAAACTTCCCATGCCATTCTAATTACCCTCTTGAGTGACAAGTATCACCCACTGGGTTATTTCACCAGAATGACAGATAGCCAATAACGGGTAAGACCTCGGGTCCCGGGGCAACCTAAGACAGGCACCATCGCCTAAGGTGATCCCTAACGGCCTGGGGCCAACAATAGCATGGCAAAGAATCATGGGGTCACTCAATTAATAAAAACAAAAAGGAGGATATGTTGGGCATAATATAAGGTGGGCCTAGCCTAAGGCCACCTGCTGAGAGGAATAGAGGAATGGCTCCTGTGGGTGTAGCATTCTGCTCTGGCTAGTTGTGAGACCAGCACCTGGAAAGAACCCACTTACCTGGGGACAAACTTACTATTTGCTGTATTTGAGACCCCACCCCATAAGATCATTGGCTATCCAGACCAATAAGAGCTTGTGTACTTATTCAATAAACGAGTTTGCAGTTTCATGCGCTTGGGCTGCTTCCTGTCCAACTCCCAGAGTGTGTGGCTTGACTCTGCGTCTACTCACCCCCAACCCCTTGGGCTGGCCCCTAGTGGTGAGACACGACAGAAATGAAATCAACTATATTGACCCTTTTCACCTTTTACAGGCTTGGGCTTTTCTTAGCCCTCCAGCGGAGTTTCATCCAGCCCACTCCCCACAGACCCTCGGACAACAGTTTGATCTCCTTGCTTAAGATTTGACCTTGTTTCGGACATTGCCTTTTGTATTCTAGGACCTTCGTTACTTCCCCTTTTGCCTAATTCCTTCCTTCTACAGCAGCTCAAGGTCACATGGACTAGAGTCTCCAACATCAAAGAACCATGGTTGCAGGCTTTTTTTAATTGCTCCTGTTTTTGGTTCCTTAATTGCCAGGTGGATCATATAACTTCCACCACCTCCACCTGCCTTTCTCTGGGGTGCCTTGCTTTGTGCAACAACTACTTAATAGGATTTCTGCTTTTTACACCTTGTAGTTTGTGGGGCTAGGAAAATAACTCCCTGGTAGGATGCTTGTCTATCGTAAGTAAGGCTGTGAGTTTGATTCCCATGCATAGCATTTGAACAATGCAAGTACAATTGAACCTTTCCCAGACAGCTGTGTCCTGTTCTAACAGCACCTGGTATTAGCTGTACTATTATGTTTCTGCTACTCATCAGAGGTGATAGCAATAGAAACTGCTGCAAAGTCAGATGTTTTCATTCCTGCTAGTAGTGACTGAACTCAACAGCTCTTCTGTCCCATGTTAAATTCTAAAGAGAAAGAAATGCCTTTTTTATGTAAATCATATTGGTAAATTGTTATATGCTGTTTGATAACACTGAGAAGCTAACTCTGGAGCTGGACTGGCCATTTAACTTCAGACTCAAGCCTTCTATCTCAGGATGTTCTTTAAGACTCTTGTGTAGGCTTGGGATGGCCACCTGACCCTGTGACAAGAAGAAAGGAGAACAAAACAGCCTCAAAGTAAGGACACTGTGTTGTTGAGAATAACTAAGGGATAAACTAATTTTAACAGAGGTTAATATTCATCTTATGAAAATGTCTATAACAAAAATAGCTCATGGAATTCTCTATTTTCTCACACCAAAACGAAAAAGTCACTAATGCAATTCACAGTTCTTGGAGAAGATAGATAGCAATCTCTGCCTAAAATTCTTCAGTCAGTGATTATGCTAAAGATTGTAAACTTCAATTTGATAATGTATTCCCAGGTGCCTGTTGCTTCTTTCTTCCTGATGTTAACACTTCCTCAAAACCTAATGCAAGCTTTATGGTTTTTGTGCTTTCTATAAGGTTTAACTAGGAACTTATAAAGTACAATGTATACATGGGCAATATTAATTCATTACATTATTTCATGTGTGTAATTTGTATTCCATGTTCTTTTACTAAGATGCTGCTGCACAGTGCTCATCTGAACCATAAATAACTGCCATCTTCATGTCTTCAGCAGTGCCTACTTGAAAAAAGATCATATTTGAATTTATTGGCTATTGTATTCTTTCACTGAAGGATGGGTAAGCAGGGTCATTGGACCTTCACCTGAGTATCCAGCCAATCCTCCCAGTCAGCTGTATGTAATTTTTCCAAATTAATTTTTTAATGTTATTGCATCTCATGGTATTAAGAAAGAAAATGTAAAGGTGAAAGGTGATGTTAGAAAAATATGGAATGGAGATATTTTATTAAGAAGGTTCTATATAGGAATATTATGATGACTGGATAGTTGCAGGCTAGAAAAGGGAAAATGAGAAAGTCTATGCAAGTGATTGAAGGTCTGAGTTGATATGTTATGATATATGAATGATAAGAGAAACATATATAAATAATCTTAAAGTTTCTGAAGTAATAATTCAAGTAGACTAAAAACCAAATATATGTATTAAAAAATGTTTGCTTTTGCTCAAGCTTTAGCTACACAGCATACAGTAATAAAAAGTCAATTGTTAAAAAATGAAAAAGGGGGAGTTATATCCCAGTTCACCACAGAATTCCTTAAATCACACTCTTTTCATTTTAAATTTCTTAAATCTGGATGCACAAGGCCACTCTGCAGCAGACAGAATGTGGCATCCCAAGACTTCAGATGCTCATTCATACGTCAGATAGAAGGATCCCATGGATGGAAAATGATATGGTCCTGACCTGGTATTAATATAGAGATGATGGATACAGGACACTGATGGAGCTAGATGGTTGCCTGAGAGATTGGTCCAGTATGCTGCAACTGAGTCTAGACAAAAGGATGCTCCTGATGATGATGATGGGGAATAGTTTCTTCATCGCCCATGGAGAGTTATATTGGACTCATGAAGAGAAGGAGATTGTACTGATGGTGAAGGACACTCACCTGTTGGGACAGCCTTACAAAGGAAGAATGGCAAAAGAACACAGCAGACTGAGTTAACTACTCAGGTCATGGGATTGGTCAGGAAATCAGGATTCTACAGCAGGGAATACCGATGAATGGGAAAAAGGACTAAGTACATGACTTTGGTGGTCAGATGATGGCTTTCCACAGACTTATAAATGAAAACAAATAGCAGCCATGGATAAAGTCAAGACACAACAATCCGGCCCCCCAAGGATTAATGATAGCTTTTGTAAATCAACCTTATGTACTTTTGGTGGGACAGTTGAATATATCACATAATGGCACCAGGTTTAATATATCTTCTGTTCAATATAACATTACCAATTGCATGTCAAAAATCTCAGTGGGAACTCAGGTTACAGTGCTCAAACAACCTTAATTTATTATGATTCCTGTAAATGTCACAAAGCCTTGGTATGCTGACCGGGGGCTCCAGGTACTCCAAGAGATGGAGAATGCCTTATGTAGACCAAGCTGTGAGCAATGTTACATCTACTCTAGGTTTACAAGAGACCTGGGATGAAAAGGTGGAACAGAAGTTGCAGGCTTTAAAGCAATTTGAACATAGGGGACAGAGTGAATGCCTTGACTGTGCAGAATTCTTTGCGATGTCATGATGGATACAAAGCTGTATGTGTAACTGCTTATGTTTATAATTCTACAATCTCCCCTTGGGAAAAGGTAAAGTGACATATGCTTGGCATGTGGTCTAGTTCTCATTCAGAATTAGATATAAAGGATATTCATAAAACCATATTAGCATTTCAAAAATTGAGACCAGCCTTACCTGCTTCTGTGAAAAAAAAAATTATTGATGGATTGCAACAATTGTTTCCAGGATGGAAATCATTTATTAGTATATATGGAGGATTGTTAGGGCTTATTATACTTTGCTTACTTGTGCGCCTCTGTTTTCCTTGTGCATCCGGAGAATATTTAATATTATATGGCAACTACGTGGAGATATGCATAAGCATATGCCGCAGATTCAAGAAACGAAAAAGAATCTTGCAGAATGGCAAGTATGATCAGAGACGGGCAACTTCAGGAATTATCCTAACCAACCTAAGACAGGGAATTCAGCAATAAGGTTGAATATCCCAATGACGGATAAGGTAGGATAAATTCCTGATGATCTAAGACAGACATATTTACATTCCACTTGTAATAAATAAAAAAGGGGGAAATTCAGGGAGCCAAGAAAGAGTTAAACATATGTGCTATACTTGTATAAGAAGTTCCACAGGTGCTTGGAGTCAAGGAAGGCTTAGATAAGCAGTTCCTACAGGCATACTGCCAAGTAGCTGGGTTCGAAGTGTTTGCAAGGTCAAATATGATTAGTCTTTGTTTTTAGTATGTTTCAAGGAAAAATATCTCCACTTTTTCATGCTCTTGTGTAAGCAAAATAAGGATGGAGAAAATGTACATTAACTTGGGGAAAAAAATAAATCGAGGCTGCTCAGTATTGATTGGGAGCCCTCCTGCATCTTTCTCTTCTCTCTTTCTTATCTCATCTTCATCCCCCAAGTTGAGATTCATTGATTTGTCTGGCTGGTTCCAGCAATATTTTATCTGGAAAGAATTTAATTTAGTGAAATACATGACAATTTTAAAATAAAAAGACATCTAAGAACACTATAATATATTGCCTCAAATTATTTTAATCATATCAGACACTGAATTTGTTTTCCTGTCATCTATTTCAGATCCTTTGATTGAAAGTCATGATGGTCAGGGCAGGGGGAGGGCTTACCTTATCACAGGGCAGTTCACTTGGAAAAATTCCATTTCCTTGTGATAGTGATTGACAGAGATTTAAATAAATTAGAGAATGGCATTTTTCTAGCTACAGAAATGGAATCAGAGTGACATTTTAGTTTTTGAGACAGGATCTCCCTGTATCCTGAGCTGGCATGGAGCTTGCTACATAGACCAAGCTGGCCTCAATCTCACAGAGATCTGCTTCTTCTCCCTCCCAAATGCTGGAAGGTAACCACACATGGCTTGTACGGTGGTTCTTTACCTTCAATCTATATTTGAATGTCAATAAGAAAACACAGTGAATACTGCTAGCAGTTGTTTCATGACATGGGCCTGAGAACAGTCAAAGACAGGCAGAACAGGAAGGACTGCCAAAATACTGAATCAGAACATGGATCAAATCAAGCCTGAATGAACCCACAAAAATTCTTACTGACCTTTCAGCTCCAAGAAGTAGTAAATTCCTTTAATTGCTAAGCAGAGTAGCTTATTAATCGATGCAAAAATAATATCAATCAATAAAATATTACTACACTTGAATAATTTAACTTTAAACAAAACAAACAAGTCTCATCAGAATATCAAATACAGGCAGCCCCTGACTCACAATCGTGTGATTCAGGATTTTTCACAGTCATGATGGGGTAATTCTGTTCTATTTACCTTTGGGAGAGTATTCAAGAAATTTTGTGAGATTCCTCACACATAGGATACACACATACAGACACGTCTCATGGCCCACCAAACCAACACCACACACACTACACACACTATATACCACACACACACACACACACATACACATACATATGTATTGTAACAGATCAATACTAAAATTCTTAAAGCCAAATGTAACTTTGTATCACACAGAGTAAAGATCATGGAATTTCAAGGAATATAAGCTTTTGATTAAATTTGTTTGCTGAGGACTATTACTAATGATCCCAAGTTGAAGGTGTTTGCAATAGTGACAGCTGTTTTGGTGAACTTCTGTCATAGTAGATACAATAGAAATTAAGAAAAATTAATCCTAATTTAGACCTATTAGTCACCAGTTTCTTAGATATACATCGTCATACTAAGTTCTCCCAATACTTTTGAGATTTCTACTATCTGCTCTTCATCACCTCATATTTGGGGAAACAGATTCTGGAAGACAGACATTTGTTGAAGATCATATAGCTATACATCAGAAGAGGCTGGATTTGATCCCAAGTTATGTTCTTTTTTTAACCTTTCTGGGTCTTTGTGACACAATACCTAGAGGCTGGAAATATCCTTAATGCTAGCCAAGGCCAGACCAACTTAGAGGACACTCCCAGACTCCAATTTCTGAATGAATTTGGCACTAGCTTCATGTACTGAATCTTTTGTATTGTGAACAATGTGCTTTAGGTTTTTTTTTTTTATATTAATTCACAATAAACCTAGATCTTTGCCTTGGGAAGAACAAGTATGAAGTAAAAATTGTACTCAGCAATATTTGCTACCACTGACTGACAAAACATATGAAATTTCTTATTCTCATGTAAAGCTACCTCCTCCTGAAAAGATTCACCAGACTGCTTATCAATTTGATAGTGATGGGGAAGTAAGTTTTGGAATTATTTTCAGAATTGCTTTTTCATCTGAAATTTCTCTACTCATTTCAGCCCTTTCCTGCCATCTGCTTGTCTCTAAAACTGCTGTAATTTTTGAGAAGAACTATTAATATTACAAAGAACCACATTTGTGATAGAAATTTCATGGCATAAAATCTTTCATATTTTTAGCTTATCAAATACTGGCTTCAGAGTGCTGTACTCTTAAGATCTCCAGAGCTTTGGTCATGAGGTGTTGGGTCTTCAAGGGCAGCCCTCTTTATCAGTAGATGATTTCTCATGAAAATTTGTTTAAATCAGTATCATAATCTGGATTTGCAAACCCATGCCTCCCACCCCTGTTCTGCAGACAGTTGAACCTGGAAGAATTTTAAACAAATTGGTTCTAGTTCAAAGACTTAATATCATCTTAGTTTGCTGGCGTCTGTGGAAATGACTTACCCACTTCTAGTGACACAGAAGTTGTATGTCTCAGCTCTGACTATTAGACTCATTTTGGTGTGCAACTCTACTCTCTTAAGCCCCTATTCTAGAATGTATGTTCCCATCTTATCTCCTTGTCTTCAAATCTTTGTATGAAGTTTCTTTCATTATCAGTTCAGCTCTTGTAAAAACCTGGCTAGGATTTTATATCTGATTTCACATTTCCCTAAACTACCTTCCTTCTTCCTTTCCTTTCTTCCTTCCCTGTTGGGTATAATGCAGGGTGGGCCTAGCTAGGCCACCTGCCAGGAGGAATGAAGGAATGGCTCTCGTGGGTGTGGTGCTCCACAATGGGTGATTGTGGAGCCAGTTTCTGCCCAGCACCTGGAGGGAACCTGATCCACCTGGGAACAAACTGTGATTGGCTGTGGTCAGGACCCCACCCCATAAGGCTATTGGCTCAGAAGATCTATATGACTCCACCCCATAAGGCTATTGGCTAACAAGACCTATAAGACTCTCTGTTCTTGAATAAATGAGTTTGCAGCAGACCACCACTGCTGGTTTTCTGCTCAACTCCTGGAGTCTGTGTATTGATTCTGCACCTACTCATCCCCTCCCCCACCACAGGCTGGACCTGAGTGCTGGGACCACCAACATTTCCCTCCCTCTTTCTCTCCCTTCCTCCATCCCTTTTTCTTCCTTTCCCCTCTCCCTCCCATCCATCCATCTGGTTCTTCCATTCATCCATCCAATATCATTCCTAAAACTCCCTAACCGTGAATTGCAGTCATGGTGGCTCAGAGTGTCTTCGGTTATACTCCATAGCAGCAGAGACAAAGAAGAGAATTCTTAGGCAAACAGTAGAATGAGGGAATACTGTAAGGTAAGAGTGTCCTAGCTAGCTTTAACTGTCAACTTGACACATCATAAAATCACCTGAGAAAGGAGTTTTAATTGAGAAATTTCCCAGATCAGATTGGGTTTCCTTGATTGTTAATTGATATGAGAGGGCCCAGTCCACTGTTGGTAGCATCATTCCCTGGGCATGTGGTCTTGGGCTGTGTAAGAACGTTAGTTAAATGAACTAGCAAGTAGTGTTTGTCTATGGCTTCTGCATCAAGTTTGTGCTTGACTTTCTGACTTGACTTCCCTCAGTTATGGACTATGATCTGGAGCTGTAAGCTGAAATAAAACCGTACTCCCCCAAGATGCTTTTAGTCAGAGTATTTATCACATAAACATTGATGAAACTAGAACAGAGGGAAATAGAAAAAGGAGAGTAAAGAAGAAAGGCAAGAATGCAACTTCCTGATCTTCTATGGTGAACTGTACCATACAACAGAGAGACTGGGCTGATACCCAGCTATCAGGCAATGATGGGCTATGGTCTAGTCTTGGGAATGGGGATAGGTGGCAGTTAACATGAACTCCAAGTTTCTCTCGATCAGTGTCAGGGAGTAGGTAAGAACAATTCTTTAAAGAGACAAGTTATGAGCCATTAACAGCCAATACCCATGAAATCTAGGAAATGAGTACACTAGAATTTCACGGAGAACCTTGGTAAAGTCCCAACCATACCTGTTACATGATGATACCTGATGTTATGCTTGAGTAAAGAAGCTCACCCCAGAGAGGCTTCCCAGAAGTAGATATCTGCAAATCCACATGTAGAGCGATGTGGAGTCATGCAGTCAAGGACTAAGAAGGAGCATCTCAGCCCAGCTGAGGTAGAGTGGTTGTGGGATGGGGAAAGTTGTCCCAGAAAATCTCCTCAGGACAGTAGACTAAAAACTGAATCCTAAAGGATAAACAGATGAAGATGAGAAGGGAAGAAATCACAGGCAGAGTATACACTGAGCGCATATTTATAAACAGGCTGCCTGTGTCCTGAACACTTTCACGCTGTGCCCCCTAAGTCTGCTGGAAAAGTTGACCTCATTAGCCAAACAAGACAGTGAAGAAAGCAGGCCACATTGCTTCAGATCAGTCAGAGTACCACATACTTGGCGGCTTTTGTGTGTTGGGTTCTTTTCTTTTCTTTTTTGAAACAGTGTCTCACTGTGTAACAGTGGCTTGCCTGGAATCTGCTATGTAGACCAAACTGGCCTTCACTTTAATTGATCCTCTTGCTTCTGCTTCCTGAGTGCTGGAACTGTGGGTATGTGTCACCATATATGGCCTGTATCTTTGTTGTTGCTTTCTTCCTGCTTCCCTGGATTGGCTTATTGGCCATCTCATCCTGAGACCATGCTTTATTGAGACTGTTCTGTGTCCACTTTCCAAAAATATGCAGCTATCACAATCCTTACAATGTGATTTTATTCAGAAATTGGATTGCTGCTTGGAAACATTCAGGAGAACATCATGGATTTGGATTGTTCTTACAAGAAGAATTGAAAACAGAGAGAGAACACAGAATCATAGTTGTGTGACTACAGATACAGGGACTGTATCATGAGACAGTAGCCAAGATATGCCAAGGCTTATCTGCAGAAGCCAGGGGAGAGATATGGGATTTTTACTTTGAGTTTTGAGAGGGAGCATAGTTCTGCTGACATCTCCAGGTTAAACGTACATAGTTTTAAGCCATCTAGCTTGTGGAAGTATATTACATTAGTTCAATGAACAAATTTACAGTCTGTAAAACAGCTTGTTTGAACCTCAGGCTCACCACTTTGACCCTTTGGGCAAAGTTGAGTGCAAACTCTGAAATTTTTGCTTACTGTTTAATTAAACTAGCTGTCTGCTTCCAGCACACATATTTAGTCTTTTAGTACTGACAAGTAAGCAGAGCTCTGTTCACAGCAGAGAAGTTGCTAATGTAGCTCATATCCCATAGTAGTTTCCTTTTTATCTTTCTCATGTTTCACCAGATGCAAGAAAAGTGGAGTGACATCTTGAAACATTCACAGAAAAATATTTGCCTTTAAGAACAGAAATGGTAAGTGGGTCATGGAGATGCACTCCTTTATTCCCAATAGTTGGGAGGCAGAGATAGGTGGATCTTTGTGATATCAAGGCCAGTCTGGTCTACATAGTGGGGTCCAGGCCAGCTGGGGTCAAAGGGAGACCCTGTCTCAAAAAGATAAAAGAGCAGTTGGTGTAGAGGGATACAAACATACTTACTGTTCATCTATCTCTTAATCAGAAGGATTCTTCATAAAGAGAAACCCTGTCTATTAAAAACAGGTTTTCCCATTTTTAAAATTTAGCTATTTGACAAAACAGCAAAAGGAACTGGTTGAGATGTACTGTGTTATAAATTTGAATGAAAGATAGCATACTGTGCCCCTGAGGGTGCATGTTTCTTGATGGGGAAGGCAGTATGCCTTTCTTTTCAATGCTCAGTGTCTAGTACAGTCTACAAAAATCCTCCCATGTTTAAGTAAATGTTTGCTGAATTAATATGGTATTGCATTAAATACCAAATCAGTTAGCTGGGGTGGGTCACTGGAAGAGGCTGTTTCATGGGAATGAATCTTAAAACTGCTCATCTTTTGAGTAACATTATAAATTCTTGGGGGGCAGGATTGTGAATGAGTTGTTATGTTCTCCAAACAACTGCTCTGTCCTTCAATCCATTCATGAAGACAAAGGTAGGGCAGTAATATAGGAATGCCTTTACAAAATTAAATTTTGATCTTTGAAATTATGTTATTTGAAACATTTAGTTTTTATAAGTTTTTACAAGTAAGAATATTCCTTATATTTATTCAGTGTTATTATGTGCAGATGTGCTTTGTACATAATATCTCTTTGAATCATAATAAATAACCAATGAGGTTATTATTAAGAAGTTATTCATGGAGAAAGAAAACATAGATGGATGAATTAATTTATCTGTAAATGGCAGAGCAGGTTGTTTTCAGATGCTTGTTTTCCCAACTGTAAAACACTAAGCCTTCGTGAAATTAAAACAAGGGGAATTGATAAAATACTGATTCTATGGTGAATTTAAGGCAGGCTCAGGAATCTAGCCTTAACCATTGCTTGTGAAACTTAGCTGTATGTGGCCCCAGGCTACCCTCTGAGAAGGCACTACTCTCTGACAAGAATACACACACACACACACACACACACACACACACACACACAAGAGTGAATAATTTTGTGTCTAACCCTTTAATTCAGTACAATTTCCCTCCCATTGTGGTAGTACAGAACCATTTATCATAATGACCATTTTTATGTCTACTGCCTACAGTTTTCATTTATGTCATAAGTCAAGTATCACATGTACATGAATTCTGGATATGACTCTTTCATTTTCTCCAAATAATTCATACCCATCATCTATTGTAAACACACTTTGAGAAATTGCATTGTGAGGGAAAGGACCAAAAAACCTTGGAAAACTCCACCATTCATTTATAAAAATAACATCAGCAAAATGCAGTCAGTTACTTAAAAAGCAGTGTTCAGTATTTTCTGGTCTATGACCTATTACTAACAATTTCTGTCACTTTTGTAAATCTGTGTGCAGTTCAGTAGCACCCTGAAATGATTCCTTTTCTGCTAATTATTTTCATTGCTTTGCTTCCCCCAAGCAAGGCTTGCCAAATCAGGACATTTTGGAAAACAAACATTAAGAGCATCTTATCAATCAAATATTAGTAGGAAGAAAAGATAAAACATACACATAGTATTTACCTCTCAGGTGTTTTACATTAAAATATTTTATTTATTTATTTTTATTGTTGCTATTATTAATAGTAATGTGAATGTATTGCCTGTATGTATGTAAGTACACCCATATTGTGCAATGCCCATGGAGGTCATCAGAGGTTACAAACAGTTGTTAGCTATCATGTTGATGCTGGGAACTGAATCAGGGTCCTCTGTAACAGTGCTCTTAACCCATGGGCCATCTCTCCAACCTCTTAGATGGTCTATATTTTCTACCAACTAATTGCTGCTGCCTTAAATAGGGTGCCTGTAGTAAATTTATTTGAGGTCAATCTGATTAAAAAATGGGGGGAAAGCTCTTTAGATTATATGTATTTATCCACAAGAACAGGAGGATTTCATTTGAATATAGCTTGATGACAAGAAAATAATTTTGATATTATGTCAACTAAGGTCTTGAAAACATCTTTTTTTCTGTAAAGTGCTTTGGATTTATTTTTATTTTATGTACACGAGTATTTTACCTGTATATATGTAAGTACACCCTGCCTTGAAATGCCTGTGGAGGCCAGAAAAGTGTTTCAGATCCCTTGGAATGAGGGTTACAAAAAGTTGTGGTACTGGGAACAGAACATGCGTCCTCTGGAAGACCAACCAGTGCTCTTAACCACTGAGCCATCTCTCCAGTCCCTAAACATCCTAGAGCAATATAACATAACATAAAAAGAATAATTGTGATAAATTATGTAAGTGAGGAAACTGAGGCACAAAGATGTGAAATTTCTTAAACAATTTCTTTTTAGTGATGTTGGAAGCAGTTAATGAGCTAGATTTCTAGGAAAGGCAGAAGTAGTCATTAGAGATGATTCAGGAAAACAGTGTTTCCATTTCCATTTATACCTGCAGTCATGACCAGTGACATATTTACCTAGTTAGTTAGTGGGACTGTGAACAGCTAAATGATGGATTTTTATTCTACTGTTACAATACATCCTCCTCAGATTCTGATACCTTAATAGCACAGAAAACATTTTGCTGTTCATTTCCAGTTCAAGGGGAGGTGTGTGTGATAGTGTCAGAAAGGGCTGTGTATATAACTTATATTCTTTATTCTCTATCAGTGATAAACCTGTCAAGTAACTGTTGAAAGTATTTCAGTTGTTACATAGCCAGACCCAGCTCAAGGAACCTGAAGTGATTCTCTCATTGACGGTTACAGCAGTAGAAACAAATGAATTTGGAGATTGAAAAAATCACTCAGAGCCCCTGGGCTAATAGAGGAAGCTCTCATGCTCTCTTATGACTGCATAAAGACAGTTTAGTTTGTTGACCCTTGAGCATAGTTAGCTGGGGTTTTCCTCTCATAGTGTGCACAATTCTCCCAATGACCTCTCTTCATTTTGTACTTTGTGCTTTCCTTGGACTAACCAACCCCTGTTTACTGTAATAAACTGCTGATTGGGGTGGGGGGCAGCTATTATCCCTGATAGGAGAATAGACAGTGTCAGGAAAAGGGTGATGATTCTAACTGAAGATGGGATGAGAGTCCCCTTTAAAGACCACTCTCAAGCTTCCTAAGTTTGATCATCTGCCATTCCTCTGATGTTTTGGTTGAATGCACAGATATTTAGGCTTCTCCTTTGAGGTTTTTAATTCTCCAAATACATATTTTAATCATTGTCACCAGGGTCCTGAGGGAAACACTACTATCCTCACAGAATAAAATTTTGAAGAGACGGTCAGAGAGAAGTACTTGATACCCCCAAACCCAGTCTTTGCCTTCAAAGTATTTCCCTAAGCCTCTGATCTGGGCGTCCCTTTAAGCACATGTATTCTCAGTTGGTTCTTGCTTCAGATTCATCCGTGGCCATCATTTTACCTCATCTGCAGTTTCCATCATATGTCAATCAGCTTCATTGTATTCCTATTCAACACACCCTGAACCACTGCGGCAGAAGATGTGCTGTTCTCTTAGCTGCCCTATCCCACCCCTTTAACCTTTGACTTTTTAACATTCCACATATCTTTATTATTTTGTCCACTGGGCATCCATTTCTTCTTGACTCCTTTGGACAAAGTTAAATCTTAGATCAGCTTTAGCTTTTTTTTTTCTCATAGTGCAGTTGCAGATATTGTAATTATATAATTATCTTAGAGACAGTACATGTGAGGACAGAATCTCCACTTTGTAGCTAAGTGCCTAGTGTACTATGTATTAGGAATTTTAGAAATGTTGGCAGGGTGAAATCAATAAGTTTATGAAATGGTTACTATCAGATAAAAGATGTGTATTATTTAATTATTATAACTATAAGTATTCATTAATTCATTTACCCATTTATTTAGGCAAATATTTATCAAATGATGATTTTATACTACACATATAAACAGACATAAATATTGATGAAATAATTATATAATAAAAAGTATTGGCAACTGTAGAAAGTGTTACAAATATCAGGCATATAGGGGCAGTGAGAGCACTGGGTGGAGGTGGTAATAGCTAGATGTTGCTGGGAACAAAGAATTATCTAGGTATGAGGGAAAATGAAGAGCCTCCTAGATTCAAAATCCTGTTCAAAGGTCCCAAGGTGGAAGGTTGTGTTCTCGAGCACACAGCCCTTTCAAGAAGCTTTGTCATTGTTCTCAGTGCAGTAGGAATCAGTGAAATGTTGAGTGATTTGGAAATCATTTTCTCTGTTATTTGTCTTTCTGTAAGCTGTGCACAGACACTCAGGGCAGGAAGCATGACACAGCCCTTGCCATGCTCAGCATCCAGCACTGCACCATAAGGAAAGCAAGGGACCAGGAGATGAATATTACTTGTATACCAGATCCTTGAGAGTGAGACTTCTTGTGAGCTGTTTAGATAGAAGCTGAGCCAATCCAATTATAGATCTCATGTGACTCCCAAATTATGTGGGAACTGAGAGAAAAGTGTGTGATGGATTCCTCCCGACTCTCTGAACAGTTCCTTCCCTTTGTTTAGGAAGCTGTAAGGTGACTTTCAGAAAACTTGCTTCCTTCGTTCTATAAAGCTGGCTTAACATTCACAACATTTGAAATTTTACTGCTACAGAATTATGACTATTGCTTACAGGACTATCTGGTCTTTAAAAGGTCTCCTTGGAAAAAAACAATAAGAAACTCATTAAATTTATCAACCACATTGTGGGGTTATTTATGGATTGAAAATTTCATAAATGCACATAATGTGTTTTTATTAAGTCTACCCTCTTGTCCCTCACTTCCATTTTCTCCTTATCATTTTACCACATTTCCCCCAACTTCACAAGCTATTTCTTAAACCCACTGAGTCCACTTAGTGTTGTTGCATGTGTCTAGTGTCGATCAATCTACTAAATCATAGGGTGCCTACTAGGGGCCCCATCCCTGAAGAAAATGACTCTTTGTTCTCAGCAGTCATCAACTGCTCATAATTTCTCAGCTACAGGTAGAACTTCATGGAAGGACAGAAGATGATATAGATGACCCTTTTGGAATTGAACAGTCCACAGTCTCTTATTCTCTGCATATTGAGCAGTTGTGGGTCTCCCAAGCATGAATTTTGTCCTGTGGAGTAAACTTTAAATCCAATCAGAAAGTACTTGGCTATTCCCATGACATTTGTGTGGGTATCTGGGTATTGAGCAAGGCAAGTAACTCCAGATACCTTAAAGGGATAGCAGGTGTCTGACCTGCTCTGCCTGATGTGATATGAATCTTCCTTTCCCCCACCCAAGACCAGAACCAGGTTTTTGGGTTTTGTTTCCTCATTCCTGAACTTCCACAGCCTTCCCACCCTTTACCCCAAAACCCCACCTCTAACTTTCCCGCCTTCTGTAATGGTCAGGATGCCTCCCTATATAAGTCCCTGCGCTGGCTCTAATAACCAAACTACCCACTGATGTAGTCTCCAGGGAGGGAACTCCTCCCACCACACTCTGGGCCACCTGAGGTCCCATTCGATCATCCTCCATTCTCTGGCATGGCTGGAGCACAACAGCCATGCTGGAGATGGAGACATACCCACAAATGGTGCCCAACGTGAGTGGATAGAGACCAACAATGGCAATTGAACAAGGGACACTCCAGGACGTGCTGAAGAAGGTGAGTGCTCCCCACGAGGGACATCGGCTGGCCCACCATCCCACTCTGAGGACAGGCACAGTTTCTTCTAACTTCCGTCTTTTCTATCAAGCTTCAGGTGAGGGACTGAGATCCATTAGTTAGAGCTTGTTATGCCTCAGGGCAGGTTAAAGCTGTATTGTCTGTGTCTGTTTTGGTTTTGTCTTAAGTGTTGTGATTGCTTCGTAGTGGCCCATAGTGAGTCCGAAAATGTCAAAATGTCGCTACTTTTAAATGACAAACTTTTCTAAATGCCTTTATCTAGCTTGTTATCTAAAAATGTAATTGAGTCTCTACAGAAAAAAAAAAAGGTTTTAAAAGTTATTTCTTTCCTTGGACTTTTTCTCCACCATGGTTCTCTTCATTATATGGGAAAAGAGCTGTTAGAGGGCCTGAACTTTGGACCTCAGTCACCATGGTCCCAAGACAGCTGCCTTTCTAACTAGAGGTAAGCATTTTAAGTTTTCATGAACAGGAGAGTCATATACCATGCAGTATAGAACATTTAACTGGGTGCCTTTTAAAAGTAAAAAAGAGGTTTCTATTATATACCGTGTGCTTGTTCATGATCATGGCCGGTGCCCTTACTAGGAGAGAGGAAACCATGTGGTCTGGTATCCATATCTTATGTGTGTAATTTCATCAATATGGTGACAGTCACATGGCCTGAGCCACCTTGGATAAAAATTTTCAAATTGTCGTTGACCTGCTTGACCTTGTCACCATCTTAATCCAGCCACATGGCATAATGCAAAATGGCCACATCCAGGAATTTACTGGTTCTCAAATTAAAAAAGAGAAAACATCAACATTTTAATATCATTTTGGTCTGTTTCTAATGAAAAGTATTTTAAATTTTAAAACTTAGTATGGTATTTACTGGTTTTTAAAATGACTTTTTACATTGTCTTATGCATTTACTAGTCTTTTTTACAAGGAACTATTTTAAATTCTGATATTTGTTTATATAACATCTTTATTTGTTTTTAAAGGAAATTATTTTGGATTGTAACATCTTTATATGGTATATTTGCTGATTTCTAAATGTTACTATTTAAAATCTTACAATGTTTTGCATAATGTATTTGTCAGTTTCTAAAGGAAACTTAAAAAGGTTTTTCTAGTCATAGGCCTCTAAGACTAACTAGGTACAAAGTGAGTTGACGTTCTGTGATGGCTAAACCTAGGAAGCTCATGTGAATTTGCAGTACTCCAGTAACAAACTTTACAGGAGACAAGCTGCTATCAGGAAACAGCTATAGCAATTGGGAGGTAAAGAGGAATAGCCTGCTTGGATGGGAGATATGAGATTCGGCCTTCACTGGTTTTAATTCCTGCTTTTTGCATTATGATTCAAAGCCTGTTTTTCTGAAATAGATTGCTTCCCTCTCTGATGTTTAGTTGCTTCAAGCTTGCTTTTCCATGTCCTGAGCATCACTGCTTTTCACTTTCTAGTTCAATGTCCTACACAAACTAAAAGAGAAAAATATTTTTGTATCAACTCTTACCAAGTTCCTTTAGGTATCATTGTTTTCTGTGTTCTTTATTATGGCTTAATAGTAATTCTTCTATTTTAATTAATCGAACCCTTTTCCAGATAAAGGATCTGGCAGAAGAAAAGACTCTCCTGCCTAGATAAATGTATACAAGTTATAAAAAGGACAGATGTTTTCATTTATGCTAGTAATGATTAAACTTAACAGCTCTCCTGTGCAGTGACTTTTGTCTAGTTTCAGGCTGGCCCCCTGGCTGTGAAAGGGAGAACAATACAACCTCTGAGTAAAGTCACTGTGCTACTGAGATTAACTAAGGGATAAACTAATTTCAACAAGGATATGATTATTCATCTTATCATTTAAAATATCTATAACAAAAGTAACTCATAAAATTCTCTATTTTCTCACAACAATAAAGGTCACTAACACAGACTAATGCAAATGTATAGATAGATAGACAGCACCCTCTGTCAAAAATTCCTCAGTTAATGATTTATGCTGGAAATTCTAAACTCAAGTTGATAATGTATTACTATGTACCACTCTCTATCTAGAATCTACATTCTCAAGACCTAAAGCAAGGTTTTGGTATACCAACTCACTAAAATAGATAAAGCAAAAAGGATTTTAATGGTTTTTATGTTTTCTATAAGGTTTTACTAGAAACTTATAAAGTAAAATGTACATTAGCTTATGTGTGTAATTTATATCCCGTGTTCTTTATTAAGATAATGCTGCACAGCACTCCTGAGTAACTGCCATGCTTGTGACTTCAGCTGTCCCTACTTACAGAAGTTCATCACAGTTGGGTTTGCTAACAGTTCTATTCTTCCACTGAAGGAGGAATAAGCTGGAACCCCACCTGAGTATCCAGCTACTCTTCCCAGCCAGCTGTATGTAACTTTGTCCTAATCACAAATGGTCTCCTACATTTGGGGAGGAAATTTGGGAAAGGCTAAAAGAAAGGACTTGATTCATGAGGTTATAAAAAAAAATCAACATCCATGCTAAAGACTTTACAGTGCATCTGCTCTCAGGTTACCTATATACCTGTTAGTAACACCTCACCCATCTGTATGTGTAAAATCATTCATTCCTCAGGGTGACCTTTAATATGATCAAACATTGGTTTGATACTAGAGCCTTAGAAAAGGAATAAACACCCAGGAAGAAAATTTTATTAATATTATTATGTCTCATGATCTTAAGAAAATGAAGATGAAAAATATGTATATTTTATTAAAAGGGGTTTTTGTATAAGAAAGTCTATACATATGATTAAAGATCTGAGTTTATATGTTATAAGAAGCATTAGATAAATAATGTATACATAGTCTTAAAGTTTCTAAAGTAATAGTTCAGTCAAATATTTTAAGGAACAAAATATACTTCTAGTCAAGTTTATTCAAGAATGTTTGGCTTTTGCCCAAGCTTTAGCTACATAGAATACAGTAATTAATAGTTCAGTAGTGGTGGAACTAACCTTCTTGGGGGTCTAACCACCATATTAAAAGGCCTCTAATCTGGTCAGAGGGACTTAAAGGGACAATTTTTTGTCTCTTGCCCTCCAAGGTCAACTAAGTTCCAGGGGACTATGGGGGCATCTCTTGAAATGTCCTATAACTGTGATGTGTCACCTGCCTTCCTGTTCAGGGAGGTCGTGGAGACCCCACTAGAAGGACTTGAACCAGTGTCCAGTCTGCAAAGAAGAGGGTCAGCACAGGAAAACGTTTCAAAGTGAAGCTATGGTCTAGCAAGACCTTCTGACTTATCTTCACATAGATGGAACTGGTAAAACAAAGCCCTATGGAGCCAGGGGCTCCTCTCAAGCCCATGTCATCCCCCTGAGGAACAGATTCTTAACTGACCTTAAGAATCAAATTAAGTTGGTTTATTTGGGCCAAATTATATGATCTTAAACACTCAAAAGGAAAGTATAACCAAAAAATTAAATTGATTAATATGCTTCTTTAACACTATAAGGAATTATACTTCCCAGACATTAGGTTTAAGTTTATATAAGATGTTATTTACACAATTTCTCACTAATGATTTTGTTCTTAATAAGAAAATGACACTTAGATGTAAGACTTCAATTCTTGGCCTACCTCAACACTACAGTGCATACCTCTGGCCAAGAAAGGCAAGCCCACCATTGTTGTAACCCCAAAATTAAATGATTTCTTTTCTCTCCCTGTCTAGAAGCCATTTGGGAGGGAACTCACCCTGATTTTAGCCACTCCAACTATCAAGGTGCCTGAAAACAAATCCTGACTTCAAGACTCTCAAGTTCAGCCTTGGCAATCAAAAGGAAAAACAAAGAGGAACCCAAAAGGTGGAAGCCTTTGAAAGTCCTTAAGCAATAAATTCTAATGGATTTTGAACTGGACATTTGAACTCTTCCCTGTTATGACTATTTTAATTTCATCTTCCAGGGACAAGTCAAGGACTTTCTTTTCTTCCTACCACTAACAGTTATGCAATTCAGGGGTCTTTTAGATAGACTCACTGAAGGGGTACCCCTATTGCCACAATCTACGAACCTATTCAGCCTTGAAGAGGCCAGAGCAGTCAGTGCCCCAATTCCCTATTGGCAATTAGGGTGACCTCTTCCAAGGGTGGTATGATGAGAACAGGAGGTAGAATTTGGCTAGGCAGTTTAGGGTAAAAAGACCCCAAAGAGCAGAAACTGTCCTTGTGTCCTTCAGCAGCCTACTCTATATCAAAGGCCAAATATGTCCAAGGTATTTGGGGGCTCTTATCTATTTCCTAAAAGATTTTAGGGTTACCTCCTCAAAAGAAGAATGTTAGAGAACAAATAGCTAACTGAGAGACTATAAATTCTCTCACTTATACCTTTCATAAACTCAAGAATGAACTTAAAACCCATTATCCCCCTGTCTTCCAATCCCCTCATGGCCTGGCTCCCTGGCTCCTCCCTTTACTGGGCCCTTATATACCTCCCCATTTTATATATATATATATATATATATATATAAAATATATATATATTATATATATATATATATGGGGGAGATATGGGGATCTGGACATTGAGCAAGGCAAGTAACTCCAGATACCCTAAAAGGATGGCAGGTGTCTGACCTGCTCTGCCTGATGTGATATGAATCTTCCTTTCCCCTACCCCAGACCAGAACTAGGTTTTTGGGTTTCGTTTCCTCATTCCTGAACTTCCACAGCCTTCCCACTCTTTACCCCAAAACCCCACCTCTAACTTTCCTGCCTTCTGTAACGGTCAGGATGCCTCCCTATATAAGCCCCTGCATTGGCTCTAATAACCAAACTACCCACCGATGTAGTCTCCCGGGAGGGAACTCCTCCCACCGCACTCTGAGCCACCTGAGGTCCTGTTCAATTGCCCTCCATTCCCTGGCATAGATGGAGCACAACATCCATGCTGGAGATGGAGACACACCCACAATCAACTGCTCATAGTTTCTCAGCTACAGGTAGAACTTCATGGAAGGAGAGAAGATGATATAGATGACCCTTTTGGAGTTGAACAGTCCACAGTCTCTTATTCTCTGCATATTGAGCAGTTGTGGGTCTCCCAAGCATGAATTTTGTCCTGTGCAGTAAACTTTAAATCCAATCAGAAAGTACTTGGCTATTCCCATGACATTTGTGCCACAATTTGCGAAAGTGGAGCATAATATGCCGGGCTGGTTGCTATTGTAGCTCATTAGGGTTACAGCTAGGTTAGACTGATGGTTATTTTTCTGCCTTGGTAGGATGCATAGCACCTTCTAGCACTATGAAAATAGCCAGTCAAGATGAAGCTTCCAGGTTGGCACCAGCTAGATTTGTACATGCTCTATGATTCTAATATGTGGTGTCTTTAGCAATAGCAATCTCCTTTCAAGTTTTGGTGGGTAACCAAGAACAATAACAATTTCCTGTAATATTTAGGGGTCTGAAGGACTCCATAGACCAACAACTCCAAAAGAGTGCCCATACCTGGCACTGGTATATACACACATACATACATGCATATATATGTATATGTGGAAAATTCTATAGTACTGTGATGGCTTTTTAAAGTGTCTCTAGCATTACTTATCCTTTTCCACACTCCCCTCTCTAAACTGCCTTCTCATCTCCCACTCCATTTAACTCTTCTTGTCCCATTATTCTCCTTCTCCTTTCATATCACCTTCAACTTATACCTGCCCCACCATGGCCCGTTACTAATTTCTTTACTTCTGTGGGTACCCTAACTTAAATACACATAGCTAAAGATTCAACGCTAGCATCTATTTATGAGAGAAAACATGTGGTGTTTGTCTTCTTGGGTCTGAGTTATCCCGCTCCTTTACCTTTGAATTTCATAATTTCCTTAAAACTGAATTGTGTTTTATGGTGTACTACATTTTCATACTTGCTGAAAATCAGTTGACCATAGTGTGTAGGCTTATACCCTCATCCTCAATTCTGTCCTATTAATCAGCGTATCAGTTGTTATGCATGTTCTGTGCTATTTTTATCACTATAGCTTTACAGTGGAACTTAAAATCAAAGATGGTGATAATTCCAGATCATCTTATATTGTTCAGGATATAAGAACATACTCAGAATATCTGTATTTCACTAAACTGGAATATTAAAAAGTAATGGATTAATTTTTAGATATATAACCAACCAATATTGTCACCATGAAATAAATAATTTAAATAGATCTGTAACACCAAATGAAATTCAAATAGTAAATAAAAATCTCCTAACTAAAACAAAGTCCAGAAGCAGATGGATACAATGCAGAATTCTGTTAGACCTTCAACTAAGAACTAATACCAATACTCTTCAAATTGTGTCATGTCATAAAATAGAAATGAAAGGAACACTTTACACCCTTTCTGTGAAGCCAGTATTACCCTGATATCAAAACCAGATAAAGACTCAACAGAAAAGAAAATTATACTCATCTGTCTGATGAATATAGATGCAAAAATTCTCACTAAAACACCTGTATCAAAAATATTAGCAACCAAATTGGCTTCATCTCAGAGATACAGGGATGGTTCAACCTATGTAATATGATCTACCACATAAACTTACCTAAGGATAGAAGATAGATGCATATCATTAGATGCAGAAAAGACTATTGAGAAAATCGAACATCCCTTCATGACAAAAGTCAAAGAGATTCTCAGGACATAGGGGACATATTGTAACCTAGTAAAGGCAATATACAACAAGCTCACAACCAACATCATAATAAGTGGAGAAAAGCTCAAAGCATGCCCATTAAAACCAGGAAGGAGACAAGGAAGTCCATTCTTTCAATTCCTGTTTAGTATAGTTCTTGAAGTCTTAGCTAGAGAGTAAGAAAAGTGAAAGAATTAAAGGTGATATAAGGAAGTCAATGTATCTTGATTTGCAGGTGATATGATTCTCTATATAAGAACCCAAAAGACTCCACCAGAAATCTTCTAGAGCTGAAAAACACATTCAGGAAAGTAGCCACAAAATTAACATATGAAAATCCTTTCTATACATCATCAATAAACACTGAGAAAGAAACCAGGAAGTTATTCCATTCATGATCGCTTCAAAATATAAAATATCTTGGAATGAATCTAACCAAGAAATATAGTAAAATTTTGAATTGAAGAAATTGAAGATGGAAAGATATGGTAGGGTTACTATTATGAAAATAGTCTTCCTACAAAAAGCAATCTTCAGATTCAATGTGATTCTCAGTAAAGTTTCAACACAATTCTTCACAGAAACTGAAAAAATAGTTTCAAATTTCATATGGCAACACAAAAAAACCAGAATAGCCAAATGCCTGAACAGTAGACTATTTTTAAAATCATTTATTTGTATTTATGTGTGTGTGTATGCGTGTAGGTTAAAAGAATGTGTTGAATCCTTTGGAACTGGAGTTACAGGCAAGTGTGAGCTGCCTAATGTGAGTGCAGGGAACTTAACTGGGGTCCTCTAGGAAAACAGCAAACTCTCTTAACAACTGAGTCATCTCTCCAGTCTCCAGTCTCTGTAGGGTAAATTCTTATAAGAGTAAACTGATAGGGAAGACAGCATGACAAAACAGGAGAGGCAAAGTCAGTTTGGGAACACCTCTTCCTTCAAATTAGGCCCAGTAGTTCTAGAGAACATTTCTTTTCATCCTTTTTCATGACACGAAGCAATGTTCTTCCTCAATTTCTCCCCATGAGCTCAGATGATGAGTCAGCTAAGCATGTTAGTCAGGATTCACATGAGAAACAGAACCAATAGGACATGTCACATGCATGTCACACACACATGCAAGCTATGAAGAATTGAAGATACATGTGGTGGTATATGTGTGCATATTAGTACTCAAAATAAGAGGCAGGAAAATCTTGTGTTTTGGGCCAGCCTGAGATGCAAATTAAAACCTAGTCTTAAAGAATAAGAACAAAAAATGAAACAAAACAAGAAATAGCTTATGAATCTGTGGATGTGAGAAAGTCCCTTTGCTATCTGCAAGCTAGAGACCCAGGAAACTGGTGTCATTCCAATTCCAAAGGCCTGAGAGCCTGGAAGCCCATGATGTAATCATTTCATTTTGAGGCCAAAAGGGAAAAGATGCCTTGCTTCCAGAGGCAGGTAGGAAAAGTTCTCAGGACCTCTACAGATTGGATGTTGCTCACTTATATTGAGAAGAGCCATGTACTATCCTGAACCAAACAATTCAAAGGCTAATCTTAATAGAAATATCTGACACATCAGAATTAATGTATCAAATATCTAGGCACCCATGATCCAATCAAATTTACACATAAAATTAACCATTACACATTGGGGTTAGAGAGATGGCTCAACAGTTAAGAGTGCTAGCCGTTCTTCTAAAAGAACCAGGTTCAGTTCCCAGTGCCCCTATGGCACCTAACCTTTAGAAACTTCAGTTCCAGGGGGTCTGTGGCCCCCTTCTGGCCTCTGTGGGCATTGCATGCACATGCCACATGTACATACATGCAGGTAAGAAACTCAAATAAAATAAAAATAAATTACCATCATATCAAGATTCCTTTGTGGAGCATACATATTTGACTTTAGTTTCTCTATGATGAATAACCAGACTACCCCCTCCTCAACCACTGTGAGCTGATTCATGGGTAAAGACAACCCAAATAAGCCAGGAAAAAAGACAAAAAGCAGACACTCAAAAAATTCTATAAGTTTTTGTGTTAGATTTAATTACTCTGTCAATTGTAGTACTTTCAGCTTTTATACTTGTAGGCTATAAACAAAATGTATGGAGAGGCACTGTATACAGATCACACTTTAGCAAACCAACAGACAAATTTTATTCTCTGTATAATAACAATCCCTTGTTTGATGGGCATTTTTATTATCTCAGTCCCATACATCTGAATGTGAGAAATTAAGCTGTGAGTACTACGACAATTTGTTTCACTCATCCTAGCTTGTTACAATTTTAGAGTGTAAGACATATGGCTTGAAAATGAATGAATACTCAAAAATAAAAATTAAAGGATCATGTGTTAAGAAATTTTTCACTGTGACAAAATACCTTATGACAGATACACTTTGGCTTATTGTTTCAGTAGTTTTAGGTCTTAGTACCTGCTAACAGGAGGTGAAGACAGGAAGTAAGAAGAAAGAAAGGGGCTAGGGAGAAGACATGCCCAGGGGCATGCCCCCACTGATTTACTTCGTGCAGGTAGCACCTCCCCGCTGCTTCCACAATCCAGCAAGCCTTCAGCCAGGAGCTTCAGTCAGGAGCCTTCAGGTAGAAGGTTTCAGTCAGGAGCCTGGGACACTTATCTAAACCATAACAAACATTGAGGAAGTGGGTGGATCTGTGTCTGCACTGTGGAGAAGTAGAAACTCATACTTTCAAACTTGCTTCTCTGAGAATTCACCTTGAGTTCTATCATGTTAGGAGAAAAGGCCTGTGATTCTTTGCGGGCTATCTTTCCGCAGATCCTGACACACTGTTCTGGTTGTTACCTTACCTTCCACTACCTTTTTTTCCTCTTTTTTGGGGGGGTCTTTTTGAGACAGTGTCTTCCTGTAGCCCCAGCTGGCCTGGAACTTACTATATAGACTAGGCTAGCCTTAAACTCACAGAGATCCATCTGCCTCTGCCTCCCGAGTGCTGGACCTAAAGGCATGAGCCACGGCATCCGGCTTTCCACTGCCTTCTAACAATAGAATTCAGAGTTATTAAATTGTCATTCCAAATCATATTATCTTACTCCTTTCTGCCTGTGGACAACATGGCAGAGTACCTATTTACTAGCATTGTCTGTTTCTAATTGGCTTTGTCTATGTAACTGCTTATGAGGCAGAAATGTCTGTCATCCTCAGTTGTCTGGATGTTCTCCATATGCTCATGAGCAGCCAAAATTATAATAAATGATGAAACGCTAGAAACATTTCTTCAAAATCAGGAACTAGACAAGTTTTCCCATTCTCTCTTCTCTTATTCAATATGGTTCTCAGTCTTAGCAACAACAAGACAGTAGAAATACAAGGGTTACAAATAGGAGATCTCAAAGTGTCCTTATTGTAGCTTAGATGATCTTATGCTTATGATACTAAAAGCTCCATCACCAAAATTTGGGGCGATAAGAGTTCCCAATACATGAGTTGTCCTATAAGAAATAGATAGACCAGAAATAGAGACAAAAAGGTCCCTAAAGATATGACATTTCTGCACAAGTTACTATGTCTGGCATCCCACCTCCATGTCCCACAGGAATTTGTGTCCCACCAAAAACCCATCTGTAAGCATCCAGGTGGCCCCATCTCAGCAGCTGCCCTATGCTTTGTTGAGGGCACTGTGTTGGGGGATTTTTCCTGATAGTTATAATAGAAAATACTCCTCTGGAATTGTCATGGAGATTTCCTTCCCTCAAAAATCTTATACCTTATTGAGAATATCGATTGTTCCTAATAAGCATTCTGAGGTAGTGATGATGTGGACATTTTCTTCCTGACCAGATGTGATTATCACCAGCACAGCAGTGGAGGTCACCAGCACCAGGTCCTCATGAGATTGAGCCTGTTAGCATTCCTAGGGAAAGGAGAGGTGAAAATTCAGGAGAGTCCTCCACTATCTGTGATATATAAGTGGTTAACAGATGCTGCCAGGAGAAGACTCTTCATGGTGTAGGTGTCCATAAGTTGCCGCTGTAGCTATAAGTAATCTAATTCATGCCTCTGAAATTAATTCCTTGGACTTCAAAACTGGAATTGGGTGTAATAGTTTATTTGGTCTGTCATTGCCCTGAAAGTATTAATAGAAACAAGATTTACATATTAAGTCACCCAAGTAGTGTCTTTGTGTATGTGTTCTATGTATAGGTTTTAAGTAACTTGCAAATTAGTTCAGCACTTACTGATTGTTTCTTTGTGTTTCTAAACAGATGATTTCTTCCTCAGAGCTTTAGTTGAAGAATGGCTATCTCATGCCTCCAAAACACTCTTTGTTTTAATGAAGTCTGAGTAGGTAGCTTTGCTTCCCATCTCTTTGTCTAGCTGTCAGGACACTGCATGGCAGCCCGAGCCTCTCCCTGCTGCCCATGACCATTTCATACTTTGAGAGCAGTGCTTTCCTTAGTATACATCATTCTTTCCGCCAAGTTTAAGCAAGTTTTTAAAAATACACGTTTTGGTAATTTTTTAGAAATGGTTATCAGTGACCAGAAGTGAATATTACTTCAATGTGTTTTGGGGTGTGTCTGTAATGATTGGGAAAGAGCATAGGAACAGAGCAGGAGCTTCTTTACAACCTCTTTCCAAGAGTTTACTAATGTGTATTAGAAGTATGTTTGGACATTGCCACTGACATTTTAATAATGGAAAGTCAACTTAACAAAGTGGTTCTCAGTGACAGTTATTCCATCTAGCTTCCCAGACTGATATGTTTGTATAAGCTAAGTGTCATCTAAATGCCAATGGCAGGAACATCTACCAGAGAGACACTTTCTTCACAGGGTAAAATAAAGGTGAGATAATGGAAAAGATGCCTTAGAGTAGGAAAGTAAGAAAAAGATGAAGAGAGGGAAGAAGACTGTTATAGTCTCAGTGAGAAATGGGACCTATAGACTCATGCCTTTTAACACTTGTCTCCAGTTGGTGGTGCTGTTGGGGAGATTAGAGAACTTTAAGAAGCTGCAACCTTGCTTGGGAAAGTATGCAAATGGAAGCAGGCTTTAAGGGTTTATGCCCTTGAGTCACTTCCCTTCTGCTCCCTGTGTAGGAATGAAATGTAACCAGCCAGCTTCCTGCCCCTGATGGCATATTGTGCCTTCCCCAACATTATGGCCTCCAGGCCTCTGGAACTTTAAGGGAAAATAAATGCTTTCTTCCTTAAATTGTTTTTGGTCATAGTAATTTTTTTCTTTAAATTTTTTTACTGAGCTTTTGTACATTTCATGCAACAGTACTTTGTCATAGTATTTTATCACAACAACAGAAAACAGATACAATCTGGCCCTTGGTGTGTGCAGCTCACCTGGACTGCATACCAGTGTTAAAGATGCTTCCTAAAATGTCTGCTGTTGGTGTATTGGTTCTTTGTTTTTATTGACCGTGTTTAATTTTACTACACAAAGCAGCAACTTTCCTTGCAGTGTTCTACATTTCCATGTCATATGAGTTCTATTGCCCTCTCCCACTCCTTTTTCTTAAAACCTCTTTTTCCCCTTTCATGATCCCACTCTAGTTTCATGACCCATACCAATACTTGTTTTCACATGAATCAGATATACAAATATTAGAAGCGAAGATCTGCATAGACCGTGGAGGAATGATACTTACTGCCTTGCTCCCCTGACCTGTGCTGAGCCTGTTTTCTTATACAACTCAAGGAGTTGAAGAGATGACTCAGTGGTTAAGAACACTATTGTTATTGCAGAAGGCAAGGGTTTAGTATCCAGTACTGACATGATGGCTAACAATTATCTTATGTACACACAGATAAAACAGTGATAAACATAAAATAAAAATAATAAAAAATACTTTATGCAGCACAATACTACCTACCGAGGGGTTATACTGCCCCCAGTGGGCTAGATCCTCCCACAGAGCTCAGCAATCAAGATAATGCCCCACAGACATGCCCACATACCAATCTGATGGAGGACATCCTCAGTTGAGATTCCCTCTTCCCCCTGGATGTCTCTAATTTATGTGAAGTTGATACAAATCAACCAGCACAGTTTTCTCTCTCTCTTTCTCCTTCTCTCTCTTTCTTCTCTCTTTCTCTCTAATTTATTTATTTTTGTTTAATTTGTGTAGGGCTTTTCCAGTTTTCTAATCATGTCAAAGAACTCTTTGCTCAGTTAATTCTGTGTATTGCTCCTTTAATCTCTATCTCATTTTTTCTGCCCTAATGTTTTATTATTCATTGATGTCTGTTGCATTTGAGTTTGGCTTCTATTCATTCTTCAGGCTTGAGATGCATCATTAGGTTATTTATCCTTGGTACTGTAATGCAAGCACTTATAGCTATATACTTTCCTCTTAGAACTCCTTGACTCTGTCCTGGAGGTTCTGCTGTATAGGAATAACTTTTATAGTTTGGAATTTTTCCTGACAAATGACTTTTCCCTGACCTTGCAACCCAAAATTTAATCTTTTTTGTTTATAATGTAGATAAGCTCACTAAGCCATATGCTCCTCTTGTGGCCTGGGCTTATGATCTCTATCCCTCATGACCCTTCCTTGTTCCTGACTCAAAATAATCTATGAATGTATGCATGTTTGTTTACATATCAAGTGTTGAAAACAGCATTTATCTCATTTCAAGCAGTAAGCAAACTTGATAACATTTGTTTATGGTTGTGTGTTTGTGTGATGTGCTATTCTAACTCAGGAAGGGTCAGAAGACACATAATTTTCTAATAAGACAGTTCCAGTTTTACTTCCCCAGTTCATAGCAGATATGCTGTTTCAAGAAAAGAAAGAGCTAGCCATTGTTTGAGAGAACAGTTTCCAGAGAAATATGAAGAAGCAAGCTCTCAGCAGTTCAGGTTCGCTCTTGGCCTTAAAATGGATGCTAAGGGCCAGGCTATTTTTATTTAAGCATTACCATTATAGGGCATTGCATAATAAATGCCACACTGGCTAGCTGTAGATCATCTTCATTTGGTTGTAGGAATTTTAAGTTTTTCCTCTTTGATTGTTTTCAATGATCCAGTACATTTGAAAGTGTGTTGTGTAGTCTTCATGTATTTATATAGTTTCTAAGGTTGAGTCATAGTTTTATTCTACTGTGGTCTGATAAGATAGAAAGAATTATTTAATTCTTTTGTATTTGTTAAAGATTGCTTATTGATTTATAATATTGAAACTTTAGAGAAGGCTTCATGCACCACTTAAAAGAATGTGTTATCTCTGTTGGGTGGAATATTTTGTAGATATCTGTTAAATCTAATTAAGGCATGGTATAATTTAGTTCTGAAGTTTCTTTTGCAGATTTTTAGTTTGGAACACTTTACCTCCATGTGAGAACAGAATATTGAAATCTCTAAGTCTTGTGTCAGGATCTAGGCAATGTTCTATATATTTTAATGTTTGTTTAATGAAATCAAAAGTGCCAAGATTCAGTTCATAAATACTTACAATGATTATATCTTCTGGATGAATTTTTCACTTTATTAATATATATAGTTTTCCTTCAATCTCTTCTGACTAGTTTTGGTTTCAAGTTTGATAGATAAGAGAATTGCTATGCAACTGTGTTTTTGACTTTCATTTTTGTTTGGTAGGTTGACTTGCAAAACCTTTTCTAGTTTTGTGAACTTTTTTGGAGACAATAGATACTGGATCCTGCTAAAGGAGAAAAATCAACCAATGGTCCAAACAAACTGTAAAGCTCAATAACCACAGTGAGTAGCACAGAAAACTACCTCTATTGGTGCATTAGTGGCACTTTTATCAAGGGGGTAATCAACAGATATTTAATTAGACTTAAAGTTCTCTCAATGGGAGGAAACTTATGGATGGTACTGTAAACATAACCAAATACACATGACTGGAGAGGTCATAGATCCTAGAGAGAACCCTAACTCTGTCATATCTCTAGATAAATGGATTTTTTTACTGTATGCCAAATAGGAATCTTTCTATTGAAAACAAGTATACCTCTCATCACCCATCAATCAAGCTTCTTTTTGTAACAGATGGAAACTATTATGGGGTTCCACAACTGGATATAGAGAATATATATCTGAGATGCACTGCCGTAGGTGACACATATACAATAGAATACTTAAGGCTCATGGAATATAGCAGAATAGAGGGTGGAGTGAATAGTAATACATCCCTCAACTCTCACCAGTGAAGCTTCCTCATATAGCGGAGTATGATGCACTCAGAAGTCTGCAACTGTTGTAGACAATGAGAAAGAAACTGCAGAGTACAGTACATGTTCCTGGATAGGACTCCTACATTAAGCCTCACCTGCCCATGGCTCAGGGACCATTGTGAAAGAAGGGGTGGAAAGACTGTAAGAGCCAGGGCTGGTGCACGAGCATAAGGGAACTAAGGCTTTTAGGCCTCTGGGAACTTACTCATATGAACTTGCAACAATGGTGACAACATGCACAAGATCCTTGCTGAATCAATCAGACAAAAACCCAGCATAGAGCTGTGGAAATGGGTGGCAGGCTCCAACCTTAGTTCAACTTTTGGGAACTGATTATTGTTAGGTAAAGAAGAATTGATCTTCTTTAAGGAAGTGATTCTAGATAGGCTAAGTAGACTCCAGTGACTGAACATGCACTGAGGGACATCTGGATACAAATGCTTGACCAGATAGGCCTTAATATATATATGACAGAATGCATGAAATTGGTGGGGTGTGGATGGGTAGGATATAAAGATGATTATGATCTATTATTAGAAATGCACAAAACTCAATAAAATATATACTAAAAATAAAAAATCAAAGCAAAAAAGCTTAAAAATCATATTGTCTGAAAATAAAAGTATTTAGAATTCTTTAAAAAATTATTTGAAAAAATTATTTGGATTATTTCTAATTCCTCTTTAGTAACAATTACTTGAAAGGTTAATTAAACACTGTGTAGTCCCCTTGCCTAGGTACAGTATTTTGGAAGTGCCTTCCAGTTACTTTCAATTTACATTTTTATTGAATTTTTATGCATTTCCTACAATATGTTTTGAACATATTTAGATCCACCTCCATCTCTACCCCGTGTATCCTGCTTTGTAATACAGCCAGTTTGTGTCATTTAATTGGTGAACTTAGTCCGTTTACATTTAAGATTCTTATTGAGGAGAATTTTCTACTACTGGTAATTTTGCTGATTGTCATACTGGAGGACAGAGCATTGGTGACTAAACAATTGTGATCTATATTCTTTTTATAATCAATTCTATTTTGCTATTCAGTCAACATCAAAGAATCATTTGAATAGTGTACCTCATTCAAAATGTATGAGTGAATTCTACTCCCAATTCTTTATAAGTAATAACCTTAGTAAACTCAATACACAATATTTCATCCTCTTAATCATAACTTAAGTATAACATAAAAAGTATAAAAGTAAGGGCTGGCAAGAAGGCTCAGCAGTGAAGAACACTGACTGCTTTTGCAGGGAATGTGAGCTCAGTTCCCAGCACACACATGGCTGCTAACAATCATCTTCAATTCTAGTTCCAAGGGATCCAGTGTTCTGGCCTCCACAGCCATTGAACATGTGAGTGTATGTACATACATGCAGACAAAACACTCATATACATAAAGAAACTAAAAAGTCTAAAACTTGAGCTTTATGTACATGTTTTCCAATATTTAGAAGAAAATATTTTCCCTGTCTCAGTGTTAAAATGAGTTATTATGTTTCTAATAAAATAGATGTCACATGTATTCCATTACCCTTCATCACCCTTCCTCGTGCCTTAAGACCAAACACACTTTTACTTTCTTTCCTCCAAAACTGCCATTAAAAATAAGGAACTGGGGAACTGGGGAGATTATTCAGTGCAAGTATCTTTAAATGCAAGTATGAAGACCTGAGTTTGGTTGCCAGAATGCCCATTAAAAGTATGTGTTGCAGTCTGTATCTGTAATCCCAGTGGTGGGGACTGGAGCTTGGGGATTTGCTGATCAGTCTGTCTAGCCAAAAGATTCAGGTTCAATGAGGAGACTATATCTCAAAAAATGATGCATTGAGGAAGACAGCCCTCAAATGTGCCCACCTGGGTGAGTAGATCTGAACACGTATGTAGACACACACATATGTCTAAAATAAATAGATAAATGATTAAGATATGAAATATTAAGATATTAAGATATGAAATACTATCTCACATGTACCCAGATGGCTAGAATTTACAAAGTTAGAAAATAACTGATTAGGAGCACATGGAGAAATTTGGAATCTTCATAGTCTACTGTTGGGAATGTAAAATGATATGACTGTTTTCTAGTTCCTCAAACTGTTGAACATAGAATTGCCATGTGACCCAGTAATCACTCATAGGCATATTATACACAAGAGAAAGAAAACATAAGCCTACACAGAGACTTGTATGCTAATGTTCCTAGAATATACAAGTGTTCAAAATATCCAAATTTGGAAAGAGCCCAGGTGGCCAAGAATTGATAAATGAGCAAAGTAAACTAAATATGGCAAAGTTGAATATTGTGCATTCCTGAAAGTAATAATAGGTTATTGATACATGCTACAACACCAATGAACCTTGAAAAGTAATCTTAAAGGAAAGAATTCAGCTTCAAATAACAACATACTCTAAAGTTTAAATATGAAAGAGAAAGCTGCTATTTTGCTAAATAGAGGAAAACCTGAAAACATTTCTAATAAAATCAAGCAGGCAAGATTAACTGCTTTCTCTATTCTTCTTCAACATAATGCTTGAAGTCTAAACTAGAACAGGAAGGTGAAAGATGGAAAACGGGGTTGGGGGAATGGCTCTTTTGTTAAAGCACATGTTGTATAAGTATGAGGGCTGAACTAGGTCTCACAGCACATAGAGGTGCCAGTGCACATCTGTAACTCCAATGCTAGGAGCAGGCAGAGGCAAACCATCCCTTGAGCTCACTAGCCATCACTTAGCCCAATAGTTCCAGGCTCACTAAGGGACTCTATTTTATAAATTAAGATGCTTAATGACTGAGGAAGAAACCTGATGTTAATCTTTGGCCTCTACACATGTGGCACATGTGCATGTGTAACACTCCACCTCCTCACACATATGAACACACCAACACAGGATAAAGAAATGAAGTACTATGAATAGAGGAAGAAGAAGTCAAACTATTTTTGCATATCATATGGTCCTAGAAATAAGAGACTTTAAAAATCACTAGAAAACTAAGTTCTGATAAACATTTTCAACAAGGTGGTGGGATACAAAATTAATGAATAAATATCAATAACATTCCCATATACCAAATATAAGTACGCTCTGAAAGAAATCAGATGACCAACCCCATTCTAATTGCCTTAATGATACCCTGTAATGATCTTAGCCAAGAAGATAAAGACACCAAAAATGAAAACTTTAAAAATACTGTAAAAAAAAATCTAAGGATATTCCCATCTTCTAAGATGGAAAGACATCTGTTATTCAAATTGGCAAGATGAATATTGTAAAAAGGCAGTACTATCAAAATCAGCCTGCAGATTTAATAAAATCCCCATCAAAATTCCAGTGCATCTTCCACACACATTGAAAATACAATCTTAAAATTTGTGTAGAAGTACAAAATACTCTGGTCAGCTAGATCATTGTTGAGCAAAAAGAACAAAGCTGTAGGTATCACCATATATAATTTTAAGTTATATTACAGTGCATAGTAATAAAACCAGCAAAGTAATACACACATAGATGAATAGAATAAAATAGAGTTCCAAGATATAGACCCACCATAGCCATGTGATTTTTAACAAAGATGTCATAAATATAAATTAGAGAAAGTAGTGTTGTCCAAATGGGACATACATGTGTAGAATTTAACAAAATCTCTATTTCTCAGTATCTGAAAATTAACTCCAAATGGATGAAAGACCTTAGTATGAGACCCAAAACTCTGGATGTTAGAGGGGGAAACAAACAAACAAACAAACAAGCAACAACAACAACAACAAAAAAAGCACTTCAAGGCATCAGCATGTATAAGGACTTTCTAAATATGACTCCATTTATTCAGGGGACAATGTCAATAATTGACAAAAAGCTTCTTCAGGGGCTGGAGAGATGGCTCAGTGATTAAGAGCACTGGTTGATTTTGGGGAAGGATCCAGGTTAGGTTCCCAACACCCACATGGTGGCTAACAACTGTCTGTAACTCTGTTTCCAGGGGATACAGCTTTTCTTCTGGCTTCCACACATATTGAACATACGGTACTTACATACATGCAGGCAAAACACAGATACATATAGAATAAATATAAACATTTCTTTTAAATAAAATCTTCTGCACAGGAAATGAAATAGTCAAGTAAAGAAACAGCCTACAAATGGGAGAAAATCTTTCCTAGCTATACATTTGGCAGAGAATTGATATCTAAAATATACAAAGAAAGGAAAAGTTATTGGGAAATGATGGGGGATTTGCTCAATGCACATTACACACTTGAAAATATCCTTATGTAAGCCAATATAATAAAAAAGGAAACTAAGTATAAAAAATTCAAATAGAGAAGTAATAGCCTTCCCTAGTATACTGTGCATATTTGATGCCATTAAGACATCATAAGTATTTATCCAATATATTTTAGTCAATATATTTTGTTCCAATTATGTACTTTATAATGACACAATGGAAAACTAGGGGTCATCAAAAGAATAAAAAATTTGGAACTGGAGAGATGGTTCAGTTGTTAAGCACACTAGCTGTTCTTACTGAGGACCGGGGTTCAATTCCCAGCATTAGTATGGTGGCTAATAACTGTCTAACTCCAAGTCCAAGGGATCTGACACCCTCTACTGACCTCTGTGCGCATTGCATGACAGGAGTGCCCTAAGGTAAGTTAGAATATCGTTTAGATGTTCTTTCTCCATATTTTATATCTTTAGATAATTATTCAAAGATTTTAATGAAAGGTAACTGTATTAACTCTCCTTCCTTTAGACAATAAGAGGAATGGAATTATCCACAAAGGTTGAAGAATAATTTTCTGAAGTAGTTTCTCAGTATTAGGCCCTTATCTCCATAATTCTGCATTATCCGCATATACTTGAGAGTTCTTTACTTTTCATTAAAAAGCATGTAACATGCTTTCTCAATGCCAGGTATAATCGGCAAAACAAAAAATAAAAAAGGAAGCCAGTAAAGATGCTTTGCAGTTAATATGTGTGTATATGTAAATGCAAACATCCTAAAAATAATGAAATGGAGTATTTAAATGGAGAGAGTGGATTGGCAGTGCTAATTTTATCAGGTGGTCAGAGAAATATTCTTCAAGGAATTGACTTTGAGCTGAAGATATGCAAAAAGTTACAGGGACTCTCTAACGGCTTCTGGACATTCCTCATCATTATGCTGGTTTTATTTTCTAATGACACATCTCTTTTCGTTTAGATGGAGTAGTAGAAGGATAATTTTTATTTGACAACACTCTTAAAGAACTATGAAGAATTCAGTTCTTCATATCCATTAGATCATCACAGTTGTAAGACTATGGGTTACACAGACTGATTTGAAGAAAGAAATGATGTATAATCTATGCAGAAAGTGCTGATATACATGAAAAACATTGAATGAGCCATTTTTTATGAGGTTCATTCTGATAAGGTTTGAGTATTTGTGGACTTCTGAACATGTCAGATACTCCATTTCTGTAAGCTACGTTCGAAGTCTCTATTAATTCTATTTGCATTTCACTCATATATTCTTGCAAAATGTTTTGGTTAACTGTGTGTGGTGGTACATGACTTAAATTTCAGCACTCTGGAGATAGACGCTGTTAGTTTTCTCTAAGGTCAAGATAAGCCTGGTCTACATAGGGAGTTCCAGACATGTTCTTGCTACTGGGTGACCCTGCCCCCCAAACAAACAAACAAACACTACCACTATCACCACAACACACACACACATACACACACATACATACGCACACACATACATCAAAAAAAACTAAACAAAATAAATTTTTGGTTAATTACTATTGTCAGACATGACATTAAATGTTGCTGATCTAAAGATAAATGTCCATCAATTTATTTATTAATGATCTGTGATGATCTGGGAAAATTATATATATATATCCAAACTATACATGAAAAGCATTGTAGTAGAGACTTGGACACAGAGCTCTAGAAAGAGAAACACAGAAGTGATTCCTGATGATTGGTTCACTCCACTTTTAGTTACTGCCATATGTATTGATTTTATAACATCTATCCTGTTATCTCAATGGATAAGAAATATAATCACAAGGCAGCTGGAGTTAATCATGGATTTGAAGAAGATACTGCTTAAAAATTCTCCCATTTATGTTCCAATTTGTTCCTTGTGTTGATAAAATGAAAGCTTCCATAAAGGAATTATAGAGTTGAGTTGGGATTTGAAACTGCTTACTATCATTTGACATTTAATGATGCTTAGTTTTACTGATTTATATTTTTGACATCACTGTCCAGGTTTCATCTATCAAAGATTTATTTCTTCATGGACCCTTGGGCTAAAGAAAGTCTACTTATTAAACTTCATGATGCCCTACTCCAGTGCTTATTTATTTAGTAGAAAAATCTTATTTTACTTAACCTGGTCATTTTCACACATGGTTCCATCCATTGATGAAGGGTTCCAATGTTTCTACAGTACCAGTAAGGATTTTGTTATATAAATGGTACACAAGCAAATCCATAGCACAAATTTGTTTGGTCCAAATGTAGACCCCTCTAATTGGAAGCATGTGTTCCTACAATAAAACATTATCAAACCAGCTGTACCGCATGTACAGATTTTCTCTTTTTGAATATGTGTGTGCAACTTTACAAACAGCACAGATAGGATATAAAAATAAGTTAATGCTCACAGCACAACCTGGTAAATTTAATCGAACAAATTATATGAAATACTCCATCTTTTTGCTGCATTTTCCTCAAAATGGTAATGGGCAAGGCATGTTCACTGGCTGAGTTTTATAGAGATTGGCTTGTTCAAAAAATATATAAACTTCTCTAAATGAAACAAAACCAAATAGCATTATTTTTCTTATGTGTGAATTTGAGTGTTTATGTTGTGATATTACATTTACACAGATGTTACTTCTAATTGCTTGTGCCAAATGAAGCTCATTTATCAATAATTATTGCTGTAGCTAATATGAGGTTTAAAAGAGCAAACAAGCATGAAAATATTGCATGAAGTTTTCTGGAGAGAAATGAACAAATGTCTACTCATCCCAGATAGAGGATTAAAAACAGATCAAAGTAATGAGTTCACCAATGTCCATTTTGGGAAACCATTGAGTGCTTAATTATAGAACATGAGTTAGGGGTTACTTTATTTATCCTTTTTATTTTATGTGTATGCGTGTATTGCCTGCATGCACCTATATCATGCAATGCCCTTGGAAATCAAAAGAGGGGGTCAGATTCCCTGGAACTGGAGTTACTGATGGCTGTTAGCCAATATGTGGGTGTTGGGATTTGAACCCAGGTCCTCTGCAAGAGTAGTCAGTGCTTTTAACTGCTGAGCCATCTCTCCACCCCCAAGTTAGGTGTAATTTACAGGAGTTTGGATGATCCCCAATAGAGTCACATCACCAAAAAATTTCATCCCAGGGTGGATGTTGTGGATAACAATTTTCTCAAGCTGCATAGATATATCTCCCCTTCAGTTATCCTTCCAAGCCCTATATCCTCACCCATATCCTGAGTCCATGGGCTCATGTGCACCTGGGGCAAAATTACATATACCTGGCAGAGTGACGCAAAATGGAGTGGTCAGGATCTCAGATGCTCTCAACTAGTTTTCTCCTTTTTAAAAAGTTCTGTAGTTATGTGTAGGGAATGGTGCCACCCATTTTAGGAAGTGTCTTGACACCTCAATTAATATAATCAAGATAATCCCTCACAAAACTGGCCAGATGCTAATCTATTTACAATAATCCCTCACAGGTGTGACTAGAGACTTATCTTCTAGTTGATAACAGATCCAGCCAAGTTGACTACACTAGCCATAACAAGTAGGTATTCACACCTTCTCTGATTAAGATGGTAATGTCTATTATGCTTGGAGGACAGCATTTTACAACAGAGGAACTGTTCTTTTCCTTAATAATAGATAGTGAACATATGTCTTTGCCATTAGTACCTCATTTCTATGGTTTACTATTTTCAAAAACACAAAAGGGTCACAAAGGTCTTTAGCACATATACTTTAAAAAGGAGATAATTTTCTTGTCATATGGCTACTGAATAGAGATGTGCCTTAGGCATCTGGAGCCACACCCTGAACCATGGATCCTGTTGCACCATACTTATGCATGCATGCACAGTGAACGCTTCCTGGGACCTAACCTGGGGCAGTTTTCAGGCCCTAGCAGCCATCTAGGACCAATGGGAGTGATGAATGTCAGATCATCAGAGGCATTCAGGACCTACCAGAATGAAGCACGACAGATGACTAGATAAAGACCTCCCCTAAGCCTGGCAAAAATATGAGTCTATTCCCTTCTTAAAATAAAGGAGATCATTGGTTTCACTTTCTCCAGGGGTTTGTGTTGTTGACTCCGCACCTCCTTGCCCCCTCCCACAAGGGACCCGAATGCCCGACAACATCTGGCACCCAATGTGGCCGATCACCCACACCTGGCCACTGGCGATTTTTGTGCTTCTTGCCTTCATTTTTTGGCTTTTCATTTTCGCCTGTTGCTGCCACCGTTGCTTGTGTAGCACCTAGTTCTGCTAGCAGGTTGGACCCTCTTATTAGCTCTTGGTGCTGTACTGCACCCCCTTTTCTATGACTTCGGCTTGGAGGTCCCTTCTTTGGTGAGTTTCGGCCCACTCCTGTGCCCGTTTTCTCTTTCATTTTCTGTTGTTTGTCTATGTGTTTCTTTGTTCATTCATTTGGAATAGGGAGGCACATCTCTTTGGTTCAGGCTCATCCAGCGTTTCACATAAGGGCTGACCCCCTCCCCAGAAATAGAGCTGCAGTTCAACTCCTGACAGTTGAATCTCCACTGGAGACACTGTGTGGGCACACAGCTGCAGCCTAACAAACTGCAGAAGTCCCCCACTGTTCACAAGACACTTGGTCCTACACACTTCCTCCTTTTTTCTGCTCTGCTTCCTTCGCATGTCTCAGTGGTCCCAATTGGCCCCTATTTTAGGGTAAATTTTCTAAAGAGGCTCATATTGGGGCCCTTAAGGCATTACTCTCCAGTAGGGGCCTTAAAGTTAAATCTGGTGAGTTGGAAAGGTTTTGGAATGAGGCAGTGAAATTTTCCTACCTGGAATCATGCCTCCCAGGGTCACTCCACTAATAAAAACAAAGATGAGGATATGCAGGGCATGGTGCAGTGTGGGCCTTGGCAAGGTCACCTGCTATGAGGATTAAGGGAAAGGCTCTTGTGATTATCTGCCCATAATAAGCACTGCCAAGAGCAATGGAATACTGCCTTCTCTATCACTTCAGCTCCCCATCTCCTGGACCCCATGCAGTCAGATATTGGGGAGCCCTCTTGCAAGATGAACCAACCCCTGCCCTCTTACTCCCATTGAGCCCACTCCCACCCCACCCCAGAATCCTACACCCCCACCAATTTACCCCTGGAGTGAACTCCGACGTGGTTTCGCTCCTATTGATACCATCGGCCCTGCCATGCAGCCTCCTCAGGGATTTCCCCCAACAACTCCTCGGCCTCTCTGGGCTTTCCCCTCCATTAATGTAGTCCCTAAAGCGAAGGCCCAGCCCTGGATTTCCACTCTACTAGCAGACCTCTCACTCATCCTCAAGGCAGCCAGTGAGTCTTGTCCTGATTCTCCTTATTTCTAGCAGGTATTGAGGCAATGGTGTATGCAGCTCCAGACCCATTATGATTGGTATAACCTTCTGAAGGCCGTTTTGGAACCATCTGCCTTTCTTAACTTGTGCTCTGCTTATGATGACCAGGCTGAAACCCAAGCAAGATTTAATTTACAATATGGGATTAATATCACCCTTGGTATGCTCACAGGCAGGGGGCAATTTATTGAGCCTGTCTCCTAGGCCACTATTGGGCAATATGCTTGTTTTCAGCAAGTTTCTGATCTGGCCTTTAAAGCTCTTAAAGCCTGCACCCCGCAAGACTCCATGGCTTACTTTCGAAATCTGGTACAGCAGTCTGGGAAATCCTTCACAGACTTCCTGGCACAGGTTACTGAAGCAGTGGAGAGGCGGGTGGACCCTGACCCAACAATAGAGCTCCTCATTAAGCAATTAACTTGGGAGGGCCTCAGTGCTCCTACACGTAATGCTGTGGCTGTGGTCCAGAACGATGATATTCATAAATAGGTTCTCACTACATGCGATCTTGACCCAAACTCCAGACCCATTGCTGTGGTTACTGCATCCCTTAATGCCCATCTCACAGACAGGCAGTTGCATGCTTCTCAACCGCCTCCCATAGTCAGAACTTGGTCTTGTGGGAAGCCTGGACATCTACAGTGGGACTGTCCCAGAGCCAAGCCAAAGACCAGATGTCCAAAATGCAACAAGATGTTTCATTGGGCCAAGGACTGCCACTCCCCATCAGAAGCTGCTCCTTTAAACATGAGGCGGGGCACTCCTCAGCCCTGCAAGTAAAAGGAGACCCCAAACCATCACAGGGCTTTTGGACCCTGCCTGTATTCCCTCATTCCCCTATTATGACCATATACTTGGATGAGCAGCACGACAAGGGGCTTCTTGATACTGGGGCAGATGGTACCATATTCACTGAAACTGAGGCACTCCATTTTCCTCACTGGAAATTTAAGTTTGGCCCCCCTATTAGCGGTGTGGGGGGCCAGCAGGACTGATGAGTTATCCTCCGGCCAGTTCAATGGAAAGATCTAGATGGGAATAAAGGCACAATTAATCCTATCATGGCCAAAGTAGCCCACAATCTCTGGGGCAGAGATATATTGGAGGAAATGGGGGCTGTTATTACTACTGATGAGAGGGCCTTTTATGATGAAGTTTTGGTGCATAATAATATTGGATTGTCCAGTCATAAGGAAAAGGACACCATTCACCCCCAATTCTAAAGGACACTGTTCACCTTCCTAGGGTCATCGTTAAGGCTCATGACCCTATCCCCATTAATTGGCTATCTAATCATGATGTCTGGGTGGAACAGTGGCCTATTCTAGAGCCCAAGTTAACCATGTTGAAATAATTAGTGAATGAACAACTTTCCCCGGGCCACTTAGAGCCCTCTACTAGTAGACATAATACTCCTATTTTTGTTATCCAGTAGAAATCCAGAAAGTACCAGCTCCTCCAGGATTTGAGAGCTGTTAATGAACAAATGGAAAAAATGGGGTCTGTTCAATGGGGTTTACCACAACCTACTGCTGTACCCTTACACTATCATATAATTATATTAGATATTAAGGATTGCTCCTTTCAAATTCCTTTGGCCCCTCAAGACCAAGGATGTTTTGCCTTTACGGTCTAGGAACCTAATGTTGCCAAACCTGCTAAAGGATACTAGTGGACAGTTCTGCCTCAAGGCATGAAGAATTGTCCCTCTATTTGTCAGCTATATGTGGCACAGGCCCTTATCAATGTCTCATTGGATGTCCTGTTAATTCATTATATGGACAATCTGTTATTGGCTCATACTGACCCACATTACCTAAAACTAATTGCCAAAGCCACTCTACAAGATATGGCCTCATTAAAACTAATGATGGCCCCTGGAAAAATTCAACACCTACCTCCGTTCTCATTTTTTAGGATACAAATTTGCAGAGGATGTCCAACCCCAACCATTAAAATTGAAAATAAAGGATAAATATTACCTATCTGAGTTGCAGCAACTGTGTGAGACCATTAATTGACTCAAACCATTCCTACCCATTCTGGAAATGGAGATGAGGAGCCTTTTATCGCTGCTAAAAGGCCCTACTTGCCCCTTCCCCCAAAATTTACTTTCTTCTTCTGCTAGGGAAACACTGCAAAAAGCCATTACTTTGCTGACTGCTGCTAGTCTTAAATGCCATGACCCAGAATTTCCACTGTTGGCCATAGTATTATGGACTATCGAAGGCATATTGGGTGTCCTTTGGCAGACTGGGCCCCTAATGTGGATACATCAGGCCCATTCTGACCTACATAAAATAACCTCCAAATTTGACATTTCTTTTGCCCTGGGGTTGAAGGCATGCATAATAACTTGAAGAGTTTACGGTAAAGAGCCAGACAAACTAATACTCCCATTCCCTCTGAAGAATTCCCAGTCTCTTTGGGCAGACTCTCTCACCTTCCAGGAAATGATTGCAGGATTTACAGGTGTCCTAGACAATCACCTGCCAAAAAATAAATTATTATCCAAAATCCCTAATCTCCCCATTGCAGCTTCTCCCTGCTCAACACCCTCCGCCAATCCCATTCCTTTGGCAATCTTAGCATTTTCAGATGCAAATAAGAAGAGGTATGGAATTCTAATTCAAAGGAAAGGGGAGGAAAATAAATCTTACATTCTGCCAATCCTGGGTCAGTCCAATTAGGAGAGTTGTTGACCCTTTATAAAATATTAATAGAATGTCAAAATGAGCCTGTTAATATATTTTTGGATAGTCAATATGCAGTCCAGACCCTAAAAGTGCTAGCGTTTTCAAAAATAAAAAGCTCCCTGAGTCCAGTTACCACAACCGTGCTCCTAATCTAAGATATTCTGCTTCAAAAAACGGAGCCATGGTATATACCTCACATCAGGGCACATACCTGGCTGCCAGGGATTTTAGCCAGGGGCAATGAAATTGCAGATACCCTCATCATGTCAGTTTCAACAGATATTCTAGAGCAAGCTAGGATGTTGCACCAGCAATTTCATTTAACACCACAAAGTCTGCATAGACTATTGCCTGAACTGCCAATTGCTCAATGTAAGCATTTATCTAGAATTTGTGCAACATGTGCACCACTTGCCCCGTTGGGTCCCCTACAAAGGACAGGAGTTAATCCTCAAGGGTTGATGTACAATGCACTCTGGCAGATGGATGTTACTCACTATGCAGCCTTTGGCAACCTGAGATATGTACTTGTGAGAGTGGATACTTACTCTGGCTTTATCTATGCCTTAGCGATGTCAGGTGAAAAGGCCTCTAATGCTATAAAAATGTTAAAATCAGCAATATTAATTATGAGGGTTCCATGGGCTCTTAAGACAGATGACTTGTATTTGAAGAATTTATTAATTCTTGGAAAATATCCCACACTACTGGCATCCCATATAACCCACGGGGACAAGCCATCGTGGAGAGAACTAACAGAACACTCAAGGAAGCCCTGCACAAAAATATTTCACAGGAAGCAAAAAGGGACTCTAATCTAGTACTGGTTGAGGTTCTGTTTCATTTAAATTTTCTAACCTTTGATGACAAGGGGCTGAGCCCAGCTTAGCAACACTGGGCCTTCCTGCTCCGGAGACACCACTACCCTGGGTCAGATGGAGGGACCCGTTAACACAGGTCTGGCAATCGCCTGTCCCCACTCTGGACCTGGGGGCGAGGATATGTTTGTGTCTTTCCTCAGGGTGCAACTACACCAATATGGGTGCCCTCGAGAGATGCACACCCCGCCACAGATCAAGGAGCTGCCAAGGACACGTTTGGGTGATGTACTCCCTTCTCCTAATGTCCACTCTTCTCAACACACAGGCTGCCAACCTTTGGGTTTCATTGCCTCTGCCCCTCATATTAATGCCTATGGACACAGACTCCCCCACATTTCCTGTTTTATTTACCACTAACGCTACACTTGGGTTACCACATGTGGACCCAGTTACTATGCTTACTAACATAAATGGGATTTGGAATATTAGTTGAGCTTTATGTGGCTTTGACTCAAACAATGACCACAGTTGAGGCATTAAATGAGGTTCTGTCCCATTCAGTGGGGACTTTGTGTATGCAGGAACTCCTTAATCAGCATCTTTATCAGGCAATCCATATCCTTCAACAACAACTCGAACTCCTTGCCGAGGAAACCCAAATACTTAGACAGATGATGCTCCGGGCATGCGACCCCCGATTTAAATCCTTCTGCCTCATGCCATACCAAGTAAATGATGCGTCTCAACAGAGGGCTACACTGGTTCAATATACTACAGGCTGCTGGTCAGACCAGTTTCTAAATTATTCTGTTCTCCTCAATCAACAAATATCTCATCTAAATATGGCTAGTGTTGACCCAATCCAATTTGATAACTCCTTTCTGTCTAAAATCTGGAATAATAAAAAAAGCCTATTTGACCCGTCCTGGATTGTGACATATGTGATCCTGGGCAGTATACACTTTCCATGCTAATTCTATTTAAGTGCCTATTACAGTATTGGTCTCAACAACGCACTATCAACAGAGCATCACTTCAAGTCCTGATGGCTCTCCAATGCTCCGAACATGGATAGCTCCCCCAAAGAAGCAATGTGTGCATGGGTTATGGAAATACAACATACTACTATCTAACATCCTAACACCCAGATGAGTGTACTGGGGTAAGACCCTTCTAAGGGCTAGTAGCCAGAGACGGGTAAGGTTTCCTCTAGCCTGGGCAACCTAACACAGGATGCGAATGCCAAGGTAGTAATACCAACATTCGTGTGCCAATGACGGGTAAGACTCAGCGCTTGAGGAACCCACATAAGACAGACATAGTCTCAAATGCTGGGCTTCCCCGAGGTGGAACAACCCGCTAAAACTTGTCCAAAAAATATAAAAAAGGGTGGATATGTAGGATGATTCAGGACAGGACAGGCAGGCTCCCAGCCTGCTGGCCTAAACTGGCTAGACCCGATATTGAGCATGCATGCACAGTGAACGCTTCCTGGGACCTAACCTGGGGCAGCTTTTGGGCCCTAGCAGCCATTCAGGACCAATGGGAGTGATGTACCTCAGATCATCAGAGGTGTTCAGGACTTACCAGAATGAAGCATGGCAGATGACCAGATAAAGACCTCCCCTAAGACTGTCAAAAGTATGAGTCTATTCCCTTTTCAAAATAAAGGAGATCATTGGTTCCACTTTCTCCAGGGGTCTGTGTCTTTAAGGTGACTTTTCTCTCATTAGCATGTCTTTAGGTGAACCAGCTTTCTTGAGGGTGGACTTCTGTTTGGGTGATTAATATGCCCACATGTATTAGCTCTTAAGGGAGACAAACTTTGGAACAGAATAGCATGTCATGTAACCCCCGAGGGCCAGAAATTAGAACTCAGAGTCCATTCTTTTGAGGAGCAAGAACTAGTTTTCTCTTAATCAAAGTACTGAAACTTCTGCCTTTTCATATATTTTTCAATCTTAAGGAGAGGCAATTGTGGCTTCCCTTTTGATCATTTTCTGGGATATGGATGGTAGAAAGCTGATCATGCGAAGTATGCTGGTTTGAGTGAAAAATGAATCCCATAAACTCAGGTATTTGAACACTTGGTACCAAGTTGATAATCCTGTTTGAGGAAGTTATGAAACTTCTAGTAGGGTGTTGCTAGAGGAAGTAGGTCTCTGGAGGTAGGTTTTGAGAATTTATATAGCTCTACACCACTTCTAATTTGCTCTACCTGCTTTTTGTGTGTACTTTGAGATGTTGCTAGCAAGCTTCCTGCTCCAGCCACCTGATCCTATGCCTCTTCTACCTTTATGATCTAACCTACTGGAACCATAGGCCAAAAGAAGCTTTCTTCCTGAAATTGCTTTCAGTTATGGTGTTCATTATAGTAACAGAAAGTAACTAATACAGAAGAGGTCTTTAGTCAATGACCTCTAATCCTTAATCCCTAGCTAGCAACCTAATGTTCCTCCATCAAGAGCTGAAACACTAAAATCATTTAGAAGATAGCTGTTGAGATGATCTAGCTGCTTTAGGATGAAATGATGCATAAAAAATGTAGGGTCTTCAAACATGTTGCCTTGGAGGACAATCAAGGGAACCCAGATTGATGGAGTCACCATAAGGTTATTATAGCTATAACCCATTTCAAACATGAAAATATAGAGATCCAATTCCAAAACTGTTCAGCACAGGGATGTTGATGTCTACAGGGATCTTATTCAAGCTCTCATGTATGTCCAGCAAACCCAAAATCAGAAACCAAAGCCCCCAGAGACCTTCTGGCACTAATGGTTTACAATCAAGACATTTCTGGCTCTGGTCAAGGATAAGAACTGAGATTCTTGTCTCTGAAATTGTACAAAAAGTTTCTATCTCTTGTTATCATCAGGATTTCCTTATAAAAAGTTTTAAAATTATTTTTATTCATTGAATAGTTAGCTTCTGTGTTAGTATTCTGTAAAGGAACAGAACTGATATAGTGTGAGTGTGTGTGTGTGTTCTATTAAATTGGCTTAACCACTATGATCTGGTTAGTCCTATAATGGCTGTCTCACATTGGAGAAGCCAAGAATTTGGTAGTTGCTCAGTCCCCAGGAATGGATGGCTCAGTAGTCTCAATCTGGTGCTGAAGGCCTGAAGGATTCCTGGAGAGCTGCTAGTCTTCAGTCTATGCTGGAAGGCCAAAGAAACTGATTCTAATATCAGTGAAAGAATGTCACAAAAGCAGAATGCATAAACTTTTCAGAAAGAGTGAAGGGCAACAAGCAAAAGGCCAAGTTTAATTTTTCATGTCCTTTAATCTGGGCTGCCATCCAATTTAGGGTGTGTCTTTCCATTTCAAACAATCTTATCAAGAAGATCCCTCATAGAAATTCCCAGCAACTTGCTTGTTAATTGATTGATTCCAAATCCAGTCATACTGACAACCAAAATTAGATATCACACCTCCTATGAGCTATATACTGGATGTGAAAGAGTCAAAGATAGGTTCATCATAATCTTTACAGATTAAGATTTAACATATCTTAAATATGTTATTACTATCCTATTCCATTCAATATTTGTCTTTAGATCAGGTTTTAAATATTTTCATTATGTGCATCCTCAAACCAAAATCACTTTTCATTATTTTTGCAATCTTTTATTATTTTTAGGTACAAAGTTGGACTAAATACATAGGAAACATACTAAGTTTTTATTTGATCTCTATGAGCAGAGAGCTCTATAATAAAAGGCAGAAAGGCTACAGTGGATCATAGCAATAGGAAATTCTGGCCAATCAATTTCCAGACTGGAGCCAGTTTACACATCCAGAATCCCTGGAGGAAGGACCTTGCTACAATACTGAAAAGGTTAATTCTAACATAGGCAAAGACTTAAATGCCACAGCAACAAGATAAATTTACCAGGGAAAGAGAAGGCAAACAGGCAAAAAGTAAAAGTTCCCTTCTGCCTTTTCCTTTTACATGAGCTCCCATCAGAAGATTCAGCCCACATTTAGGGCTGCTTTCCTGGCTTCAAATAATCTGATCAAGAAAGTCTCTCATATTTTGATTTACTCCAAATTCAGTTCAGTTGTTAATCAAGATTGCCTATCACAGTCTACTCATGGTCAACTAGATACTTAATTGCATCTCCTTATGTCATGTTTAATTTCCAAATGAAAACAATAGCAAGGTCATAATTTCTCCTAATGTGATATAAGTATCCCATACACAATTTCTAAAGCATCGTGTATATACATAGTGTATAAGTATGTTGCCTGTATGTAAGTACACCCTGTGCAATGCCTGCAGAGGTCAGAAGACGGTGTCAAATACCACTGGGTCTGGAGTTATGAATGGTTTGTAGGCACCACCTGGATGCTTGGAATTGAAACCCGATCCCTTGCAGGAGCAGCCAGTGCTCTTTAACCACTGAGCCATCTCTCCAACCCTGTATTACATATTTTAGAATAGGTGGTAAGGTCCTTGAGAAACCCTTAGTCTTTTAGTATATCATAATCTAAATATGATAATATAGGTTTATAACATCTAACCTCTTAATACAGCACTTATCTCAATTATAGGATTTTTGAAAAGAAACAAATACAAATATCTACTTAATATATGTATATGCATGCACAAGCATGTTCTTAACACAATAGGACAGAAACCCTCTTATCAGTTACAATCCTCGTTTCTGCATCTAGTCAAGTGTCCTTAATTATCTTCCTCTACTACCTATTATGTATTTCCTCCTCAGTGAGCAACTCAGCAGGTCTTGGCTTTTTCTGTGGAGGAATGACCCCTGCATCCCTGAAGGGTCGGGGCCATTGTCATCCTACCTGGATTAAGCTGCTGAGGTTTCCCATTGACCTTTTGATATCACAGCATATCAAAAGATGCACTAAAGAATATTCTGCATTCTAGACATAATCTTCTTTATCTCCACTGTGGAACAACAGTCCAATTTCCCCAAGCAGTGTTGATCAATCAGTCCTCTCAATACTATTATTCTTTTCTTAGCCTGTCAAACTTAAGAGAGAAATCCAAAGTGGCCAGGGGTAAGTCTTAGCTTCCAGGTCAATGGGATGTTTGTTGGACTTCCTGGTAGAAACAATTCCTCCTCTGGAACCAAAACTTGTAGGTATGCATGTACAGTTATAATATTACTGAAGTGTTTTATTGTCCTTTCCCTGCACAAAACATTTGATACTTTACTGTCTCAGCCTAACTTTACCATAGTAAAACAGAGTCCCTTGGTTTCAAACATTATTTTAAAAATATAGAAAAAAGGTTAAAAACTAGTAAATAAAATAAAGCTTTTAGACCAGCAGAGGATAATGTTACGGTAACAGGAGATAAAACTTTTTATAGTAGATCACTAAAGGTTACAGTAAGTGAAACCATTTGCATTTTCACCCCTTGATTCCTTAACCTGTGAATCCTGGCTATAGGAGAAACAGTTCTGTATATTAGATGCTGATTCAAAGCAAATACTGCCTTTGGAGGACCCTGCCCCAGCCCTCCAGGCTATTGCCACCTAATTGGCACTGTAACTGTGTGTTTAAGAGGCCATTCTACCATTCTATCAAGCTATCTGCTTCAGGATTGTGGGAAACATGATAAAACCAGTGAATTCCATGACCATGGGCCTATTGTCACATTCCTTTGGCTGTGAAGTGACTTCCCTGATTAGAAACAATGCTGTGTGGAATACCATGATGGTGGATAAGGCATTTTGTAAGTACCCAGATCATTGTTTTGGCAGAAGCATTATGTGAAGAAAAGGCAAATCCATAGCCAGAATAAGTGCCTATTTCTGTAAGTACAACACTACTGTCACCTTCCACAATGAAAGTGGTCTACCAGGTTACTGGTTGGTCATTCTGGGGAATAGAGCCATACTGGGGACTCAATGTTAGTCTCTGCCACTGGCAGATCTGGCACACAGTAGCAGTTGTAGCCAGGTCAGCCTTGATGAATGGAAGTCCATGCTGTCAAGCCTGTGCATAACCTCCATCACTGCCACTATGGCCATTTTGTTCATGGGCCCTTTAGGCAATAACAGGTTTAGCCAGAGAAAGAGGGCTGACTTTCCACAGAATAGTTCATCCTATCTACTTTGTTCCTTAAGTATACCTCTGCTGAAATCATCTTTTGTTGCTCTCCTCTGCAAGGGACCCACGTGGAGTGGAGCTGAGGGGCACTGAGGGTCTCCAGGGAAAGGAGGGTGAGTAGGTGTAGTCAACACACCAACACTGGGAGCTGGGTGGAAGCAGGCAGGTAGCAAGCTACTGCAAGACTCATTTATTCAAGGAAGTGCAAGGAGTATAAAGGGTGGTTGAGCTAATCTCTGAAGGGGAAGTCCTCATCCATGTCCAATTGTGCTTTGTCTCCTGGAGATTTTCCTCAAGAAAGGTTTCCTTCCACAGTTGGGCAGTGGTTGCTTCCTGATCTGGTTGCCATGAAATGGCATGTCCTCAGGAGCCATTTCCTGTTGCCTCATGGCCAACAGCTATTTCCTGGTTCCCCATGGCAGGTGGTCTGGCTAGGGCCCAGTCTGCTATACACCATACAATCTTTGGATGAAAATTTATATGAGACATATGTATCTTTATGTCCTTTGTCCATTCCACACACTTCATCTCCAAATGTCTTTCTCACCAACTTTCCAGCCTTGCTCCTCCCAAGTTTCTGACCACCCAGTCAAACTATTGGCTACAGCCATTTCTCCTTCCTAGCAAAATGCACGACCATATGTATTGCCTGAAGTTCTGCCCACAGTAAAAATTCCATTCATCAGTGTGTCCTCAAGATTGCCCCGAAGGTGTCTGTAATGTTGCAGCTGTCTACTTCTGCATGGTGCCTGCGTAGCATGCAGACCTACCTGTGAAAGCTTTCTCTTTCTCTGTCAACTGATCATATGACACATCCCATGAAGTCATAGGTACATGCTTGAGAATAGAAGGCATTGTAAAAAGAATAGGAACTATAAACATTTGGGAAACTTCATGTAACTTGCTTGTGCCATCAAGGCCTGCTTGGATTCAATCATGTATATACCACTTCCATTTGAAAAGGGATTATTGCTGTACATGGCCTACATTATAGCTTGGTGTGTTAGATAACACTCAGCTCAGGATGGACAGTTCAAGTCGCATAATAACTTGGTGGCCCATTATCAAACATTAAGTTTCCACTAAGGCCCAAGCTAAAAGCTGTTTCTCAAAGGAAGAATAGTTGTCTTCAGACAACAGTGGAACCTTGCTCACATATCCCAATGTCCTCTGCTGTGACTCACCAGTGGTGGTCTGCCAGAGATTCCAAACAGCATCTCTATTTGTCAACGACATCTCAAGCACCATCGAGTTTATTGCTTCACATGGGTCAAGTGGCAGAGGAGCCTGAACAGTAAGCTGCTCCTATTGAAGACCCTTATTTTGTTCCATGGTTAGGTCAACCACAACAATATCAGATTCTCTGATGTCTATTTCTGTCCTAAAACACTGACCAAATCAACTTGGAGAGGAAAGGGTTTTGCTGGGTTATAGCTCAAAATCCATCATCAAGGGAAACTAAAGCCAGGATCTCAAGCAGGAATCTGGTAGCAGGAACTGAAGCACAGTTCTGGAGTGAGTCTGTTTACTGCTTTGCTTTGCCTGTGCCCAGCCTGCTTTCTTATGCAACCCAAGAACATCTGCCCAGAAGTACAACCCACAGTGGGATTGTTCCTTCCATATTGCTAGAAAATCAAGACAGTAACCAGAGATCTGGCCACAGGCCAATTCAATAGAGGTACTTCCTCATTTTAAGTTCCCTCTACCCAAGTGTGTCAAGCTGATGACTGAAGTGGTTCAGCACGGATTCCAATAGAAATTAAAACAGCATACCAGAACATGCTTCAATATCAAACCAATATTACATATGTCCCCCCAGTTTCAGGTTCCTTTTAGTGTCTGATTATTAGTAATTCACTTTCCAATGGCCACATTCATCATAACCCCAGAAAGGTTGGTCTTCAGGTTCTCTTCCTGCATGTGTGTGAGAATTATGAGAAACAAGTCTCCATTTTTGAAATCCCATTTTGAGAACTGTGTCTAGGTCATGTGGCAAGTATTTCCAGATTACTGCCACACTCTCTTACAAGTTTGTTCCACATAGGAGCATAAACCTCATATAACTACATGGCAGTTATGATTTGATGTCAGCATTTTTCAAACTTCATTTAAAGACTGGGGATTTATAAGTAAGGAAATAAGAACAAATAAACGAATTCAAGATATATAATTTTCAGGGTTTTTTCCCTCCAGGATGCAGGGTCCAAATCTTTTGTTTTCATTCTCTGCTCACATCTCATGGCCATGGTCACCTCTACCACAGTAGTATCTTTGACTAAATCTCCTCTATTCAGAATTCTGCCACTTCAACTTTAACATGGGTGAACTAAAAATAGAAAAGAATAATAATTTTCTGTTTATATACAGGCTTGTCTTTGTAGTATAGTAAATCTATAACATCATTATTAAATAGAATGGTTTAACATAGTTTTTTTGGATTCACCTATTCCTGAAAAGCAAGATTTATAAACTCAGATGTCTTTGTAACCTAATAAACCTAAGTATAAGAAAAATATATGCTGTCAATTTTTCCTGAAATTTAAAGGGAGGCCTTATAGTTGTGTCTGGTGGCCCATGCCTTTAGTCTCAAGCCTTAGGAGTCAGAGGTAGACGAATCTCTGTGAGACAAAGGGCCAGTTTGGTCCATGTAACAGGTCAGTTGGGGCTACAGGGAAACCCTGTCTTAACCCTCCTGAAAAAAGATGTCCCATGATGTACATTTTATTATTCTTTTGATAAAAAATGCTCTAAAATGTATTCAGCTTAAGTGTGATTACAATTGTCCCCCTGACAAAATAACTATGGAATGGTAGGACTTCGTGACTGGAGAGCACACACTGAGTTTTGTAACTCATCTGTGAGTTACACAAGAGAGCGTAGGAGACATTGAGAACACTAAGGGGAGATTCCTACTCTAAGTCATTCTCACTATTTTGGGAGAGAGCAGAAATCTACATGTCTCCGTGATTAGCATTTTTAAAACACAGTTTTTTTTAATGCTATGAGTCAGCAATGTATATTTCAAACAAGACACATTTATAGACCAGATATTATCTTTTACCTGTCATTTTGAAACCTGTGCTTAAGAAAATTTTGGAGAATCTGAAAGCTGGGATAGCAATGGAAACATTTTTGCTTTGTTTTGGCCAATGTGCATAGATCAAGAGGCTACAGAATGCTTATCTCTGAATAGAACACCTTGTTTTGTTAGAGGCAACTTTAAAACCTTTATTCAGAGGTAATTCACACGGCACATAGTTAAAGTGTATAACTCATTGTTTTAAAGTGTACTAAGAGTTGTGTAACTGTCACTGCAACCCGTTGTAGAATATTTTCTACAACCACAAAAGAAAACTTTTGCTCTGTAACCATCACTCTTTTATTTTCCTATACCATCCCCACTTGTCAAGACCCTGGCCACTACTAGCTTATTTCCTATCTGTAAGGCATCACCCATTCTGAGTCCCTCAGGTACTGAAGTATTATGTAGCTTATGTGACTGGCTTATTTCGTTTAGTGTATTTTTTCAGAGCCACCTACATTGTAGCATGTATATTATTTCATTCCTATTGATTGTTAAATTTTATTCCCTTGAGGATGCACTACCTGCTTTGGTTAGTTTTCTATCACTGTGACAACACTCTGACCAAAGCCAACTTAGGCAGGAAAGGGTTTATTTGGCGTACATGTTTTATTCACAGACCATCATTAAAGTGAAGCCAAGGCAGGAACTCAGAGCAAGAACCTGGGGGCCAAAACTGAAGCACAGAACATGGAGGAACGCTGCTCACTGGCTCGCTCCTCTGGTCTGTTCTCAGCCTGCTTTCTGATACAACCCAGGACAGACTGCTTAGGGGGTGGCACTACCCACAGTGCACTGGACTCTATCACAGTACTCAATAATCAAGAAAATGCCTCAGAGAGATGCCCATAAGCCAATTAGACGGAGGTCCTAGATGAATAGTAAATCCATGGTTAACTTTCTAAGGAACTATCTAATTGCTTTTCAAATGGATTGCATATCTGCATTCTTGACAAACCGTATATGACTTTTCATTTCCTGAATCACCTCTGATTCTTTTTATTGTTTGTCATATAATTATTGCCTTGCTAATTTTAACTGTTTTTTTTTTTTTTTTTTTTTTTTTCTGTCTTACTGTGTAGACCCTGGCTGACCTGACTCTCTATATAGAACATATAGACCAGGTTAGCCTTAAACTCACAGTTTCTCATTCCTCTGCCTCCCAAGTACCGGCATTAAAGGTGTATGCCTAGCTTGTTTTTCCTTTTGACAGTGATATTAAACATCATTCCATGTATTCATTGGCAATTTATATAACTTCTTGAGAATATGGTTGTTAAGATGCTTTGCTAATTTTTCAATTGTAGTCTTTGTTTTCTGATTATTGACTTAAAAAAATAGATATGTGTTTTCTCACATTCTATGGACTCTCTTTAAGTTTCTTGATAGTGTCATTTATAGCATTAAAGTTTTAAATTAGGTTATAGTTCAGTATATCGATATTTTGGTTTATCATTCATGCAACTGTAACCTTTAGATTTTATCCAAGGATTTCTTTTCTTTTCTTTCTTTTTTCTTTCTTTCTTTTTTTCTTTCTTTCTTTTTTTCTTTCCTTCCTTCCTTCCTTCCTTCCTTCCTTCCTTCTATCTTTCTTCTTTCCTTACTTATTAGTTATTTTTAATTTTTAGTTTTTTGAGGCAGGGTCTCCCTGTAACTCCAGCTGGTCTGGAACTCACTATATAGATCAGGCTGACTTTGCTCTCACAGAGATGTGCCTGCTTCTGCCTCCTGAGTGCAGAGATCAGTGACGTGTGCCACCATGCCCACTGGATTAATTTACTTTTTAAATGTTCCCTTTCACTAGGGAAAAGGTTTTCCTGGCTTCACACAGTGCTATTCTGGAAGCAGAACATTAGCAATCATTCTTTTAACACTGTCACTGTAGATTGGTGATTTTTATCTGTTTTTCATGGAATACTTATTATATCTTTCCAAAGACAATTTTGAGATTCAGTCATGTGGAGTATGTTCAATTAAATAAATATAATGCAATTTATTTATACTCTTAATTTAATTTAATAGAACATTTGATGATTTTGGGATGTTTCCAACAATAGTGGTATGGAAATGTGTATCTACAAATTTTGTGGAAATATTTTTATTTCTTTTCAATAAATACCTATGGTTAAATTCTTAGTGAATTATAGAGTAAATGAAGACTTATTTTTTAAAATCCTGTCAAACTGTTCTTTATGAGTTCCAGTTGCATTACATCTTTACCCAATATCCTTTGTTGCTAGCTTTCACTTTTAAACATTATAGTTTACATGAAATTACAAATTATTATGGTTTAAATTTGCGTTTCTTAGATGACTAAAGATGTAAAAATCTTTTCGTGTTCTTATTGGTTTTTTTTTTGACATATTCTTTTGTGATAAGTCTTTGGGCCAGTTTTATTAGATTATCTTTTATAATATACATTGATGTTGTACGCCACCGAGAGTTAGAGAAAACAGCCAGTTTGTTGTTTGAGTTCATCTCAGAGGAAATCAGCCTTAGAGAGATTCCACGCCCTTGTGACCACCTGTAGGTAAACTCAGTCCTTAATCTTTGTAACTAAGTCTCACAGGAATGTCCTGGGGTCTGACAAACGGACTCACCTTGTTCTCACCAGAGCTGAGCTAAAAAGGAAGCTCTGATGGCGCCAGGGTTCTAGCACTTTCCTGGTTCAAAGCCCCTGCCCCCTCTTAGTGCCACCTTCCTGGTATGCAGACAACTTCCTGGTGGGCTTTGAAGGTTAGAGATAGTGCCTCTCTGTTAATTACCACACTGCTGTATGGATGTATCTGCATTCCTGATTCCCCAAAACTATAAGTATCCCCTGAAACAATAAAGCATGCAACCTGCGGCCTGCAGCCTGCCTGTAGAGCCCAGGTCCGTCAATCCTCATGTCTCTGTCTTGTGTGTCTGCCCTTGTATGTCTGTCCTGTGTGTCTGAGCAGCCTGAAGAGAGAAACTTTCCCAGATCCGTCTGTCCTGCGTGTTTGTCTTTGTGTGTCTGTTCTGTGTGTGTGTCTGTTTGCCCCCACTCATTCCAGGTTTCAGAGTCTCATGTCCACTGCTGCCCGCTGGACGGGACACATTATGTTGGTAAATTGCCATAGTCTACTTAAACTTGTTGAAAGTGGGCTCTGAGGAAAAAGAGGGTGTCTTTCTTATCTCAGACTCTAAAATGTTTAGTTCAAGTGTTCTCCAAAACTCCTTGCCCTAGAGCAGACTGGCCCCCTGACTGACACAGAGAGAAAGAAAAACAGCAAAAATTAAGCATATTAATAGAGGAGAAGTAAATAATAGTTAGTGTAAAAAATGAGACAGAATTTTATTAGTCTAAAAATCTACTGATGAATTACACAGACAACATCTCTGCATGAGTCCATGTGTGTAGCAAAGTGACATAACAAGAAACAGTGCCAGACAGGAGAAATCTTCCTTTGAGTTGTTGGCCAGTGTAGTCCAGGGGACTCCCAAAATCACATAGCTTCTTGTCACAGCCTGTGATTGCCTCCCAGAATTGAAGGTAGGACCTTATTGCTGAATACAGGTTATACTTCTGATACAGGATTTGGAACAGTGGAGCTGAAACTGCCCTGGAAACCACCTTCTTTAGTTCTCATAGCTTTGAAGAACACTATGCAAGCTGCTAAGGAAGAACATCAATTAATACCCCAACCCAGGATTTAGGCCTAATAACCACATCAGTGACTGGCATAGCAAATAACATTGGTCCAGTAGTAACATTTTTATCTTGGAGGGTCATCAACAAATATCTAATTGAACTGAAGGTCCACTCAATGGGAGGAAACTCATCTGTGGTACTGTAAACACAGTTAAACACACATATCTGGAGAAGGCATAAATCTTAAAGAAATCCCAAAGACTGTCACATCCCTAGACAAATATAATTTCTTACTATGTGCAAAATATGTATCCTTATATTTACAGTCAAGTAGCCCAGTCACCACTTATCAAAGAAGCTTCTTTTGCAACAGATACAGATTATTACAGAGTTTCACAACTGATCAGGCACTGTTATTGTGTTGGGTTTAATAAGTGTCTTAACAGACAGTGAGGTATTGTGTGAAATGAGTTCATTGCATCTATATTTAGAATTGTAATTTCTTCATGATCTTAGTCAGTATGAAGGAATCCTATTGCTTTCTAACTAACTGTGCTTTGAATTCTATTTTGTCAGATATTAGAAAAGTGATCTCTGCCTGTTTCTACTTATTTTGCATGTGTTTGGAATAACTTTTTCCATATTTTTGTCCTGATGTAATGTTTATTGTTAATGGTGAAGTATATTTCTTAGAGATAAAAATACAAATAGGTAGATTCTGTTTCTAAATCCAATCTGCTAATCTATATTTTGATTGGAGAATTGAAATCATGAAAGGGATGTGCATATTAATTCTTTTCACTTTGTTGATTTTGTGGTTTGTTGATTTCCTAATCTACATTTACTTAATTTTAGTGTGCTCTTTTCTGTGCTTCAGCTTCCTGGATGTGTTCATCTTCTATTCAATCTGCTTCATATCAAAAATTGGCTTATTTATTTCATTTTACTGTTCATTTACATTCTCTTAAAATTCATTTAGGAGTTATGTGTATCTCCTTTGATTTAATTAAATAGCTTCATAATCATTCTTATAAATTTTTCACCTGGACTTTCATCTGCTTCTCTCTTATGGGAGTTATTTCTCTGGAATTGATATTTTTTTGATTGAGTGTATTTCTTTGATTGTTCTTGTTTCTTATATTATTTTAGTCTCACTTATGCAAATTAGGCTATTTCATTGATTGAATGACTTTCATTGATTCAATAGCTATTGGAAGATTAATAAGCAAGAATGGTAATGTGTATACTACAATATTACTTATCAAGTGTAGGAGCTGAGAAGTAAGGATTATTAGGCCAGTTGATTAGTAGTCAAGTGGGGAAAATATCTGAGAAGGGAAAATTGTGAAGCTGTTCAGGTCCACAGAGTTTAGAGATAATTAACGTTTTGGAAATTCATATTTAAAGTAAAAAGAAGAAGGATTGAAAAAGTATAAAAGCATGGAGGTGCAGCAATGAGAGAGAAAGTATGTAGGAAGAGTGTAATAGAATGGGTGGAAGATAAAAAAGAATAGTAATACAATTTAAACAAGCAACATGTGTTATAGTAAGACCAAGTAATTTATTGAAAATAATTTTAAAATTCACAATAACAGAAAAATACAAAATAATAGCATTATATTTGATTTAAAATAAAAATCATATCAACAGATTTTTCTTAGGCTGTTTTGGAATTTTCCTTCCCTGTGATGTTTCATGTAGCAAAGTATGGTAATGGAAGGTTTAGTCTGCAATTACATTTCAAATCTATTATAGCACATTTGGGATAGGTATTGTCCAAGTAGCATTTAGTTGAGTTACCTTTTGGGTTGAGTTTCGGGATCAACTGGGTTGAACTTTTTCATGCTCTCATGTTTGGCAGTGAAATATTGGGGGGAAAAGCAGCATATGTCTTCCCAAAGATTCCCACTGACCTCAGTGGCAGGCTCATGAGGTACTCTGCAATCATCTCCTAGGTGGCAACTGAGGCCCCTTGATGTCAGTTCACAGACATGTATACAATCCTTGGAATTGCCTGGCTCTGGGTTCTGCTACATTTATTTTCTTGAGCTTTCAAAATCACTGTACGAAGGAAAACATGGTAGGGGGACTTCCTTATGCTCCCCACTTTAGGTGAAGCCTTAGAAGGAGTCCTCTTACTGCTTCTGCAGAGTCATATTTCAGCCCTCTTGCTCTCTGTTGCTCCTGCTTTCTCTTGAATTGATCCCAGTGAATAGGAGAGCTGAAAATTTGAGTCATTGTTTGAGTTTCTACTGTCCTTAGCTGAACCTCATCTCTGTTGCTCTGTTTTGAAAGCACCAATGCTCATTTCCCTGCAGTTTCCACTAGTCCTGATGAAACTGTTTGCTGTGTCTGGATAGCTGGCACCCGGCATGTCCTGTCCCTTTTCTGGGAGACAGCCCGCCTGGCTCAATAGGCTTACAGCTGTTACTTGTAGGAACAGAGATTACTGTGTACAATCCTGTCACCTGGAAGAGATTTCTAATCTTTCACGTCACGTAGAATCACATTTCCTTATGTTTTCTTTCATGTCTTAATACATTGATTGAATCTAATCATGAAAATGAAATATCTGTCCTTTCCAACACTGACTGATATCTGAACATGAAAATGAAATATTTGTCTTTTCAAAATTCAAGTAAGAAGTTTTATCCTGGTAGTAAGAGACATTTTTCTGTTGTTAGATGCCAAAGTATGAATTTAGGGTGGCTTTGATTTTATTGGAGTCAATAGTATAGTCTCTATCTAGTTTCTTCACCTACAATCCTCATCATCAGGTGGTGGATGCACTGTGACTGTGACAATGTACTTCATCTGACTGACTGTGGTCATTCCAGGCTCATAAGGGATTTTTTTAGCCTAATTCCTGTGTACTTGGATGGTGTATAGTCACTTCCTGGATGATACTGGGCCAGATTCAGGTTCTTGTAGATTGATCTAATGTGTGGACTTGTCAAGAGATAAAGATACATCTCTGCCTGGATTGGGCTTGAGTATAAACACAGACACTGTGGTCTCTTTGGCAGAATGGTGGTTTGAATTTAGAATGTCCTGTCGGTTCAGGTATTTGAACTTTATCCCCAGTTTGTGGCATTGTTTGAGAAATCATGGAATTTTTAGGGGTTGTAGCCCTAAAAAATGGAAGAAATATGTCACTGGGATTGGGCTTTGATAGTTCATAGACTGGTTCCATTTCCTGTTTGCTCTCTGCTTCCTGTACATGCTTGAAGATATGAGCTCTCAGTTTTCAGCTCTACCTACCTCTGATCATGATTTTCCACCGTTATAGGCACTCCTTCTGCAACTTTAACCCCAAATAAACTTTACTTCTAAAAGTTGCCTTGGTTATGGTATTTTATCATAGAAACAGAAAGTTAACTAATATACTGGTGGGTATGGCTCATTGCCTTTCTCATTGTTGGGCCAGATTAAAGTTGGTATAGATGTTGAAATTCAGCTGCATGAAATTCAACTCACTGGAAGCAAACTAATTGCCTTGAACAACACAGTAGTTTATATATGAGAGCTGGAGTGGAGTTTTGGTTGTATGTGTGAATGTGGGTTGGTGGAGTGGGACATTAGCTGAGATTACCAAGTTCTTGTGTCCCAGTACAAATAATTGCATTAGGAACACATGGTTAACAATAGAAATAGAGACAACTTACTAAGAAAGGGAAGTGCACTTTTCAGAATGGGAAAATGCCCTACCCCATGTCCTGTTCTTCCAGCCTTAGACACAGCCCCCCTCCTGCCCTTAGCATCTCAGATCTCTAGACTACTCTCTTAGTCCAGACACACACCCACTGCATCCTGAATCCTGTCAGATCAGTTCAATTTTTCAGTCTAGTTTGTTAGAACCTTCACAGGCTGTCCCCATCCCCAACTTGCCATTGGATTCCTGTGACCTCCCTTCTACCTTGGCTGTCCTCTCCCTCAACCTGCCTTGGACTTTTGTGATCAGCCTTCTTTACTGGTAAGTCTGATCCCACCCACTGCCTTTCCACTCCCCTGCCACCTGAGCAACTCAAGTCTCTTCCTGCTCCATTTCCTGTTCATCTACACTTGAGCACGTGTCCACTTTTACTTTTAGCACCCCAGATCTTTGTCCCCGTTCCCAAATTGCCACTGCATTCCTGTGACCACTCAGCTACCTTGGCTGTTCCCTCCCCTACCTGCTTTAGATTTCTGTGAACAACCTTCTTCGCTAGTAAGTCTGATCCTGCTCACTGTCTTCCCACTCCCCTCCCACCTGAGCAACTCCATTTTCTCATGAACCACATTCTAGTCTTCTAGCCTTAAGGCTTGGGCACAGGCCTGCTTTTGATCTTAGCACCCCAGATTAATGGACTTCTCTCTTAGTACAGACCCTTTACTGCAACCTGATCCCCTATACTCAGATCAGCTGAATTTTTCAGTCTAGTTTGCTAGATCCTTCACAGTCTGTCTTCACTGCAAAGTTGCCAATACATTCCTAAGACCAGCCTTCTATACTGGCAATCCACACCATCAAATTGCCTTGGAATCTGGAGATCAGCCTCCTTCCCTTGAAAATCTGATCCTACCCACTGCATCTCCACCCCCCTACCACCACAGAAGCTCCATACTTCTCCACCCCACATCCTGTTCTCCATCTAGCCTTAGATAAAGCACACTCTACCAGCTTCCCAGGTCTCTGGAATATTCTCTTACATCTAGTGGGCTGTAAGCTCTCCAAATTGCACCATACCGAACCCCATACATTGGTACCACCTACAATCTCTCCCACTGTGGCAGGGCTAGACTTCTATGGCCTTTTGCAGGAGCCCAGACCTTTGTAGACTGCCTGAGAAAGCCTGAATTCAGCCTTTGCCTAGAAATTTTCCCAAGTTTGTGCTGTGCCTGCTGGCTAGAGGGACATAGACTTTAAGAGAGAGCCAGATGGCATCTGATCTGGCCTAACTTTGCCTCTAAGGGAACTATGAAGCAACTAGACTAGAGCAATCAGTCCCTCCAATATAAAAGCAAAAGAGAGAACCTCAAGCCATGACCAACCATATTTTCATGCCCAATAAGAAAACAACCAAATCACATCAAGCATACAAAAAGAATCAAGACTTCAATTCAACAGAGGACTTGAGTCTCAGATTCACGTACAACAACAACAACAAAAAAACCCACATGCCAAGATAAAAATGAAAAAATAATACTATGGAAAACCGAAGATAAAAATGAAAAAATAATACTATGGAAAACCCAAGTAATACGTCCCCACCAAACATCACCAGTCCTATTGAAGATTTCTACAGTGAAAACCCCATAGAGATAATGCAGGTCAAAGAATTCAGTGAATTTAAAGAACACACACACACACACACACACACACACACACACATACAAATATCAAAGAACTAAAAGATAGGGATAAACTTCTGACTGAATTCACAGAAGATATAGAAAAGTTAAAGGAATTTCAAGCTGAAATGAAGAAGGAAATGAATTTGAGATAATGGGAGAAAGCCTCACCATTAAAGGGAATGAAATGGAAAACAGAACAACAAGACAGTATGAGAAACTTGAAGAATTGGAGCACTCAAGCAAGATTATGAAAAAAATTTAAAAACACAGGAATGGAATATGCAGGAAATGTGAGATACTATGAAAAGACCAAAAGTGTGCATCATAAGCATAGAGGATGGAGAAGAATCTCAGGATAATGATACTGACAAGATCTTTAACCAGACTGTAGAAAAAAATTTCCCAAAATTAAGGACAGAAATTCCCATAAAACAAAAGAAGCACATAGAACTCCAAATAGACAGGACCAGAAAAGAAACTCCCCATGGCATATCATAGTAAGAATCCTAATCATAAAGAACAAAGAGAGAATTTTGAAAGCTGCAAAAGAAAAATAATTCACATATAAAAGAAAACCCATCAGAATTACAGCTGACTTTTCAATGCAAACTATGAAACTCAGAAAAGCCAGGACCAAAGTATTCCCAGTTCTAAATGACCATACATGCCAACCTAGAATATTTTTCCTAGCAAAAGTGTCTATTATAGTTCTAGGGAAAAGAAAAGTTTTCTATGATATGAATAGGCTGAAAGAATTTATGCCCAGAAAACCAGCCCTTCAGAGAATACTTGAAGCAATACAAAGAGCTTAAAGATGAAACAACTATATCTGTTGTTAAAATTTCTCTTGGGAGAAAGCTTAGTCTCTCCCTCCCCAGGGTCCTAAAACAAACACACAAATTTCTCAACTCACAGGCAAATTCTATCTAGTTTACTTGGACTTACTAACAGAGCAGTGGGTAGGGGGTTACTTACAGAGCATGGATACCTCCATCCCCTCTATAAGTTACATTAATAAATCCACAAAGAGGCTTGGATCTTGCGACTTCCAGGTGGTTGGATCCAAAGGGCCAAAGGGGAGGCAAAAAGGGCTGCTTCCAGGAGCCCATAGTTTAAATGGTTTTATTCCCTCTCCTTCTTACATCCAAGGCTAATGGACTGGTGGGAAGAAGCATAGGACTTTCCTAGCTCAGCTTTCTGCACAAGGTGATCCTAGGTAAATACCACTCTGCCTGGGAGGGGTGTTTGTCCAAAGCTCATCAGGCCTGTCCTTTGGGGAACTGATTTACCCTACAATACCCAAGGAGCAACAAAAGGAAGCTAAATGCAAGTACAACTGCATAATCACAAAGTTAGACCAAAGATGCAAACAGAATTTAAAATGGTGGAAATAAATACATATCTTTCAATAATATATTTAAATATCAATGAACTGAACAACCTAGTAGTCAAAAGGCATAGTCTCGTTGAATGGATCAAGAAACAAAATTCATTCTTTTGTTGTCTGCAAGAACACCATTTCACCTTCAAGGACAGACACTACCTTAAGGTGAAAGGTTGGAAAAATTATTCTAATAAAATGGCACTAAGAATCAAGCAGAAGTTTCCATTCTAATATCTGAAAATGACTTCAAACCAAAACTAATCAGAAGAGAGAAAGAAGGTCACTTCATTCCGACCAAAGGAACAATTAACCAAGAAGATATTACAATCATGAACATATGTGCACCATCTCCGGTGCACTGAACTTCATAAAGTCAGTACTATAGGACTTAAGACACAAATTTATTTCAACCCACTAATAGTAGGCAACTTCAGTACCCCTTTATCTCCATTACACAGGTCAACTGAACAGAGAATTAACAGAGAGACATCTAAATTGAGCAATGCTGTACATCAAACAAACCTAACAGACATCTACCAAATATTCTCTCAAGCACCAAAGAATACACATTGTATTCAGCACTCCATGGAACTTTCTCCACAACTGACCACATAATGGGGCACAAAACAAACCTCAACAAATGCAAAAAATATTGAAATAATTTCATGCATTCTATAAGACCACAATGCAATAAAGAATAAAATCAACAATGGAAGAAGCCTTACTAACTTCATGAATTCATGGAGACAAAACAATACACTCCTAAATGATGAATCAGTCAAAGGAGAAATTAAGAAAGAAGTAAAAGTATTTTTAGAATTAAACAAAAAGGACAATACAATCCAACAAAACCCCTGGGACAGTTTAAAAACAGTCCTATGAGAGAAGTTTATGGCTCTAAGTACCTATATGAAGAAATTCTGAAAGAGCACAAATAAGTGATTTAACATTGCAACTTAAAAATCTTGAAAAGGAATAAAAAAATGCAACAAACCCAAAAAACAAGAAGAAATAGCAAAACTTTGTGCAGAAATTAACGAAATAGAAACAAAGAAAACAATATACCAAAATAATAAATCCAGGAGCTGGTTTGAAAAGATAAAAACTTGGCCTAGTTAACCAAAAGAAAGAAAGAGCAACTCCAAAACAACAAAATTACAGTTGAAAGGGAAATAGCACAACAGACAAAAGAAGGAATCAGAATATTATAAAAGAATAGTTTAAAAACCTATGTTATTAAATTTGGAAATCTTAAAGAAATGGATGTATATATAAGTCATGGGAATCACCAAAGCTAACCCAAGAAGAGAACACCTTAAGCAGACCCATAACATATAAGGAAATTGTAACAGTAATACAAGAACTACCAACCAAGAAACATCCAGGCCCAGATGAATTCACAGCAAATTTCTCATAAACATTCAAAGAAGATCCATATCAAATACTACCTAAGTTATTCAAAAAGAGTGAAACAGAAAGAGAATTCTTAAATTCCTTCTGTGAAGACAGTATTGCTCTAATAGCAAAACCAGGTAAAGATACAACCAAAAAAGAAAAGTATAGACCCATGTCCTTAATGAACATAGATGCAAAAATAGTTAGCAAAATACTTGCAAACTATATACAGACAAACATCAAAAAGATCATTCACCATCATCAAGTCAGCTTTATTCCAGAGATGCAGGAGTGGTTCAATATTCATAAGTCAATAAGGGTCATTAAGCACAAAAATGGATTCAAAGACAAAAATAATATGGTCATCTAAATAGATGCAGAAAAGACCTTTGACAAAATTCAACATACATTGATGTTAAAAGTCCTAGAGTGAATTGGACTGGAGGGAAGATACCTCAACTTAATTAAAGCTACTTACACAAAACCCATAGACAACATCACTCTAAATGGAGAAAAACTGGAAGTGATCCCATTAAAATCAAGAACCAGACAAGGCTGTCAACTATCTCCATTCCTTTCTAATATAGTGCTTGAAAATCTTGCTGGAATAATAAGATAAGAGAAGTAAGTTAAAGAAGTACTCATTGGAATGAAGAAGTCAAATTATCCTTGTTTTGCAGATGACATGATATTATACATAAGAGATACCAAAAAACTCCTAGAAAATCATTAACACTTTTTGTAAACTGGCAGTTTCCAAAATTAATCTACAAAAATTACTTGCCTTTCTATATACGAATAACAAGCAATGGAGAAAGAGTACAAGAAAACCCTCCCACTCACAATTGCCTCAGAAAAATTAAAATCTCTGCAATGAAAATCTTGTATCTTTAGAGAAAGAAATTGATGAGGACACCAGAAGATGGAGGGACCCCCTCCCCCATGCTCATGAACTGGAAGAATTAATATTGTGAAAAGGATCATCCTACCAAAAGCAATATATAGGTTCAATGAAGTCCCAATCAAAATCCCCTTGACATTCTTTACACAATTAGGGAAAAAACATGCTAAAATTCATATGGAAGCACAAAAGACCCTGGATAGCCAAAGGAATTCTGAGCAGAAAGAGCAATGCAAGGGGTATTACTATACCAGATTTCAAACTATATTACTGAGATATAGTCATTAAAACATCATGATACTGGCACAAAAGTAGACTCATAGACCAATGGAAGTTATTTGAAGACTCAAACATGAGTACATGCAATTTCAGGCACCTGATATTTGACAAAAGGACCAAGAACACGCACTGGAAGAAAGATACCATCTTCAGCAAATAGTGTTGCAAAGCTGGATCACCACATGTAGAAGAATGAAACTAGACCCTTATCTTTTACCTTGTATAAATGTCAACTCCAAATGGACCATATAATTCACTTGTAACCTGAAAGTCTGAAATGTTTTGAATAAAACATTGGCAGTAATCTACAAGATATATATGTAGGAAAGGAGTTTTTAAATCTGATTCTAATTGCTCAGGAATTAACATCACTAATCATCAAGTAAGATCTCATTAAACTAAAAAGCTTCAGTACAGCAAAAGAAGCAACACACCGAATGGGAGAAAATCTTCATCAGTGGACACATCTGACAGAGGTTTAACATCCAGAATATATAAAGAACTGAAAAATGATTAATCAAGAAAACAAGTAACCCAATTAAAAGATGGGCTAAGGATCTGAGCAGAGAGTTCTCAAAAGAAGAAATAAAGATGGCTAAGGAACATCTTTAAAAGTGATCAACATTGTTAATAATTAGGGAAATGCTAATTAAAACCAATTTAAGATTTCCTCTGTCCCAGACTGACTAAGATCAAGAAAACAAGTGATACCAAGTGCTGTAGAGGAGGTGAAGAAAGAGGAATGATCATTAACTGCTAGTGAGATTGTAAATTCATGTAATCCCTATGGAAAGCAGTATGAAGTACTCTTCAAGAAATAAAAAGGAATCTACCACTTTACCTGTTTATACCACTCCCTGGCATATACAAGAAAGACTCATTCTATTGCAGAAATACTTATACATCCATATTTGCTGCTGCTGTTTTCACAATAGCTAAGGGATGAAACAAACTAAATGTCTCTCAACTAGCCTTAAGGCTAGCACTCATAGCTCTGGAGAACATTGTGCAAGTAACCAAGAGAGGACATCAGTCAACACCAGGTTCTTGACAAGTAACCACATTGATGTTTGGAACAGCATTCAACAATGGTGTAAAAATATTGGGACCAATCAATGACTACCTAATTAGTCTCAGAGCCCACTTAATGGGAGGAAACTCATGTGTGGTACTGTAATCATAGCCAAATACACATGGCTGTGGGGTCACAGTTCTTAGAGAAATCTCCAAGGCTGTCAGAGTAAGAACATAAGTTCTTAATAAATGAAAAATATGTATCCTTATTTTTACAGTTAGTTATCCCAGTCACCACTCATCAAAGAAGCTTCTTTTAGACCAAAGACCAATACAGACTATCATAGCTGGTCACACATAGATATTGTCTGTGAACTGCCTGTGCCTAAAAAACACATCTACAATTCAGTCTCTAACCTAAGGCTCACACAATATATAACAAGGAGTGAAGGAATCATTAATGAATCTTTCAGCTCTCATTAATGAAACTCCTGCATGCAACAAAGGGCCAGTAATAGGAAAGGTCACAAATGGCTAAATAATGGAGATTGAGAATCTGCAGAGTATGGGTCCATGGAAAGGACTTTTATATTAAGACTCAGTCATCCAGAGTTCAGGGACAATTGTGGAATAGGAGGAGGAAAGACTGTAAGAGCCAGTGAAGAGGTGCATGACCATAATGTATAAGCTACTGGGACCCTGATCATATGAACCTACAACAATCATTTTTATATGCTCAAGATCGATGTAAACTCAAGGAGACAAAAATCCAGCATTGCACTGAGAAAATAGGTAGTAGACCCCAATCTTTGCTTAAGAAATATTGGCAAATGAATACTGTTGGGTGAGGATGAACTGGTCTTCCAAAAGCGAGGTTCTCTAGATAGGCTGACTAGACCTCAGTGGATGAACCTGCACTGATTTCATTTGGGGACACTAACTTGACATTATAGATCTTAACGTAAATGAAAGAATGTATGAATTTTATTGGGGGGTTATGGAAGGTTCCAGTGGGGAAAGGAGAATAAGGATGTTAAAGAGTGATTGAGATGTTCTGTATGAAATACACAAAGATTTCATAAACTTTTTTTAAAAGAATGGGGAAATGCACTGTCAAGCTAGGAAAAGATGTAAGGTCAACACAGCTTGTTCATGAATTTCAAGACTTGTATAGATCATTTGTGTAGCACCCATCTCCTCTCACATTTGTATATCATGGATTTTTATCACACATGTTTTTTGTTGCATGTAGACCAGTTAAAGAATTATTTTCAATCTTTTATTTCATCTGACTTTTTTCATATTTTACTCTTGATACCTCTCTCTCCAAGTCCCTAGTCTCCTACCATAACTTATACTTGAGAGCTGTGGTCCCAGAAAGGGTTTTGGAGAACAAAATGGTGGTGCTCAAGCTACATTTTATAACATTATATGTCCTGATGAGGGACATAAACTTTGCCTAAATGGGACTAACAATTCAGTCCCTAATTTATTTATTGGTAGGAGGGAAGGCTTTAAATTACCTGTAGATGGAGTTAGATGGAATCTTGAGTAATAAGGAGATTAGTTTGAAATTCATATATGCCATAAAAGCACAAGGTTTGTAAGATTAAGAAGTAAGGTTTAAACAAGATTAGCATGATAACTGCACAGGGGTGAAATCCAGGAAAAACATCCTTTGTACATTGCTCTTGTTGCATATTATTCCTTGAATTGTTTAAAAAAAAAGTACGAATGATTATGTGTTAAGAATTCAGTGAGAAACAAAAGAAATACTTTAAAAAGGAATCTAGGGGTAGAAGAGATTAAAAGAGAGATACTGAGATATATACTGAATACCAACAGTATCAACAGAAAAATTATGAAGGAAACAAAAACATAGAGTGAGGGTACAATTATGGATAATTTAAAAAATACAACTTACTTTTTCATTGTAGTAGCTAAGGGGACTGAGATGGTTCTATCTAACCTGTTAGTACCCCATTCTCAGGGTGCAGTGCGGAGGCCTTTAAGGTCTGGATATTTGTTTGTTTGTTTTTAAGGTCTGGCCTATTTTTCTCTTTTATTTTATTATCAACATTTTATTCTATAACTATATCTTCCTGTTGGGTGTTTAAGATCATGAAGGTGGTCAAAAATTAAGTATTTCCATTTTTAATTACTAAAGTCAGATGAGGCACTTTAGGGGTGACTCTTAGGAACCAAGAAGATCCTCTTGTCCCTTTTGTTTTCCTCCACCAGTTTTGCCATTGTTGTGAGACATTATTCCTGGGCACTGTGAGAAAATGTCTCCTCACTCCAGAGAGGAGCACTGACAAGAGATACTACCAAAGTACTACTTGGAGACCAATGAGTTTTATTGAATTCCTAAAAAAATATTATGGGTGATAGTTCATGAAAGCTGGAAATCTGGAGTGCACAATCTGCAGGCAACTCAAAAGAGTGGAGAGTGTCTCTTCCAGGAAGCTTGGCTGATCTTGGCTTCTTCCAGGCAGCTCTGTTGATCTGAGAATGTCTCTCAGCAGTCATTACTGCTTATATATTATGCTTGGAGCTGGAGAGGATAGTGGATCTGGCCAGTTTCAAGGACTTCATGAAACTAGTTGTTTACTTCCCAAGCTTAACAAGTTTCCTTGCAGGACTGAATGTTTCATCTTCCTTTCCAACACTTTGTGTTTCAAGGAGCTTCCCTCTAAGATAGAGTTTTTTTTTTTTTTTTATAATTGTATGTTTCACACAGAACATCTCAATCTTTATATGCCTTTCCTTACTGGCAGCCCCCATAGCCTTCCACCTGGAATCAGCTGTGTTAAGGTCTACTGTGTCAAGTCAGTGTCCACAGTGCAGGTTCATTCACTGAGGCCTGGTCAGCCTACTTAGAGTCCCTTGCTTTAGGAAAACTAACTCATTCTCACCCAACAGTAATCAGTTGCCAATATTTCTTAAGCAAAGGTTGGGGGTCTGCTACATATTTTCTCAGTGCAATGCTGGGTTTTCATCTGCTTGAGTTTGCATGGATCTTGAACATGCAAAAATGATAGCTGTAGATTCATATGAGTAAGGTCCCAGGAACTTGAAGGACTCTGTTTCCATATGGTCATGCACCTCCTCACTGGCTCTTACAATCTTTCTGTCCCCGTTTCTGCAATGGTCTTTGAGCCCTGTATGAGTGAGACTTACCATAAGAGTCCTGTCTGTGTACCCACACACTGTAGATTCCTAATCTCCATGATTTAGCCATTTGTGACCTTTTGTGTTACTGACTCTTTGTTGCATGTGGGAGTTTCACTAATGAGAGTTGAAAGATTCATTAATGACTCATTTACCCCCTGTTATATATTGTGTAAGCCTTAGGTTAGAGACTGAATTGCAGATGTGTCACTTAGGAATGGGCAAGTCACAGACAATGTCTTTGTGTGATCGGCTATGGTACTTTGTAATAATCTAGGTCTGCTGCAACAGAAGCTTCTTTGATGAGTGGTGACTGTGATACTTGACTGTAAATATAAAGATACATATTTCGCATTCAGTAAGAAGTTACATTAATCTAAAGATGTGACAGCCTTAGAGATTTCTCTAAGATCTATGACTTCACAGCCATGTGTATTTGGCTATGATTACAGTACCACACATGAGTTTCTTTCCAATAAGTAGACTCTGAGACCAATTAGGTAGCTGTTGATTGGCCCCAATACAAAAGTGTCACTATTGCACCAGCACATAGATGTTTGTCTCACAGGAAGTTGCTACAAAAAGCCATTTTTTTTCTGTCTTAAGTTTCTTTCCCAATTAAAAGTCTAACGCTTTCAGTATACACAATTATCTTGAGAAATCAAAATCTTTTCCTGTAAACATGTTACTTTTTCAAGGAACTCTGAGGGCACAGAAATAAGTCAATGTCTAAATCATTGGAAGATTAAGCTTAGCAATATTATCCCCACAGTGAGGACAATTACCTATGAGGGTAAGGCTACACCCCGGAGAAGGAACTATCATGTACTGAGATCCAGGCAATAGGGACTTCTTAGATGATCATATTGCTGAGATAATAATTAACAGAATAATATCTTCACTAAGGCTATTTAATTATATACTTTCAGTTCTCTATTTCAAAATTTTAATTACAGTATGAACTAATAAGAATTTGGAATAGCTTCATACTTTAATTTGCCTGAACATTTATTTACAAGCCAATTTGGTACTATGTAAACAATATAAAGACATAGCACATATAAAAAATAAATTCATATAAAGTCATAAATATATTTCTTTAAAAAAGGTTTTGCAGATTTTATATAGATCTATGTGTTAGTTTTTAAGTTAGACTATTTTATCTGTATTTTTATAGCAGTAGCAAAGTTTAATTCTAAATCTGTACATTTAAGGATATGACTAAAAAATGTAGAATATTTTTGATTTTAGAGACACAGTAAGGCATTCTAATTATTGATTAAGACTTTCTTCATGTTGAGCAGCCACCAACAGGTTGCTTTTAAAAATGACTACTTGTATTTTTCTTTAGTTGAATTGGACAAGATAAGAACCTTGAGTAACTTATTTTTGCAAGGTTACAGGTAGACAGCAATAGCTGTTTTATATCTTAATTCACAACTATAAGTCAAAAATTATCTTAAAAATGTAACATATCATTCTTAAGACTTAGTAATAGTCATGTAATAGTCATTCTATCGCATAAAGAGTAATCTTATCTAGACTTTGAATATTATTCACTTATTATGATTGCATTTCCTGTAATTTACATTTAAAAAGGAATTTTAAAATAAAGAGCTTTGACAAATATATATTCAACATTTTGCATACATTTTAGTTTTAATAAACACATTGTCAAGTCAGACAAAACCCCAGCACAGTAGTGAAGAAGTGGGTAAGAAGCCCCAACACTTGGTGAGGAATGATTGGCGACTGATAGCTGCTGGAAGAGAGGAAGTCAGTTTTCTTTAACACTGGGTAGGTTAACCAGGGTCCAGTGGATAAACTCACTCCAAAGGGCAATTGGGGACACAAATTTGACTTTACAGGACAGGCCTTATAAAAAAAATCTATCTATAATATAAAGTACATGAAATCAAACAGGAGTACTAAGAAAGTACACATAGGGGGAGGGCAGCTAAATACAGTCAAAATACGTTGTATGAAATTCAATAAAAATGTGACATTGGCATTTATACATTAAGAAATTCCTGAAGAATAAATACAAAATAATTAATTTAATAAAAGGACTTTCGATGTACATTACATAGAAGTATTTTGATTACTGTAAAGCATTTTTATGTCTTTTATTTTATGTTATCCATGGCTATTTAAAAAAATAAAGTGGATTTTTTTCCCTCCTAGAACTTATTTTATCAAAATCTATGTATACAATGTTAAATTTCATAGGTTAATGACACTTTTATTTTTTTATTTCAATGAATGCTGGTTATTTAAACATGTAGCATTTTAAGGCATTATGAAACATTTCCTAGACTCAGAAAAACCATTTTAATAAGTTTTAAAAAGTTGAGAGTACCTAAGTTTCAAGACTGCATTCATTCATTCACCCAAACACATTCACATATACTCATTCATACATTCTGATCAGGCATGCCAAAGGTATAAAAAATAAAAAAATTCAATGAGCAAGAAAAGTGAATGAAAAAATTAATGTGGTCATAGGTTTTATTGCTCAGCTATTTGGGGGATTTTTAAGGGCAAACTGAGTTTTGTTCCAGTATGCTTTTAAAAAAAATTGATATTTATTTTATGTGTATGAGTGCTTTGTCTGGATACATGTAAGTGTACCTACATCATGCGATATACATGAAGATGAGAAGAGAACATTGGTATCACTGGAGTTACTGATGGTTGTTAGCTGCCATGTGCGTCCTAGGAACTGAGCCTGGGTCCTCTGCAAGAGCAGCCAGTGCGCTTAACTTCTCATCCATCTCTCCAGCTCTATGTTACATACGGTCTTAATACAAAATGACATAAAAACCCCAAAGCAATTATTAATATATATGGTATAATTACATTAACAAGTTAAAATGTTTTTATCTATTTTGGGGCATTTACTTTTGAGGATCTTCAAGGCTGTTCTTCAGTTTTTCTGTCTGTTTTGTTGTTAAACAGTTGAGTATTTGGGACCTAAAGTTCATGTTCTGTTGAAAGTTGTCAAATTAATCCAGTTATTTGGGTTAGTGAATTCTAAGAAATGTCTTTGGGCAGTGAAAAAGAAAACAGAACAGTAGGCCTAGCAAGAGGAAAAAGTTTTATTCATTTCGGAAAGGCTCAGGAAGGCAAGAACCTGCTGTGAAAATGGAGTGCAGGATTTGGGTTTGGAGACATCCATATTAAGCAAGAGAAAACTCAAAACAGGAGTCAGATTTAGATAAGCCCATTAGTATGAACTAATCGTTTAGGGATATTCTGAGGGTCTTTAGAGAAGTTTCCAAGCTATTCTACCATTTGACCTGGTTAGGTTATACCACTCCTTGGCATATACCCAAAGGACTCATCTTATTTCAGAGATACTTGTACATCATGTTTATGGTTGCTTTCTTTCAAAATAGCTAAGAGATGAAAGTAACCTAAGTGTCACTCAGTTGATGTGTAGATGAAAATGTGCTTCATTTAAACAATGGAGTTCTACTCAGTGGTAAAGAAAGACAAGATCATGAAATTAGAAGGTAAGTGGATGGAACTAGAAACTGTTATTCTAAGTGAAGTAACAGTCTCAGAAAAACAAACAAAATGTTCTTCCTCATATGTGGATCCTAGTACCAAATCCTTATATGTGAGAATGTATCCTGATATAACTGTAGTAACCTGGATAATGAAAAGAACCAGGGAAAGAAGTAACCTGAGACAGAAGAATTGTAGGAAATAGGTGTTAATAAGGGAGAATTGGATAAAATGGGGCTATTTAAATGAGGGGGGAAGGGAGGGTTCTACAAGGAACTTTGAGAGGGAGAAATGCAGAAAATGGGGGCACTTCAAATGGGGAAAACATGGAGGAAGGGTCAGACAAGGATAGAGAGAGGAGAAACAAATAATGCCTAGCTACTGTAAAACACCAAAGGGAATCATATTCGTCCAACAACCTAAGGACAGATTATACAATATTTCTGTAGGAGTCCATGTGCATAGCTGAAGGCTATATAAGAAGAAATAGTGCCAGATAGGAAAAACCTTCTTTCTGAGTTGTTGGCCAAGTAGTCCAAGAGATTCCTACAGTTACATGGGCTGTTGCCACTCCCCTTGATTGCCTCCCAGAACTTGAATGTAAGACCTTATTGCTGAAGAGAGAACACACAGAATTTGGGCACAGGATTTGGAGCAATGGAGCGGGAAGTGACCTGGAAGCCACTTCCCCTGAAGGATATCTCTCATAGCTTTGGAGAGTACTATGCAAGTTGCTAAGTGAGAGCACCAATTTATGGTCCAATACCAACTTCAAAAATATTATGTGTTCTCATAAATTCTTATAAAGCAGATTTTACCTCTGGTACATCCTCAAATGGTCTAATAAATATTTCTGGGCTTTTGGTTTCCCATTTGATGACCCAGTTCCAAAGACAAGTATGGAATCAGCAGAATGAACAGTTGTTCCTCATCTTTGTGGGGACAGTTTTGCTGTTTTGCTGATGGAGTTTTGTAGCAGAAAGGTAATCATGTTTAGATTCAGCCTCAATTATACCTTGCTGTCCTCAATTTCTAACAGTGTAGAAGATGAAGATACAAGGTAAAGTCTGTGAAAATAAAATTCAGTCCTGTTATGTTAAGATTTGAGCATTTAGTCTGTCATTGGCATATGCAGTGTAGGTACTAGGCTTTTAAAGGATATTTTTGGATTATGAACAACTTTAACAATTTCTACAGCATGAATGACTTATTGTTTCCTTAAAACCTTAGGACCAGAGAAACATGTAAGTATCCATTTAATTTTAGAAAGTTTTTATTTTTTTTAAAGCACAAGGTGAGAACTGAAAAAAAAAATTCTTATGAGAAATATACCTTTTTCCAAAAGAAGCTTCTTCCATCCCAAACACTGAGGTTCTGGGAAGCATAAACCCATCCACCAAGATTTTGGGTCTTATTTGGATTCCAGTGGGAAACCCCTTTCAGTTATGCTTGAGTGGCATTTTGGGACAAGCTTGGATTATGGACATATCTCCACAAAGGAAGGCTTAAGAGCTGTGCAAAGTGGATTGAGCCTGTTGTGCCTTTCATTAGAAGAAATCCAATCTAAGTATTTTACCGAAGCAGGACATTGTATTTTGAGGTTGCTTCTGATAAAATGTCTTATGGTGTGTACCAAGACACCTGGATAAACATAACCACAGTCTGAGTTTTCACCCAGGAAGGTGTTCTCAGGATAAAAAGTAAGAAGCTGTTCTGTTCTTTTTCATGTCTAGAAAAAATGAAGGGGAGAAACAGCTCTGTCTGGGCTTGCCTGGTGTCCTGTGTCCATCTTAAAGGGAGAAAGAAGTGACAGGCAGGCACATCAAATATGCTAAGAATCAGAGAGAGACTGACTTTAAGAAAGGTAACTACCAAATTTTAGGATGAATCATTAGGCTATTAATTTTTCCCCAGTCTTCTTTTGAGTTTCAGAGTAGAAGATGAGAAGAGTAAAAGAATAATAGACAACAGTAATAAAGAAAAGAATGTGGATTTAAGTATCTCTTATAAAAAGGAAGAAATTGGTATTAAACAAAGAGTACCAAACAACTATAATAGGGAATCTTCTTAGATTTATATAATTTCTCACCTAAAATGACTGTGAAACGTAGCTATTCAAATGGACAACACTCTAATTCTAGTTATAGGAAATAGCACTCTTTATTTGGTGTTAGAACTCATCATGGAATAAGATTATATAGAAGATCCTTATAGTAGTAGTCTACAAAATTCTGCCCATTCATACCAAGATATCTACTTATTCTATCCACAGGTTATTCACCTTGTCTGTGGAAATGATAAATATTGGACTATTTGAAAAAGACTCTGCAGAAGATTATGTCAAAGATCTTGATATGAGATTCTCCTGTGTAATCTGTGTAGACCCTGCATGCTATCAAGAGTTTCCTTTCTAGACAGAGGCAGAGGGACCTTCTTCCAGTGAAAGAGGTTGATACTCCGTGGCTGCAGCCACAGGACAAGGATATTAGCACCCATCATGAACTGAAAGAGTCAAGGAGTGTCTTGAGTCTCTGGGGGGAGAAGTCCTGCCGATATCTTGGTTTTGACCTTTTTAAATGTTTGCTTTATGGGTTCCAGAACTGTGGGAGAATACACTCTAGCATTTTAAGCTATAAACTAGTGGTGAATTTTTTTTTATCATATCTGCATAAAACAAATATAATCCTGAAATCATATCACTGGCAAATACTAGGAAGTCAATGTCATCAATATGAAAATGTATAGCAAACTAGAGGAAGACAGTTGTTAGCAGCTAGTGGCATGATTGAATTAGAACCTATAATCAGGAAGTGGAAACAGCAGATAAGATGGGGTGCAGCTGAGTATTGGACACGTTCACGGGACCTTTAGTGGCTAAACACTTTCCATCTCTTTGGAGTCGGAGAAGGCTTTGATGTAGTATGCGTTCACATGAGTTCTGCATGTTTCATGAGGTGCAGTGCAATGCATGGGACCAGCCTCCTGCTGGATTGCTAACAGGTGCAGTACAGTAGCAACACAAAGGGCATTTGACAGTCTTGTTGACACACAGTCCTTTTTTGTTCTTAACACCTTCTCTTCAGTCTCTTCTTTCTCCACTTTAAGGGAGGAAATGAAGGTAGCAACTTTAATGATGAACGACATTTTGAATGGAAGTGATTGATCTAGAAAATGAGTTTATAATTCTAAGTTGCTTATCTAGTCCTTTCTTTATCGCAGTATGGCTTTCTAAATATTCATTTTTCTCTTTTCCTTATTTTATGTGTTTTGTTGCTACACCGAACCATCTGATCTGAGATTTAAAAATTTTTATTTATTTATTTAGTGGAGTGGCACACACTGCAGATTTGAAGTTCAAAGAACAACAGAGTTGGTTCTCTCTTTGTACCTTGTTGAGGCAGAGTCATTCTTGTTTTCTGTTGCTGAGTTGCATACTCCAGGCTACCTTTCATGTGAGCTTCCAGCACATGTTCCTTTCTCTACCTTCTATCTCACCATTGTAGTGCTGTACTGCAGATATATGTCACCATATTTGGCTTTTCACATGAGTTCCAAGGTTAGGCTTATGTAGCAAGTGCTTTCACCCATGAGTCATCTTGACATCCTTGATATTGAAATTTTAAATTGGTTATGTAGTACTCTGAGCTGTTTTAAAGGAAGGCACACTGTTAATATCTGTCATCTGTCTCTTAATGACTATGTCTTAGTCTATATTGATGTCCTAAAAGGACTCTTCTAGACAAACAGTTATGATAATTATTATAAGTCTCAGAGATTACAGAAACTGAAATGAGTGAGGTTCATCATCTTATGTATTGTGACAGTGCATATGAAAGGAAATATTTCAGTTCTTCTACTTTGGTTTGTTAATTGATGTACTTTTTTGCTTGTTTTTCGATTCACATCTACTAAGTGCAAGTCCTGTGTCAGGTGAAGAAGATACCATGCTGAGATGCTCCCTGTCCTTGAAATGCTGCACAGGCCATGGCTTGGCAGACTACCCAGTTCTCTTCTGTCAATTAGAATGTGAATGCATTTGCATGCTCTGCCCACAGATTTTGTTTCTTCCTACTGTGCTATATAAAATGACTTCATATATTTACATTATATCTAGTTAGTCCCTGAAGACAATGGAATCTTAGACCCTTGACTGAAATTCTATTGGGGAAGAATAGATCTGGGATTGTCTTCATTTCAAACTTTAATTCTTGAATCCTTTTCAACCTTCCATAGCAACTGGAGACATAGAGTCTGGGAACCAAGACTGGACTGAACAGGTTAATGTGAAATGCCTATGCTTAGTGAATGAGGATGCAGCAGCAGAACTGACTGCCTTGGCAGGAGGCGGAAGTCTAGAAAGTAAATGTCCTAAAACTGGAAAGTCTGCTTCGGGGTCCTGAAAGAGCGTTATCCTCAGGTCAGAACCTAAAGTCACCCTCACTCTTTTAGGAACGTAAAAGCTCCACAAAGAAAAGCAACTGATCTCAGATGGATGGCACTGGCCTTATCATCTATAAAAATAACTAAAAGCAAATTCTTGAGGACTCATGAACTGAGGCAGGATGGAAAATACTTAGTGGCAAATGACAAAACTTAGGAAATCCTGGCTGTGAGGAAAGATGGTTGGCAGGTATGAGAATTTCAGGTTTGAATCAACATGTACTTGTAATAAGAGTCTAGATCAGTGCTTTGTGTATAGTAGGAACTGAAACTCTTTTTTTTTTTTTTTTTAAAGAAATCTTTTTACGTATGCAGTGAGGTAAAGCCTGGGTAAAGTTCATAGGATTCACTCATCCTTTTCTACAAAACTTTATGTATAAAATTCAGAAATAAATTCATCCCAGGACTTGTGAGTGTAGAAAGAAGTAGGCATCTTAATTCTCTGATCTTCAGTTCCCCTACGTGCTTGCACTAGAATTTATTGTAACTTTGATGTCAAAAGACACCAGTTTTCATGATATCAATAGATGTTCTATTTATTGAGCATTGCTTCGCAGTCAGGCAATACACCAGGTGCTTTTATTTGAGAAATTACCATGAATTTTCCAAAATATTTTTAAGGAAGTTATCTGATCAGAAAGTCATTGCATGAATTACTTTTCAGGAACAACTTAATGGAGGAGATGTTTACTCTGGCTCAACTTCAAGGGTACAGGAAAGGCATAGTGACTAGGAGAGCTTCATTTGTTACAGTGGAAGTATGGGGCACCGGCTCCCCAAATGTCAGTAGACAAGAAAGCAGAAAGCTCAGGTATGAACTAGAAGCAGGTCACACCTTCAGGGTCTGCACCAGGCAATTTAAATAGCTCTGCTCTAAGTCCCAAACAGTCCCCAACAACCCAGATGTTTTCAGATGGAAGTCAAGTGTTCAAACACATGTAATCTTACGAATACAGTAGTCTCACTAGAAGTTAGTGAATCTGTATATTGAGGATACCTGAAGCCTCCCATACAACTATAATAAGTCATTATTTATGTGATCAATTTGCACTAAGAAATTTCACATAGTTTTCTCCTTTCCCATCAGTTTACTGCAGGAGAGGAAGGGAGGGAGGGAAAGAGGGAGGAGGGGATTGGGCTTTTATTTGGAGATGTGGTGGGTGCTAAATAATTCTTCCCTCTGATCAAAATCTTACAATGGATATATTTTGGTGCAGAGAGGTGGAAATTTTGGTGGAGACCCCTAAAGAGATGAAGAAATGGATCCGCTTGGAATCTGTTGTCAGCTTTGTAAGACTTGCTCTTAGTGAGGAGCTCTAGGAAAGCTGAGGTCAGCAGAAGACATGCTGGTGTGTGGGGAAATATAAATATGCTTGAGTCTGTGTATTACAGAGCATGTTTGTTTGAGCAATGATTTTCAAACAAGAGAACCACTCAAAGGCTTCATAAGCTACATACTGCCTGATTCTCCTCGCAGAGTTTCAGATTCAGCAGATCTGGTTTGGACCCCGCCCCCCAAATTTTCATCTGTAGCAAAGTGAGATTGACTGATTAGCATCATTGATTGATCATGCTAAGAATAATGGCTCTGCAGTCTGTTCTGTGCATCATGAGAATAATCTGAGTCCTATCTACAGGTCTAACCGGTACCTAGAGGGGGAGATGTGTTTGGCACCTGAGGGGTCTGGTCTTTACTAGTAGGAAAAGTGAGGCATATTGTATACATGATGTGATGGGAAAGAAAGAAATAGTGGGAGGCAATAGTAAGACTTTCTTTAAGTAAGCTCCAGCTATTTTATATTGTCTCAATTGTTTTAGTTTATAAATTATGTCTTATTTATTTTAGTCTATAAATAGCACCATTAAAATGTATAATTAAACAGTTAATATACATTACATTCCATAAATACAAACTTAAACCACACACAATACATAGAATTGACACTTACTGCATGTATTAAGAAGTGACTCAGAAGAAGCATACATGTACTTGGATTGAACTGAAAGAAGTTTATTAATGTGAAAAATTCCAATTTCTACCTTTTGTAGACGGCCTGGTAGTATATTAGAAAGTCAGAAAATTGATAATAATTATAATCCATTTCTGTAAAACATAGGTGAGTTTTCTCCTTAAGTATTTTGTATTTATCTAGCTAATGTGGCTTTCATCTTAAAGTTTAGAAATTTTGCTTAACCATGTGAATTGAAGATAGGTTTAAGTTTATTGGAATTCTTGGCTTATTTATTTCTTGATTCTGGATTCATATGGTTAATAGCTGAAAAAGTGTGATGAATTTTCAGTTCTGCCTTTGGGTGGACTTTCAGTTCACAGAGACACTGGAGCAGAAAGCAAAAGAGAAGGCTGGAAATCCCTTAATGAAATTTTTAATAAAAGCAGCTTTGAATGCAAAGTATTAATTTTTTCAAATCATTACATCTAATCATTTCTGAGTTGACATAACTGATCAAGAGAGTATTCAGGAGCCAAAAAAGAAGCACGATTAAAAAGAAAAGCAAATCTGGGAGTGTTGAAGGCCAGAAATCAGCTTTGGCCCTAGCCAGAGAATTTTCATGGTGACCAGATCTTAGGGAAAGTTTTGGGTTTCCTCTTTCTGTTTGTTGACCTTGAGGAGTAAACTCTGCATTAGAAAAATTTAATCAACACCACCATCACCAGTGCATCCATTTCTTTTTGACTTCTTTTTGTGAAAGGAAGAAAATTTTTTTGCCAGAGTTTTAGCAGCTTCATTGTTGGAAGGAGCGTGTTGGAAATGGAGAAGAGGCGAGCAGACAGTTGTGCAGGAGACTTACAGAGAGCCACCTCCTCAGTCTCACTTCCCTCCCGGGATGGTTTTGGTTCTACTCAGCCCAGGCCTTCCTTTCCAGACAGTACTGAGGCCATGAGAGGAACTTCCTGCTGCTAAGATGTAAGACTCTACCTATTAAAAGGAATAATGAGAGAATGGCAGGAGCCTCACTGAAAGATAGCACATGATATCCAGAACCCAAGACTGTTTCTGCTTCTTACTATAAAATGACAGTAGTCTTGTTTGAAAGATAACAGCCACTTCCTTACTTTTTCTTTCCTTAAAAAGTACTAAGTAGTGTTTGTTTTAAGGCTTCCTCAGAGTCAGGACACTGAAAGGTCTACCTGGTATTCTCTAACAAGTGTTATTGTACAAAATAAATAAATGAGGCAATGAGGGCAGGTGCTGTCTTCTCTTTAGTAGCTACCCACAGACATCACTAATAAATTCCTGACTGAAGCAGCAATCAAACAAATCCTTCCCCTTGACAAAAAGCTTATCTATTGCTCAGAAATAGCTGTAATGTGACCAAGATCAGAACTGAGGGATGCTTTCTTTATGCACTTCCTCCTGTAGTTTCTGAACAAGTCTATGGATTGCTAGGCAGGTAGGGCTCCCCACAGCCCCATGTGCCCCTCAGGAGGCCTCATTCACTGATGTACTCATTCTGTGTGAAGAGGAAATGTTTCCTCTAGTCTAATTTTGAATCTTTTGTGTTTTATCAAAAACAGAATGAAATATCCTTTCTGTATGTTTCACTGACTGGGGAGGAGTCTCAAAAGATCCCACTGAGGTGGAATTCATTACCAGCTGTTTCATAGGGAGAAAAAAAATAAAAGGGGCAAGTCAGAAAAAAAAATTCAAAGAAGGGTTTTACAGTTTGGGGAACTGTTGATAATTTGTGTGGAAAAAATAATGTTTTCTTGTGTGTTTAATCATGTGCCAAGACAGCTGCTGGTCCAGTAGCATTCTGCAATGAATTAAGAGAGCAGTTAAACCAAGATTTTCCACCATCAAGAACAAAGCCAGGCCAGTTAGCATGGGGACAGCTTGTTCCAGTTGCTAATGTGCTTCAAAACTTGCGCACATAATTTAAAACAGCCTTTGTGTGAGAATGCCACAGCTTGGGTTTCTAAGGTTGAGTTGTAGTGCCACATCAAATGAAAGCAGTTAAATTAGAAAATGACAAGTTAGACACTGTGCTGCCAGAAAGATAATGCTTTTTCACCATTCCTATTGTTATCAAAGTTAATTCTTCCCAGTATTTAATTGTTTACTGCTGACAGCTGTGTGAACTTTGCAGCCTGCAGCCCCTGTTTAGAAGGCAGTGCACAAGTAACCATGTGGCACCTCTTACAGGATTACAAATTTCTTAAAGGTGTATTACTTTTGCTGCTACAGAAGTAGATGCTAGAAACATTCAATACTACCTATAATCTGATCCGAATCATTAGAGTCTTAATTGATGTAGCCTTTTATTTCACTGGCTTGGAAATACATGCGATTCCTTGGTTGAAACTTGTGAAAAGAACATGTTGGTGTCCTAATACCTTTTAGTATGTAGAATTTAAAACTTTGTAAGTGGGAAAGACTGTGGAGAATCAAATCTGAGAAAGAAATAGAGATAGACAGCTTTTTAGATAGAATTTTTGCTTATTTAAACACAGACTAGGCCCATCTGTACTGTTGAGAGGTTTTAGATCCTGTAAGCAAGAAATGAAGGAATTCACATTCATGAGACTGGATATTAAATATCTCCTAAAGGCCAAGTGCACTGCTGACACCCTCACTAATAGAATTTCAATTGCTATATCATTACAAAAAGTCTCAAAAGTTTGCAGCTATCCTTGAAAATACTAATGAAAATCACTAAGGTCCAAAAATGCTTTCAAAAAACATCTGAGATAAACATTTATTTGGATAAGTACACATGTATACATATATTTTGATGACACTAAATAAAGATAAATAGAATTTTATTTGAGGAGAATTTGTTAAAGTCTCTCAGTACCTGAGACTGGAAAAACTGTGTATTTTTTGTGTACATAATGTCAAATATGAACTTTGCTTTAGAAAAAAATGTAGATTGGCCAAATAGCATTTTTAGGGACTGCTTACCATACTTTGAACAAAAAGTTCCAAGGATTATGAATTGGTTTGGAAAGATATAGATAGAGTCTCTAAAAATAGGAAAACTGAGCAGTTGCTTATTTGCTGACAGGCTACTGAGTGTACTTGTGAAGGTTGTGTAATGTGTAACTCAGGGGTGGTGTTCAGTTTGAAAGAGGGGTGTCTAACTGCAAAGTACTAAGCAAAGGATACATAGTCACCCAGTCATACCTAAAATGTTACTTGTCAGGTATATGGACAAATTCATGTGTCCAAGTCTCCTGTGGATAATCATAAATAATCAATTATCTTATCTAAGTGCCTTAATAAGGTTCAAGCTTTCAACGAATTACACTATCTATCAGGGGCAACCACAGTTTAGTTAGCTAATATATTAGCTCTCTCCTATACTTTTTGACTAAAGAAAAATTGCCTCTCAGAAAGAAGGATACTAAAAGAGCAAAGGACAGATTCATTTTAATTGTAAAACTGCAAAATATTACCATTTTTATGGGGTTGTTTTAACTAGGGAAAAAACATAATAGCTTGGAAAGGTTGGAACCATCGAGAATCTGGATCGAATGGTACAGAAAAGAAGAAAACCTGGCACATTTTAGAATTTTCCCAGAGCTATTATAATTGCAGAAAGAAGTATTTGTTTAACATCTCCAAGTTTTTCCTTCCTTTGGATTAGAAAGAAAAGTCCCAGCTATCCTGACCAACAGCTCAAAAGGAGGTTTCTCCCATCTAGAACTATGTTTCTTATTATATAGCCTTCAGCTATACACATACCGTCATGTATAGATATTGCTTGTATATTTTAGTAGACTTTTGAACTAATGCATTTCCCTCTGCTTTTTTACACCACCAAAGCATTATTTACTCTCTCTCTCTCTCTCTCTCTTTCCCTCTCCTTTTCTCCCTCCCTGTCTAAACCTTTTCTCCCTGCTCAGTTTAAGTACCCCCACTTTACCACTTTACCTACTTTACCTATTTCTCCAACTTTAATGGAGGAACCATTGGCAGTTAAGGGAAGATTGGTTTTCTTTAAGGCAGTGACACTAGGTAGGCTGAATGGGCTGCACTGGATGAACTTACACTGAGAGACATCCTATGCACACAAACTTGACTCAACAAGCCTTAACATAATAACAGAATACCTGAAATTCCTGGTCGGAAGGCTATGGAGGGAACATGAATAGAGGGGAGGGGTTCTAAATATGATTAATATATTTTAAATGAAGTACAAAAATTCAATAAAAGTATATATTGAAAAAACCCCACACTTGCAACTTAGAAGCAAAACATGAATCTTGGGACAATGTTATTGAAAGAAGCACCACAAACATAAAGAACTGAAGCAGCTCTGTTCCACAGAGAATGCTGGAAAGGTTATGAGGTGTGCCCGGCTGTGGCCAGCAGTATTTTAAGGGTAACTTGCTAAAAATAAAAGTATTCTTCCTCATACTACAATGGTGAATACATGTCATCATATGCTTCCCCAAATCTACAGAATGAAGAACACTAATAATGGCCTCGGTGTAAAGAAAGATTTTGGAGGGCTCTGATGTGCTAGTATGGGCTCAGAGCTCTAACAAGCAACTCTGCTGCTGGGTGTGGACAGCAGAAAAGGTTGTGCTAATGGAGGAGTATAAGGGACCCTGTTATATGTTCCACTAACATCTACTTTGAACCCCCAAACTCTAAAAGTAGTCTACTAAAGATACCATCAGCTCCTTTGTGGAGCTTCATTGAGAGAGTTAGTATAAAAAGAGACTGATCCTAGAAGCAGTGTTTCTTTTAAGTCAAGTTAGAGGTTAAAATTTTATTTAGTAAAGCTTAATACATTCTTAACTCTGGTAATGATTGCATTTATTTTTAACTCTTGCCCAACTTTCGGTGGATGTTTTGAGAAGACAGGGGAGGAAAACCCTTCAGTTAAGACAAACAAGATAATATCTCTTAGGTGTTTTTCATTAGAAGCTCTCAGTGCAGTTGAGCACAGCCATATTATTACCATGTCACACTGACTTTGAGCAGGGCCTGCATTATACGTTAGTCCCAGTAAGTTCATTATTAAATCTGTATATAAAAAGGAAAGCAACCCAAAGCCTCTGAACTCTCTGGCTGGCCCTCTTTCCTGTTTCCATTACTTTTTTTGTGCTGTGCTTCTGACTGACCTATAGTAAATGCCGAGTGCACAGCCCCATTTTTTAATTTAACACCGAAGCCATAAATTGCTTGGCCACTTATAAATGAAATAAAATGTTGGATATAATGGAGCTCAAGTGAAGGTATTTTCTAAAACTTTTGGATCTTATTCTCCGCATATATGTGCCAAAGCTGTTTGGCAGAGGATAAATTGCACTGGACAGTAGAGCTGTTCACAGACCTCTGGGGACGAGTGGGTTAGGCACATGGCTGAGATTGTCTCTGAGTATTAGAAAATGGCAGTAGTCCAAGACTTTCCATATATTCTCCCCAAATGGCATTCTCTTCATGGTTGTATTAATTGCTTTCCTGATGCTCTAATATATACCAGACAAAGCAACTTAAGAATAAACAGTACATTTTGGCTTATAGGGATAAGGGACCATCATGGTGCCGAAAGCATGTCAGGAGGCAGCTGGAATACAACCATAGAGCTCTCATTTTCAAGCACATGCAAGAAACAGAAGAGTTAACAGGAAATGGGATGAGGTTATGAACTCTGAATAAACATACCCAGTATCGTACTTCTTCCAACTAGGCCACACTACATAAAAATTCCATGACCTTCCCCAAACAGGCCATAACTAGCCAAGTCTTCAAATACTTGAGGGAGACATTTCTTATTTAAATAACTGCACTGATATACTTAGTATAAAACTGGTTTAACTGTGAAAATGGAATTGAAATAGCAAAAAATATTACTAATTGTGAAAAATAGAGGTAGAAAAATCATATTCAGAAATAAAAGTCTGCAAAAGGATATTACCTTTATTTATCTTGTAAATTTTGTACTGAATTTTTGTGTATTTCATGCATAGCATGATCAGTCTCAATCATGTTTACAGCCCCTTCTCTATCAGCACACTCCCATAGCCTCCCATCCTTACTGGAATTCGTACATTCTGTCATCTGTGTCAAGGTCCATTGTGTCCAAGCTAGTGTCCTTAGATGTCCCTCAGTGCAAGTGAATCCAGTGGAATCTAGTCAGTCCATCCAGAGTCCCTACCTCATCTAGTAATAGTCAGCTACCAATAATTTTTTGACTAGAATTGGGACCTGCTACCCATTTCCACAGTTCTGTGTTGGATTTTTGTCTGCTTGAGTTTGCATGGGTTTTATGCATGCTGACACCATTGCTGTAGGCTCATATTGAGCAAGGGCCCCGGAGCCAATAGGTCTCTGTTTCCATATTGTCATGCACTGCCTCCCTGGCTCTTACAATCATCCCATCCCCTCTTGTACAATGGTTCTTGAGCCCTGGGTGGGTGGAGCTTAATATAGGAGTCCTGTCCAAGGATCCACACTCTGCAGATTCTTATTCTCTGTTTTAACCATTTGTGTCCTTTTGTATTCCTCACAAATACATGTTGCATGTGGGAGCGTCATTGTTCTCTTTACCCCTTGCTCTATTTTCTGTGAGCTAGGTGTAGAGGTTCCATTCTAGATGAGCTACTTGGGCTTGGACAATTCAGAAAATATCTGTGTATGAGCCATTGTGGAACTCTGTAATAATATTCATCTGCTACAGAAGAAGCTTCTTTGATGAGTTGTGACTGTGATATTTATTTGTAAATATGAGGATTCATATTTTGCACATTATAAGAAATTACATTTCTCTAGGGATGTGACAACTTTGGTGTTTTCTCTAAGATCAATGCCCATTCCAGCCATGTGTATTTGGCTATATTTACAGAACCACGTATGAGTTTCCTCCCATTGAGTGGATTTAAGTTCAGTTAGGTAGCTGTTGATTACTCCCAAGATAAAAGTGCCACTACTGCCCCAGTATAGTTTGCTGTGTCAATCATTGTTGTGGTTATTAGCCCAAAACTATGAGAGTTAGTGAAGATTTCCTCGTACTCTGTGGGTTTTCTCATCATTTCCTTATTGTTTCTTTTGTTGTACATAAGCTTTTTCGTTTAATGAGGTCCCATGTGTTGATTTGGTCTTCAATTATGTTCCAATGATGCATGTGTCTATTTATATGGCAATACCATTGCTGTTTTTATGATTATAGCTCTGTAATATAGATCTGGTATAGTAATATCCCAGCATTGTTCTTTGTGCTCAGGGTTGCTTTGGCTATCTGTGTTCTTTTGTACTTCCATATGAATTTTAAGATTCTTTTTTCTAATTCTGTGGAAAATGTCATAGAGATTTTGATTGGCATAATGAATTTTGTAGATTACTTTTGTAACTTGCCACTTTACTGAAACTGTTAATCATTTCTAAGAGTTTTCTGTTGAAATTTTTGGCATCTATTAGATATAGTATCATCATATTGTCTGTAAAACGGGATAATTTGACTTCTTTGCCAATTAGTGCTCCTTTAATTTTCTCCTCTTGTCTAATTGTTCCAGCAAGAGTTTCAAGTGCTATATTAAAAAATGTAGAGAGAGTAGACAGCCTTGTCATGTTCCGGATTTTAATGGGAACAATTCTTGTTGTTTTGCATTTAGAATGATGCTGGCTGTGGGTTTGTTTATGTTGAGTTAACAGAAATGCATGTTGAATGGTGTCAAAGGTTTTCTTTGAATCTGTTGGGATAACCATGTGACTTTTGTCTTTGAATCCATTTATATGATTTATGACATTGGTTGATTTATTGAACCATCTCTACATCTTTGGAATAAAGATGACTTAATTATGGTGATGACCCTTTTGTTGTGTATCTGCATGCAGTTTTCAAGTATTTTGTTGACAATTTTTGCATCTATGTTCATTAAGGGTATGAATCTATAGTTTTCTTTTTGGTCGTATCTTTACCTAGTTTTGGTATAAGAATGATTCTGGCTTCATAGAATCTGTTCTATTTAAGTAGTATTGTAGATCTTCTTTAAACATCTGGTAGAAATATGTTATAAATCCATCTGGTCCTGGGATTTTTTTAATGGGGGGCTTTGTATTACTATTTTAATTTCCTTATATTTTATGTGTCTAAGCTATTGGTCTCTTCTTGATTTATCTTTGATGATGTCCAGAATTTTAGATATTCATCCATTACCTTTAGGTTTTTAAATGTATAGATCAATTTAATTAATAGAGCCCCCCGTAGGGCTCCAATTCCTCCCCCTTAGATCTCTGGTCTAACTTCCTAACCGTACAAGTTAAACAGCATAGCATACATTACTAACTCCCTCCTAAGGTAGTGCCACCACCCTCATCTTCTCCGCCTCCTTATCAGTCAAACAGAACTGCCAACCTAGAAGTCTGGGAAGTCAGATCCCTTATAATATTCTGGATCTTTTTGTTGTGATGCTTTCCCTGAAAGGGAAATCCCTGATTTTGTTGATTTGGAGATGCTCTTTCTTTGTTTTGGTCATTGAGCTAATTTTCTATCCTGTTTAACTTTTCAAAGAACCAGCTCCTAGATTCATTGATTCTTTGCATTGTTTTCTTTGTTTCTGTCTCATTAAGTTCTGCTCTGATTTTTGTTATGTCTTCTCATCTGCTGGGTTTGGGTTTCACGTGTTCTTGCTTTTCCAGAGTCTTGAGTTCCAATGTTATGCATCATTGATTTGTGCTCTTTCCAACACTTAGAACTGCTTTTAAAGTGTCCCAGAGATTTTGTTGTATCGTATTATCCTTTTTGTTTAATTCCAGGAATACTTTTATTTCTTCCTTAATTTCTCCTTTGGTACATTCATCATTTAGGAGTGTCTTGTTTAATCTCCATGAGTTCATGTAGTTACGAGGGCTTCTTTTGGTGTTGATTTTAAGCTTTATTGAGTTGTGTCTGCATGGAATTATTTCACTTTTCAAAAATTTCTTAAGGTTAGTTTTGAGTCCCAGTGTGTGACCAATTTTGGAGAAATTCCATGGGATGCTGAATAGAAAGTGTATTCTTTGGTACTTGGGTAGAATATTTGGTAGATGTCTGTAAGGTTTATTTGATGTATGGTATTATTTAAATCAGATGCCTCAGTGTTTATTCTTTGGCTGATGACCTGTCTAATGGAGACAGTGGGGTATTCAAATCCCTACTGTTACTGAGTTGGGGGTAATCTGTTGGAGGTCCCTGTGCTCAGTGCCAGCCCGAGCGGGACGAAGGGTCTCTGCTGTTGGGGGCGTGAATAGGTGCATGGTTTAGACACAAACTCTGGGAGTTGAGTGATAAGCACACAGATGGTGCTGCAAGCTCATTTATTCAAGGAAGTGCAAAAGTTCTTATAGGTCTGGTTAGCCAATGGCCTTATGGGGTGGGGTCCTGATGCAGCCAATAGTGGACAGGTTCTTTTCAGATGCTGGGCAGAAGCTGGTCTCACGACTAGTCAGACTAGTCAGACACAGTGCCATGCCCACGGGAGCCATTCCTCTATTCCTCATAACAAGTGACCTGGCTAAGTTCCGTCATGCATTGTGCCCCACAGTAATCTATGTCATAAAATCCTGTAGCACTTTTTTTTTTTATGAAAGTGGATGCACTAGAGTTTGGTGCATACATGTTCATGATTTTAGTCTGTTTTGTTACATATTAGAATGATAACTCCTGCTTGTCTCTAAGTGCCATTTGCTTATAATATTTTTTTCCAAACTTTCCCCTTAAGGGGTAGTGACTGTCACTGCAGCTGAGATTGGTTTCTGGCAGACAACATAAAAGATGGATTTTGTTTCTTAATCCATTCAACTAGCCTGTTTCTTTTGACTAGGGACTTCAGTCCATTGATAAAGTTATTATTGAAAAATGTGTATTTTTTCCTATCATTTTAATTTCTGTTTGTATTCTTTGTCTAACTTTGTGTCTCCATAGTTATATCTTCATTTAGTTTTTTCTGTTGTCTTTTAGGTATAATTGTATCTTTCCTCAGCTCTGTATTGCTTCAAATATTTTCTGAAGGGCTGGTTTTGTGGACATAAATTCTTTCAGCCTATACATGTTGTGGAAGATTTTCTTTCCCCTTTAGGTATAATGGATTATTTCTGCTGGGTAAAGTATTCTGAGAAACCAGAAAAAGAACATGTGTATTTTATTTTTCCTTCAAGGATATTCTTTCAAATTTATTCTATTTGGAAATGCTAGCAGTGACGGAATACTGAAGTTCACCTTAGGTGCTTTGTTTCTTTCTTTGTCAGTGACTTTATCATGAAACTAGAGCCCAAAAGAATTCCTTATAAATGAGTGCCAATAGGTTACTGAGCAGGAGTGGTGTGGACGTGAATTGACAGAAAACACTTAAGTTACAATGCCTCTAATGCCTCCTGTGTGGAGTCTGGGAAAAGGAGGAGATAGAATGCACCTGTCACCAAAATGCCCCTTTGGTATTGGGCATGGTGTCCATCTTTCAAATGCTGTAGCTATTGGCAATAACCACAATGCCCTGGTCCAGCTTCCATTACTCATATCTTTGTTTTCTGAACTTCTGGAAGTTAAACACAAGTGCCCTGCACATGCTGTACTGCATATGTATTCTACCATCGAGTTACGACTTCGCCTCTGTTTATTTCCTAAATCAAGAAGAGGCCATAATTTAACTTTCTTGAGATCATTAATATACAGTATTTATTTTAAATTTATTTTTATCTAATTTTATTTTAGGTGCTTTTTGCCTGCCTCTATCTAAGTGCATCATATACATTCAATATTCACAGAAATACGAACTTTAGTTACACACAGTTATTAGCTACCCTCTGGGTATTAGGAACTGAACCTGGGTCCTCTGCAAGAGCAGCCAGCATACCTACCGACTGAGCTGTCTCTGTAGTGCCAACTGATAGATAACTGTTACTGAACTATTCTCATCTACTTGTCAGCATTAGGTTCCAGTGTATTATGGAGTTCATTTACTCCCATGCTAAATGTTTCCAGAATGATATAATTTACAGTTCTGTTCCTGACTTTATATATGTTTTTACAACCTAACAATAAACTGATGCTTTATTGTTTATGCCATCCTCTTATAATTCTTGAACTTTGGATTTGCTGACTATAAGGTTGCATGGGACAAGTAGAGAAAATCAGTGCAGTGAGAGATCCAGTTATTCAGTAGTATGTGCTGAAGTTCAGAGTAGCTAAGCTGAAGAAAGAAAGAGGCTCCAGTCTTAACTCTCTGTGATGTAGTATTTTCATGTGCTTAATGGTGAGGATTAAGTGAGATACTGTTTCAAATGTGCTAAGATAACTCTTGGCAACACTTATCATGAACGTGTTTCAGCAACGATGGTCTCAACTCCCAGCACTTAGGAAATGATAACGTGGAATTCTGTCCTCCAAGCATAACAGGCATTGCTATCTTCTTCAGAGCATCTGTGATTACTTGCCAGAGATCTTAAGATAAGGCCTGTTGAAATTTTCTCATTAGAAGGAGGGACAATAGACTCTATCCTTCAGCTGTAGATAACTATTCTCTGGATGCATATGGTCTCTGGATGTGCTAGAGTTAATAGAAATTGTAAGGTTAATTGAAGAAGGTCTCTGTATAGTTATGGAAAATGTCATCCATGTTGGGGTGAGACTTTTTTTTCAGGGATGCAGCTATTTGGGTGGTGACGTCTCAGTCATCCTCTATAAGTAAGTCAAATACATTGATTTGCCAAGTAGGGTTTGACCTGAGATGTTTGTTGATTCTGTTGTTGATGCCTTGGGGCAAATAGAAGTTTATGTCTCCCCGGCAAAAATTCACGTTAAGAAACCATCTCTCTAGGTTAGAGAGATGGCACAGTTAAGAGCACACTAGAAGCTATTCCCAGCACTCACAGAAGAACTAATAATCATCCAGACTTCCAGTTCTAAGAAATCTGATGCTCTCTTTTGCTTCTGCAGGCATTGCACACACAGGTGACAAAACACACATACACATAAAAATAAAGAAATCAAATAGAAATTTAAAAAGAAATGCTATGTTTAAACCCTAATTATAAACACTGTAGTAGGCACTTTTAGAGATCAACTCATTCAGTTCCTGCAAGCCCCTCTTGAGGCTGTCTCTTATGATTCCCATTTGCCTGTGAGGAAACACTGGATGTTACTTCAGTAGTTACCAAGTTTACACACCTAATTGGCCATTATACAAAAGAATGTTACTTTAGCACTCCAGTGAGCCTGCTGTGAACTGGTGGCTCCTTTTTGTATTTTCTCTTCCTCAGGACTGGCTTCTCTTCTTTCTCCTCAATTGATAACACTAACAGTGATGTTGTAGTTATATCTGAGAAATTCAAAATTGTCATCTTTTCAGAGCAAGGTTTTGTTTAGTGATGTTCTGAACTTCAGGCGCTAGAGAACCAAATGAAATTGAAATGAAATGAAATATTCAAATGAATATTCTGAATGGGGTAAAATTTTAAGCTAAAAAATTTTCCTGGGGTTTGGAGAGATGTCTCAGCAGCTGAGAGGCTGCTCCTGCAGAGGACCTTGTTTTGATTCCTGGTACCCACATGGTGGCTAACAATCAGCTGTAACTCCAGTTCCAGAGGAATCTGATGCCTTCTTCTGACCTCTATGGGCACATAGTGAGTGTACTTACATACATGCAGGCACTATACTCATTCACAGAAAATACAAAAATAATAAAGAAAAGATTGTTTTTCTTTTATCTCTTTCAGTATTACTTATCTCTTCACATCTTGGCTTTAAAAGAAACTGAGAAAAGTTGAGATCCTGGGAAAAGATTATTTGTTCCACTGTGGAATTCCACCTGCTATTCCTACAAGACAACTATCAGTTGTAGGGTAGGGAGTACTTTAAAATGGTGGTTTTAAGGCATTGTGCTTTATTCTTTAGCCAGGGAAGAGGGGAAGAATGAGGACAAACAACAAGAGAACAACTTACAAAGCCACAGCTCCGGTCTGTATGATAGTTCAGAACTACTGCACAAACACTTCAGCTGGGGATTTAGACATAGCTGAGATGGAACTGAATCTCCAGTTCAGTGTGAAATAGTCACAGCTGGACTGAATGACAATGGAATATAACTGCATGTCTGTCCCTCACATGTCAGCTGGAGTAACAGATAGGAGGCTTTTCTCACCCACTTCTTTCCTTGGGGACTGAAAGAATGAGGTAGGCAACACGAGCTGTAAGAGTGAGATTTGCATGGTGTGGGGAGGGAGACAAGTCAGGACAGGGGATTTTGAATTGGTGCAGTAGTAGCACTGTCAGCTGGTGTATGAGAGATAATCAACAGCTATATAATTGGAGTTAAAACCCTCTGTTGGAGTAAACTCATGGGTGGCACTGTAAACTCAGCCAAATACACAGGGTTGGAGGGATCAGAGATCCTACAGAAAACCCTACTTTTTATTATATCTCTATCTTTCTGTCATGTCTCATTCTAATCATTTGCTAAATATGAATCCTTATATTTTACAGACAAATAATACATCAGTCATCAAAGAAGCTTCTTTTTGCAACAGATGTAGCTTACAGCAGAATTCCATAACTGATCAGACACAGAAAATACATGTCTGAGAGATTCCAAGTCCTAGGTGACACATCTACAGTTGAACCTCTATACCTAAGGCTCAAAGAACACAGCAGAATGAGGGGTAGAGAGCAAACTAAAGCATCCCTCAACTCTCACCAGTAAAATTTCCTTAAACAATACAGCGTTATATACACAGAAGGTCACAACTGGCTAAGTTTTATACAATAAGTGACTGCAGAGTGTGTATCCCTGGATAGGACTCCTATATTGAACCTCACCCACCATGGCTCAGGATCATTGCATGAGAGGGGACAGAAAGATTGTAAGAATCAAGGAGGGTTCATGAACTTAGGGAAATAGAGGGTTTCAGGCAATGGAAGTTTGTACATGTGAACTTGTGGCAATTGTAGCATGGAACACAGGACCCACACCAACTCAAATTAGACAAGGGCCCAGAGTGGAGTAATAGAAATTAGTGGTGGGCCAGACCTAGAGTGAAAACTATTGAAGATGGATTGCTACTGGGAGAAGGAGAATATGTCTTACTTATGATCTCTAGATAACCTGACCAGACTCCAGTGGATGAATTTGCACTAAAGGACATCTGAACACAAATGCCTGACTGGATAAGACTTAACATGTATGACAGACTACATGAGGTCCAGTGGGGGTTGGGAGTGGGTGGGTGGGAAGGGTGTCTAAAGTTGATTAAGAACTGTTGTATGAAATGTATAAAACTCAATAAAGAATAAAACAAAGTAGAGATTTGAGAGGAGCTATGATCATCATTTTCTTTCCGTCACAGTTACTGTGTGTGGAGAGGTAATCAAGTGGGAAAGCTGGCTGCGTACAGTGACGGTTACAAATTTAGAGTAAAAGTCATGAACTGTGGAACTAAAAATCCTTACAGAGATATTCACTTTACCAATTTTTATTACTATAGAAAGCTATTCATTTACTAACCCAATTTTTAATATCAAATGCCATGGGGAATTTTACTAGGCCCACCTTTAGCTTCAGTTTCCTAACTTGCTGAGTGATTTAGAACGTTTTAACCTTTAGAATTTTCTATTCTGAGCATTCAGCAGTCCAGGTATCTGGCATATTTACATTCCTTATTAGTCACATTCTTCTCAGTTGTTCATCCTTTCTGATATATAGCTAACAGAAAAGTTTAATGAAGGTTTACCTATACACATTACATCAGCCCAATTATGTCTTTAGTTCATATGTATGGTCTGACAAAAACTTATTTTTACCACAAGGGTAGTTACAGAGCTTATCAATGGTACAGATTCTGTTTAGAATTTTGTATCTAAAGGATTTGTCTTGTGAGCAGAATATGGTAAGGGCCCCAGGTAATACTTCCGTATGCTTTGTCCTGTGAGTTTTGCTCTTTTTCATGAAAGAATGAATTTAGTAGCAACTGTGGCATTAGCACAGGCTTGGAAAGCCCTTGAGATATTTTACTGGTTCTCATGAGAATGTGCTTTGAGCCTTGGCCAACATAAACAGCCAATTCCAATTCACACTCTAGTTCATTGTGATTGTGCATATAGGCATTAGCCTGGCAGACATCAAAACCTAGCCCAGATCAAAAAGAATACCCTAGTCTATAGACTCAAGATGAATAAATGGGCATCATTTCAGTAAAAAAGGTCTGGCACGTTTGGACTGCAGGGTTGTTGTGGAAAGAGTAGTAGATACTCCTCCTGATAAACATACTAGCATTTGAAAATAAAGAATATACTTTATTCATTTCCTCTTTTGAGATATGAGTTGCATATGAGGGCACTAGAACTCTTATTAAGCCAATTCTTTGCTGTTCTATGGGCTCTTTTCAAACTGCAGAGAGAACTGACATTTATAAACAGGAGTGGAAGCTGTGCTTGCCACCCCCACCTCTGTCCTTTTCCCCTTTCTTATTTGAGATTCAGTTTGAGAGAGCAGCAGTTCAGTCTGAGGCAATCTTTTGAATGAGATCTTCAGTTCTCCATCTAAAAATATGCTAAAGACAGAAGCGTTTTGAAACATGCATCAACCAGGAAGAGAGGCCCCATAAGGAGCAACCTGCCACTTGACAGCACATCTTGAAAAAGCATCATCAACTATCTTCATTACTGCCAAGAAGCACTCTATCTCTTTAGAACAAGGACAAGTCATCTCTCAGTCTGAATCAAAGGTCCCAAAGCAACAGATTTGCAAACCAAACATTTCGTTTCTGACACCAGAGGCTTTTAATGATTTTATTATGTGCCTCACAATCTGTTCCTAAGTCTGTTCCTACAGAGTTTACATCTACTGATTAGTAGCTAGAGCTTAGGCTCTTTGTCTGGAGCACTGAATAGATGATAGATAAGTTTCATTCCAGATACTTCTGTGCAAATGCACATTGCAAATGTCTGGTCAAGCACTGTGAGATTTATCCTTCCTTACTAGATTGTTGTGATATTACCTTAGTCAAGGAAAAACCCAGCCTAGACAAAAGTAATCACAACTTGTAATAATCAGTGGTGGGCTACTGAGATGGTTCATCTGGTAAATGTACTCGCTGCCAAACCTGATGTCTTGAGTTTGATCCTAGGCCCACATGGTAGAAGGAGAGAAAACTTTTGTAGATTGTCCTCTGAGTGCCACATATGCACTGTGGCACACTTGCACACATACAGATACAAAACAAATAATGTAAAAAAAAAAAAGAAAAAGAAAAAGAACCAATGGCATACATTTATCAACTGGAAAACTATGGCAAGTCTTTATGTGTAGTTACATGGAAATTTTAGGTGCTTCTTCCAGATGGCTCACCATCCAAACGCTGGAAGTTTAGACTTTTTATAAAACAATGTAAGTATTACGAATGAGGAATAGGAAGGAAATTTGAGCCTTTAGTTTATGGTAGGTAACCAAATGCCAGTGATGTGTAGGTCAAACACAGAGGAGATAATTATGCCAGCACATTTCTCTTTGAACACTTCACTACGAATACAGGAGTCTGAAACTGCCTGATGGAACATTATATGCAGTATGAGCATGTATCTTACATCAAGTTGTGCTTTGTTGTCTATGCCTTCTTCCAGTTGCTCAACCTTCAACTTGTGAACTGTAAGGTGGCTGGGAAGAGTGTGGAGACCTGTGTGGTTGGGGCCACCTAGAGCTAATGGGTGGGGCAAAGAACTAACCAGTCATATGTTCAAATTTGCTACTCAGAGTAATATAAATTAATGGTATAATTTGGGGGTTAGACAAATGGAATTTAAGAATTTCACTTGTAAAGTGAAAACAGGATGGTAATAGTTATCATGGCTTATTAAGAAGATTAAAAGAAACAGACTATGTGTGCCTGGGATGGGGTCTAGAACATGGTGAATACTTGTTATGTATCTCTGTTCCATATTTAGCCTGTGTCTTAACATTTTGAAAAGTTCATAGAGTGTTGTGGTGGGGAAGCTTAAGGACATGAGCTATTTTTCAGTACTCAGACTCCTTAGAGTGGTGTTACATGAGGACAAGAGGTAGCCAATGAAGGATCACTTCTTGGACATTTGCCTCTTACAGACAATCTGTGAACTGAATTACTCAAAGAATTTCATAATAAGTTTGAATTTCTTTCATACATTTCTTACATACATACATTCATACATGATTCCTTGCCAGACTAAGGGCCTCACCTGAGAGAATAAAAACAGAGTCACTCAAAAGGTCAGAATTTTTTAGAAGAAAATCCTGTAATTATGAATTTGGGACTCATTTGAGATTGGTGACTGTAGAGCAGTGGTGAGCCTATACTCATGGCCTGGGAAAGAAGTTGCTTCTTTGACTTCATTTTCACAAGAATTCCATTAGAAAATTATCATAAAACTGAAGGAGGTTGAATACCTAAGCATTACAGTCTGTAGGGAGCAAAGCTATATTGGTCATTTGTAAACTGGAAAGCAAAACCTGAAGTTTTCCCATTTGTCTAACCTCCCACTAATGGCATTGTTTTATATTATCAGTAATGCTAAAAACATTATCTATAAAGATACTGGTCAACTTAAGATGTTTTTACAAGCTCCTAGCTTCTGTGCTAGTTCTAGACTATCTGTTACACAAAGGAGCTCCTTAGAATCCTCTAAAGTCCTATGTGCCTGTTTTAAACTATAAGAATGGAATGGATAAGATATTCCTGGGGCTAGATCCAGAGGAACACTTGTGCTGCTACTAAACAACCCTATTTGAAGTAATTGCTGGATTCACTTTTAAAAGCAGTGAGAATAAATTGTTCTTTTTTGTCTTGCTGATACTTTTCCATTATGTTTTTTTATTATTGACAGCTACTTGAACAGATAGGAAAATGTCTGTTATATAGGTGCCATCTTATGGAATGTGGGCAAGGACACGACCTACATTGAAGTGGTATACATGATTAACCATTAATATCCAGAGTTCATGAACAGCTTTACCTTTGGTATTCAAATGCATTGCTAGCAAAACTTTGGTACAGTTGATTGCTTATTCCTCTTTAAAATGGTGACACCCTCTCCATGTGCCCACTGAAGATGACTGATTTCTTTAGAAAAAAAAATTGATATTTATTCTATCTATTCTCAGTGATATAACTCTGTCATTAACAGTGTTCCATTGTTTTCCAAATTGTTTCTCTTTCTCAAGAAACAGATTGGGGAATCACTTTCTCTCTGAGGAATTTCAAAGGTAAAATATCTGAACTAGAATAGCAGCTCCTGCTCTGTGGAATATGAACTTTGAGGGTCTGGAGCTATAACAGGAGATGAAAAGTTCATGAACAGGTATTGAATATGGAGTACACGCTCACACAGGTGTTTCATTCTTTATTTCCATATGTTGATGTGGTTATTCTGAACAAAATACACATTCACCTAAGGCTATTGCTGCATTCCTAATAACTTTTGCAGGCTTCTTATTTTCCCAATCATTGATCACTTAAAGTATAGCAATTATAGGCAATTTCTAATGTAAAAAAGTTGGAGTGAAAATTAAAATACTAAAAGATACTTTCTCTGTAGTGGGAAAAAAAACTAAGTATGTTTAGAAAAGTTGCCTATAAATTAGAAGAAGAAAGAGGGTTTTACGAATACTAATGAAGTGCAACAGAAAATTAAAGAATATTCAAGACAGGCTGGTAAGCAACTAATTATAATTCTAATTTACTTCCATAAGGTAATAAACACCGTAATACTTAGGTGCTTAAGACAATAAATTACATCTCGGTCTGTAGTTGAGACTTACATGCTGCTCCGTTACACATGCTGTTGCAAGGGCTACACTCACCTGAGCTGAGTAAATGAAGGGTCCTCGTGTATTTAACAATCTGGCAGGGACAAGTGAATGACTAAATCTGTTTTATCCCTGCTACCCAGCCACCCTTTCTCCTTCTGGTCTCTTTTTTTGTAAAATTTTATTGATTTTTAAAAATTTCATACAGAACATCTTAATCATCTTTATATGCCCATTCCCACTTGTGAATTTCATGCATTCTGTCATTTCTATTAAGACATCAAGTCAGGTTAGTATCCCCAGATGCCCCTCAGTGTAAATTCATCCACTAAGGTCTAGTCAGCCTATCAAGAGTCCCTCCCTTTAGGAAAATCATCTTTACCTCACCCAGCAGTAATCAGCTGCCAATAGTTCTTTAGCTAAGATTGGGACCAGATGCCCATTTTCACAGTTCTATGCTTGGTTTTTGTCCACTTGAGTCTACATGGGTCTTGTGTGTGCTGAAACCATTCCTGTAGGCTCACATGAAACCCAGGAACTTGTATGACTTTATTTGCATTTAGTCATGCACCTCCTCCCATGGCACTTACAATCTTTCTGCCCCTTGTTCCTCAATGGTCACTGAGCCCTGGTTTGGTGAAGTTTAATACAGGATTCCTGTCAAAGGACCCAAACTCTGCAGGCACTTACTCTCTATGATTTGGCCTATTGTGTCCTTTTGTGTTCATGGTCCTCTGTTGCATGAGGGAGCTTCATAAATGAGAGTTGAGAGATGCATTAGTATTTTTTCTACTCCTTGTTTTACTATGTTCAATGACCCTTAGATGTAGAGGACTCTTTATAGATGTATCATCTATTGTTGTGCAATTCACAGACAATCTCTATGTGACCAATTCTGAAATACTGTAATTATCTGTGTCTATTGCAAAAGAAACTTCTTTGATAACTGATGACTATGATACTTGTCTATAAATATAAGGATCCATATTTTGCACATACTAAAAAAATTATATTTGTTTAGGGATGTGACAGCCTTAGAGTTTCCCCTGATCCCTTTCTATTTATAGGACAGATATGAAAAAGGATTGAGAAAATATACATGGTTAGCCATTAATGGTACGAATTCATAAATAACTGTCTTTATAATTCTGGTACCTTAGCAAGTGCCTGTACTTGTTTGTGTATCATTACTCCCCTAAGTGTAGAAAACAGCAATATCCTGGATATTGCTTATCAGTTTTCTAACCCTAGAGGAGCTGGTGGTCTGAAAGAAGGTTGCTACTGGGGAAGGAATTCTGCCCACACTCTTCAGGAACATGGAGTTCTTTATTCTTTTCCTTTAGCACTTTGTTTGCTTAAATGAACACAGCAATTTCTCCCTGAGGGAATCTTAGTGTCTATATAGAAAAGTATACTGATTTATCCTTCCTATCATTACAAAATAAGTGTTGAGATGATCTAAAAGCATCTAATTAAGGCTGGTACATGGCTCCCTTTCAGTCATGTCTATGGTAATGAAGGATGATTTTAGATATTTGATTCGAGTTACTCCATAAAAAAGTAACTCAGCAATTTCATGAGCATTTTGAGAACTTGGGCAAGGATTTTGCTTTCCTGTCTTCCTGTTGTCACTCTGTTGAAATATTTCTTTTCTTTATTTTTTTTTTAATATTTTGTTACTGCCTCTTGATGAAGGTTCTACATTCTTTTCATTTCAGGTACACTTTTACCAAGGTTCCTATGGGAAAATACTCTGCCCTACCTGTAAAGTAATTGCTGCTTACCTTCTTTCATGGACTTTGGGAAAGCCAGTTCAGTAGTTTATTAATCCTAGTTTCCCAAACTGACATCTTTCCCATGAATCTAGCTAGACCTAAATGAAATCTTGTGACTAATGGAAGAGACCTCTTCTCAGATCTCTACAAATATTAAAATCCTAAAGAGCATCAGAATTTTTGCAAACTACTTCTGGTCTTAAATTCACGGACTTTAAAATACTTCACATCTCTTTTTTTTTTTTAAATCTCTTTCCCTGCGTTAACAATACATTTGAACACCAGTATTTCCTGTTTTGGGTTTCAGGATGTCATAAGTGACTGGCTCTTACTCCTGTGCCCAAACTGTAGACTTTGTGTTTAGAAGGCAGAGCCAACACAAATGTATCCATCTGGGAGGGAGCTTAAAATACTGCCCATTTGTCATTTTGCAGGATAAATCTGGATATGATTAATAGGGTGTTATCAATCAGGAGATAAAATTAAAATCCTACATTAGGAACTGCTCCTGCTAGGAAGAGTGGATTTTGTAACAGCTGTTTCCTATCTTAAATAGTTTGTGTTCATTAGCAGCAAATATTATAGATAAGAAATGTATAGATAACAATGTCCCCAAGTGACATTGTTAATGAGCCTGTTGTCTTCAGAGCAAAGGCATGTCAGGTGAAGGAGATAAAGCCAATTGGGAGTACTATCTTGGTGATTCTATAGGCTATTTCCTGCTCTCTGTTGGACAAACGATAGTTCCCTCAAAGAGAATGTGTATTTGTGTGGGTATGTATGTTTATGTATGTGGATGTGAACATGTGTATTTGTGTGTGTATTGTGTTTGTGAGTATACATGTTATATATGTGTGTATGAGTGTGCATATGTGTATGTGAGTTTGCATATATGTATGTGTGTGCATGTGTGTGTCTATGTGCCTGTGTATCTCTGTGTGTACAGTTTTACAATTTAAGGTTAATGAAGAGACCTCTGTCCTCTGAGAAAGAACTTATTATTAAAGCTTTTACCCATTTAATGTCTCCTAACAGCCTGCTATAGCTTGGTTCCAGAATTTATTAAATGCTAAGAGGAAAAAAGAATATCTAGGGATCAGAGAGGGGGAGAGAGAGTGTGTTTCTCAGCAGGAATTAAGGACCTCAGTTCCAAATAAAGGTAAGTTGTTTGAAATGACCAGCTGTGAGGTAGCCTATGTGTTCTTCTCATTGCAACTCACGAAGTGAAAGTTAGTCACAGGTTGCCTACATGCTGATGTTCTTGCCTTACATAAAATAACATGCTCATGTCTCATCCTTTTTCTGTCTCTAACACATGATTATAATAATGAGATAGAAAATCACTCAAGTCAGTGTATTAAAAGAAATTTTCTGTTTTTAAAAATAAAAACACATCTCTCAGTGCCATCTCCTGAGGCACAGCAATGCTCTGGCAGGTTTTGAAAAGTGTACTGAAGGTTCATCTGCGCTTGTCGTTTCCAGTTAGTAAAGATAGACAAGTGTCTCTTTTCTAATCTGGAGTCTTGAATCATGTAACTATTTCTAATTTATCTCAAAAATTAAATGTTTCAAATACAATTTTAATTGAAATTTCATTAGTGGCTTATTATATCATGTGTCAAATGATATTTAACCAACTATTCTGAGGAAGGACAGAGAATCTTGAAATGGTAATGGGAGAATGATGGTACCTCTGAAAGCTGGTGGTGCTCATTAAATGTCTTAAAAATAATCAGTTGATGTATAATTAACACGATTACTTCAATTAAACTCTATTTCTGGAACCCTGCTGTGTTGTTTTTCATCTTAGGCTTAAACATGATTGTTGTTCTTTTGCCCAAATAAAATTAATGTAATGAGAGAAAAGCAAAATAAATATAGACTTCAATAGAAAAGAGCAGGAATGATATGCATTTATTACAGGAAAGTATAAGAAAGGTTGATTTTTCATATAAAGAAAAGGGACATGAACCAATTAAAATGACCTTTTCCAACCTGTGAGTTCCCCCCAGATAGAACTGTGAGTTCTGCCAGACTTGTGAATTCACCAATACCACATGCCTTGTCCACCATTGCAGCCCCCAGCTCTGCTTGATTCATTTAGCTCCATATATATTTTATACATGTGAAGCCAGACATAGTTTCTCAGGCCCAGGTTCTTCTTCCGAAATTCCACTCCCCCAGTCCTAACCTGGGTCATGAAGCTCTCACATGAGCCCCATTTAGTTATTTTTGACAACGGCCTTTTCAGTCATCTCCACACTCCAGGACTGCATGGAGTCTGTCTTAGAACCTTGGGCTCAGAAGTGCTACCTTCTGCTAATTGAAATAAGATCCACTTCTTATAACTCTTTCACACTTTCATACAAAGTGCCCACAGTATTGAACATCAATCCAAACTCAGGTGATTTGCAACCTGCCAAGTTGGAGTAACAGCGAAAAAGATACAAACACTCACACAACAAATAAGAGATCAGCTATGTATTACAAAACACGACTAAAGAAAGAGTTCCAGATGCCTAGGTCTCATCAAAAAACAAAACCAACATAAATATATCTCTTCCAGAAACTAGCACACTCATTCTATTTCCTGAGAAAAACAACTTAGTTTTCACACAAGGTAAGAATTTCTGTTATAAATATGTTCAATGTTCAATGCACACAAACAGGATAAGAATATGACTGAAGATCCTGAAAGCATTAAAGAGTTGAATGAAATACCTAAAATAGTTCAAGACATGAAATTAGAATTCAAAAAAGAGATAGAATCTCTGATGAAAAGTCAAACTAAAATAAAATTTGAAATGAAAATCTCAGAAAGTCAGACAAAAGAATCAGAGGAAAACCTTACTAAGAGACTAAATCAAGTAGAGGAGAAAATATCAGATTTTGAAGACAAGATTGAGTAAACGGCTTACTCAGTCAGTTAAAATGTTAAATATAAATTAACCAAGGAACAAGACATGTAGGAACTTTGGGCCACAATAAAAAGATCAAACTAAAAGGAAGAAACACAGATCAAAAGTATAGGAAATACTTTAAATAAGATTATAGAAAGAAATTCCCAAAATTTAAGGAAGATGATTCTGCATACAGAACACCAAGGAGAGGACCAGAAAAGAAACTCCCCATGTCATAAGCAGGCAAAACACAATGTGAAAAACACTGCAGCACCATATAACAGGAATTAATAAAGACTTATCAAACAGTAAATCTCAATATTTGCAGTCTCATTTCCATAATAAAAAAGTCAAAGACTAACTGGATAAGAAAACAAGATCCTTCTTCTTAATACCTCTAAAAAATGTACCTCAAAACTAATGATTGACATCACCTTAGGGTAAAATAATGGAAAAAGATAATCCAAGCCAAATGGATAGCTATTCTAATATCTGAAAAATTAGACTTAGAACTACAATTAGTCATAAGAGATAGAGAAGGTCGCCATATTTCTCAAAGGAAAAATTCACTGAGAAGATATTACAATCATAAACATATATACACCAAACACAGGGGCACACAAATGCATCAAAGAAACTCTGTTACACCTAAAATCACAGATTGACACTTTAATGGCTAATCTTGGGTGTTAACTTGACTGGATCGGATCTTGGATTACTGAAAGGAGAGAGATCTTTTTAATTGGGTCATTTGAAGCTGGAAGACCCACCCTAAATGTGGACATTAATTTGGATGTCAGTCCATAAAAAAGGTCAGGGCAGGAGGGAGCTCTGCCCTTCTCCAGCTTGCTTCTCTCTCACTTGCTGCTGTGATCAGTTTCTTTGGATTCCCATGTAGACTGAAGATTAGTGGATCTCCCAGAATCTATTGGGCCAGATTGGAACTACTGAGACATCCAGTCTCCTGGACTGAGAAACTACAGAATTCTCAGCCTCTCCAGTGTGGTGCAGTCATTGTTGGACTACTCAGATTCTATTGTGTAAGCTAATCTAATAATATGTACATTCATTCTACAAATTTTGTTTCTTTAAAGAATCCTGACTAATAAACAAAAACCTGTTACCAGACCAGGCTGTTGGCTGTGAAGAACTTTGGAGGAATGTGGAAGACTCTGGAAGTTTGGGCTAGAAAACTGATTGATGTGTATAAGCTAGGCTTATTAGGCAAATCTAGCAGGAAGCTGGAAGAAAGTAATGTTGAGAACAATGTAGTTCTAGAAGAAAATAAGCACTTAAGTAGCAATTGGGATATTTTAGCTGAGTCTGGCTGGAATCTTCCCACAAACAGAAATCTTGCCTGAGGCTAAATTGAAAAGCAATGAACTAATTTCTTTGGCAGAAGACGTTTCAAGGCAGTCTAAGGCAGAAATGATGGCATGACTATTAATGATGAATATTACGCAAAAGGACAAATGGGCAGAATGAAATGCAGAATGTACAGTTTGGAATGGAAAAAAGTACTAGGAAGATTAATACTGGGGCCTAGGCATGTGCTGAAAGAGAGGATCCCTTTGAAAAGGAGATTAAAATGATTAAGGAGAGGCCTAGAGATTCACTCTTAAACAATGGAGAGAGTGCCTCCAGGGCAAGACCACACCCAGCTAAGCCTCCAAATTGTGAAAGGAAAATGCAGCTGTTTCCTACTAGAAAACCACTGAAGAGTAAAGCTCTTAAAGTGAATGAAGTAGGCAGGAATCCATTCAAAATTGCAGCTGAAATTGGCAGTGCTGTTCACCTTGTGCTGGCTTTAAAGGCAAGGAAGATGCAACAGTGAAGCGGTCATTGGTTCTTCCTCCATGGTTTCAGAGATCCACTGAGGCTAGGCAGCATGCAGCAGGGACATCCCTGCATAAGGAAGGCCCTGACAGGCCAAGAAGCCTTGATAGCCCATTTCTTGAAGCTGTGAAAGTGAAGCCTGGTTATCAGTGGAGACCCCAGGAAGACATTAGCAATGTCAGAGCCATGAAACATCTGACAAAGAGAACTGCATGCAGTGAATGGTACCAGCCCTAGAGAGAGATGTATGCTGCAAGCAGCAAAGTAGGTGGAGTTGCTTACTCTAAACCCTTTGGAAGTAAAGTCCCAGAATTTGACATGGAGCTACTGAATTTGGTGTTTTCCCTGCTGGTTTTTGCTCTTGATTTGGTTTAGGACTTCCTAACTATGCCTCTATTTCCTCATTTTGGAATGGGAATGTATATTGGCTTTTCATTGTATATTGGGAGTATGCAATCTGTCTTTTGATTTTAAAAGGGCTTAGAGTTAAGAGATTGCCCTGAATCCCAGAAGAGACTCTGAACTGTGGACTTCAGAATAGTGTTGAGACTGATAAAGACTATGGTTGGATTAAGTGCATTTTGAATTTTATATAATCATGAGCCTATGGGAGCCAGGGAGTGGAATGTGGTGGTTTGAGTGAGAATGTCCTCCGTAGACTATAAGTATTTGGACATTTTGTTATGAAACCAGTATTACTCCGATATCAAAATCAGACGAAGACCTGGAAAAAAACAATATAGGCCAATCTCTCTGACGAACATAGATGCAAAAATTCCCAAGAAAATATAGTAGAGCCGGTCACAGTGGCACACACCTAAAATCCTTGCAGAGGCAGGGAAATCTCTGTTAGATCAGAGCACTCGTATATAGGGATAAAGAGTCCATATCTCAGTACAGTAAGGCAATATATAACAAGCCCACTGACAACATACTAAATGGAGAAAATCTGAAAGCATTCCCACATCTTACATTCAGTAAACCTTACATATGGTGCCACGACTCAGATGGCAGAGATTAGTAGCCCAAGTGGGACCAGCTTTCATGCAGGACCTGGTGCGGTAGGATCTGATCCACTGATCTGGCTGTGGGCCACTCACCTACAACCCTACATCATGAGACACGGAGGTACCGGTTCCCTTTCCCCTCTATTGCTCTCTTAGCTTGCTCCCTCTCATTCTCCCATTTCTGAGTGGCCACTGGCTCACTCACTTGCCCACTCGGGACCCTGGTCCACTTCTGGCGGGGGCTCTGCCTCTCCTCATGTGCTCTTTCATGGCCCATAGGGACAACTCGTCCTTGGGGCTTGGCATCCTCCCAGGCCCTCAGGCCCATATGGCCTAGATGGAATCTCTGCTGGCCTGCACCAGGAGCTAGTCCGCCTACCCTTTTCCCTTTTCTTCCTTCTGCACCACTTCTATCTGGGCTTGGTGTGCTGCGGACCCTCACACCTGAGGCACAAACTTGGTGCCCTGGCTTGCCAGCCTCCAGCTCTGTCTCCACTCTGCACCTCTCCCTCCCGCATGGATCTCTTCCCTCTCTCTCTTCTTATTTAAACTGCCTTTTCCATTTTCACCGTAGGCTTCTTTCAGTCAATCTCCCCACATTCTCTCTCACCCTCCCACCTCCGACTGCCTCCCTGCCTGGGACCTGTATTTCATCTCAGGCTTGGCTTCCCGTAGGGCCCTCAGATCCTAGCCGAGCCCAAACTTAGAGCCTCCGCTTGCCAGTCTGGACCAGGAGCTCCTCTGCCTAGCCTTTCCCTCCCTCTGTGACACTTCCTCCAGTGTGGGTCTCATCTCTGGCTTGGCATCTTTCGGCTCTCATACCCAAGTCGAACACACTAGCTCAAGCTCACCTGCCTGCCCCAGGAGCAGCCTAGCCTTCCGCCTGTCTCCAGACTGCATCTCTCCCTCCAGCATGGGCTCCTCTCAGTCACCCCTCTCTCACTCTTTCTCACCCTCCCATCTCTGGCTGAAGCCCCACCTGGGACCTGTATTTGTGAACTCTGGCAACCCCCTCTCCCACACCCTATTTTCTTTTTCTATCTTTCCCACCCATTTCTGGGTGTCAGCCACCACACTCCTTGCTCAGACCCCTGTAGCCAGAATACCAGGGGGCCCACGTTTTTGAAACTCTAAACCTGGGAGGCTCCCCAGTTTAGAGATCTGGTCTCGGATCTCATCTCGTCTCTCATCTCGGATCCCCATCATGGGATTCCCATGGTTTCATACTCCCGTGCCCGATCTCCTACTTTCCTCTCAGCCCAACCCCTCACCATCACCGTTTTGAGCTCTCAGCCTGTTCCACTGACTTTGTACCTGCTAATCCATGCAAGGCCACTGCAAGCACGCACACACAAGCAACTCCCTCCCCTTCTCGCCCCCACCTCTCTGGCACTGCACCTCAGTCTCTCACCTCTTTCAGGACACTGTGCAACTTCCCCCTCAACTTTAGGGCCCACACCAACTCCCAAAGTCCTGCCTGTACTCTTTCTGTCTCTGGCTGCCAGGTTCCCGGAAGCTGGCTCCCTCTGTGTCTTAAGTTCCAATCCACTTCTATTCTGGCAGGTGTCAGACTAGAGATCTCCTCTGGGATATCATGTAGACGAAAACTCTTATCTGTAGTGCCACCCCCAGGCAAGCTCTCGAACTCCTGTAGCTGACCCTTCTTTGTTCCTGCTTCAATTTACTATCTCACCTCCATTTACATTGTCACTCTTCCCTGCTGCCCAGGCACAAATGCCCTGTCTCCTTCTTATGCTCGTGTGCTGTCCTTGTAATGTCTCTTTATCTTGTATGCCTAGCCCACGGGCCTCACTCTGGTCCAGCACACCCACATAAAACCATCCATCTCATAACCCAACCTGTCCACTAACAAAGGCCCCAGAACCCCTAACCCGCCCCCCAAGGGAGAGCTGCTGAAAAGCAGCCTTTAAAATATTCCATTACCCAGAGGAACAGGAGAAGGCAAAATGGGTGTGCCACCCAAAATATAGAGAGCTCAACTGCTGGCAGTGGCACTCAAGCAAGGTTCCTCCCAAGAAGACCTCCAAGCAACTCAGCATCAATGTCACAACAGCTGTCAGCCCCAGTGGTGATAACAAAGGATACGGGGCACAAGCCTGCCCCAGCTCAGCAGCCACTACCAGGGCCATGACCACAATGGGAAAATGGGGACGCCTCAAGGATGACTGCCCTTCTTTATAGAATCAAGGTAGGCCAGTCATGTGGCCCCCAGATCCCCCCAACCTGCCTCCAGATCTTCACTGACAGAATTCATCCGTCTGGCCACCGAAGATTGACCTTGTGCACCATAGCAATGGAGGAACCCAGAGCCGCTGCCACACTAAACAAATGGCCTGTGTGTAGTAGGGGACCACGTGGTCTGTCCTCTTCCTACTAGGATAAGACACACCCTTAGCAGCTCTCAATGGTGGGAGTCAATGGGCCTCCCCACACGCTCCCCCTCTTCCCTGCATTCTCTAAGATACCCCTGACAGCCCTCATCCCTTGGGTCAGGCTTTGAAATGTATCCTTCACTGGTTTCAATTACTGCCTTTCTTTATGATCTAAACTGTTATCTCTGAAATAGAGCATTTCCTTATCCCTTCATGCCCTGGGCACCCCTATATAGTTTTCCTAATTCAGACAAATTATTATTATTAGATACTTTTTAAAGCTAACGTTTATACACCTCATTTGTCTAACCTCTGTCATGGGCCAATCTCTACCCCTTTGAATGTATGTTATCTAATTCCTTAAATTTCAGGAATATAGAAAGCAGTTCCAGCTTTCATTTAAGGTGGCTTGGCTCTGCGCTTTCTGTGAATTTGAATGGCCAACCTCTTCTGAAACCTAATGGCCTCCTGCAGGTTCTTCAATCTTAACCTTGCTTTTGGCTTTTGCAGGATACTCTTTGATCTCTACCTGGACCAGATCTTCCTATATTATCACATGTTTGGACCTCCTGGAGAGTCCACTCCAATGGTTTACAAAGTGTCAAATCTCCCATTTCATTAACTCTTTCAGGTCTCAAACAGTGTTACCAGCAGCTAAGCCTCTGAAGATTTATCCCACCAGGGGGCAGGGAAGGGGAGGACTGTCAAGTCTATCTCCTGACCTGGTCTGCAATCTCTTATGCAGGAGACACTGTCTCAGCACCAGTCCCTCTGCTTGCCTACATGGGAGAACTGCCACCAGCTTTTGCTCTTCTACTGTGCCTTGCTATGACCCCAACACCACTCAAGAAGCAGCCATACATGATAAGGGTCACCAGCCACCAAGTCATCTCTGCTCACCTTCCCACCAGGAGGGAACTAACTATGATGAGGACTCCCCATTATAATCCATTCTAGCCTCATGTGTCACCTTCCATCACCCCATCGACCCTAATCATCATGAAGAAGTTAAGAGGAGAACTCCACCCCTTTTCCTATGACACAAAAGGCTGGAATGTAAGATGTGACTGGAAGCTCCAACCTTCGCCCCCCTCCCCCCAGCAGTTCCAGGACAGACACCTTGGTGATTCCAACCAGACTCTCAGAGCCCACTGAGATCTCAGAGATCTTAGAAAAGAACTGACATTTACAACATTTTGAATAGATAAGATTCCCAACCCAGGATTTACAAACAGCTGTAAAAAGGGACTGCTTCCTGGCCAGAAGCTTACCTTAAACAACAATCAGATGTCATGGTAACCTCAACCCCCTCCCATAAAAGCTAGGAGGGATCTAGGACTAGAGGTTTTTGGCTGATTTCGCTCGCTCTCCTGGGTAGTTAGCCTCTCACACTCTCCCTGAGGGAGCTCCTCCATCCCGATCTGGAGTCTGAGCCCCAAGATGAGGGGGATAGTCTCCCCCATTTCTTTGAGGAAGCTAGCCCCCAGAAGGGCCTAGCATTTCTCCACTCCTGAGTGTGGAGAAGCTAGTCTCATCTGGTCTTCTCTTAATAAACTGGTCCTGTTAGCTCCCAGCCAGCAGAGTGTCTGATTCCTTTGTCTTCTGCGTCTCTTGAACCCAGAACCTTACACTGAGAAAGAACCCAGGAAAGAGATTACATTGACCATACCCCCCCAACATAAAATATATTGGAATAAATCTAAGTAACTGAAATATATATGATAAAAACTTTAAGATCCTGAAGTCAGAAAGTGGATGATACCAGAAGATCTCCCACACTCATCAAGCAGTAGAGTAATAATAGTGTGAAAATGACCTTCCTACCAAAAGCAATCTACAGATCACTGCACTCTCTCTTAAAATTCCATCACAGTTCTTCACAGAATTTTTTTCTGGTGTAAAACACACACATTGATCAATGGAATGGAACTGAGGATCCAGACTTAAGTCACCTACTTACATTGACCAGATTTTGACATTGGTGTAAAAAATCAACATTAGAGAAAAAATAGTATGTTCAACAATTTTTTTCTGGTCATATGTTACCAGATAGTAACATGTAGAAGACTGTAATTAGATCTCTATATCTCAGCAAGCACAAAACTCAAGTACAAAGGGACCATGGACTTCAACATGAGACGTATTAAACCAAGTCTTATAGATGAGAAAGTAGTGAATATAATGGAATTTATAGGCACCGGGAAGGACTGTTTGAACAGGACCCTAGTAACACAGGAATTAAGGCCAACAATTGACAAATAGGACCTTCTGAAACTAAAAACTTCTGTATAGTGAAGAACACCATCATCCAAGTGAACAAGGAATGGGATAAATCTTTACCAGCTATGCTTATAACAGGGAATGTGCTGGATACCTTAGTTGTCAAGCTGACAATGTGCTGGATAGCTTAGTTGTTAAGCTGACATATCTAGGTAGAGGGGCCTTCAACTGGGGAAATGCCTCCATTGGGTTTGCCTGTGCCCATTCTGTGGGACATTTTCTTGATTATTGAGTGATGTTGGAGGACCCAGTCCGCTGTGGGTAGTGCTGCCCCTCAGCAGGAGGTCCTGTATTGTATAAGAAAGTAGGCTCAGCATGGGCCAAAGGAGCAAGCCAGTAAGCAGCTGTCCTTCATGGCCTGTGCTTCAGCTCTTGCCTCCAGGTTTCTGCCCCTGAGTTCCTAACTTGAGCTCCTGTAGTAATGAACTGTGATCCAGAAGATATAAGCCTAAAAGAGGAATAAATGCTTTCCTCTCCAAGTTGGTATTGGTCAGAGTGTTTTATTGCAGCAATTGATGGCAAAGTAAAACAGGGGTTAATATCTAGAATATGCAAAGAACTATAAAACTAAGCATTGAAATAATCTGACCCAATTAAAAATCACAATAAAGAATGAAACAGAATTCTCAGAAGATGAAACACAAATGGTTACAAATTTATTTTTTTAGTGTTCAACTTTTTTAGCCATCAGGGAAATGCAAATTATAATCACTTTGAAATTTCGTCTTATCTCACTCAGTTTGACTAAAATCAACCTCCCCAAATAAAGAAACAACAAATATTGATGTGGATGTTGGGGAAGGGGAAGACTTAGCTGTTTGCAAGGCAAATGGTACAGCCACTATAGAAATTATTGTGAAGTTTCCTTTAAAAGTTAGAAATAAATCTCCATAAGATCCAACTATACAATTCTTGGACATATACTCAAATAACTCTATATCTCACTACAGACATATCTGTTCATCCATGTTCATCATTGTGCTCTATTCACAATATCTAGGAATGGAAATAATTTACATGTCCATCAACTGATGAATGAATGATAAAATTAGGCTAAATTTTCAAAATGGAATGTTATTCAGCTGTTAAGAAAAAAGAAATTATTTAATTCACATGTAAATAGATGGAACTGGAAACAATCATCCCAAGTGAGGTAACCTAGACACAGAAATATAAATGCTACATTACTTTCTTACAGCTTTGAATCTGTAGATGTGTGCTTCAACTGGAAAATCTATAGCAGTCAGGAAAGTAATAAGAGTTTGTGGGTGGTGATAGGGGACAATTGCCACCAGAAGGGAGACAGAATGCAGTGATATAAGTGGGAAAGGTTAATAATGGAATAGGAAGGATTAGATGAATGGAGAATGGGAATTCAGGGCTGAAGAGGGAGCATGGAGAAGTATAACATGGAATGTCTTTTGGAAAAGTCACATGGAAACCTACTGCTATAGAAACTTCTTAAAATATGTACATATACAATATAAAAAGAGTTTAAATTTAGTTACCCTCTCATAGGAGTCCAATGACTCTACCACACTCCATAAGGTAACAAATAAAAAGCCCAGTCAGGAATGTGTGTCCCCTCATGAGTTGCTAATCAGGGTGTTCCCACAGACTTGGGAACACTGCTCTTGGTTGTCTTTCAGAACTTAATGGTAAAATACTATTGCTGATGGCACTATATACTTAAAATCATAGAACAACGAAAGGAAAATCGAAATCTCATTGAAATTTCCTTACTATGGGCTAGTTTTTATAGTACTAGATGGTACTACACATCATCCTGGAAGAGTTAAGTAAATATCAACCTTACTCAGCTTTGAACACTAAGATCTACAATAATGATTAACCTGGCAATATGTCCACTGGTGCTTTTCTGAGTCTAATATTTTCATAGTGATGACCTGAGTAGCGAAGTGCTACATTTTTTTAACAGTTTAAAGTTTCATTTCAGTGAACTTCCTTGCTCACATAACAAGCATATGATCACATGAAAAGGACTTAAGAAAAGTAAAGTTAGAAAGGAACATGGAAGATTGTCACAGATTATAGAGTATCTCTTAAATACAGAAGAGTCCACACTGCCAGGACTAATTTACATTGTGCCCACTCGTGATTATGGGCAGTCTAGCGAGGTATCCAGAACTACATCTGCTCTGCCACTACTTCCATAATCTCAGAACTAGGTTGTATTGCTCATCTTACCTTCCTGACTAGTTTGGTCAGCAAGAATCCTGGAGATACTGCTTAAATTATGCAAAAATATAGAAACAGATGGAACACCTCCATATTCTTTCTACAGAAGCAGTATTATTCTGTATTGAAACCAGGTAAAGAAGCAACAGAAAATGAAACTACAGACAAATATCCATAATGAACATGGACTCAAAAATTTTCAATAAAATACTTATAAGCAACATAGGCTTATGTTAAAAAGATTCAGAGATGGTTCAATATATATGTCAATAAATTCAATAAATCATATAAATGGAATTAAAGATAAAAGTTGTCTGATCATTTCAATAGATGCAGAAAAGTCCTTTGATGAAATCCAATATGTCTTCATGATACAAGTCTTAGAGAGAATAGAACAGGAGAGAACACACCTCAACAAAGGCAATGTATGACAGACCAATAGTTAATTGTAAAATTATAAAAAATTTATTAAAGCAAGGAACAAGATAGGGTTGTCAGTTGACCCCATTCCTTTCCAATGTAGTTGTTGAAGCTCTCGTTAGAGCAGTAAGAACATGAAAGGAAATTAAAGAGATACTAACAGGAAAACAAGTCAAATTTTTCCCATTTGTAGATGATATGCTATTAAACATAACAGATTCCAAAATTTCATCAAGATCTATAAATGATCAACATTTTAGCAAATTGGTAGATTACAAAATTAACTTGCAAAAATATGTAGTATTTTATATACCAAAAACAAGCCGTTTTAGAAAAAGATCATGTAAGCACTCCCATTCACAATTGCCTCAAAAAATTAAATATCTAGGAATATAACTAACCAAAGATGTGAAAGATATCTACAATAGAAACTTCAAATCTCTTTAGAAAGAGATTGAAGAAGACACTAAAATATAGAAAGACCTACCTAATATATAAAAAAATATAAAACAGATCAATAGAGTTAATATTGTGATAATGACCATCCTATCAAGCAATATAAAAATTCAAGACAATCCCAATCAAAATCTCCATGGCATTTTTCACAAGAAGATTGAAAACAAAATCCTAAAATTCATATGGACTCACAAATAGACTCCAGACAGCAAAAGCAACCCTGAATACAAAGAGCCATTCTGGACAGATTACAATTTCAGATTTCAAGCTATGTTACAGAGGAAGAGTAATAAAAACAGTGTGGCAATGATACAAAGAAAGATATGAAGATGAATGGAACAAAAAAGACTGAGACATGAGTGCATATACTTACAGTTTGCCGATGCCAAAAATACACACTGCAAGAAAGATAACATCTTCAACAGACAGTGCTGGAAAGCTGGATCTCCAGGTGCAGAAGAAAGTGGAACCACGTATATCACCCTGGACAAAAATCAAATTCAAATGGATCAAAGACCTAGAATGTTGAAAATGTTAGAAGAAAACATAAACAGTACCCCAAAAGACACAGATATAGGAAGGACTTTCTGAATTGTACTCCATTCCCCAGGAACTGAGGCCAACAATTGGCAAATGGGACCTCAGTAAACTGAAAAGCTTATGTACACAAAAGAAAACAATCATTTAAGTGAAAAAGAAGCCCATAGAGTGAGAGAGAATCTTTGTCAGGAAACACATCTTATAGGAGACTAATATCCAGATACACATAGCATCAAAAATTAAAGAATTCAAAAAACAAATGAATAAATTCAAAGATGAGTTGTATATGTGAATATAGAGTTCAAAAAACAATAAAAATGACTAAAATAATACTTAAAAATTTTCAACATTCATAGCGATTAGAGAAATGAAATTTGAAAGTATTTTAAGATTTTATCTTACTCTAGTCAGAGTAGCTAAGATCAAGAAAACAAGAAATACTGGGAGTTGGGCATGATGGCACATTCCTTTTTTCCCAGCAGGTAGGAGGCAGAGAGAGGATGGTTTCTGTTTTATCAAGTCTAACAAGATCTCTATAGTAAGTTCCAGGCCAGCTGAGGCTATAGAGAGACCCTGTTCAAAATAAATAAATAAATAAATAAATAAATAAATAAATAAATAAATAGAAAAATAAAAGAAGTATTAGCAATAATGTGAAATGCGGGGAAAGTAGAATCTCATTCACTGATGGTGGATTGCAAACTGATGAAGCCAGTATAGGAATAAGTGCCGAGAACTCTTAAAAAATAAAACAGCCATATCATTCTTTGGCCCATACCAAAAGGACTTAATATCTTACTGTAGAGATACTTGCTCAGCCATGGTGAATGCTGCTGTCTTCACAATAGCTAGGGAATGGCAGCAATTTAAATGTCCTTCAACTGATGAATATGTATCTTTAGAAGTGAGTATATAGCCTGGAATAACCACAGAAGCCAGGAAAGTAGAAAGGACTCACGGGGGAAGAGAAGAAGAAGGAGCTCAAGCGAGGAGAATAGTATGTCACAGGTGCTATCACAGGGGAAATGGGAAAAATTGGGAGGTACTTTTACTGGGATGTGGGAAGGAAAGTCATACATCCAGCAAGGGAGGAAATACAGATAAAATAATACTAAAGTCTGAGAAACCAGAGATAAATGAATTACTTTACAAATTCTTAAATATACACATATAATTCATTTGTGAGTGGATGTGTATAGATGAAAGCACCTAACACAAATCCTCTGCCAATCAAAGGAAACTTCCCTTCATGTCATTGGTCAAAATAGTTCAAGAGACTCCTAAAATACTAAAGCCTATTTCTACAGCACTTGGTTGCCTCCCAGAACTAAAAGGTAAGATTCTATTGCTGGAGCCATGATATACTTTGGACACAGGACTTGGAGTAATTGAACTGAAACTGAAATGGAAACCTCTTCCCTAAAGACTAGTTCTCATAGTATTGGAAGATTCTGGGTAAGATGCCATGGGAGAAAGCCAAACAATTATCTTACATAGCTGTAAGCCAACAGATAGTTACTATGACCTGCCCAGCAATAGTGTACTTTTATCTTGGGTGTAATGGAAAGCTATCTAACTGGACTTAAAGTCCATTTAATAGGAGGAAATCATGCATGACACTGTAAATATAACCAAGTACACAAGGCTAAAGAGGTCATAGACCTGAGATGAGATGCTACTGCTCATCACTTTCCTAAATCAATGTAATTTCTTATTGCATTTTAAATATTTATATTCATAGATAGGTGTAGCTGTCACAGCTTATCAAAGAAACTTCATTATAGCAGATGGAGACTATTACAGAGAACCACAACTGACCAAAATGCAGTGAATAAGAGACTCTGAGGTGCCAGATCCAATTGCTACATCTACAGTATAACTCTACACCTAAGGCTCAGGGAACATCAAGGAAGAAAGAGTACAAAAATCATTTTGTTTTTCTTTGATTGTTGTTTGACAGGGCATCCTAGTCCTAGGTCACCTGGAAGTCACTATGTGGACCAGGCTAGCCTCCATCTCTCTACCTGCCTCCGTCTCCCAAGGGCTGAGATTACAGGCATGTGTCACACACCTAGCATGGGAGTAGAAAGATTTTAAGAACAAGAGAAACTGTCTTCCTGCTTTAGATAGTGTACTCTGGATGTGAAGGGGAAATGCACACATGAAATCCCAACAATATTCCTGCCTTAACAATATCCACATAATTACAACCCCAGCTGATATGCCAGTGTGGATGGCAAAAATTTCACAGTGCCCACTGGATGCTAAAGAGCTACAGGCAACTCAATACATGTAAAGGGAAGGAGAATCAGTTTTCTTCATGGATGAGCTCCCTGATAGGTTACCTTACCCAAAATAGTAATTTCCAAAAACATTTACAAACAAGCACTAATAAATGTGTACATATATATATATATATACAAAATATACATTTTATACATTATATAAATGTATATAGACATTGACATACAATGGAGCAATAATAATCAAAGTACAAGAAACAGAAAGAGATTGGGAGGGGCCATGGGAGAAGAATCTAGAGAATGTTGGAATGGGGTGGAAATGATGGACATAAGAGTACTATGAATAACATTCTCAAAAAAAATCAGAAAAATGGGTTCTTGTGCTAATATATTTCCCTCTAGTTTGTCACACTACCAAAGCTTTATAGTTTTCTCCTCTCTCCTGTCTAACCTCCCTCCTCCCTCCCCAGTTAAAATTCCCCCATTTCCCCTTGATAATATGTCTCCTCTTATCCCCCCTTTCTTGAACTCCTTCTTCCCCTTTATCCACATGGTTACTTGTGTAACCTTCCATCTCTCTATTTCCAGGTAAATACTCCATTTTTCCTCATTTTCCCACCTGGTAATACCTGTTTCTTATAATCCCCTGATCTTGGGCTCTTCTGGTTTTACCACCATGGTTCCTTATATTTTCCTGGCTCCAGTGATTATGTCAGGATACATACTCTCATATAAGGATTTGGTCTAAGATCCACAAATGAGAGAGAACATACATTGCTTGATTTTCTGAGTCTGTGTTCCTTTGCTTATTAGCAAATTTCATGATTTTGACCTTCTTTACCACTGAGTAGGACTCCCTTGTGTAAATATACCACATCTTCTTTATCCATTTGGCAGCTGAGGAAAATTTAGGTGTTTTTTTCCCAATTTCTTTGTAATTGTGAAAATAGCAGAAACAAAAATGGATATACAAGTATATGTACAGTGAGCTGAGTCCTTTCGGTATTTGCTAAGGAGTGGTATAACCAGATCACATTATAGAATTATTTTTAATTTTTTAAGAGTTCTCTACACTGCTTTCCATAGTGGTTGCACAAGTTTGCAGTCCTTCCAACAATGAATGAACATTCCCTGGTCTCCACATTCTCACTAACACAGGGTGCCTTTTTTCTTTTGATCTTAGGTAGATTGACTGGGACAGAATGAAATCTTAAAGTGGTTTTGATTTCATGTCCATAATTTCTAAGAATGTTGAACACTTCTTATGGTGTTTTGAAATTATTTTTATTTTTTTGTTTGAGTACCCATATTCAGATCCTTGCCTATTTTTTCCTTGGGTCATTTGCTTGTTTCATTTTTTTTTTGAGTTCTTTGTATATTCTGGATATTAATCACCTGTTGCATATGTAGCTGGTGAAATTTTTTGCCACTATATGTATTTCTTCTTCATTTCCTTGGTTGTTTCTTTTGCTGTACAGAAACTTTTTAGTTTAATGAGATCCCAATTATAGATTGTTGATCTTAATTGCTGAGCAATAAACTGATGTCTGATTTAGAAAGCCCTGCTGTAGGTTAATATGAGCAAGATTCCAAAGGCCTACAAGACTCTGTTTCCTGACTCTTAAAATCTTTCCACCCCTTCATTTATATTGTTCCCTGAGCCATGGGTGGGTGAGAGCATATCCAGGGACATGCTCTCTGCTCTTTCTTATTCTTTATACTTTGCTCTGTTCTGGCTCTCTGTGTGCATCTTACTCTCTGGCACTAAGAAGATTAGTTGGAGAGAACAGAGAGATGCATTAGTGTTCTCTCTAGCCCTGCTCAATTGTGTTCTATGAGCCTCAGGGATAGAAATTCTATTGTAGATATGTCAACTAGGGATGTGCATCTCTCAGGCACTTATTCTCCCTGAGATCAGTTGTGGAACTGTATTAGTCTCCATCTGTTCGAACAGGAGACATCTTTGATGAGTGCTAAATGTTATACTTGCCTGTAAATACAATCAAGCAGTAACAAATTAAATTACATTTGTTTAGGATCCATTATCTCTCCAGCCATGTGTATTTAGCTGTGGTTACAATGCTACACGTAAATTCCCCCTCACTGAATGGACTTTAAGTCCAATTAGACAGTCCTTGTTTATTCCCAAGATAAAAGTGCCTCTACTGCAGTGCAATATTTATTGTGCCAGTCATTCTTGTGGCTATTAGGCTTATAAGCTTGGGTAGGACCACTGATTGATTTTCTTCCTTAGCATCTTGCATAGAATTCCCCAGATCTAAAGGGTAGAACTGGGAATGGGCAGCAGGCCCCAAACTTAGCTCAAGAGCTATTGGCAGCTGATTTACGCTAGGTGAGGGAGAGTTGACCTTGATTAAGGGAGGGGCTTTAGATATGCTGAGTAGATACCAGTGGATGACGTTGCACTGAGGGACATCTGAGTACAGAAACTTGATTAGATAGGCCTTAACATATATGACAGAATGCATGAAATTCAGAGGGGTGAAGGTGGGATAGGAGGTATAAATATAATTAACATGGTTTGTGTGAATGCATAACAATTCAATAAAAACATACATTAAAAATCAGAAAAATATAAATATATAAATAAATAAATCATAATATACACACACACGCACACACACACAAACTAAAATAGAGGGTTTAATTTAAATGCTTTCAGAAGAGTACAACAGTAGAACCTGTCTTCATGAAACCCAAATTGCATTATGTTTCTATCAAGTCTAGAGTTTCCTTCACAACCTACACAGGCAGAAATATCTAACTGATGTGAGACTATCAAAACCGTGTCTTACTTTGGAAAATGTAAAGTAAATGGGGGAAAACTCTCTGGTAAATTGAAGTAATTCTGGACATGTTAAATTCTTATCAAGTTGGCAGTAAGGAATTTTGCCCATGTAGGCAATGGGAGCGAAAACACATTGAAACAAATGACCCTTGCTGCAGTTCAAGGATATGCGGATTATTAAGGGTCTCTGCTTGATTGCTCCTTTCTGTTGTGCTTCAGATGAAGTTGCCCTGTGGCCCCACTTAAACCACTACCCAGATAGAGGTGGGGCATGACTGCAGGTGGCAGGTTGGTGTGTATGGGTTATTAATGAGAAAGCCAGGAGCACACTGACAAGAGGGTGGGATATTCAATCTTCCCCTGTGTCCTTTTTTTCCTTTTGTGCAGGTACTGTATTAATTCAAAAATGAAATTCATTTTTAGGGATTTCCATGAATACTCAAAAGACAGCTTGGATCTAAATTTTTTTGTGTGTGCGCCAGTTGCCTCAGCTGACCCAGGGCACTCAGACATCAAATCGCTTACTTTGTGACACATGAGAATAGTAGATTTTTTTGTTTCTTGAGAATATAATACTCTTTTTTTCTCCTGGTTGTTTGAGACAACCTCACTAGATAGTTGAGGCTATCCTGTAACTTGCTATATGATACATGTTGGTCTCCAATGCACCATCATTCTGCCTCAGCCTCCCAAATGCTGGGATTATAAACATGTGTCACCCTACTGGGAGGGTCATGTACTCTATCATTATTCAGTGTGCTTGGTTTTGGATTCTAGCCTCCTTCCTTAGTAGCTGTTGCATAGAAAAGCAGTTTTCTCTCTGTCTGCTGTGATGGATGGGCTTCCAAATGTGACTGACAGCCAACTAACCAATGACTTAAGGAGGGAGGTTTAGCGAAAACACAGGGAAGGCTGGGAAGAAGAGATGCAGGCTCAGTGCTAGGGCGCCATTCTTGCGGGCATGTTCCAGAGGTCCGGGGAGGTTCTTATGAGAATACAGCCCCACCATACAACACCTCAACTCCCTCTCTCTCCTGGGATGAATACTTTGTAAGTAACTTGGAATAAATCAACCTTTCCAAAAGAGCATTCTTGGTCCCCTCTGTTGGCTCAAACCTGGGGTTGGGGTGGGGCTGAAGGCTGAGCCTCACCGTGAGAAATTTACAATACAGTACCTATGGATACTTGGGAAATTTAAAACTTTATCTTTCTGGATTTTTTTGTCTGTAAGTTAGAGATATTGATTCTAAGAGTTCTTATGTCCTAGAGTTATTGAGAGGACTAAATGAACCACTGTGTGGAAATTGTGGATCATAGGATTAATGAAGAAGGTGTGGGAGGACATGAATCCAGACCAGCTTGGCTCTATTTTTCCAGTGATTTTCTGTATACACTGTATACACTGCTTAGAACTCAGTGTTCTCATGATTCTTCACTATTCAGACTTTCATGTCCCTTCTCATCTCCCGCAGCTTCCCTCCTCTGGATGCTAGTTCTTCAAAATCTACCAGGTATTAGGATTAGTTAGCTTGATGAATGACTGCAGGACTGGCCTAATTGACTGGCTGATGGACTTTTCACCAGCTGAAGGTCTTGGTTTGTAAAGTTGACCTGGCCTGTGTATAATTTGAGACTGGGGTTGAGTTGGTTATAATGTTCTGCAGAATTACTGTCTGTGGGAAAGATAGCTTTGTGGAGGCAGAACTTTTACCCTCTCTCACATCTCTTGCCTTTTTCTCAGAGACCTCTGTATTTTTATGTAGGTCAGGCAGAGATGTGACTTGTCACTCCATAGCCCATGTGGAAAGTGACTTATGAACAATTTTTTATTATTAAAACTATAATTAAAAGTTTCAATTCATAGATTAATATATTTGAGGAATTATTTTCTCAGGCCAACCCAATCTTAAATTTATTTTAAAAGTTACTCAATCTATATGTCAAGATGAGATATTTAAATTACTGCTTGCCAAGTAAATTATTCAAAATTTGTTTCTGTCTAAACTTATTAGGTTAGAAAATATTTTGGAAGAAAACACAGTTCAGAGAACATAGTAAAAAAAAATCAGTAGGTATCAAGGTATCAGAGAAAAAACAAAGCAAATAATACCATTGTCCACTGCAAATAAATTAAGAGTGGTAGACTAAGATACCCTAAATCTCTTAAGAAACAAAGTTCATGTGAGGGTGTGTGTCTGTGTGTATGTACATAGGGTGTGTTTTATTTCTGTTGACAGATGAGTCTTAGATTTCAAACTCGGAAGAGATAGTCAGTAGATCAGTTCTCCCATTTTTGACAGACTTTATCATAAAGGATGATTTTAAAAATAAACACAGTGGGTAAAATGCCACTTAGAGGAAATTTAGTAAACATATGATTTAGACCTCAGCTAGAGAGTACCTAAATATCAAACATAATGATATACCACAAATGAAATATTCAGGATATCTATTCTAATCTAAGAGGAAACAGAACTCTTTTCTCTAATCTTGTTGTAATGCTTTTGGCCTCCTAAGTATGTGATCTTGTTAAATTAAAGGATTAAAGTGACTGCATCATATGTATTTGCAACTAAATAAATGACATGCTTGTTATGACTGCAAACAAAGAGAATAAAGTGAAGATAAAAGGGATCTAGGCCTGCTGGTATCTTTGTTTCTATGGTCTCTAATCCTGGGAACAGGAAGAGGAGGAGATGAATAAACAACATTCCTTGTCCATGTAAGCTCCCAAGTAGATAAGTCAATGCCTAGTCCAGCTAAGAAGTTCAGAGAACTTGTGTAGTATAAAAGACATCTTTTGCTACCAATGTCTTCTCTGTTTTCAGCCCATTTGAATATCCACTAATGCTTCAGGCAGTAAAGGAGGGAACGAGGTTCACTTTCTCCTTAGATTCTTTTGATGAATTGCCCCCTTCCATAGCTGCCCCAATTTAGTCTTCATCAACTGTCACTGAGTCTCTCACCAAATAAAGACTTAGTTCTTTCCATCCAGCATCACATAACCAGGGGCCACAATTGTGCTCAATTTCTTCATGGAATGTTTTCAGGAGGCAAATGTGCCCAGGTACACTCCGCAAATATTTGTTTATTGGGAATCAAAATGAGGAGTGGGCTACAAATAGTGCAGGGGCTGGATTATTAAGACCACACTGAGGAGGACTGTGGATGTGTTTGGGTAAATGTCACTAATTTACAGTATTGAAAAGATTGAGATGTTATTACCTGACCTTCAGAACTTGGAGCAAATGATTTAAGTACAAGCAGTACTTTAGTAAATCTTAAATTGTAACATGAAGTGTGGGACCTAATTCAATCCATGTGACTACATGTTTGATGCCAGCAGATTTTTTTTCTTTTTAATCTGTCTGGGGTATGCAATGGTGGCTTCTGCCATTAGGATAATTAAGTTATTTCCTGCTAAGTCACTTATCTTCAGGGATGAATTATTTTTACATTATGATTGATATTCCAGGGATTTCTTGAATTTTACTGTACCTTCTTACGTATATCCTTTTTACAGGGAGCCAAAAAATGCCAGCAATTTCTTAGGCAAATTAATTTTACAATTTAATAAAATTAACAGCTTAGTATGAAAAGATGAATTTATAAAAACAGTTCAAGAAGAAATAGAAAACCTGATTACTAATTAAATTAACTTGGAAAGTTGTTAAATAAGTAGCTCTGAAAATGTCTGAGTATTTTAAGGGTAATTTTCTCAAGTTTAGCAATAAGATAATTTTTTATATTATGTAAAGTTGTATCAAGCTTACAAAAATGTATTTGATCACACATTTAATTTATGATTTGAAAGCATCTGGTTCATATAATAACAAACTGTCAGAAATGAGTAATGGCCACTGAAATGCAGATCATAGTAAATGATATACACTGTTTTTCTAGTCAAGTGCTTGGACTGATCAATTCATTTGATAAACTGAAAAAGTAACTAGCTTTCTTAAGAATGAAGATCCAGAACAATATCAGCATATTGAAATACTATTACACCTCTTCTCTTGCTCTTAAAATTTTGCCTCCTCCTATTCCACAATGGTACTTGAGCCTTGGGTGGGTGGAGTTTAATGTAGGAGTCCTATCCACCAACCCACATTCTATAGACTCTTACTCTCTACACTTTGGCCATTTGTAACTTTTTGTGCTCCTGGCCCTCTGTTACATGAGAGAGCTTCATTGAGGAGAACTGAGAGATGCATTAGTGTCCTCTTGTTTCATGAGCCTTAGATGTAGTTGTGTAATTGTAGATGTGCCACATGGAGACAATTAGAGAACTCCAGAATTGGTCATAAACAGACATTGTCTGTGAATTGTTTGTTAGTTGATTCTTTGAGTTTCCATTTAGGTGCTAACATTATCCTTCTGATATTAGATGTTTTTATTGTATTGTAGTCTTAATAACCAGTTGTTTTAAATTTAATGTCCAACATTTACTATACATCTGAACCTGGTTATGATATATCTTTGCCTTTGGAGGTAACTGTCTTATTGACTTCTCTTTTGCTGTTATGCTAACAGATGAACATTTTAGGAAGAACATTAGAGACAGAAACAAATAATTTCTGTGATTGATAATGGCATCCAACTTCCTTTAGCCAGGTCTTTAGTGCCCATATTTGAGTTAATCTAATGAGGATTTGGGCTAGCTTTGAAGATTGTAGTTGCTATGTTTCCTCAGGACACACCAAAGGCTTTAAATTCCTCTAATGAAGCCTAATGCTTTTAGGTGGGAGTTATGCTGGGAGATGAATATTTTTTCTATTGGTGTGTCTGTCATTACTATCCAGTCTTTCCTTTGTGGTATGCCTCAGAGATATTTGTCTTTTGAATGTTACTTGTGACTCAGTACTTGTATGCATGGCAGTGGAGACTGAGGAATCCAGGAATCTCCATTTAGTTCATTCTTCAGTATTAGGTAATCACTGCGCCCTTGTATCTGTGGCCTTGTAAGTGATCTCACTGACCCCAGTGGTGTTCCAAACCCTGCTGTATTTGGACTCCTCTCTCAGATATTTGGATTTATTTTTGTTTCTTTGCCTTTAGCTGTGATGGGATCTCACTAGTATTCTAAGTGTCATGCAATTATTACCCAACCTCCCCAACACACAGAGTAGACAAAAGGAAGAAAAAGGTCTGAACCTTCTGTCTCTTCTTCAATGACATTTGTTCTTCTTGCTCAAGCCAGGAGCTTTACAGATGTCTCCCAATCGTATTTGGGAATGCCCAGGTAAGTCTATATAGGGAAAGTAATCTCCTTATATTTGATGTCTATATGTTCTTAGGTTTTCCTCTCTCAACAGTACAGTACTATTGGCTTCTGGAAATTGCACCATCTCCCCAGCTGAACTCTGTCTCCTTGTGTATGACTGCATTTTACTAAGATAAATGGAAGCACAGTTTTATGTCTTATTTTTTCTTTTAGTACTTCTTTCTTTCTAACTTCTAGGAGAGTTGTTTTCTATGTAACATAAAGCATTGTAAGAAAAAATATGAATTTACTATCTCTAACCTTATTCAAATGAAATGTTAGAAATAATCTTTTCACTTTCTATGTCCAACTCTTTGAAGATATTTAAAGTATATTGTTTTAAAATCATAACAGAATGAATATATATATATATATACATATATAGATATATATCCAAAAGGAAACAAAAGAAACAAGATAGAAGAAATTGCCTATTCCAAAGGCAACTTTGCCTTGTCAATAGAAATAAACAAAAAGAATAAGGAAAGTAGATAATGAACCAGTACAGTCATAGTCAACCAGGGTTATGGGATGGGGGTGTAGTTTGTAATACCAAATACCAAAGAAAATAGCATATATATATATATATATATATATATATATATATATAATGTATCACTAGTTCTTCCTTTGAGAGCTATTCCAAAACTTAAATTGGTATTTTATAGCTATATAAAAACCATTAAAAGAATTAATATTTAGGATTCCAAATTCTTTTGCTTATAATCTTTGCTAAATTATTGATCAATTACAAATAATAAATGCTATTTTTTGTTCCTTAAATAACCCACTCAACTTGATTTCTCATTGTTTGATCTATGACTCCTGTATCTTCAGTAATAGAAACTTAACATCAAGTTCTGACAGATAACAAAACCAATGACAATAGCTTGTATCGTTTGAGGCCCTATGGGAACCCCCTGATCAAAAACTCCCAAAGAATGAGTCTGTTCCTTGCAAGCTGGTACTAACTTTAAAACTATCTATACTGACTAGCATTCACACTGCTCAAGGATGCTATGCATCTAGTAGAAAAGTAATCATCAACCTAATCCAGCTGTGAACCCTGCAAACTACAATAACAATTGGCCTGATACAATGGTAGAATGACTTCTGATCCAATCACCTTCTGATTGAATTAAAGGTCTCCTTCACCAAATGGAGTCCGTATCTGGCACTGCTACAGGGTCAAGAACTCCTGGCAAGACAGTGCATATACCATTACAAAAAACTTGCTACTGTTATTTTGCTAAATGTACATAGTATTAAATGGGTTCCTAATGCCTTACTTTTATACCATGGATTCATTCACCTCTCAACTCCTATCAGAGAAGGCTCTTTCTTGCAACATATGGTGATTAAGAGAGAGACTCACAAGTGGTTAATGTGCAAAGAGTAAGAGACTTCAGAGTGGTCAGCCCTAAATGGGACACTTATATCACAGTCTCTCCTGCCAGGGCTCAGGGTTCATTGCAAAAGAATGGAGGAAAAATGCTTAGAGTGAGAGGTAGTGAGTGAATACAAGGAAACTGTTCTTTGGACACAATAAGGCAGTTGCATATATGAACCCATAATACTTGTGGAAACATGCAAAAAATGTATGGAAAACTAAGCTAGACAAAAAGGCATGGTCAGGGGAGATGGTCAGGAAGCCTCAGCCTTAGCTGGCGATTAATTAGCAATTGAATGTTACTGGGAGAGGAAGTCAATTTCTTTAAGAGTATGGCTCCTGGTGGGTTGACCAGTTTCCAAGGAATAAACTCACACCCAAGAGTATTTGGAGAATAGAAATTAAGCTGGACATGCCTTTTAAAAAGGAAAAAAAACAGGACATGAAGTCAGATGGGGATGAAGTCACGTGGGAGTGAAAATGGGGAAGATGGTCTGAATATGATCAAAACAAAATATCTGAAAATTTCAAAATATGAACCAATAAAATTTTTTAAACTCATTTATCTTTCAAAGTAAAAATGGCTATGCCAATGAACTAGGAGAAAGCTGACTGCTAAACTTGAGAAGGGTGAATACTCTCTGCAGAAAGAGTCATTGCTTTTTGGTCGGTCTTCCCAGGAAAGTCAAGAGCATCTGTGAGGTCACAGAGTTCTTTGGCATCCAGGTAGATGGTGAAGGGAAAACTAGAGTCATGTGTCCCAGGATTCAACTTTCCAAGCTATCACTCAGCTTATTTAGAAATATGTGTCCCCCACTCCCTGGAGGGGGAGTGAAGGTCCTGAGAGGCAACCCCCTTCTGTGAGGTTAGGGCCGCGTATGAGGGGCCGAGTCCCCAAGAGCTGGATGAGAAGGCCCTTCTGGTCACAGGTGTGGGCGTAAGTTCCTCTGCAGGCCAGATGGGTTTTGGGGCCAACCGGGGGCTTGCCTCCTGCAATCATTTGTACTGGTAGTGCGGCTGGTGGTAATCATCGTCCTCGCCTTCGAGTACTGGAACATTTCTCTCTGCCACGTCCTGCTTCAGGAGGTGGCTGAGCCGCCAGGGCCAGGTCCAGATCACCAAGGGGGACCGAGGGCATCTGGAGAAGTGCAGTTCTGAACTTAGCTTCTGCATAAGAAACATATCGACCAGAAGGAGACTGACTATGGGCATCTTTTGATCAGGCTGCAGGCCAGGGAGGGCCTGGGGAAGTGATGTGAGGATGACAAGGCTAAACTACAGGACAACATACCATATCACATGGCACACATATCATTTAAAGGAGCAACTTGCTGAGCTTTGCGTTTCTTCGATAAGATCAGTTTCAGGACTATAGGAAGAGCAATACATACCTTGTGAAGAAGTTAGAATATGAAAGTTCTCTTCAGTATGTAAAGCAGATAACATAAGAGCACAGAATGAAGAAAATATTTTCAAAAGTTAGCAGACCACTTTTTGCAGGAACAAAAGCAAGAGACCCACAGGATTCAATTAAATGATAGAAAAGACTTGGGTGCTAGATGAACATGTCATACCTAAAGACATCCCCAATGCAGCTGAGAATGGCACAGAGAAGAATGAGGATCCCTCAAGAAATCACACTCCACATGGGAAAGAACAAATCAAAGGAGCGATCCAAGGATGCCTGCCTGGTGTAGAAGAGAACGATCAACTAAGTAGATGACCTTCCTGTTTTGAAGAAGTCCTCTATTTTATCTTCTCCATTTGAAAGTCATCAGGAAGTCTTCCATCTTCCAACTGGACAAATCTCTCTCACCAAACATGATTGCAGGTTTACACCTAAACTAGAGCGGAAACCCTGGTAAGTCAGAATCATTCAAATCTTTTTCAACATTTAATTCCAGCCTCAAACATGGAGAGGAAATCCAGAATTCAAACAGACTAAAACAGGCCACCAGGGAGAGAGTGATTTCCATAAACAGGCAAAATGATGAAGAACAAGAGCTTCAAATGGACCCTGCAGAGCATCGAAAGCAATGTTTCATTGATGTCCTTTAAATCCTAAAGGAAAACAGAAACCCTAAAGTGCTGTACAATGGCATCATTTCTGCTTTGTCAATTTGACTTTTGTTGTAAATATTAGTGGTATCAGTTAAAAAGACACATTGAGACAGATTCACGGAAAAACTTTAATGAAGGAGTGTACTCATGTATATATGTGAGCTTTTTCATACTGCATTATCAAAGCAGATACTTTTTTGGTCATGACACAGCTGAGCCAAATCAGTTAATATTTGCATTTAAAGCAAACTAATATAAATTTCACGTTTTATTAAGCCTAATTTCTTTCCACAAATAGACAAGGAGAAAATGATTGTATGGGTTATATTTCGTACACTGTAAAATATTCACAGAGAAAAAAGTTACTCAGCTGAACAATTTTTTTAGGCATTAATAAATTCCTATTACCCCAATAGGTGTTCTCATTCATCTACCCTTCATTCAATGCTCTTCAAGGAGTTATGTTAGGTAGTTACACAAAAGGGGGGAAACTGGATGTTAAAGACTGGGCAGAATCACCTTCCTACTCCTTTTATTTACACGTATTGATGTGCTTGGGCAGATTAACTTTAAGCTGAGGCCAGATGAAATTGGAGATCATCCTTAAAGACATAATATTTATAAGTTATTCCTTACTTAGTTCTTGAAATTGTGGAATACATTATTGACAAGGTAGTTTCATTTTTTTCCAAGCAACACCAGTACTATTTCACTATAGTCAGCACTGGCTAAAATTATTTTTATTTTCAGTTTCAGTTGGTGAAGATAGTCTTCAGTTAAAGATCAGATCCTGAAGAAGCTAAATCTACTTTGAAATTAATCTTCAGTCTGTATTTCAAAGCTTTTCTAATTAAATCTTATTTGAATAGAATTTTCAAAAACTACTAAATAAGGAACCTTAACAGGTTTTTATTAATGCACAGAAAAATAGAAATACAGTGATGCCTCCAACTGTTTCAGTAAGATAACCCAAAGCTTTGTAATAAAATGAATCTTTAATTAATATTAAGATTCCACCAACCTCATATTGCTAGACTTACAGAATTATTTCAATGATGTTTATCTTTTTTTGACATTGTTCATTTTCAAATGTATAAGCTAGCTAATCCTTGTTTTCTGAGTTCAAGAACATTAAATTATTTCTTGCTCCCTGAAAATGAAAGGTCTTGATCATAAGGGGAAATTTTTGTTGATTTTGTTTTTCAGAAAGGCTACTGTTAATTGCACATAAACATGAAATAGAGGGGAGGGAACATAGCTCAGGTCCTTGCCTCAAATATGTGACCTGGGTTTGATTCCCAATATTGAAAAATAAAGCAAAAATCAAGTGAAATATGAATAAAATATACTTTAATAAATTTTAAATGGTGACCCTGATCCTGAAATTTTGCAGTTCTTCCTGCTTGAACTTTTAAAATATAATCCTTTCCACTAGTATTTAAATTTAAAACATAGTTTTCACGCCACTTTTATTTTTCTGTAAAGTTGAGTGTAGAAAACTTTATATAATATCCATTTGATACTACTTACTTTTCTTTTTTTTAGTTGTTATATTAATTTGATTATGCTTTCCTTATTCGTCTGCGTAATTTAAAATTTTGTGTCCATGGGATAAAAAGCGATCTCTAGACACAGCAGAAAATAGCAGTGAGGAAAATGGAATGCCACATAAGCTAGGAAACATTGGCAGAGGCATACTGGTTTTGAGAATGAGATTCCTGTGCTTAATTGTTCACTGCTGTTCTTGAGTACTGATGGGTGATTTTCAGTGATCAGCCTAGGTCAAAGTCAGCCTAGGTTTTGCAACAATGCAGGTTATATCTCAGAGATAGTTTTACTGACAGAGGAGCTAGCTGCACTGTGCAGGACAGCAGTATCTCCTGACACTGTCTTCTGTTTATTCACAGAACAATAGTCCTGCACTAATCCCACATTTGGCTCACCCTGCAGAAACTGCCTAGTTCATCCTCCGTTTGCTTCCTCACCCCCAGTGATTTGTTTACACGTTTGTGTTTCAGTGGACATTCAATTATCCTAATAAGGAATGTTGCAGTTTACTGATTGTGTATAGTTTGTCAGGAATTTTTTTGATATGTGTGATATTTTTAACCTGTTGCTTACTTACATGTTTCTGTAAATTCTTTTCCTAAATTACCTTCTTTATTGTTGTTATTCTTAAGTTTTCAAGTGCTAAGAACTTCACCCTTGTCAAAATGCAGATTTCTAGACCTTGTAGATACTCTGCTCTTTGTAAGGGAATTCTCAAAATTTGTGTTTCTAAAATTGGTCATAGCAATCATTCTGCACAGAGATCAGAATCCTATCATTAGACTTTGAGAAATACTGTTTTTGTTGCTATATGTCAGGAAACACTCTATTCTTATCTTCTTTAGTCTAAATAAATCTTTATAACAACCTTAATTTAGTGTAAGAACTGACTGTACTGCCATGACAGCAGTACTGTCCCAACAAACACCATTGCATTGAGCCCTAATCTGATTTCTTTTATTATTCCAACCATCATTGCATCAATCTGCGGTATTCATTCAAGTGCTGTGAACGATTAACCTATGTTTTATATTGTCATTTTATTTATTAATTTTTTATTGACTTTTGCCACTTCTATACAATATAATTTGTTGAGATTTAGATCCCCTCCTACGTATGCACTTCCCCTTACTGCCCACCATACAGTTCAATGCATTCCACTATCTATACAGTATAGACCTATAGAGTCTGCTTTGTGACCCAACATGTCCATTACTGTGGCTACATTCACTAGTGCATAATCAGCCTACCAAGAGTTCCATTTATGTAAGAGACTATCTCCATCTACCAGCAACAATAATTGCCAAAAGTTCCTTAGGTTGGGTTGGGAATTCTTACCTACTCCCCCATATCTAAGCTTAGATTTTGTCTGAATTGAGCTGGCATGGGACTTCTGCATGTTATCACCATTACCGTGAGTTTACCTGTCTGAAGAACTCTATTTCCTTGTGGTCATCTACCACCTCTCACTCGCTCTTACAATCTTTCCGCCCCCTCTTCAGCAATGATCCCTGAAACTTTGGAGGCAGAAGTTTGAAATAGGTGTTCCACTCAGGGATGAGTGCTGCTGCCCTCTTGTTCTCTGCACATTGGCCACTTGTAGGTTTCTGAGTTAATCACAATCTTCTGTATACAGAAACGTCTATGGCGAGAGCTGAAAGTTGTACTCATATGTGTATAGGTTGTATTGAAAATATGCCACTTAGGATTAAGTGTCTCCCAGAAAATTGCGTTTTGCATTTGACTACTTGTGGAACTCTGGGTTAGTCTCCAGCTGTTGTAGAAAGAAGCTTCTTTGGTAAGTGGTACAATTGTCTACAATATAAGGATTCATATTTAGCATACACTAAGATATTACATTGGGATGTGGCAAAAAAGTAGGTTTTCTCTCTAACTGTGTGTATGTGGCTATGTTTACAGTTCCATGTATGAGTTCCCTCCCATGTGAACTCCTTCAGCATGAGTTCATCTACTGTACTGTGGTAAAACAATCTAGTGACACTCCCTTAAAGAAGACCAGCTCTGCTTCACATAGCAGTGATCAGCTGCCAACAGTTCCTCAGCTAAGGTTGGAGTTTCTTACATGGTCTTTGTCTAGTTTGAGTTTACTTAAGTCTTAGGCATGCTGTCACAATTGATGTAAGTTTCTAGCCACCTGGAAAACCATTTCCTTGAGGTCATCCACTACCCTTGACTCTTACAGTCTTTCCACTCCCTATTCTGCAATGGTTCCTGAGACTTGAGTGGCATAGGTTTAATATAGGCTAAACATGGATAAACACGCTCTGAAGTCTCTTATTTATATTTTGCCCGGTTATGGCTTTTGTGTTCATGAAATATGTTGCATGAGGAAGCCTCAGTGGTGAGAGTTTAGAAATGCACTAAACAGTCTCTCTGCCCCCAGTTCTGCTATGTTCCCTCAGCCTTATGTATAGCCTTTGCATTGTAGATATGTCATGCAGGGTTGGGAATCTAATGTACATTCTAGATGTTAATACTCCGGCAGATATATAGCTGTTGAAGATTTTACCCCACTCTGTGGCCCATCACTACACTCAATTGGTTGTTTTCTTTCCTTTACTTCAGAAGCTCTTTAGTACAATGTGGTCCCACTCATTGATTGTTGACTTTAATTCCTGAGTAACTGATGTCTGATTTATAAAGTTCTTTCTTGCTCCTATGTCTTATAGGATACTGTCTATGTTTTCTTTTAGCAATTTAGCCTTTCAGGTTTTACATTGATGTCTTTGACTCATTTGACAGGTTAGTAGATAACATTCTAATCTCATTCTTCAGATGGGTATTCATTTTTGCCAGCACCATTAGTTGAAGATGCTGTGTTTATTCCAGTTTGTGTTCTTGGCATCTTTGCCAAATATCAGGGGGCTGAAATTATATGCACTTATGTCTTCTCTTTCATCCCATTTATCTACAAGTCTGTTTTGTGCCAATATCATACAGTTTTTATGATTATAGCTCTGAAATTTAGTTTGAGATCTGGACATTTCCCTTTGTGCTTAGGCTTGCTTTGGCTGTCCAGAGTCTTTTGTGTTTCCATATGAATTTTAGCATTACTTTTTTATTTCTGTGAAGAATGTCACATGAATGTGAATGGAATTCCACTGAATCTATAAATTGCTTTTGTAGGATGGTCATTTTCACTATCTTAATTCTGCCAATGCATGAGCACAGTCTATTGATCTCCCAGTGACTTCCTCAATTCTTTTCTTCAAAGTCTTAGACTTTTCTTTGAAGAGGGCTTTTCTAACATTCGTTAGGTTTATCCCTAGATATTATTTTGAGGCTATTATAAAGGGAAATGTTTCCTGAAATTTTTCTCTGATTGCTTGTTATTAGTATGTAGAGAACCTACATGTTTTTGTAAACTGATTTTGTCGCTGACTACTTTGTTGAAAGTGTTGATCATTTCTAGAAATTTTCTAATGGATTTAGGGATCTCACATATATAATATTATATCATCTACAAATAATGATAATTTTGCTGCTTCTTTTCCAGTTAGTACCCCTTTCATTTCTTTGTCTTGTCTTACTGCTCTAGCTAGCATTTCAAGCACTTTATTGAAAAGGAGTGGGAATGGGGACAAACTTGTCTGGCTTCTGATTTTAACGGGAATTCTCCAAGTTCTTTCAAAATGATGTTGGCTCTTGGTTTGTCATATATATTGAGATATGTTCACCCTAGTCCAATTCCCTCCTGACTTTTATCATGAATGCATGTTGGATTTTGTCAAGAGCCTTTTCTGAATCTATGGAGATAATCATATTATTTTTAAAGTCCATTTATATGATTTAATATGCTTATTCACTATCATATATTGAACCATTCCTACATCTCTGGAATAAAGCCAGTTTGATCATGGTGGAGGTGTGTCTGTATGTAGTCTGTGAGTGCTTTGTTGACAGTATTTGTATCTATATTCATTAGGGACATGGGCCTATAGTTTCTTTTTTGTGAGTTTCATTATATGATTTTGGTAGTTTGAATAATTCTGTCATGATAGGTGTTTGGAAGTTCTCCCTCTATTTCTATCTTTAAGAATAATTTATGTAGAGTTTGTGTAGATCTTTCATCATCTGGTAAAAGTCTGCTGTGAATCCATCTAGGCCTGGAATCATTTTAGTTGGGAGGCTTTGTATAACTTTTAATTTCCTTATTTGTTATGGGCCTCTTTAAACTTTTGATCTCTTCTTGGTTTAACTTTATGAATCCATTGACTGGAAATTCATTCTTTTCTTTGATATTTCAAATTTAATAGGGTTTTTAAAGAATTCCCTTACAATGTTCTGGGCCCTTTTAGTTTCTTTTGTGATATTTCCATTTTCATTTCTGATTTTGTTTACTTGGATTTGTTTTTTCTTTATTTTCTTCAGGTGTGTTCAAATTCTGTCTATCATGATTATCTTTTCAAAGAACTAGTTCTTAGATTCACCGATTCTCTGTTTTGCTTTTTGTTCTTTCAATTTCTCCTCTGATTTGTATTAATTCTTCTTCTCATTTGTTAGGTTTGGGTTTGATTTGTTCTTGCTTTTCCAAATTCTTGAATTGTTCATTAAGCCCTTTATTTGTGCTTTGTTTTACTTTTAATATAGGTGCTTAGAGTGACAAAATTCCCTAGTAGTACTTTGTTCAAGAGGTTTTGTTATCTTGTGTTAACATTTTTTTTTTATTCCAGGAATGCTTTTATTTCTTTGTTTATTTCTTCTTTGAAACATTCATCATTCAGGGATGTGTGTTTTAATCTCCATGAGTTTATTTTCTTACTAGAACTTCTTTTCTGTTTAAGTTCTATCATATTGTGGTCTGATAGAATTCATGGAATTATTTCAATTTTTAAAAATTGTTAAGGTTTGTTTTGTGCTCAAGTATGAAGTATATTTTCAAGAAACTTCCATCTTCCATGGACTGATGAGTAAAATGTGTATTCTTCAATATTTCAGTGAATATTCTGTAGATAAGTGTTAGGTCTGTTTGATATATGACATCATTTAATTAGGGTATTATCTCTGTTTATTCTTTTTCAGTTGATCTTTCTATTGGAGAAAGTTGGCTATTGCAGTCACCTAATATTACTATATATTCTTTATCTTCAATCAGGAGTTTATGACTATCCTCTGACTTACTTAACTTTTTTTCCCCTATGTTCTTTAAGTTCATTGAATTCTTTGATCATATTTATGGTTGTTCTTTTTAAAATTCTGTGTCCTGGAGCCCTTCTAGGTACTTCTCATTGTAGAATACTTCTGTAGGACTGGTCAAGTTTGTGAGGACATATTAATTTTGTTGTTCATATTATTTGTGTTTTTACATTGTGATCTGTGCATATGGATTTATTTTGGTGATTGTTGTGCCTGATATGAAAGTCATGTCTGCCTTTGTTGAGTTCAAGTTTGATTCTGTTTATATATATTTTCTTTTAGATATATTAGTGTATTGCCTGCATCTATGTAAATGCACCCAGGTCATGCAATGCCTGAAGAGATCAGAAGAGGATGTCAGATTCCCTGGAACTGGTTTTACAGATGATTATTAGTTGGCATGTGGGTTCTGGAAATCTAACCTGGGTCTTCTGCAAGAGCAATCAGTGCTCTTAATTGCTGAGCCATATCTCTCCAGATTCTGTTTATATTATCAGGGTGATGGGGATCAGCTAGGCTGGGTCTGACTAGCTAAGCAGAAAATGTTTAAGTCTTAGAGCTGAGGAACTGGGTCTGATCTCAAATCAGTGGAATGGTGACCTGATGTAGAAGTATCTGGATAGCCCTGTCAGCTAATCAGTTGCTCTTGCAACTTCAGCAGGAAGGGGCCAGTATCTAAGGAGTGATCAATGTGAATTAAATGGGTTCATTTCTACTAGGTGGCATAGAATTCATGAGCTCTTGGATAGCTGGATTGGGGGTGGTCCAAAGTTAGGGGGATGGGAAGGGCAGGATTTGGTTACCTCTCCACAGAGATCAAAGAATTGCTGTGGGTTCATCTTATGTAGCTGTTGACAACTGAAGATCACAGGTACAGGTATCCTGCACTGCCCATGGAGCAGTCAAATCACTTTCAATTTATCATGTTGGGCTCTTGAATAGTTCAACTTGAATTCTTGAGCCCCAAGGTCAGACTTCCAACCAGGGTGTCTGCAACCACCACTTCATATATTGAACAGATTAATTCGCAGCATTTTGTTTCCTCCACCATATTTACCAGACTTCTTGCCAAATGACTACCATGTCTTTAACCCTCTTGGCAACTTTTCTTCAGGGAAAATGATTTCATAACCAGTATAACAGAAAATGCTTTCCAGGAGGATTTTTTTTTTATTCAAAAGCTTGGATTTTTATGCTACATGAATAAATAAACTTTCTTCCTTTTGAAAGAAATGTGTTGACTTGTATAGTTCCCGTTTTGATTAATAAAGATTTATTGAGTCTATTTATAATGATTAAAAATTCATGGTCAAAAATTGAAAATTCTTTTGCACCAATCTAATCCAAGACTACATGGATTCCATTTTCTTTTCAAGGGATTTTAAAGTTTTTATCTCAGGTATAGCTAAATCTCAGGTATAACTGAAACATCACATAAAGAATGTGAGACTAAAAGGAAGAGTAAAAGAGAGAATATTGATATCCCCAATTAACCTGGAAAATACTAATAAATTGAAAGTTGTGTCATAAATCAATGAGTGTTATTTTGAATAAAGGCACAACAATTTAACGGATGTTTTCCTGAAAAAGTTTACAATGAGTAAATGGAACTCTGAAATTCCTTTAATATTTGGTTAATTGATCTGAAAAGAAATACATTAATGCATAATTGTTCATGAGCATTCTTAGTTTTAATCTTGATTATAATTGTCACATAAGGAAATTAATTATTTATTCAACCCTGTGCCCCCAAATTATTAGGTAATAGAATGTTAATGAAGTAGGCCTTGATAAGCTTCTCATCACCTCAGTGATAAGTGCTTCTTCATCTGAAGGTGATATTTTGTCTATGTAAATGGTTACATTTGTTTTTATAGTCAGATTTTGCATGCCTGTGTGGCCACATGCACCAAAGCCTTGTCCTCCATGGGAAATATTCTTAAATCTCTTTTGTACAAGGAAGTACAAACAGAAATAGAAGCTAAATCCATGAATTTTCTCCCTCACCTTTATTAGTCAAGGACAGGGTTTGGTTTCATGGATCAAATATACAAAGGTTTGTTCCACTCTTGCCTTCTGTTGAATGAAATTGATGTAATTTTCACACCAAAAATGAAGAACAAACACATACCTCAAAGTGCCTATTGGAACCACAAAGGGAACAACTATGAAGTTTGAGTGAGGAAAGACGTGGCTAGAGTGACTGAAGAAAGTATTCAGGATTGATTTAGGAAATGGTTCTGAAACTGAATTTATTTGTTTATGTGTATTCAATAAAATTTGTTATTTATGCCATGCACTGCTTAGGATCTGAAAATTGAGGACAGTGTAGTCACATTTCTGCCTGTCTCAGATCTTATGATCAATCATATTTTGATCAAGAAGTACAAGATGGCTTTGGATGGTGAAGTGGGGGACAATTTCATTGTCTTGATGAACACGGGGACATAGGAGATTTTCAGATACATTGGGATATTTATGCTATAAAATTATACCCTCAGTAACTGGGATTCATGTAGAAATATTTTTTCCAATCGTTTTGTACATGTGTGTGAGACAAGTTTTCATGTACTTCAGGCTTTTCTCAAACTTACTATATAGCCAAGAATGGCTTTGAGTGTGAGGACTACAGTTGTATGCCCCAATACCTAGTTTATGTGGTGCTGGGGAACTGAACTTGGGTCTTCTTGTTTGTGCAAACACTCTCCTAATTGACCTACATCTTTAACAATAACAGTGATTACTTTAATGTGTAATAAAACAATCAGTAAGTCATGCTTCTTAGTAGAACCAGGTGTATTGATGTAAGTCCTATCACTGGGGTTGTTTGTGTCATTAATTTATAGATTTTAACTTATTGTGTCACTATATGTTTAATTCATTGAGGATGCTGTGATACCATTGGCTCTTAGAGACAAACTGGCTGTAAAATTCAAATGTACACACCAGTTACTATTTGTTTCACTTATGTTCTTGACATGAAGACTTTGTGCAGTCAGTGGTATGGTTTGCTACCAAATAGCAGTAAAGATAAAGAGCTGCTCAAGTACAGTTTTAGTATACAGAAATCTTTACTTCTCTCTGAACATTCACAGGCTTTCCTGTATTGTACTGATTCAGATTCAGGTTGATAGGAACACTGTAAATGAGAAAAAGACTTTGGAAAGAAGTCTTCAGAAGATATTGAATCTGCCTGATATTGATGGCAATGCTGTTATTTTATTAATAAGAATTCCTAATTTTATAATTTCAATTCCTAATTTTATAATTCAGACTTAACTCTTGGGGTTTCCTGTTATGAATTAGTTTCCAGAAAACCCTACACAACTTACTACTAATGTGGTATAATTTATGCCTCAGCATGGGTTCACCGACATGGTGAGTATTACCATGTCTCAGGAGTGTGTGATGCTTTTCTAAGAGAAGAGAGACACATAAAAAGTTCCCATATTTTCTTTTTCTTTGAAATTTTATTGATTCATTCTTTGATGAAGACTAGTTTATATTTCAACATTCAAGTTTTATAATTTAAAATATTTTAATAAAATAGTTTTTTAAAAGTCTGTGTATGTCCCTTTCAGAAAACAAGAGCAAACAGGAGTATTGGGGTGAAAAAGCAAGTCAGAGTGTAAAGACATTTTCAGTTATACCTGAAAAGAAACAATCCACTTATAGATGAGAAACTGACCATTTCTTTTTGAAATCAGAAACAAACTAAAAAAATTATAGTTATCTTGAACTACCAGTCAAAGTTTTCTTCTTTTCTCCCCTTCTATGTAGACATTAGAAAATCACGTATTGAATTTATCTGGCCTATGAAATCTGCTATGAGATATAGCAGGCTATAGGAATCTTCCCATTTTAGGGCTCTTGATCATGCGTCAAGTATTTCAATTTTGGTAGTGGCAATAACCCCACACATGTATTTAGAGAATCCAAAAGGCACTTGTCTCCAAAGGATTCTGTCCTCATCTAGTTACTTAGATTTAAGCCTATGTATATTCTAGAAGATACATTGTTGAACTGTATGTGCCCAGTTTCCTCCCCTTAAGTCACTTGCGTGTCCTTGGTAAGAGTCCTGCAATGGCTGAGAGAATGACAAACAATATTTATGGCCTCTCTGGGCACTTTTCCTTGAAGAAGGAATATGTGCTTTGCCTGTACTGATAACATTTCTTAGCACAACAGTATTTTTCTGAAAGTTGGAAGAAAGTAAATTTCAACTTCTTCCAGAGACTCTTCCATTTTTCTGTGTCAAAACTTCAGAAAACAGTTCCATGTCTGGCTCAGACTATGCTGCCAACATTACAGCAACTCCTTTGTGATGTGTGTTCTGATCCTTATGTACTGGAGCAATTCAGTTCTTCTTGACTTGTTGAAAAGAATAAAGCATTTTGGACTTGATGTCCTAGAGTTTGTTTTTATTTCTTTGCTTCGAACAGGTGAGGGGCCAGAAGGCCTTAATAATTTCTTGCCTCACAGAATTTCTTTCTGTTAGGCTTGGCAGCAGAATCTTAAACTTGTAGAAGTCATTTTTGAGTGACATCATTATGGAGCAACCCCACTAAAGTCATAATTAAGGGATGAATATGGAAGATGATTTTTCAAGACAGAATGTTTGAGGAAGGTAAACTTGGCTAAGAAGGTTCATTTAGAATGGGTTTCAAATATTACTTCTGGCAAAATCTTTTAAGGAAGACCAAATCTTGCAGTCATGACCCAAAGAACTAAATTCAGTTTAAGTCTGGTTTTCTATATTCCATTCAGGGCAGAAAAGCAACTAAGCTATCTGTAACCTACACAAACCACATTGATGGGCTCCCTGGCCATCTCAGTGGGAAGCCGTGCAAGAATTTCATCAAGCGCTGGTAGCATGTGATGACTTTCTTTTTTATATGAGGAACAGTGTTAGCCAACACTGACCTTTCCACAGAACCCTCGGATGAAGCTGTCACCAGATTGAAGATGACTGTTGTTTAACTATTTCCTACCAATTGAAATATTCCTTCCCAGAGGGAAAAGGGAAGAAGCTACATAAGACTCAGGAAGTTACTGAAATTTACAAGATTTTGGAATCTTATAACACTAACAACATTTGCAAGCGTCTCACTCCCCAAGACCATAAAATTAGTAAACAATTTCTTGGGAGAGGGCAGTCTCTACTGTGAAGCCACATGCAGGTTAGGCAGAGAGCTCCAGGGACAGTTTCCTGAGTTCCTGGCATGGTTTGAGTCACCCATGCTCCTGCAAGTCACCCCATTAAAGTCATTGTTTCCCCAAAATGGATTTAGATGGAATTATTTATTTGGTTATCAGTGCCCTTCTGGGATGAATGGATGTTTGCTCACATCACTCCAGGAATGGTCACACAAAATGACTTGTAGAAAACACTGCTATGTGATTACTGCAGAGTACCTGAGATTGTGTACAAAGATTCATTCCTTCTATTGCTGCAGGAATTTTGACCACAGACTAACTTGGTGAAGTGAGAGAACTCAATCCACTCAGGATGTTGAGGAAATTATTCTTTATTATGTGCAGGACTCAGGCCTGTGTAAAACCTGCTTCAGATAAACTGAGGCTCAACCAGAAATACATACAGGTTTTTACATAATTTTTCCTGTCATCCTTTGGCAGTAATCATATTGGTAGATTTGAGACTTTTGGCACAGAAGTATACATGCCCCTTAGATTATTACAGAAAACGTAAACAGCAACTTACAGAAAAACAGATATTTCAGGCAAGTGTTGCGCTGTGACACTTCGGAGTAATATGCTGATGGCAGTACTATCTTGGCTATTTTAAATAAGACACATTGCAGCAGGTGCTTCCTGAAAGACCACTGTAAAAGGCAGCATTTTCCAAGACACTCACAGACTGTGGTTCTTGCTATCTGCCTTGTTCTCAGCCTGTGACTAAGCTCAGAGTAGCCTTTATGATCTGAATACAAGTAGAAGCTTCTAAAGTTCTAAAGTTCTAGCTTCTACCTCTCTCTCTCTCTCTTTCCCTGTATATATATATATATACATATATATATATGTATATATATATATATATATGCAAGCATAACTATTATTAGGAGTACATAAGGGTCTTGTGAAATACAATTGTTAGTAGTTATTCATCTACTTACAGAATAAAGTTATGCTGAGGTTCATTAGTTCCATACTAGGTTAGTATTCCTCATCACTATAGCTACCTGATTCTAAGTGTTGTAATATCATTCCACATGATGAGTGTGTTATATGTATGCTCTGGAGCAGGGCCATAGTAAGTGCTGTAAAAAAAAGCTGCCATTTTTGCTTTAAGTTATACTACTTTTTATTAACTTGTCTAGCATGACAATGAATTCTAAACACTATATTAAACTACTTTAACTGGACTTTTTATTTTAGTTTTTGTGATAATTATACAAAGCAGACACTTTTTTATTACTATCATTTCACAGAAAAATAAGCTGAGATAAAAAGAGGGTAGCTTCCCAAATTTTATGCATCTAGTAATTCTTTAATCCAGGAACCAACCCAAGACTGTTTTCTTATCTCAACTTTATATTGACAAGCTGTGTGATGATTTCATTTAAAAATTGATCACAATAAATCAATTTATTTGAATTAAAAAATGTAAAAATTATATGTATTTAGCTTTCAAGTCTTTTAAAAAGTATTTTTATAAATTCTTTGAGAATTTCATACCTTGTACTTTGGTCACACTTACACTCCCAAGTGCTTCCAGATTCAACCCTTCCCTACCCACTCAAATTTGTGTCCTCTTATTTATTACTATTATTTTTAAATCTGTCTGTCCAATTGGTGTCATACTCTTGGGTATGGAGCCATTTACTGTAGCACTACAACATATCGGGGGAAACACCTTTAAAAAACACTGGCTCTCCATATCCTATCCTCTATCAATTGCCAATAGCTCCTCAGCTAAGGGTGGGACTTCATGCCCATCAAGTTGGGATTTTGTCTGGTTTGAGCTTATACAGGTCTTGTGCCTGTGCATGGTATCAGGTATCATAATCACTGTGGGTTTGTATGTTCATTTGTTCTGTTGTGTCTGTAAAATACTCTTTCACTGTTGTCTACTATCTCTGACTCTGACAGTCTTTCTGTCTTACTTTCTATGGTACTATGAGAAAAAAAGGGTGTAATATGTCCCATTTAAGGCTTAGTATCCAGCAATCTCTTTCTCTCTGCACTTTGAACACTTGCAGTTCTTTGTTAACTACCATTAAATGCAAAAATAATCTTCTTTGAAGGCTCAGAGATCCACTAATCTATGCATATAGCAATAAGTCTGTAAGTGTTGGTTTAATACTATATCTATTAGGTAGAATTTATAATCTATTTAGCTACAAGATCTGGCCCTGATTAATGTGCCAGATAAGGGTTTTATCTCATGGAAGAGGCCTTAAATCTAATCATAAAATGATTGATTGCTCCCATAAACTTCATAAAGTATTGTACCACTGGGCCTATCTTTCCAGGAGGTCACAGCTGAATGAAATATGGAAGACAATTCAGGAAATGAAAATAGACTGGTAAAAAGACATTCAGAAGAAAACCCAAACTTAAAATGAAGCTGCAAATGAAAAGTTCAATTAGTAAAATAAAATTCCTGTTGAAAACATCACCAGCTGAATAAATGAAATGAAAGACAGTAACATGAAGACAAGGAAGTGGAAATGATTTTTCAGTCAAAATTATTTATCAAAAAAACGCAAACAAATGGGGCATGCAGACCATTTGGACCCCCCCCACACAAAAAAAAAACCTATGAGTTATGGGCATAACAGAAGAAAAATTCCATTTCCAAAGCATGCAAAATCTTTTCAATAAATTATAGAAGAAAAGCTCCCAAACATAGGAAAAGATACAAGAGGCCTACAGAACACTAAATAAACAGGGCCAGAAAAGAAACTTTCCATGATACACAAAGACAAAAACACTAATAAGAAAAGAAGGAAATTATGTTGAAAACTCCAATAAAGGAGGGTCTATTCACACACAAAGGCAGGCCCATCAGAATAACAATGTTCATTTAATGGAAACTTTTAAATCTAGGACATGGAAAGTTGTATTCAAAGTTCCAAAAGATCATCTTTTATAATTGAAGGAAATATAAAAATTTTCATAAGAAAAACAAACTAAAAGAATATATGGCCACAAAGCCAAGTCTACACCCACAGCCACTGTTTACATATAGATTTTTTTTTTAAATCTTAAAATATATATAGAAGCACAAAAGATCAAAGGGAGCTGAAAAACACCTTAAACAAAAAGTTTTGAGCTATCATCATCTTTGATTTCAGTTTCTAGTACAGAGCAATCTAATACAAGCAGTATGGCGCCAATCTAATACAAGACGTGTAGGTCACTGGGAAATAATCGAGGACCTGGATATGAGTTCTATCTGATTTTCACAGAACAGCTTCTTCATCAAATGGTGCTCGAAAAATTGGATAACATATTTGAAAGTGAAACCAGTACAAACCTCAAGTCCAGATTGATCAAGGACCTTAACATAAGAACTGAAACTGCCAGCTAGAGGAAAAATTAGGAAGTATACTTCAAGATATATGCATAGGTAAAACACCTTCTGAATAGGACACTTGTAGCACAGAAAATAAGAACGGCAACTGACAAATGAAATTAAATGAATCTAAAATGTTTCTCTACAGCCAAGGAAGCTCAACTGAGTGAAGAGGCACCCCACAAAATGGAATAAAATCTTTGCCAGTTATATATCAGAAAGAGGATTAGTGTCTAGAACACACAAGGAACTCAAAAAAAAGGTAAACTTCAAGAAAACACAAAAGCTGAGTGTGGTGGTACACACCTTTAATCCCAGCCCTTGGTAGGCAGAGGAGGTGGATCTCTGTCAAATCAAGGCTAACCAGGTCTACATAGTAAGTTTCAGGTCAGCTGTGGCTACAGGGAGGATCTGTCTCAATAAGACCAAAAGAAAAAAGAAAGACAGGAAGAAAAGCAAAAAAAAAAAAAAAAAGAAAAGAAAACATACAACTCAAAAACTGGGTTGTGTGTTTTGACTGGTTTGATTTTATGCAGCTTACAACATCTGTTGAACCCTACATGAGATAATACTATTGTTTCTAAAGTTTGGGGAACATAGAGGAAAAAGACATTAAAAGAATGTAGCAGCATTCCACAGAGGAAGGGCTATGAAATGCCATCCTCTACACGCAACACTACCATTGCAACCATCCACTCATATTATTTGAGGTTACCTGTACTGATCCTCCACAAAATAGTGCCAACAGTTGTAGTTGTTGCTGAACTATTGGATACTGATGGATTCTGGAATGGAGGGAGTCATTATCCTTAGTTGTGTACCCATTAGTGAACCCATCATCCTTCAATGGATAGTTCCAAACTATCCATTATCACACAGATGCTTGGTCAAAACCAGAGAGAAAGAAACTAAACCAAAAATCATGACTGTGGGAAAGAGAATAGTAGGGAAGGAAGGGGGTGAACATGGAAGTGGGGGGCTAAAACAGGGTTGGGTATGAGAGCAACCAAAAGGCATTATACACATGTACGGAATTGAGAAGGAGCAAATATAATGAAATGATACAGAAGGCATTAAATGTTCTCCCATTGCTCACAGAAGAGGTTAAACCTTTTATAAATATGTGGGTCTTTATGGCCTAGCTTTTCCTTCTAAACGCCTTTTTATCTTTACTCTCTGCACTCCTTGTTCTTAGCTATGTTAGACTTGGCTTTTGTCTTGTTTAGTGCTCTAAACCTTTGTTCTGCCCTCTCTTTCTGGAACAGTTCCCTTTCCTTCTTCTCTAAGTGCGTTAATTTCACATCTTCTAGGAAGTCTTCCTTGCCCATCACCACCCTGAAGACTGGATTTGGACTTCCTTTTCTGAGTCTCCATTGTTCTTTGAATATTTTGGTTAATGTGCAGTCTCCTTGAGAGAAGGGTTTGTCTTAGTGACCATGGTAGCCCAGCATCTTGAAAGTACTCAGTCCACGGAAAATCCTCATCCAGTGTTTGTTAAATGAATAAACACATGCTGAGTAATGAAAGAGAAAGGAGAAGAGTCCACAGTTTCACTTCACTGCTTAAAGGAATGAAGCTCCAAGTTCTTACCTCCTCAACATTTTCTACTTTAACTTAAGGAAACAAGGGCCACATAATAATGACAAAGCTCTAAAACTTAAACTACTTTAACTGTATCTGCTTCTTTGACTCTTAGAAGACAGCATCTATTTTAATCATAGGAATAATTATTGGATTTTATAGAACTGTGTGTTAAAACAATGTGTATCAACTCTATGCTAAATATATTGCATTAGAACTGGGAGGTCATCTAATTATTTATTGATTTATTTTTTTGCCATTTAAAAGGAATCTTTGTTCCAGAGAGAGAGAGAGAGAGAGAGAGAGAGAGAGAGAGGAGAGAGAGAAGCAGAAAACAGTTGTCTTAACATTCAGAAACAGTTGGGAGAAGCAGTTACCTACTTTGTGTGCTGACATTCTGTTTGTGAGATATATAGGCAGAATTTCTAATGAATTTGCTGGAAGCAGCTAGAATATTATGATTTATAGTACCATCCGACATTCTATCACAGCATTTTATTAGATGGATGGGAAGCTGGTAGTAATGAGGTTAGGAATGAGCAAACATTCATCAAGCCCTGCTACATCTTCTCAGGAAAGACAACACACTATCTCATATGTCACAGGCAGTGATCTAGGTCACAGCAGTATAAAATGTGTGATTAAAACCATACATTGACACTATATAATAGGCATCTAGTGAAAAAAATAGCTGTATGTTCACGACTTTTAATTAAACCCAACTTGTAAATATGCACTGTGGTAAATATACTGCAGAATGGGCGGCTAGTTTATGTTCCACCACAAAACAATTATCCCTAGAATGGGCTCTTTTTCTACTCCATGGTGTTCTTAGTCAGGCAATGGATGGAAACACAAATGTTAAACAGTATTGTCAGGTAAACAGTATTGTCAGGCATTCAGCCTGAAGCAGCATTTGCTGGGCTTCCACTTGCCCCTCACACCTGATCTTTTGGTCCCACCTTCTTTCTTAATTATTCTTTCCATCAGCCTCTCACAGCGCCCTAGATTATTTCAATAATGAATGAGAGAGAAGGTCTTTAAAACATCGAATCCTGGAGTTCAGCAAATCTTTCCTACTACCTTGGCAGAGGATTCATTAATCAGAAAGTTTTCAGTACTGCCTGCCCGAGAATGCTAATATAAAATTAGTTGAAGTGCTGCTGAGAAACCAACTAACTGAGCAGTTTTTAAAACTGTGGTAGGTGTTTAGAAATGCTTAGGTGGCAGAGTAGACTGGGGACAGAGGACTTGTGTGGGATGAGCCTTAACTTTGTGATCTATGAATATTCATGACTGTGTGCCCTTCAAACTTCAAACAGATGTCTTGATGATCTTGTTAAAATGCAGATTCTGATTCTACAGATCAAGTGGAACCTAACATTCTGTGTTTCGAACAAGGTCCCAATTTTATGTAGACCACATTTTATATAATAATGTGTTAAAATACAGGGTTCTTTTCTTACTGTGCAAGTTTTAAAGCTCTATGCTTCTTTTGTCTCTTTCCCCCCAGTGTAATTAAGTACCATTCATGTAGTGCCCATAGGGAGAATGCCTGCCTTCTTTGAAAAACATTTTGAAAGGCATAGTGTTAGAACTCTGCTCTCTTTTGGCCATGAGTATTAAGGCTGTTTCCGAGTATACACTCATGAAATTCAGTTATTTTCAGTTAATATTCCTCATATGACATTCAAATTCAGTAACCCTGATCAGACAAGTCTCTGTCAGAGCAATTCTTCCTCTCTTTATATCTCACATGCTCCCATTCCCATATTCCTTTCTTATCCTCATCTCCTTGAGGCTAATCACTGGTGAAAGTCACTTATCCTAAACTGTCATGGAGAAGTCACAGATTTGTGCAAGAAAATTATACTAATAAACAGAAAACCAACCAGTCAGACCTGTTCCAAAAGACTTGTGTTCCCTCAGTACTAAAATGCAAAAGGTTTCCCATCCAGACAGAGAAGTGAAGAGCCACAGTGGTGATAGGGAGGATGTGAGCTGCCTGTGCCGGGAACACCGTTTCCTTTTGCTTCAGAACAAACGTATTGTTTTATTCTCCTTTCTTCTCCTTTGATTTTCACTCTGTTTAGATGTGATTGCTGTAATTATGTGTCTGCTCTTACCAATCACATTCCAATTACTCTGTTTATTGCTAGCATTACCAATGCTACACACCACCTTGTTAATTAATGAACTCCAATGGGATTTTCTTGCACATGTCACACTTCAGAGGCAGGTTGATTTATGTTGCTCAGAAGCACTATCATTTTGAGCAAATTCTCAGAATTACTGTGTAATTTTCAATTGGGTTTTCTTGACTAAATGTAGTACAGTACTTTTCATGATGAACATGTAGCTAGGAAAAATAGCAATCTAATTATTTGACAAGGGCACAAAAAAGAGGAATAATTATGAATCAATATTTGCTTTCAACTTTTAGAGAGAGCTCATGGTGCTTTAATTTTCAAAGCACCATTTTAAAATTGATCTTTGTCTTGTACACTAGTCAGCTCTGTAACTTTGAATCCACTTTTCTTATTGACAGATGTTAATCTTGAGCAACTGATCATTTAAGACTCACTTTACTCATCTGTAAAATGCTTTGCATGGAATTATATCTCACTATGTTAAAGTGGCAAATAACCCAAGAAAATGAACTAAGTAACTATCCTCATGATATTGTGGTTCTAATATTTTATATGTAAGCTAGCAGTATCCCCCCATATGATCAGGAGCCATGATTATTAAATTTAGTACATTTTAAATAATTTAACAATATATTCTAAACTTTTAATTGAAAGTCCATTCTTGATTTCATCATTAACTGAAAACCCAGAAAAGATCAAAAAATAATTTAGCTAATTATTATTACGCTTTTCAAATTTACAAATATGTCAGTACTTAAATCCTGTAACTCTGTGTCTAGCATATGGACCTCAAGGTCTTATGACACAATCTCCCAGTACAGGAACAGTCCTGCCGCTATGGCTGTGCCTTTTATGCTGCCTCCTTCTGAGTTTCTTTACTTGTTGCCTATAGCTTTCCTTAGCAAAAGATCTACATTCTTGGCATCTCTAAATTCTTTGGTTTTTGTTTGCTCTTCACCTTTACCCTCTACTCACACTTTTCCTGCTTTGGCCTAGTGTGGTAATTTGAATGAGAAATGTCCCCCATAGGTTCATGTATTTGCAAACTTGGTCCCCAGCTGGTGATATTGTTTGGGGGAAGTTATGGGACATGTAGGAGGTGGAGCCTTGTTAGAAGAAGTACATCACTGGAGGGCAGGCTTTGAAGATTTGCATACTTATTCCACTTTCTACTCCCTCTCTTTCTCCCTGTTTTCTGTGTGTGGATGAAATGTGATCAGCAGGCTGCTGGCCCTTGCCGGCATACCTTGCCTTTCCCTATAAAACCATCATTCTGAGGATAATGCCATTGTCTACTGACAGCCTGAGCTGAAGCTGTTCCCCCCTTAAACCTTGGCATCAGTTGCCTCTGACTGCTGGAATTAGTGAATTCAGTCAGGGAATTTCCTAGGCATCCTGTGTGAGCACTGCATCCAGTATTGTCTTCCTCAAAGCAGTTATTTAAATGAGTTTACACTTTTATCTCACCTTTGTACTGGGTGGATGGAATCTTCCTGATTTCTCAGTTCTCAGCTCACCCTTCCTATTGGCCCATGGAAAATATTTACTTTCAATGGTCTTAATATCCTTACTAGTTATACTTTCCTTTCCCCTGAGATTCTATGTGCTTTCTTTCTGGGCGAGTTGTATGTTTTCCTATTCATTCTGCTCTGACTTTTCTCTGGAACTCTTGTTCTAAATGTAACTAAAAGCAGTCAGCAATAACTATAAAACAGCCTGAGTTATAATACTGGTTTGAAATTTCATCTGCCAGATTGATCAGTTCAAGACCTTGAAATTCATCTTTTAAGAAAATCGAATGGCAAAATGTAGACAAATTATTTTCCAAAATGTAGAAGGTATGTTCTGTAGTGCCATTTGCCACTGAATCTTCATTCTCAACTGAACCTCTTCAGTTAACTTTCACTGTCCCCATTCTTGTTCTCATTCTGCACTTCTGAGCTCCCATTATAATCACTCATGTAGCGCTACATACAACATTCAAGAAATTCTGTGTTTTATATGTACAAATACATCCAGATTCCTACCACAAACCTATTCTGCTGTGCCCAGGCTATAGAATCCTCTTAAAAGACCACCATGGAGGTCAAATCTGATGCAAGCACAAAGGGTCTTTATTACAAGCTCGAGCTTGGTCCACAAGTCAACGCATCAACGCAGTGCGCGGAAGGTGAGTGACCACGAGGAGAGGTAGGAGGGGCTTCTTATAGGTTTTAGACAAAGGGAGGAGGGGGATTTGCCGTGTTCCCCCCAGGTTGGTCACAAAAGCCCGCGCGTGCCAGCCAAACCTGTCTTTAAATTGATTGGTTATGAACACCAGAAATGGGTTGGGGGTCTCTCATTGGTGAGAGTCACCTTTAGGGCAGAGGAATGTGCTGGCCATTACCTAAGTACATTGCAGGCTTGTTTATACCTTATTTGGTCCTTTTGTTTCCAGGCTTGCCTAACATGCCTGGGCCTGTCTCTTTTTGTCCACAGAGCTTGAGACTTGTAATAGTCCAGTTGGAAAGAGGGATATTTTGTGGTTTTTCTTAGGCCTTGTCCTCACAATTCCAATAGTCTAAAGATCCACATGATAAAGAATTTTCAGCAAAGATTCTATTTTCTAAAGCTAAATTTTTGTGTGTGCTAATTACTTAGTGTCATCTCTGTTATAAAATCCTAATATAAACAATTTCAGGTAAGGAGGGATTATTTTGGCTCACAGCTACATACTTTTTCTGTCCATCATGGTGGGGAGGGCCTGGCACAATGAAGCAGCTTCCAGTGTGGGACCAAGAGGGAGAGAAGTAAGGACTCAAGTTTCTGAAGTTTATTCTCAGTAATTCTTTCGAGCACATTTTAGTTCTTTTACTCTAAGCAGTGAAGAATGTACCATGTAGCTTTTAAAATCAATAATTCACATCCAGATTCTCATATTTGTCATTTGTTATCACAATAGTTTTCAGTATTTTATGAAACTGTCATTTCATTTTTATTCATTTATTAACCATAGCATGTTTAAGAGACTGCCCTTTATATCTAAATTTTTGTTTTTGCTTATAAATTGACAATATTCATGCTGCTCTTTGGTTAGTCAGCATCCTAAATATATCAGTTCAATGACTTAACAGACTTCATAGTACAATATTGCAAGGTTTGGGTTCCAGTTTGGTTAGGAGTAAGGAGTGAGACCCAGCAGAAGCAAATGAGAGACTCTGGCATTTGAATTAACAGGAAATTAAGGCACAGGGAGTGAGGAAGTTAGCAGCCCCTTGGCTGCTTGGTGGGCTTTTTAAATGGGGCAGAAGGTAGTTAACAAAAACCAGCTTATAATTTGTGTCAGGAAGCTTATCTTCTCAGGAAGCTTATTTATTGGTGTTAAAGAGCTACAGTCCCATTTCACATATGCTTGTGAATTCTTGAAGTATGGCTGGAGTCACTGTCTGTCAGTCCTCCTGAGTCCTGGAACTGCTGGGGTTTCTTTTCAATCATATCTTACAAATACAAAATTATTTTTATGCAAGCATTGATCTAAAATATTTAAATGAGTTGAAATTTATTTAAATAAATTGGATATGCCAATATTTTAGCCTTGCCAGAAATGATGGTTCATTTCTACAATCTCAGCACTTGGGAGCTTAACACAGAAAAATTGTCATGATCTTGAAGTCAACCTGGGCTAAGAGTAGAGTTCTGATTCAAAAAACAAACAAAATAAAAAATCATTATGAGTATGTCGTTCTTTCTCCTCCATTTTCATGATTATATTTTTCCTATTTTATTTGTCAAGTACTAAAAGGATAGTAATAATACTTGCATTATCATTACTAGTATAATATCTTGTGTTTTTAATATAAACAAATTGATATTTTATGCTACATTATCAAAATTTGCCAAAGAAAATTCATGATATACATAATTATAGCTGGATAATTACAATGAGAACAGGACAGGGTCCCAAGGACACATGTTGTGAAACTAAGTGACACTAAATGTCTAATTTTGCTTCCCCAAAACATTTCTCCTTTGGCTCATATAGTGTTTCTCACTCTCTTTCCTTCTTCCTCTCAGGATACGTCTTTGTATCCTTGCAGGTTGTTCTTACTGTGTGAGGCTTCAGATCATGGCCATTTTCCACAGCTGGCCCTTAGCTCTCTTCTTTCATGGCTGTGAAGCACTTACACATCAATGATTTCTAACCTCACAGTTTTACCCCAATTCAGTAACTTGAACTTGTGGTATCCACTTCTCAGTATAGTGTTACATGCTAGAAATTGTGGCTCCAGCTGACTGGAAACAGCCTGGCTTGATCATATAAAGATCCCCCTATGTCTGCCTCCCTAGTGACTGTTGTTATTAAAGGCATGAAACACCGTGTCCAGCTATGTTCTTTAATTCTTATTGTGTAAGTCAACAGATGCCAGTATCTGTATCTTAGATTCATAGGTCAGAAACCTCAGTTTTATTGTTCCCTCTCCATTTTCTCTTTTATTTATTTTTTAAGGGAGTCCTCTTGATTTCCCTTTTATATTCTATAATGTATTTCCTCTGTGTTCACTCTAATCTAAGCAGTATTGCTTCTATGCCTAAAATACATCTTCCTTGTTCAACTCTTACTTCAATATGTGCATCTTGATTGTCTTCCTAATATAGTAATGTTAGGACTCTTTAAGGATTGCATGTGTAGGTAATATAGTGTCTAGCCTGTAGAAAAACCACACATAAATGTTTACAACAATCTTAGTCATAATTTCTGATACTAGAAACAACAAAGGTATCTTTCAATGAATAATAAAGAAACTGTATACAGTGTAATATAATTCCATGATAAAAAGAAACAAGATATCGGGTCATAAAATGGTACATAGGATTCTTAAACACATCTCACTAACTGAAAGATGCCAGTGTGACAACACTACATATTGCATGAGTCCAGCTATACAGCATTCTGGAAAAGGCAGAACTATGAGAACTGCTGAAGATCAGTGCTTTCAATAGGTGGGTATGTGGGTAATAGAAGATGAATATGTACAATGCAAGAATTCTTAGGAATGTCAAACTTGTCTGTGTATGGAAAACTGTAGTGTTGATATTTTGAAAATATATACGTTTGTCAAAATGCACATAGTGCAAAACAGACAACGAAAATTAATGAAATCTGTGGACGTGAGTTAATATCCATGGATCTGTTGGCTCATTAGTTCTAACAAGTATGCAAGATGATAATATTCATGGAAATATTGTGACTGGTGCTAGGGTTGAAGAATGATGAAGTCAGTGAGGATGAAGAGGGGGAGGGATTAAATGGGAACTTATGTTCAATTATCCTATAAACCTAAAACTGCTAAAAAATAAAAGCTGTTGATTTAAAAATAGTTAAACACTTCCCATGATTTACAAAATGTCCCTTGCAATTGACCTTTTTGGTGACATGGAAAAGTAGCTATTTTTTTTTATATGAAGACTTTCTTTTTTTTTTTTGTATTCCCCATGCTTCATTTCCCCATTTATAGAAATTGTTAGGTAATCAACAAATAACTTTATGTTTCAATTACATGCTGAATTTTCCAATCTCAAGTTTTGTGTATATCGCTCCCTGTGTTTCAAACACTTTAAATATATTCTATTACCTCAAACACAATATATTCTGTTTCTCATTTGAGTATTTTAGAATATTTTTTCTTTTTCATCAAAGATCTGATTTTTCCCAGTATTCCAAGTTTGGATTCACACAGACTTCTTTATAGAACTTTGGGCTGCTTGAGGATTAGCCTCCTTCATTATTTCCCATCACCACTTGTTTTCAATTTCATATTAATTATCACAGTTTGCAACTATTTATTTGCTTATGTGTTTACTACCATCCTTCTGTATTAGAATCTTAACTTGTTTGAAGCCTTAGAGACTTTGTTCATCAATGATTATATAGCATCCTGAGTCACACAAGGCACAAACAGATGGTCAACATCTGGCAAACAATGAAGAATCTCAAGTCAGAACTGTGAGAATGTCAAATTATGAAAGCAAAACAATACGGAAAATCTCTTGCACAAATTAATTTACCATTTAATAAAATTAACTTACTAAGAAAAGATGAATTTACAAAAAAATTCAAGAAGAAATAGAAAATCTGATTACTAGTGGAAAAAATTTGGAAAGTTGTTAAAGAACCAGCCCTGAAAAAGACTAACAGTATTTTAAGGGTAATTTTCTCAAATTTAAGAATAAGATAATCTTTTTACATTTTTAAAAGTTATATTGAGCTTAGAAAAATGTAATTTGACCTCTTATTTAATTTATGATTTGAAAACATCTGATTTATATAATAGCAAACTTTCAGAAACACTAAATGACTAATGGCCACTGATCACAGTAAATGATATACAGTATTTCTATTAAAGTAGATGGACTGAACAATTCATTTTATGATCTGAAAAAATAGCTAGCTTTCTTAAGAATGAGGATCCAGAAAACACAAAGCAATATCAGCATATTGAAATACTAATATACCTCCTACCTTATTCTTTCAGTCAAGAATTGAGAGATTCATTGATATCCTCTTTACCCCTTTTTCTGTGTTCCATGAACCTTAGATGTAGATGTACACACATGAAGGAAGTACACTTATATACATAAAATAAAAATAACAAAAATATTAAACATTAAAATTCTAAAAGTATATGGAACACTTGATGATACACAATAATAAAACAGTTATTACACTTTTCTCATTCAGGAAGTTTCAAGATTTAGAAATGCCTGACTTCTCCAGATTATGTAATGAAATTTCCCCTTTACTTATGAAATAAAATAGTAGAATGAAATTATAGCTTTCTTGATGAAATTGTATCAATATTACCAAATATAAACAGCTATGATGACAAAGAATGAAATATTAATCTAGATAGAATAAGAGGTTTATTATTTATACTGCCAAATATTGAAATTAATGATACATCTTTAACAGCTATGATAGAATATTAAGATTATATCTATGGAACAGAATAAAATGTTGGATTAGATCCAAGTGTTTGCTAAAAACTGAATAGCACACAGATTGCATGAAAAATGCTGCAAATTGCAACAAATTAGTAAGGAAAACATTTTAAAAATGAATTATACCTTTTTAGGCTATATACATATATATATATATATATTTATATATAAATTCTGAGTGGACTACATATTTAAATGAAAGAAATCAAGTTATATATTCAACTATATTTGAGGTAAGGATGTGAGAATTTTTCTGAGGTTAAGTCTTTTATTAATCATAAGAAGACTTTTGATTTGGATTTAATAATTAACTGAATATTCCTTTGCAAAACTCACTATAAACAGTGTGTGAGAACTCAGGAGAACTTCTTTCCCAGAGAATGTCTATGGAGTTGGTAAAGAGTAGCAAAGATCATTCAATGTGTCTGGATACTGAACAAAAAATTTAGGTATGTGCTGCAGAACATTTATTCATCAGAATCTTTGAACTCTTGCCCAAGAATATGGCCCTTGAACTAGGAGATTGCATTTTCCCTTCACAATTCCTTGAGCGGCTCCAGCAGGCTAAACAGTTGAGTGACAAATCCTATCTCCTCCAGATTTCTTGAGTAGATTTTTCTTGGTATATTTGTCCATCTGTAGACCTTTGGTAATCCCATCATCTACAGTCAGGTGCTTGGAAGACTGTAAGAGTTGTAGCTCTTCCCCTTAGTATTCCATGCTCTTGCTAGGTACAGGTCTGGATGAGGAGCTGCACAGTTCTGTGCTGTTAGGAAGACCGTCCACTGTGCTTGACGGCAACGTGTCAAATCTCATCTTCCCCAACTTCCAATGAAGAAAATATATTCTTGTTAGATTGAACAGCTGGTATTAAGCATATTCCAGGCTTTGTGATTCTGATCTGCAGAGGATCTAACACTGGGAAACTGCTGCAGCTAAGTTGCAAACATCTACCCCTACCACCTCACACTTACCCACATCTCATATTCCTCTTTCCATCCTCACAATTACACCTCCTGCTTCACAGAGAAAATCAGGAAGATCAGTCATTAAGTTCTTTATCTTCTCTCAGTAAACACTACCAAATCCCATTTTCTGTGGTCCTGTGACACAAACTATCAGAGTGGGTAAAATCTGTTCCCATTTCTCCCCTCTCAGCTTTTACTAAGCACAGAATACCTGGGTGAGCATTTAATTCTCAGTTACTGGTAAATCTTCTAGGAAGCCAGATCAAAAGATAAAAATAAGAAAAAACATACTTGACCAAGGGCATAAGAGGCTGCATGATGTAGAAATAATAAATATTGTTACAGATAGAGGAGGTAATGTCAACAGAGGTCTAATGCAAGGCAGGTCTCATGCAAGAGGTCTCATGCATTGTGAACAAGATCTAAATCAAAATAAAGTTATATCTTAGATTATTGAGGCTTGTAAATAGTATATTTCATCTCATTTTGGTGGATGAAGAATCTGAACAAATGTCACCAGACTACGGTGCCATACAATGGAGTATTAAATAGCTGTGTATACAACTAAACTAAAGGCACACATACATCAGAGTGATTCATAAAATGCAATGTCAGATGAAAGTTGCAGAACAATTATTCATACTATAGAACATGTACAGAACCACAATACTAATAGTGATTTGTTTCTTAAGCTGAGTAAGATATATATTTGGACCAGTTCTTAATCTTTGAATTGTATTTCTAATGGGATATAAATAATTTTTTAAATTAAAGAGCTATATTTTCTGCTGAGCTTTGAAAATAAACAGAGACATTTTGTCAAGAACTTATGTACCTGGAAAATTATAGATTTCCATCAAATTTCTGTTTATAGAAACTGAGTTACAATATTCAAGACTAAAGGCAAAGATTCATAGCAATGAATCTTTCTTACCAGCAGTCAGTGCTGAGCTTCTGTGAATGTTGAAAAACATAAAATAAAACTACACAGGAGTGAAAGGAGGACACTGGTTATTTTGAAGAAATGTATTTATATTAGAACATTATTTCAATCTACTACTCAACAAAAGATACATTTGGAATAGTCCTCTCCACCAACAATTAATTTTTCTTCCTCATTTTGTCTTTTTCGCAAAGAAGTCAATGCTTCTGATTAGTGTTGCCTTTGAAGGAATAGCTAAATTATCAATGAAAATGCTAATGAAGTTAACAAGGGGGCAGTAGCTTCGTAGAAGCCATGGGATGCTTCATTGTTCCCATCTAAAGAGAGACCAACGCAAATGGCAACTGTTTCCTAACTCACTTAGTGCCTTAAATGTCAGCAGCATTTGGTCAAATTATGTAAGATAACAGTAACTGTATAGGACACCAAAAAAAAAAAGGCAAATGATAATATAAAAGTTGTTTTGTGACTCTTTTACTTTTATTACTTGAATAATAACACATGTCAAAGACAAATCCATTCTGACTCTCTTTGAATAAACAATGCTCACAAAAAGACAAGTACATATACTTCAGAGAACACCATTATATAGGACTTTAAATTTAGCAATTATCTTCATTATTTTATGTGGAATAAACGAATTTCACCACTACTATTGTCTAAGAAGCTTACAAGTTTTCCTCAGTGTTGCATAGAGTGGCAAAAGTTAACACCAGGCTTAACTGCTCAGTTTTTGTTATTCAAGCATGCACAGAGAAGAATGGATAGTGCCCAGGAACAGAATCTCAGCTGTGGTTAGGGCTTCTGTACAAGATTCTGTTTCCTAATAACTCTCCTCCAGTACACATAGACCCATTAAGATTTGAAAGCCTGGGTCTGGGTAATGGAATTTTACTTCACTGTCCTCCTCTATCTTCATAGTCTCTTCATTGGGGAGTTCTCACAAACCTGTAATCATGATGATAAAAAGTTAGCTAAACAAAACTGTATCTTTAGTAGTTGTAGTAACAAGCTGTCTGAATTTGGTATTCTTCTACATAATATATTTTTCCTCAACAAATTATCTGTATTTGCCCACCCACAAACATGATGTCCCTCAACCAAAAACAGAATCACGTTTTCTTATTTATTTCACCGATTTTTTTAAACTACATTTTTCTTTAATAAAAGCGCAATTGTGGTAAGACTGAGTTAATTACTGACAGTTTCTGTGAGGAAAAGCAAAACAGGTAGGACTCAAAATATATGTATGCATATTGGTGGGAGAGAGTATGTTAACAAGGACATACATATAAAACCACCAAGTGAAGAGCAAGTAAGATGAGCATCAAAGCTCTTACTGAGATCCAAGGCATTAATGAGTAAATTTGCCATGGTAGAATTCATTATTCTCAAAGGATTCCAAGGTTAAACATAGGAACTCAGTGATTTTATTTTATTTTATTATTAGCTCACCACACATAAAACAAAAACTAGGTTGTCAGGTTGTTCTGGTATGGCTATATCTATTCAAACCACAAAAGTTGGCAACTAGGTAGAGAGAGCCTTAAAACAAGGAGATCAACAGTGACAAGACTTGGTAATTAAGAGTTTTAACTTTCTTCTAGTAAGCTGAGAACTCTCTCCTGGGTTTTGGCACAGAAATGTTAGCTATAGGAGTTTCAAGCAGAGGACTCACTCCCTGGTTAAATCTGTCTCCTGAGTAATTGTTAGGATTAGGAAGTGAAAGAATCATAGGTGGAAAAGCATAGCAACCAACTTCATACAATCCACAGTGAATTTTATTAGTCAATGCATGATGACTAGCAAGAATATGCAGTAACCACACTGGCAAAATAGCAGGGAAGCTTTAGTAATTGTGTTCTTTTGTGCATGTAAGCAGTCATGGGGGTGCGTAGAAGATCTAGGGCCTGTGTTCTTCCTTGATAAGGGTTTCAGAAGGAATTGTGGGAGAAGATTTAAGGTCTGCATTCTCACCACCCATAAAGTTCAAGAAGGTTTTGTTTGCAGAACTTCATAGTTGGTTATATGGGGATTCTGGATAGTCTTGCTTGCTTTATGATTTGGGGCTCATGGAGGTCTCCCTTCAAACAGGAAAGATGCAACAGTAGTAGTAACATGAATGAGGATTATGACAGAATTATATATGATTATCATCAAAAATTGAAAATTACATAAATCTAAACTACAAGCTACTGGTGTTTTGATATATATATATATATATATATATATATATATATATATATATAATTGTAGTGAGCTTCTCTCATGAAATTAAAACAATTCTATTTTCTAATATGTGTTAATTGTTGCATATTATTCTAGCTCATGGATATAGCATAATTTATTGATTGATAGACATGTAGTTAAATGTTTATAATTTTAAATGATAAATTACAGCAATTATTCATTCATAAAATTCTATATGTATCACTGAATATTTTCTGAATATAAAAGCATAAAAATAGCATTAATAATTTGATTGGCCAGACATTTTAAGGGAATAAGATTTTCAAATTTCAGTCCTAAAATCTCATACTTATCTAAAGTCACATTTGTGATGGAAGACTGCTTTCCAATTCTCTTGCTAAGGAAAAGCATTCATAATATATTTTTACTGACATTTTGAGAATTTAATAGAATGTATGAATATATTTTGATCGTATTCACCCCATTCCTCCCTCTAACTCCTCTGAAATCTACTGCCGTCTCCTCATCCTCTTTCAACTTCATGCCTTCCTTTTTTGTATCTCACTGAATCCAGTGTGTGTTACCCTTACATTTATGGGAATTGGACCATACACTGGAGCATAGTGAACATTTTAGGAGACATATCCTTAAGTAAACCTGTTTCTCTCTACTCCAGAAACCATCAGCTCTCAATAGCTTTTCAGTTATGGGTGAATGCTCGTGAATTCTTCCCTGCTAGAATGCTGAATGGCCCATTCCACAGGGGTAAACCATGACTAGAACTGCAAATCATATTAACATGGGGTGCTCACAGGCCCCAGAAACGAACCTATTACTATTCTTCTGCTAAATGAACATAGTATCAAACGGCTTCTCAGTCCATATCTTTGTACTTAGGAGCACATCACAGCAGTTTATTTGTGAGTGGTCAGTGGTTAATCAAGAAATTTACAACAGATCCAAGTACTGAAAATAAGTCTTGATGGAGTCCCCTGACACACATGGGGCATCTATATCACTCCCCCCAAATCAAGGCTCAGGGACCATCATGGAAAGGGAGCAGAAAGATTGTAAGACCCAGAAGCCAGACAGTACTGGAGTGAAATGGTGTCTTGTGGACATGACAGGCCTGATCAATGCATAACATGACAGGCCTGATCAATGCATAACTCATCAATGCATAACTCTGTTTGTCTGACTAATAAGACTAACGTGAGAGAAGCATAGATTTTGCCGTATTTGTATTTATGCATGAATTTCATGCATATATACAATGCTTTTTGATCATATTACACACGCTCCATTCTCCCTCCAAATTTCATATCCTTGTTTGTTAGTGCCCTGAGTCAAATAAGCACTGTCTTTGTGTGCATGAGTGTAGTGCCATCCAGTGCCACATGGTAATCTAACAGGGTCCTATTCCTTGAATAAAACTAATTCTCATTACCCAAGTAGTATTCAACTGACAAAACTTCTCAGTTAAGTATGGAACATGGTGAGTACTTCTCCTGTTTCTGCTGCAGTTTTGACTGGCTTGATCTTGTACAGGTCTACTTTGGATCTTTGAGTAATCACAACTGCTGTGAGTTCGTGAATACAATGGTCCTAACATGTCAAGAAGAATCGATAGTTTTTCAACAATCTATTCCAATGACTGGCTTTTACCATTTTTCTGTCCCATTATCACAAAATGAAGGAAAAGCATACATTTTTAATATTAGCCAATTCTGAAGATGAAAAGTAGCATGTCATTATTTGATTATTTTCTACCCAGAGTTTGAGTGTTGTGCATGTTTATTAACATTTGAAATATTTCTTTTATATATTATCTTTTTATTCACTGCTCTTTTATTACTATAAAATCACACACACTGTGTTGTAAGAACTTAAACTTTTTTACAGATATTTTTACAAAGTATTTCTCTATTTCTTAGTTGTTATTACATTTTGTTTAGGGAAGCATTAAAAAGCACTTCAAGCTCTATATTTAAAAAGACTGGTGATAGTGGACAGCCTTGTATGCTTCAAGTTGTTCTCCATTAAGAATGATGTTGGCTGTGGATTTGTTGTATATAGTTATAATTATGTTCAGGTATTTTCCCTCCAGCCCAAGTCCCTCTAGGACTTTTAACGTAAATGTACATTAAATTTTGTCAAAGGTCTTTTCTTGATGACAATGTGAATTTGTCTTTAAGTTCATTTATATGATTTATGACATTTATTGACTTATGTACATTGAAGTATCCCTGCATCTCTGGAATAAAGTCGATTTGATCATGGTGGTGGATAATCTTTTTGATGTGTGTATGTATGTGGTTTGAAAGCTTTTTGCTGAGAATTTTTGTAACTATGTTCATATGAGTCTGTAATTTTCTTTGTTGGTTGTGTCTTTATCTGGTTTTGGTATTAATGTGATACTGGCTTTATAGAAGATATTTGGGAGTTCTCCTTCTTTTATCTTTTTGAACAATTTTACTTAAAATATACTAATTGTATTAGATATAGACCTTCTTTAAGTGTCTTTAGATGTAGAATTCTTCTGTGAATCATCCTGGGCCTGGGGCGGGGTTAGTCAGGAGGTTTTGTATGATTCTTTCAATTTCATTCTATGTTAGAGGTCTTTTTAATCTGTTGATCTTTTCTTAGTTTGTCTTTGGTGATTTCTGTATTTGAGATATGCATCTGTTTCTTTAAGGTTTGTAAATTCAATAGCATATAGATTTTTAAAGTATTCCCTCCTAATGTTCTGAATCTTTTTGTTGTCTATTGTGATGTTTCCCCTTTCGTCTCTGATTTGTTGAATGAGAGTTGCTTTCATTCTTTTTTTTAACTTTCTTATTATATTTTCAAAGAAGCATCTCGTGGACTCATTGTTTCTTTGGCTTATTTTCTTTGTTTCTATTTCATTAATTCCTGATTTGATTTTTGTTAATTCTTCTTATCTGCTGGATTTGGGATTGATTTCTTGTTGACTTTGAAGATCAAATAATTCAATGACTTTAAAGAACACACAAACAAACAAGTCAAAGAGGGAAAGAGTGTGTGTTGTATCTGTTTGCTTAAGTCTGGCTTAGTTATACTCTTAACATAATAATTTCAAATTCCATCAATTTTCCTGCAAATGTGATTTCATTCTCATAGTTGCAGAAAATTCCATTGTTTATACGTACCATAATTTTATTAATTTATCTCTTGGTTACCATCTAGAATGGTACTATTTCTTAGCTATTGTACATAGTATAGCAATAGACACAGTGTGCAACTATCTTTGTTATGGGAGGAGTCTTCTAGAGATATACTCAGGATTGGTACAGCTTGGTCAGATGATAGTCCTATATTTAATTTTTTGAGTACCTCCATTACTGACTTCCATAATGGACAAACTAGCTTAAAGTATAAACCAATAGATGGTTATAAAGTTTCCTCTATCTCAGTGTGTAAATATTGCACTTGGGTTGGAGTCTCATTAGCATAATCCATCTTGTGCTTTTGTAAAATTCTAGTAGTTGTACAATACTACATTGTTGTGGTTGCAACATCTTTTTCTCTTTATGAAAACGTACAGTATTTTTCAGGCATTTATTTATTAGCTATCCAGTTTTCCTTTGAATTCTTTATTCAAGGATTTCATGTAGAGTTTCTTATCTGCTTCATATTAGTTTATTGAAATACATCATTTACTTTTAAAATACAATTTAGTGATTATTTGTGGTATTACTATTCTATAGACAGTGGCTTCTTTTGATACTTAGAAATTTACTGTAGTGAAAATTTAAATAGCTCTCTAAAGTTGATGAATACTGTATGCTTGTGTGTGTGTGTATGTGTGCATGCAACTTTACAAATGTGTACACTTTAGTACAAAGTCATTGTACTAAGAGTATAAAGACATCTGTGTAATTTAAATGATGTAATGAATTTCATTCTATGGCAGACTATCTAATCCACTAGAGATTATTTTATGTATGACATGAGATAAAGATCCAGGTTAGAATTTTTCACATGGCTAAATTATTGCCTTGGCACAATTTAAGAACTACTCAAAAATTTCACTTACCATCACTGTACTATGATTTTGTTTAATATACATATGAGAATCTTTCTAAGTCATTTATACTGTTTAATTTCTCTACCATTCTAAATCTTCACCAGTAACACTATATTATTCAACTGAAACTTTAAGGGCTTGGGAATCAGGTATTTCAAATTCTGAAAGACAACTGCCAATGAAGACAATATACCCAGCAAAATGAATACCATACCCAGCAAAGGTATCTGTCATAATTGAAGGAAAAAAATCACACTTTCCATGAATAAAATAGATTAAAGGAAAGTATAGCAACTAAAGCAGCTCTACAGATGATACTGGAAGGAATCCTTCAAGCAGAAAAAGAAATCCATTCATCAGGCAATGGAAAACAATAAAATATGTTAAAAAAAAAAACACTAAGCAAGAGAGGAAGAGAAAAACTACTACATAATCAATAAAAATGGCAGGAATCAATACATAATTTTCAATAACTACTCTGAATAGTAATGTCTCAATTATTCTGTCTTTGAATTTTTAGATTTGTGTTTAACTTGGAACATCTGTGGAACTCTGAAACTAGAAAGAACCCATAAAAAGGGAAGGGATTAGGCATGAGAGTGAGAAGACAGAACATATCTGATATGAACTGGGGGATTAGATATAAAAGTTTAAAAATTTAAGCAGGGATGGGGCATGGAGGAAGGGGAGAGGAGGCAGAAGGATGAAGTAATTAAAACCAAAGATGTACAAAAAACCCTTATGGAAATCCATTTTGTGAGATAGTTTCAAAGTACATTTTTTTAAAAAACAACAAAGACAGAAGAGTTTGAAAATAGGTACTTTGCTGTGCAGACAAAACTGTCCTCAGAAGACAAGAGTTATTTAATGAAAATCTCAATAGTAGGCATAAGATACCTCCTTTGGAGTTATTCAGAGGTCTCAGAGGTACCAAAACAACAGACTTTTGACATTGCTCTTGACTTCCCTCCATAACTAGATAGTAAGATTCTATTACTGAAGACACAACACACTTTGATTGCAAGATATAGAGAAATGAAGCTGAAACTGTCCTGACTACACATTCATTGCTGACTAGCTTTCATACACAGGCCCCACTGGAGGAGAAATTCCGTCACTGGATCCAGCAGGGAGTGCTGTGTGTTACAATACTTGAGGTGCCAGGCAAGATGTGCCCACTGCTACAATAGTGGCATGGTAGTTTCAATAGTAAAAACATGCTTTTGGATTGAATTTGAGGCCTTTTCCTTAGAAGAGAATCTTGTCCAGGATTGTAACCCTAGTCAGTAGTTCATGGCTTGGGAGCTCATAGGCCCTAAAAGGAAATTACTACTGACTACTGCTGTTTTGCTAAATGGATGTTGCATTAAATATTTATGCTTATATCCATAGATAGGTTTTCCCCTTGATCTTGGCCAGAGATGCTTCCTCTACAACAGTCAGCAGTTAATGTAGGGACTCAAAGAGCGAAGAATAAGTGATGTGAAATTTAAGTGCTTAATGCTAAATGGGACTTTGTATAGTAGATACATATTTCTTTCTGAATTTTTACTATTGGTTCATTCAGGGGCAAGTCCGGCCCTATGACCAATAAGAGGGCAGGAAGGCAGGGAGACAGAGGAGAAAAATCATGGAAGCTAGGTGAGGGGCATTGAATGGCAGGCCTAGAATACTCAAAGCCACTTAGGAGAAATGTGCCATGGCCCATGGCCTATGTAGGGCCAGGGCTCAGATGACAGCATTCCAGTTCCCTGTAGTCCTAACAATCCCATGAGTGGAAACAGAATTCAGCCCCGGAATGGGACAGGAGCTACGTGCCACTGTGGTGCTGCGCCAGACTTTGACAAAGAAACGGCAGCTGGGCGGTATGTTTGAACAACAACTTTGTGAGTCCCCTTAAATAAATCAGTCTCTCTAAATGGAAGACCAGTTTCCATTTTGTTCTGCCAGATTGATAAGACCCCGCCTGCTAAGGCATGGAAAATAAGTTTCATAAAACAGACTTCTACATAGAAGACCTTCCCACCTGCAAGGGAAGGGGCAGAAAGAGAACAAGAGCCAGATAGTATGAAATTGTAATAAAGAAAAATACAGTTGGATTTCACAGTTTGAGGAAATATGAGTCCATATTAAGGAATATCTGACTTAAAGGTAAAGAAAACATATTTAAGAAATGAAGTTTTTATCACATAAATTCTATTGAACACAACGATCTTATTTAAATTCAATTTTTCTGATACTTTGATTTTTGTTGGCTTTAGATCAATCTGGCAGCCTTCACTGTGGTAAACCATGATGCAAACTTCCTGTGTTGCTATGTTACTGTCTAAAAAGATTAAACCTATAGAATTTAGGAATTAATATGAAAGGAAGACAACTTGGTAATTCAGATTTTATTTGCAAGAATGTTGTTGCTCCATTTAACAAAATGACATATAACTCACAAAGAGCATTACAGCTTTTCACTTATGAAAGCTCATACTCGTAAAACAGGTACATCTAGAGTTTGGGGTTTATTTCTATGTTCTACTCTTTGGAGGTGCAAAATCAGTATCTGTAATTGAAAATCAGTTCTAAGTATAAGTAAACTAAAAACTCAGTAATACTACTGGTTAACAAACGAGCAGGAATTATTTTGATTGAGGTGATGATGTAGCAAGAAGTATGCTTGGGGAACCTGAGAGAAATGCCTTCTCAATAGCGATGTTCAGACATTAATTCAGTAGTGACTGTAGAAAAAGGTTTCATTGCTGTTTATCAAGATAATTTCTATGATTGGGTAAGGTATTTCAAGATAGGGTGTCTTTCTTATTTAAATTAATAATCTCTGGATGTGTTAAGAATGCCAATTCAAATGTCTGAAAGTCTTGTTTTATTTAATTTTCCTATATTGCATAAAACAAAGAAGACTTACTCTTCCTTCAGTATAAGTGTCTGACCAACATTTGAACTTACTGCTTCCATGCTTGTCCTGCATTAATCATCTGAACTTACCAGATGATTTTGAATCTGTTCAAAACTGAAGAACAGGCTATACAGTTGCAATTTGAATGCTACTGAGCTTGTGACTTCATGTTATTGTAAATAATAATTTTAGAAACAAGGAAAAACAGTGAAGATAGAATACAAAGTTTTTGGTTTAAGAATGTCATATCATTTACCCTTCTAATTATCTCTGTGGGCTTGGTTGTTCAAAGTGCACAGTAACTATTGGTTCTAATAAAAATGAAAATGACTGTTTCTCAGTAATCATGGAAAGTCCCTGAATTATCAGTGGTAAGACATTATATTCATATTCACACAATTGTTCTTTGCACACAAAACTACATGAAGTTAACATTTATTGTGAGCTACAATGGAAAAAGAAGTTGTATATGTTGCTAGGAGGAAAAAAAAGAACTGGACTTGAGCTACTTAGCTCTGAAGATATCATAAACACAAATATTTAACAACTGTGTAAAACAATATATATTTATTTTCCACTAAGAATAAACATTCATGAAATATGAGAGAGAGAGAGAGAGACAGGGAGAATGTGTGTGAGACAGAGGTAGAGAAAGAAAAAGAGAAAGAGACAGAAAAGGGAGAGAATGCAGAGCAATGTAATCGTAAAGATAATGGTCAGTTAATCTCTGCTTTTTGACAGGTTCTTTCTATTCCAAAGGAAAATATTAATAATCTATAATTTTAATTGCATATTATTTTAAATGAATTTCAAGTTAATTGTTAAAGATTATTTTGTTGTCTTTGAAAATCAAATTTTACCAACCTTTACATACTTAAAAATTGTGTCTTTGAAAGATAACTGGGAAACATTCTTTCACAAAAAATTCTGGAGAATGCCATGTATGAAGGCAGCTATTCATTTCAAACATTAAAGTACATAAATTGATGAGAAAAAGAGTTTGTAAATTCCTGATTATCTCACACCCCACATCTCCTTCTAGCCTTGGGCACAAAGCTCCTCTTGATCGCAGCATGGCAGATCTCTGGACTACTCTTTTAGTCCAGATCCACCCACTATGACCTAATTCCCGTCTACTCAAACAAGTTCAAATTTTCAGGCTTATATGTTAAAGACTTCACAGGCTGTTCCCAATCCAATTTTCTTCTCCCTGCCCTAGAACAGCCATCTACCCCGGCAGTTCCCTCCACCAACCTGCCTTGTATTACTGTAAGCAATTTCCTTCCCTGATAATTCAGATCCCTCCCACTGCCTTTCCACTCCCCTCCCATCTGAGCAATTCTATTCTCCCTGGCCAACATGCTGTACCCCTAATAACCTTGGACACAGGTCTATTCTTTCTTTTAGCACCTCAGATCTCTGGACTATCCCCTCAGTCTGAATTCAATTCCTGCCTAAAAATCTTCTAAAACTGTAATGTGTGAAGATCTTAAAAGAAAGCCTGAGAGTTTTTGATCTCATATAACTTGTGCCTCAGAAGGAACTCCTGAGCAGCTGGATTAGAGCTAGGTGGTCCCACCAATATAAAATCAAAAGCAAGAAACTGAAGCCTTAACCACCACCCAGCTTTTTTTATAAGAAAAGTCACTTCAGGTATACAAACAGAATCAGACTTCAATCAAACAAAGGAAGTATTGAGTCTCACATCAGAATCACTAACAACAAAAGAAACCTACATGCCAAGATTACAATGAATGAATATCAATATGAAAAACCCTAATAATATGCCCCCACGAAACATCGCCAGTCCTACAGAACAGTTCTACAACAAGAACCCCATAGAGATAATACAGGACACAGAGCTTCAAAGAACAATCATAAACATGATCAAAGAATTCAATAAATTTAAAGAACACACAAACAAACCAAAGAACTAAAAGAAGATAGGGATAAACTTCTGACTGAATTCACAAAAGAGAAAGAAATATTGAAGTAAACTCAGGCTTAAATGAAGAAGGAAGTGAAACACTCAATAAGCCAAACTGAAATGACAGGAGAAAGCTCATCAACAAAATGAATGAAATGGAAAGCAAAATATCAAGACTGGATGATAAAGTTGAGGAATTGAAGCACTCAAGCAAAGATTATGAATTTTTTTTTATAAAAAACATGAATGGAATATGCAGGAAATGTGGGATATAATGAAAAAATAAATTTATACATCATAGGCATAGAAGAAAAGAAGAATCTCAGGATAATGGTATTGACCAGATCTTCAACCAGATTGTAAAGGAAAATCTCCCAAAATTAAGGACAAACATTCCCATAAAAATATAAGAAGCACATAGAACACCAAATAGACAGGGAAAGCAGAGAAACTCCCCCTCGACATATCATACACTATGCATACAGAACAAAGAGAGAATACTGAAAGCTGCAAAAGAAAAACAAGTCACATATAAAGGAAAACACATTCGAATTATAGCTGCCATTTCAATGCAAACTATGAAAGTCAGAAAAGCCTAGACCATAGTATTCCCAGTTCTAAATAATTATAGATGCTAACCCAGGATACTTTATCCAGCAAAAATGTCTATTATAGATGGGAAAAGAAAGCTACTCCATGTTAAGCATAATCTGGAAGAATTCATGTCCAGAAAACCAGTCTTTCATAGAAAACTTGAATCAATACAAAGAACAGATGAAAGGAATGGCTATACCCAAAGGGTAACAGAAAGGAAACAAAATGGAAGTGTTATGGTGGAAATATAAAACTACACCAAGAATGTAAAGAGAATTTAAAACAATGGGAAGCAATATAGGTATTTCAATAATAACTTTAAATATCGATGGACTGAAATCCCCATTAAAAGTCACAAGCTAGCTGAATGGATTAAGAAAAAAAAATGATCTGTTTGTTGTCTGCAAAATAAACCCATATCACCTTCAAGGAAAGGCACTACCTTAACATGAAAGGATGGAAAACATATTTCAAGCAAATGGCACTAAGAAAAAAGCAGAGGTTGTCATTCTAGTATCTGAAAAAATAGCCTTCAAATTAAAACTAATCCTTAGGGATAAAGAGGGTCACTTCATTCTGATCAAAGGAACAACTGACAAAGAAGATACTCTCTTCATAAACATATGTGACTCAAACTTTGGTGCATCTCCCTTCATAAAATCAGTACTACAGGACTTTAAAAACAGATTAATCCCAACTCACTAATAGTAGGGGGTTCCTTATCCCACTGTCTCCATTAGACAGTGTAACTGGACAGAGAAAAATCAGAGAGACAACTGAATTAAATAATACCATACATCAAATGGATCTAACAGAAATCTACCCAATATTCCACCTGAATGAGCACCAAAGAATACTCATTCAATTCAGCACCTCATGGGATTTTCTCCAAAATCAATCACATACTGGGTCACAAAAAAAAAAAAAAAAACTCAACATATACAAAAAAATTGACATACTTCCATGTACTCTATAAGCCTACAATGCAATACAGCTTAAAATGAGCACCATCTAGTAACTTCACAAACTCATGGAGACTAAACAGACTCGTGAATGATAAATGAATCAAAGGAAAAATTAAGATATAAATAAAAGTATTCCTGAAATTAAACAAAAAGGACAATTCAACACAACAAAACCTCTGGAACAGTCAAAAGTAGTCATATGAGGGAATTTTATACTTGTAGTGCTTACATTAAAAATCAGAAAGAGCACCAAAATGTCATAACATTGCAACTCAAGACTCTTGAAAGGCAACATCAGATGAAACACAAATCCAGCAGACAAGAAGAAATAACAAATATCAGAGGATAAAATATTGAAATAGAAAAGAAAACAATACAAAGAATCAATCTGAGACCTGGTTCTTTGAAAGGATAAACAAGATAGACAGATCCTTAGCCCAGTTAACCAAAAGAAAGAAAGAACAACTTCAAATCAATGAAATCAGAGATGAAAGGGGCACCATCACAACAGATAAGAAAAAGATCCAGAACATTATAAGGGAATACTTTAAAATCCTACATGCTATTGAATTTGCAAATCTTAAATAAATGGATGCATATCTAAAATTATGGGAGTCACCAAAGCTAAACCAGGAGATCAACATCTTAAATAGACCTATAAAATGTAAGGAAATTTAAAAATAATACAAAACTTCACTATCAAAAAAAACGAAAACAAAAACAAAAAAACTCATGGCCCAGTTGGATTGACAGTAGAATTCCTATAGACATTCAAAGAAGATTGTATCCAATACTAGTTAAATTATTTTAAAAGATAGAAAGAAAGGGAGAACTCAGGAAATCCCTTCTATGAAGCTAGCATCACTCTAATACCAAGACCAAGTAACAGTACAACTAGAAAGAAAGCTATAGATCCATACCCTTAATTAATAAACATAGATGCAAAAATTCTCAACAAAATACTTGAAAACTGCATACAGTCACACATCAAAAAGATCATACACCATAATCATGTCTTCTTTATTCCAGAGATGCAGGGCTGGATCAGTAAATAAATGTCATAAAGAGTATAAATGGATTCAGAGACAAAACTTTAATGGTCATCTCAATAGATGTAGAAAAGGCCTGTTTAAAAATTCAGTGTACATTTGTGTTAAAAGTTCTAGAGGGAATTGGACTGGAGTGGACATACCTCAACATAATTAAAGATATATATACAAAAAAAACCACAAAACCAACATCATGCTAAATGGATAAAAACTTAGAGCATTCCCTTTAAAAATTAGGAATGAGACAAGGCTGTCCACTAACTAGACTCCTTTTTAATATAGTGCTTGAAACTCTTGCTAGAGCAATAAGACAGCAGAAGGAAGTTAAAGGAGTACTCTTCAGAAGAGTTCACATTATCCCCTTTTCCAGGTGACAGGATATTATGCCTAAGAGATACCAAAATTCCACCAGAAAACTCATAGGATTTAACAAATTCAATAATATGTTAGACTACAAAATTAAACTATAAAAATCAATAGTCTTTCTATAAACCAATAACAAGCAATTGGAAAAAGAGTACAAGAGACCCTCCCATTCACAATAGTCTCAAAAAAGTAAATATCTCAGAATAAACCTGATTGAAGACATTAAAATCTCTATAAAGAAATTTTACATCTTTAAAGAAAGAGATTGATAAGGGTGCCAGAAGATAAAAAGACCTCCCATGTTCATAGATTGGAAGAATTAATATTGTGAAAATGAACATCCTTCTAAAAGCAATAAAATCTCATAACAAGAAACAGTGTCAGACAGGAGAAACTCGTTTGAGCTTTGGGTCAGGGTGGTCCAAGAGACTCTGAAATTACACAGGCTATTGCCACTGTCCTTGATCGCCTCCCAGAACCTGAAGGTAAGACCCTATTGCTGAACACAAAACATATCTTAGAGCCCAGATTTGGAGCAATAAAGCTGGAACTGACCTGGAAGCTACTTACCCTAAAGTCTAGCTCTCATTGTTCTGCAGAGCAGTTTGCAAGGAGCCAAGAATGAACATCAAATGCTGGTCAAACACCAGCTTCATGACAAAAAACAAACAAACAAACAAAAACAAACATACAAACAAAAACAAACAAACAAACAAACAATAAAACACAGCATTGACCAGCACAGCCCTAGTCACTGATGCAGTAATGGCACTTTATCTGGGGTCAATCAAGAGTTAGTATCCCAGTCACCACCTATCAAAGATGCTTCTGTAGCAACAGATGGAGACTACTACAGAGCACAACAACTGGTCACACACAGACATTGTCCACAAATTGCTCATGCATCTACAATGCAATCTCTATACCCAAGGCTTGCACAACATGGACACTAATGAACCTCTCAACTCTCATTAATGAAGCTCCTTCATGCAACAGAGGACCAGTAATAACAAAAGGTCACAAATGACCAAAGAATGGGGGCAGGGATAAGAGCCAGTGAGAAGGTGCATGACCATACAGAAATAGAATCCTACAAGTTCTGTGGACCCTCCTCAAATGAACCTACAGCAATGGTTTCTGCACGCTCAAGACCCATGAAAACTCAAGCAGCCAAAAACCCAGCATGGAACTGGAAAAATGGGTAGTAGACCCCAATCTTCTCTGAAGAAATACTGGCAATAGATTACTATTGTCAGAGAATGAGCTAATCTTTCTAAAGGGAGGAACACCAGATAGGCTGACAAAACTTCAGCGGATGAACCTGCACTAGGAACATTTGGAGACACTAACTTGACACAATAGATCTTAACACAGTTGACAGAATGTATGGATTCCAGTTGCGAGGCTATGAGCTGGAAGGGGGGTACAAAGATGGTTAAGATTGATTGAGATATTCTGTATGAAATACACAGCCATTCAATTTTAAAAATTAAAAATAATAGAAAATTAGATGAGCCAAGTCTCTTTTAATGATTTTTGTATATATAACATTGGCAGAGTACATAGAAGAGGCTGTGGATATATTTGTCAAGCCATTATTTTGTTTAGCGCTAAAATACTGAGGTTATAAATATTCACAAAGTTCTCTGTGCATGGTTATGTCATTCTACTGATAGACCTTCAATTCATTAATTGAAAAAAGAACAACAACTGCTGGCTCCTGAATTTTCTGTCATTGAGCATTTCTCTAACCTGGGAGAATTAATGATTCTTAAAATTCTCCCAGATTTTAGAAGAGCCAAACATTTGAAAACACATTCAGGGATTTGATGTTTGTTATCACCATTGAGCAGGTAGGATATTTTTTCATTCTCTTTTCAGTTGAGATTTCCAGTCTGATCGTTTGCTGTGCTTGGTATTCTTGGGTCTCCTATGGTTGTGATGAATTATGTGATATGATGATGATGCTATGAGACAGACTGGAAAGCCACTCAGTAATAGAGAAAAAGGATAGATAGAGGTTCCTGATGCAGACTCTTTTTCCCATTTTAAGAATAATTTAGTTTTAAATGTTTTAATTTTTGAGACTTTCATACATGAGTATAGTCTTTACATTATTTCCATCCCTCCCAGTCCCCCATCAACTCCTCCCATTTCCCCTGATTCCTTCTCAGTTTCTTGTCTTCTTCTTTATCATGTTGCATATACATACATTTTTTTCCCTTAGTTTTTTGTTTGTTTTATAGGGGCTGTTTTTGGTGTTTTGGGACAGGGTCATAAAGTTTCTAAGGAGATTAAAAGTGGAAGTATAATTATGGTAAATTGAGCTTATTATCTTGTAAAGAATAATAATAATATTATTATATTGTTCTGTAAAATTAGTAAAGAAAAATGCTTTATTGAAACCCTAGGCAGATAAGCTGAATCAGACAGGAAGAATCTATAAAATAGGCCTTTCATCTTTCTTTGTTTACCTGTATTTATATATCTTAGAAGAAGTAGCCTTTTCCAACAATATTTTCTCTATCCTAAAACAAATATGACATTGCTGAAAATGTAAATAAGTATTGATAACAACATAAAAACTGAGTCCTTTGAAGCCAACATATGTCCACAACTTCTGAGTAGAAGAATAAAATTCCTTTAAGATTCATGGAATATATGTGCCAAGGCCCTGAGTGACACCCATGTTTACAGGTAGTGTGGCACACCATATGCACCTTGCAAGACCTTGAGTGAAACTACAAGTACTATGGAATACCATCTAAGCGATGCAAGTCCATGAATGACAGTGAAGCTTACAGGTAGTATGGAACACTATGTATTCTACTGTTTTTCCTATACAGACATGTGTATCATTATCTTTAGTTTATAAATTAGTATAAGAGCTTAACAACTAATATTAAAATAAACCAATTAAATTATAATATAAAAAATTCATATGTATGCCTAGCATGGTGGCACGTGTCTTTAATCCCAGCACTCAAGACGCAGAGGTAGGTGGATCTCTTATTGTTCAATGGCAGCCAGTTTTATATAGTTGGTTCAAGGCCAGCTGGGGTTACAGGAAGATGCTATCTCAAAACAATAAAAAAAATAAGAAAAAATCATATATATATATATAGGATTTCTTTCAGAATAACTTTCTGTTTTGCAGATCTCCATAAATTGAGCAATGATTTTGATGTTTTCATAACTTATTGATTTGAAAACTTTCTTTACTTAAGGAAATAGCAGTCTCACTCCTCTCTGGAAAATTAATTGCTTAACACTGTCCTCCTACTGGCAAGCTATGAACAGATGCCTTCTTCACAAACTTGGTTGCACCTGCTTGTCTATGTTCCCACCTCCATTTGATTGCCTTTTTACAACTATTTTTGATCATTCAAGTAATATCAGTAAGTAAAGTTAAATGCTAATATTTGTCATAGTAAACATATTACTTTGTGGTAGATTTATTACAGAATCATTTTATAATCTACATGCACATTTTATAGTTCATAAAGCCCTTTAAATAATCAATTTATAAGGAATATTTATGCTTTCATAAAACTTGAAACATTATTTTACCATTTGAAATTGTTGCATAGTTATATAGGATTGGAGTATTTATAATATTTACTTATAATGTTTCTCTGATAGCTTTTAAGAGTAATTAGATATAATGAACTTGCCCAGTTATGGTTCCACTCTGTACTACCATACTTGTTCAGTATAACAGAGAATTCATTTTGAGATTTTATTTCTCAAAGTTTCTCCTGTTCAAACATGAGAAAGACCCTGGAATGCAAAGACCAGTAACTTGAGTAATTTAAGAAGCATTGCTTACAGATCTCATTTGCAGGTCTGATAAAATTCTCTGGGTTTTTAAATTGAGAGACACTTTGCATTATATTTTTGTTTTCCTTACATGTTTGGGGTCTCTTCAAATTGTTGATTTATTCTTATTTTAAATTTTGTGACTATACCAAATTTAGAAATCCATTCATTTCTTTTAGATTTTAAAATTTCATATTTTTTAGAAAAGTATTCCCCTCATAGTGTTGCTGCTCATTGGGCATTGTAATATTTCCCCTAACATGTCTGATTTTTTTTTGGATTTAGATTGCTCTTTTTTTCTTTCTGTTAGCTTGGCTAAGCTCTATATCTTGCTTATCTTTTGAAAGAATTAGGTCTTAGATTCATTTATTCTTTTTATTTATTTTCTTCTTCCATTTCATTGATTTCTGCTCTGATTTTTATAATTTCTTCTCATTTGTTGGGTTTGGGTTTGATTTGCTTTTCTTTTTCCAAATTTTTGAATTATAAGTCATTTATTTGTGCTCTCAGTTATTTTTCAATGAAAACACTTCCACCAAGAATTTCCTTCTTAGGACTACTTTTAATGTGTATCCTGAAAGGGTGGTTGTGCTTGTTATCATTTTTATTGAGTTCAAAGAATGCTTTTATTTATTTATTTTTTCCTTGACCCATTCATCATTCAGGTATACATTGATTAATCTTCATGCATTGATGCAGTTACTAGACCTTCTTTTGCTACTAAATATGTTTAATTGCATTGTGGTCTGAGAGAATAAATGGAATTATTTCAGTTTTTTATGTGTGTTGAAGTTTGTTTTGTGCCCCAGTATGTGATCCACTTTAAAAGAAACTTCCACGGGTTGCTAAGTAAAATGTGTATTCTTTGGTGTTTGAGTGGGATATTCTGTTGCCCATTGTTGGATATATTTGATGTGTATCACATAATTCAGATATTTCTTTATTTATTCTTTAACTAAATGGCCTATTGGAAAAGAGGCGTATGCAAGTCATCTACTATTATTGAGTTGTGGTTAATCTGTGTCTTGAAGGCCAGTAGTACTGTTATGCTGACACTTAGTGCACCAGAGTTTGGGGTATATATGTTCATGAATGTTATGTCTTCTTGGTGCATTGTTCCTTGATCAGAATGTAGTGGCCTTCCTTATTCCTTCTAAGTTATTTTTAACTTGAAGTCTATTTTGTCAAATATATAGCAACTCCTGTTTGTTTCTTAGTGTCACTTTCTTAGAATATTTTCTTGATCCTTTTCTCCTAATGTAGTGCCTATCCCTTAGAGATAAGGTGAGATTCTTGCACACAATAGATGGATTACATTTCTTAATCCATTGAACTAGCTTGTATATTTTGGCTGGGTGGTTGAGGTCACTGTTCTTTAGACTTATTATTCTGTACTAGTTACTGTCATTTTACTTTTTTGTTTGCATTCTTAGTATTATTTTGTGTTTCTATATTTTATACTTCCCATTGTTTACTTTCTGTAACTTCTTGAATACTATCATTTCTTTCTTCAGTCCTTTGTATTGATTTGAGTATTCTTTGTAGTACTAGGTTAGTGGATATTAATTCCTTTAGCCTATCTGTTTCACAGAAGATTTTTCTTTCCTCTTCAACTATGACAGATAGTTTTGCTGGGTAAAACATTTTAGATTGGCATCAACAATCATTTACACCTTGGCATACTTTGCTCCAGGCTCATCTTTTATAGTTTGCATTGCAAAGTCAACTATAATATTGATGGGTTATCTTTATATGTAATTTGATTTTCTTCTGCAGCTTTCAGTATTCTCTCTTTGTTCTGTACATTTAATGTTTTTACTATGATATGCCATGAGGAGTTTCTTTTTGGTCTTGTATAATTGGTGTTCTGTGTGCTTCCTGTTTCTATACATGTATGTCTTTCCTCAAATTCTTTGCATGTTTGATATTGGATTAACTTTCTGTTGTTTATTCAGAAACCTTTTACTGTTGCCAATTTGTTACAGATATACAGCAATTTTCTTTAAATGACTTTTCTTTATTGTTGAGTATTTTATGCATGTGTGACACTATTCCTGGAGGGATATGAACAAATATTTACTTACCCCAGATAAGCTATCAACAATAGACTAAAGTAAGGATACCATCATCCAACCTGGTGAACCAAAGGATTTTACAGAGGTAATTTACAGAAATATGAGGGAATGCTTAATTATAAGAGCAGAAAAGACTCAAGGACTATATAGCATCATGAAAAACCCTTTTCTGGACAGGGCAGCTCACAAACGCAGGAAAGGATACGCACAACTTGGAGGAAGTTCAGGATGTTGGAAAATGTCCTTTCCAGGTATCCCAGTTTATCTGAGCCTTTAATAGTTTCTGCTTCTTCCAGGTGGCTCGTATTGTCTGAGTCTCTTTGAGGCAGATCACCTCCTCTGAGAGTATCTTTCAACAGTTGTTAAGGTTCATACATGGTTGGGAATGGAGAGGTCTAGTGTACCTGGTCAATTTGAGGGACTTCTTGAATCTATTGTGTTGTTTACATAATGGGTTTAATGATTTTCCCTGAAGAATGAAATATTTCACTTCTCTTTAAAACATCCTATTATTTACATCTGTTTACCTTCCCTCTCCAAGAGGGATGATATTTTTCTCAAAGGAAATTACTATACAACACTATGAAATATTATGTTCACTTTTCATCCTTCATCTTCCTCCATTTCTGTTAATATGTCCATTTTTCAATTTCATGTCTTCTTTTGATAACCCATTAAGTCCAATTATGTGCAAAGGTTTGTGGCCATCCATTGGAGCATACTACAAGTGGCCATGCCCTTAAGAATGACTCTCCCTCTCTTATAAGCTATGTCTGCTAATAGATCCTCAGATATGTATACCTGTTGGGGTCCCCGTGCTTGGGGCCAGCTCAAGGGGGATGAAGGATCTCTTGCCGAGGGGGGACGAGTAGGCATGGGATAAACAAACAGATACTGGGAGGTGGGTGAAAAGCAGGTGGATGGGCGAGCCGATGCAAACTCAGTTTATTCAAGGAAGTGCAAGGAGTCTTATAGGTCTGGTAAGTCAATCACCTTATGGGGTGGGGTCCCAATTGCAGCCAATAGTAATCTGTCCCCAGGTAGATCTTTTTTGTGCATGTTCTTTCCAGATGATGGGCAGAAGCTGGTATCACAACTAGCCAGAGCAGAGCACCACGCCCACAGGAGCCACTCTCTTATTCCTCATAGCACATGGCCTGGCTAAGGTCCATCCTGGATTGTGTCATACATATCCTCCTTTTTGTTTTTATTGATTGAGTGATCCTGGGAGGCATGATTCTTTGCCATGCCATTGTTGACTCCTACCTCAGTCACTGGGGTCTTACCCACCATTTAAGAACCCAATGGGTGATGCTTATCTCTCAGGAGGGTAATTATGATGGCGTGAGTGGTGTGCAGGAAGGCTCCTGTGGCAGCCTTTGTGCCCTGTGGAAGACTCAGAAAGAAAGGAGAACAGTTAAGTATTATGAGGAAGGTGGTGTTATTAAGTGGCTAGTTAAATGGAATTTGTAGCCTCAATGTCTGAGTTCTTCTTTGATGCAGTGCTTTCCAAAAGCAATGAAAGATCAGCAGTGCTATCAAGAAGGTCACAGCAAAAATTTCTGAGATTACCAAATTGAGGACCAGAAAAATGGATGAAGATTCTATTTTGTCTCAGCAGATGGATTGAAGTCCCTTGTGTTAAAGGGGTCAGGTGTGCCTTTTCAAAGCTATGCATGGGGGGAAGGGTCTGCTGAGGGAAAAAGAGAGGGAACCATTGAGAAGCCATTCTCTTAGTGCTCATGGCAGGTGGCCTGGCTAAGGCCCAAGAACCAGGTCTCATTAATTCCCTGTACCCGTGGTTCTGTGGCGGGCGGGGGGCGTATCTGCTGTGCCTGCAGGCACATCCCTGGCAGACTTGACATTTCTGGTGGGTATCCAGATGGGGGAGGAAGAGGTTTCTGGAAAGAACAAGCATATCCTTGGCCCTGTGTTAAGAGTGGGTGAGGTCCCTTCCGTTCATTTGTGAGAGGGTCTCTCCAGCAGACAAGGGTCAAGGGGGTAGTGGCTGGTTTTGATCAACAATGTTTATAGGCTGAAGAGAGTCCTGCTTCATCAAAGGTAAGAAAATTAAAGGTGAAAAGAGCTTCCACCAAGGCCAAATGGGGATCCCTGGGTGTCATTGCAGTTTTCTGCTTCATAATAAGTTCCTTGAGGGTTCTATTAGTCCTGTCCACTATGGCTTGGCCCTGAGGGTTATAGGGGATGCCAGTGGAGTGTTTAATTCACCAGGAGTCTATGAAAGAGTTGAACTGGGCAGATGTATATACTGGGGCATTATCTGTCTTAATCATCCAGGGTACACCCATGAACAACATAGCAGTTTTTGTTGCCTTAATGGCATGGGATGCCTTCTCACCTGAACAGGTGATAGCAAAAACATATGTACATGATGAAATGGACATATTTAAGGTTGACAAACAAAGGTATGTGGGAGACAACCATTTGCCAGATGGCATTTGGCATGAGTCCTCTAGGGTTAATTCCCTGTGGCTGCAGTGGGCCCAAAGGAGCCAAAGGGGCACAGGCTTTACATATATGGATTAGGTGCTTACATTGACTAAGTGAAAGCTTTGGGTCAAACACCTGCAAGTTAGAGGGGGAGAGATGAAATCTTTGGTGTAAGCATCTAGCTTGTTCTAGGAGCAGCAAGGAAGTGACAGCAATAAATTTATCTACTTGTGCATTCCCATCAGCAATGAAGCTAGGTAGACCAGTGTGTGAGCGTGCATGTTCAATGAACCAAGGATGCTGTCTATTTTCCATCAACATTTTTAAAGCACTAATGGTAATATCTGCTGGTGTATGAGCAGCTCATATCTTGCTAGGATAATTGAAAATATTTGGTGAGATATCTCCTGTAAAAGTTCTTTTGCATGTTTGTTCAAAGGGATTTTCTGGGAAGGACTAGCTAAGGTTTTAAGCAGGTCAAAGAGGGGAAGGAATTTAGCTGGAGAAATGGGCAAAAAGGGCTCAAGCCAATTAATTTGGCCACAGAGTTTTTGGAGGTCATTGAGAGAATACTTATCCTTTATTAGAAGTATTGAAGTCAGGGACTGAATATTAGTGAAAATTTTAAACCCCACTACGACCTTGGAGACCACCACTGCTCCCTGGAAGCTGCAGCCTCACCTACCCTGTCTGTCCAGGGCCGCTGCGGTGATCCTTGAAGCTCAGGGTGCGGGTGCTATGGTGCTGATCCCAGTTGTCAGTAAACATTTAAACCCCACGTCCACAGAAATGCCCAGGGGAGGGCGGGAGGAGCAGGTGGTAAAGAGTGCCCAGGGCAGGGCGGGCAGCATAGTTGAAGTTCCATCCAAGGGCTAAGAAAAGCCTGAGCTTGTAATGGCTGTGCTGGTTCTCCAACCCACATTGGGGGAGGAGTGAGGATTGTTTTATTCTTTTTTTTTTTCTTTCAAGCCAAGCTGCAGGAGAAGGGCTTGCAGCTGTGGCACTTCCTGGTGGAGGGGAGACTGCTCATTACAGCAGGGTGACGCTAATGAAAGGGAGACTCAAAGCTGCTATGATCACTACACAAAGCAAAATACGTAATATCAGGGTTCACTGAGACATGTAGACAGAATGTTGGGGTCCCAGCTGTCTCGAAGTTAGTGGGGAACCTCTGTGGGTCTTTAAGCCGGCCTTTGTGGGAGCCCCGCGGGTGGCTCCCAAGAAGCAGCAAAGAAGATGTGCGTCAGCTTTTTAAAGTTCCAAAGCAGCACTCAAGAATCAGGAAGGAGGTGTGTGCCAGCTTTTAAAAGTTCCGCAGTTTCGCAACTCTGCGGCTAGGTCCAGAACGTGCTCTGAAGTGATAGCGTCCATCCAGAATGTAAGAGGGCGGTGAGATTAAAACTTAAGAGGTCTGAGCCTGCTTGCCAGCTAGAAGGACGTTTTAAAATCAAAGATGGGAAAATCAGCCTTCCCTACAGACAATTGCCTACACAGTGTCCCCAGAAAGGGTTTCCTGATAGCCTGCCTCCATTCCGAAATCTGGGGGAGAGGGTCAGGCCGTCATGTGATTTCGTCGGGGTGAACCAAAAAGGGAGGGGCCAGCACGGGCTCTGTGACCATGTGGCCATGTGTGCTTTCCAAGTGGGTAGGGAAGACACACACTGGAAAAGAAGAATAAGAAGCAGATCACCCCACCCATTCACCCTTGGGTAACAGTCAGCACACAGAACACAGAGGAGCCCACCACCAACAATCAGATTTGGGGGTGTCTCACTGACTCCAGGGGACAGAGTCCCTTTTCAGGTGCTAAATGTTGGGGTCCCTGAGCTTGGGGCCAGCCTGAGGGGGATGAAGGGTCTCCGCCATGGGGGTGGGTATGAGTAGGCGTGGGGTATACAAACGGACACCAGAAGCTGGATGAAAAACAGGCTGATGGGCTGCTGTAAACTCAGTTTATTCAATGAAATGCAAGATTATAGGCCTGGTAAGGTAATCGCTTTATGGGTGGGCTCCTGACTGCAACTGATAGTAATCTGCCCCCAGGTGCAGGTTCTTTCCAGATGCTGGGCAGAAGCTGGTATCAAGACTAGCCATAGTGGAGTGCCATGCTCACAGAAGCCACTCTCTTATTTCTCATAGCAGGTGACCTGGCTAAGGTCCATCCTGCATTATGCCATACATATAGGACCTGGAGAGCACCTCTCACACAAATCCCAGAATTTTGACTAACTTGATCTTCTGGAGATAACCACAACTACTTCACTGTCATGAGTGCAATGGCTACTATGTTCAGAAGAAAACTTTTCACAACACTCTTTCTCAGCCCTCCTATTGTTGTTATTTTTCTAAATGATCATTGCCTTCTAAATATTTATGTTTATACTAATATAACTGGATTACACTCAACCTTGGTCGGAGAAGGTACTTTTCGCAGTAGGCAACAGTCAAGTCAAAGTTACATAACTGGTCAAAGTGCTGCTGCCTTTATCCACAAACCTGACACTTAGGTCTTCTGTGTGAGGTCATGAGCCACAGTTTCAATACAAGTTATGTTAAATGATATGTTATATGTATGTGTACACAATATATATACATATATATATATATCAATCAGATAAATGATTGGAGAACATGAATCTTACAGCCTCAGAATTTTGGAGCTTTAAAACATTGATCAGATCAGTGTTGCTTGTCATATTTCTATGGGTGTGTGCAAGGGAGAGCCAATCCAGGATCTCATGCCTATTCTGTGATTTCTGGGATACTGAACTACGTAATTAACCCCGTCCTTTTCATCTTTAGTTTTCTTTTTTGCACCATGTTGCAGAGCAATAAGCAGCTGTCTCACACATTTGTCAACAATTGAAAGTCCATCACTTTCTAATTTAAGATAAAGAACCCATTGGAGCATTCATTTCTCTATCTTTGAAAGTGGAACTTTTAAGATCACTTCTTTGGAATTTTGATGAAGATTATGTGAAAGAACACCATAAAAACAACATACCATCTAGTTATGAAATGTTCAAGTCATTATTATAATTATTTTGCATTACTACTTCCAGTAGGAATAATAGTGTCAAATAAGCTGAATTCATTATTCAAAATATTTACTTATTGAAATATAAATCTGATCTTAATTAGAACTTTTTCTCTAATCCATCATTCTTACCTATAATATGCATTGAGTCAATTTAGTGGTGCTTGTATGTACATGTATTTAGGTCTTCCCTCTTGGTTTTAGATAATCTATCAGGCAATTAGACACTGGAGAAAGCTGATTCTTCCTCCCTCAGAATCCCATTAGTCCTATAGAATTAATTGCCTGTAGTAATTAATCTAGAGGTGGAACATTTTGAAATTTCCCCCATCCATATTGGCATGTTAATTGTTTTTTTCATATTTTTTATCTTGTTAGACTACTATACTGTGGAAATTTCATGGGTGTAGTGTCTGTCCCTAATGAGTCTAGAATGCATTAACTAGGAGCAAGCATCCTGTTCCTTTGGCTTTTACAGCCTTTCTGTCCCACTTCTGTGACGTTTCCTGAGTCTTAGTTGTAGAGATTACAGTGGGAATATGTCAGTTAGGCTGGGAACCACACAGTCAGTGTTTCTTTGCATTTTGACCAGTTGTTAACTTTTTAATAGTCTCCATCTGTTGCCAAAAGAAGCTTCGTTAATGAGTGATGAGAGCTACACTTATATATGAGTTTAGTAAGAAATTACATTGGTTGAGGAAATTGACAGTAGTAAGTTCTCTGGGGTCTATGACATCACGAATCGTCTGTACAATGCTATATTTACATTACCATGTATTCAGTACCTCCTATTATGCTGGCCTTAAATCCAATTAAACAGCTATTGATTACGTCCAGGATAAAATTGCCAATAGAGGTATTTTGCTAGCCAGATCATTATTGTTTGTAGGCTTTACAGCTGGGTAAGATCATTGATTGGTTTTTGGCCTTAGCAGCTTGCATAACACCTACTATCAGAATTAGTATTCAGGAAGAAGGTATCCAAGACAGTCCCAACTCATTTTCTCTAAGTGCTATGTCTGAAGTATGTCCTATCTTCAGTTTTAATTTCATATTCCTTGAAGCAGTTGAGGATTGTGGCAATATCCTATAGAATTTGAGAATCTATTGGCCTAATATGACCAACAACTTGAAGGGGGTGTTACCTTCCAAGTTACTGAATTTTGTTATATTTCAACTACACATATGCACTCACATATATATTATTTGTATAATTTTAGTAGGTTTATGAAATAATACATTTCTGTATGGTTTTTCACATCACAAAAATAATATTAATCTTCCTATTTTCATTCCCCGCCCCAGAAGAGCTCTCCTTCTCCCCTCCCAGTTAAAACACACTCCATTTTCTTCATTTCCCCCTTGATGTTTTCTGTTTCTATAAACACCCTCTTTCTCAAGCACATTCTTCCCCTCTCACCTGATTCCTTTCCTGGCTCATTAGCTTACATCAGGACTATACTCATATTACTCACATATTTGTAGCAAGGAACCACAAATTATCAAGAACATGTAATACTTGTTTTTCTGAATCTATATGTCACATAGTTTAACAGTTCGTAATTCTATTCATTTACCTGAAAATTTCATACTTTTTTTTTAAATTGTACTTTTAAAATTTATACATGAATAAAGTGTATACATTTTACTCAACAGTTTTTAATCAAATTTAGATCCTCCTCCTCATCCATACCCCCCAAACCCTCCACTGGACCTCATGTATTCCACCATACATGTTAAGTCCTATCCAGTCAAGCATTTGTAGTGCAGATTCATCCACTGGAGTCACTCTTCTTTTCCCAGTAGTAATCAGTTTCCAGTAGTTCTCAGTCTAGGGTGGGCCAACCAATTTCTCTTGCTCCATTATGGGTTCTTGTCTAATTGAATTGACATGGGTCCTGTGCTCAATGCCACCATTGCCACAAGTTCACATGTGCTTCTGCTTTCCTGAATTCATGAACCAGCCCTGGATCTTACAATCTTTCTCTCCAATCTTCTGTAATGTTCCCTGAGCCACAGGTGGATGGGATTTAATACAGACTCAATATATATACAGACTCAACAGCCTCTTATTCTTTAAAATTTGGCCAAATTTTAAAAATTCTTTAAAATTCTAAAAATTTTATTCTTTAAAAGTTGTGACCTTCTGTGTGTATTGTTCTCTGTTGTATAAGGAAGCTTCATTCATGAGAGTTAAAGAATACTTTTGTTTTCTTTCTACTACTTGTTCCACTATGATCCATGAGCCTTAGGTGTAGAGGTTCAATTGTAGATGTGTCACCTAAGACTAGGCATCTCTGTGTCTGACCAGTTGTGGAATTCTTCTGTAGCTTCCATCTGCTGCAAAAAGAAACTTCTTTGATGAGTGATATACTGGATTTGTCTGTAAGTATAATGATTTTCATATTTAATATATAGTAATTTCATTTGTCTAGAAATATGACAGAGATATGGTTTTCCCTACGATCTGTGTCTTCTCCAACCATATGTACTCTGCTTGAGTTTACCCATGAGTTTACTCCATTGAGAGGGCTTTAAATCCAATTAGATTCCAGATGGCAGTGCCACTACTACACCAATACAGTTGGTGTGCTGTGCCAGTCATTATGGTTAATAGGCTTTAGGGCTGGGTTGGACCATTGATTTATTTTTCTCCATTAGTCATTTGCATATTATTATCTAGCATTATGGGAGCTTAGATTCAGGTAAAAGGGTTTAAGGTCAGTTTCTGCTCTACTGCTCCAAGCCCTGTATCCTGTCTTCAGCAGTAGAGAAATATCTTCTAGTTCCGGGAGACAATCAAGAACTTTAGCAATAGTCTGTATTGTTCTGGGAGTGTTTTTGGACTACTCTCTCCAAATGCCAAAAGAGAGGTCTTTTCTGTCTCACACTGTGTTCTCTGCTAAACAGCCCCAAAGTATACAAATGTACTAATGTTTAGACAGTGTCTGCACATTTCTCAGGGGGTTTCCAGGGCATCACATGTCCCTCTGGGTTCCATAGCACCGCCCCCTATTCATTCATCTCCGCTCTTTTTCCTCCTATCTGACCTCCCTTAACCCTTCTCAGTCCCAGCAGCCACATTATCCCTATCCTCCCTGAATATCACCCACTACCCACCCCGCCTCTTCTGACTTCCCATCCTGTCACACTATATCTCCCTGCATGTCCCTTTCTCATCTCATCCCTGCCAAGCACTTCCACTTTCCCCACTTGCCCCCTGGTAACATCTGATCCCTACTGTCCCGTTTTGGGGTTCTTTCATTTCCTTTAACTATGTGAGTCTTTTCATTTTTCTGAATCCACGTGTAACATCATAATATATATATTCATGTACAGGGGACTGGTACTACAATCTACAAATGAGGGAGAGCATACATAATTTGCTTTTCCCGCATTTATGTTACTTCATTTTATATAAAACTCTCTAGTTTTATCCATTCACCTGAAAATTCCATAATTTCATCTCTTCTTACTGTGAGTAGAATTTTCTTGTTGAAATGCATCACATTTTCATCAGCTATTCATCAGTGCAGGGATTCTTAGGTTGTTTCTATTTCTTAGATATTGTGAAGATAGCAACAATAAACTTGGATGTACAGGTGTCTTTTGAGTAGCATGAGTCCTTTGGGTATATGCCAAGAAGTGCTATAACTGGATCATATGGTAGATTCATTTTAAGTTTTTTTGAGAGTTCCCCACACTGCTTTCCAAAGTGTTTGAACTAGTTTAGTTTGCACTTCCACCTGCATTAAAGAAGTATTCCTCTTTCTTCACATTCTTGTAAGCACTTGGTATATTTTGTTCTCTTGATCTTAGCCAGTCTGACTGGGGAAAGTGGTTTTTATCTGCATTTCTCTAATTTCTAAGAACGTTGAGAATTTTTTAAGTTGTTTCTTAGCCACTTTTCTTTCTTTTTTTTTTTTTTTTTTGAGAACTCTCTGTGTGGCTTATATCTTATCTTTTATTAGGTTGTTTATTTTCTTGTTTCTTTATTTTTTGAGTTTTTTATATACTCTGGATATTAATCCTCTGTCAGATGAGTAGCTGGTAAAGATTTTCTCCCACTGAGTGGGTTTCCTCTTCCCTTCCTTGATTGTTTCGTTTTCTGTACAGAAGCTTTTTAGTTTAATAAGGTCCCACGTATTGATTATTCATAAAATTAGAAGCCGAGGAACAACTCCCCAACCTCTTTTATGTAGCTGGTATAATATGAGAGCAGGTAAAGATACAACAAAAAAAGAGAAAAATATAGGCCTATATCCTTAATAAACATAGATGCAAAATACTTAACAAAATATTCCCAAACTTCATAAGACATACATCAAAAAGATCATCCACAACAATCATGTCAGCTTTATTCCAGAGAAGCACTTATGGTTCAATATACATGAGTCAATAAATGTAATAAACCATACAAATGAACTCAAAGGCAAAAAACATATGTTCATCTCAATAGATGGTGAAAAGGCCTTTGACAAAATACAGCATGTGTTCACATTAAAAAGTCCTAGAAGGAACTGGTCTGGAGGGAGCATATCTCAAGATAATTAAAAGTATATACAAAATAGCTGTAGCCAACATCAAACTAAATGGAGAAAAGCTGGATGCATTCTGTATTAGTTATTTTTCTGTTGCTGTGATAGAAACACTTCCCAAGGGAACTTTTAAATGGAAGAGTTTACAGCTTCAGGGGAATTAGAGTAGAAGCAGGAACCAGAAGTTCACACCTTCAAAGAGGCACAGGAAGCAGAGAATGACTGAAGATTTGGAAAGTCTTACGAACTCTTTCAGCCAGCCCCCAGTGACAGGCTTCCACCATCATGGACACACCTTCTAATACCTCTCAAAACAGAACCACCAATTGTGGTCAAAATGTCCGAATACTTGAAACCTATGGGGGACAGTTTTATTCAAACCACTACACATTCCCTTTAAAAACAGGAACCAAACAGGACTGTTCACCATCTCCATTCCTTTTCAGTATGGTGCTTGAAACTCTTGCAAGAGCAATAAGAAAAGAGAAAAAAATTAAAAGAGTTATATTTGGAAAAGAAGAGGACAAGCTCTCTCTATTTGCAGACAATGTGATATTATACATAAGAGATGTCAAAAAGTCTACCAGAAAATTCCTAGAATTGGTTACATTTTCAGCAAAATGGAAGGTTATAAAATTAGCTTACAAATATCAGTAGCCTTTCTATATAACAATAATAAGCAACCAGAAACAAATACTGAAGGAAACCCTCCCATTCACAATAACCTCAATGAGTAGAACTACATTGTGTAAATGTATCACGTTTTCATTATCCATTCATCAGTTGAGGGATACTGAGGTTGTTTCCATTTCCTAGTTATTGTGAAAAGAGAAGCAATAAACATGACTGTGAAAGTATCTCTGTAGTACAAGATTTATATGCCAAGGATTAGTATAGCTGGATCATATGGTAGATCTATTTTTAGCTTTTTGAGTATTCTCCAAATTGGTTTCCACAGTAGCTGTACTAGTTTGTAATCCAAACCTCAGTGAATGAGAATTCCCTTTCTCCCATGTCCTCACCAACCATTATTGTCAGTTATTTTGCTTGATCTTAGTCATTTTCACTGGGATAAGATGAAATCTTAAAATAGTTTTAATTTTTGTTTATTTTATTACTAAAGATGCTGAAGAATTTATAAGACTGTTCTTATCCATTTTTATTTCTTCTTTGGAGAACTTTCTGTTTAGAAGCCCCTTTTAACAACTGAGAAGTTTGTTTTCTTCATTTTTTTTTTGTTGGCTCTTTGTATATTCTAAAAATTTATCCTCTCTCAGATAAATATCTGGTGAAGCTTTTCCCACTCTTTGGGATTCCTCTTCACTCCATTGATTGATGCCTCTGCTGTTATTGAGGCTGTTATTAAAATTTTTCTTTGGGAGAGGCAGACCACATTAACCTGCCTCTCTCCCCGCACCTTGCAACCCAAAAATATCCCCAGGCCTTGCAACAAACACACAAATTTCTCCACTCACAGTTAGGCAAATTCTAGCTAGTTTATTTGGGCTTACTAACAGAGCAGCAGGTAAGGGATTACTTACAGAACACGGGCACCCACCCTGACCTCCACAAGTTACATTAGTAAATCCATGTGGCTTGGATCTTGAGACTTCCGGGTGAGCAGATCCAAATTGCCCATGAGGGAGGGGGAAAAAGGGCCAGCCTCCTGGTGCCCCCAGTTTAAATACTTTTAGCCCCTTCTCTTCTCATATACAAGGCCAATGAACAGGGTGAGCGGGGCATAGAACTTTCCCAGCTCCTCCTCTTTCTGCTCAAGGTGATTCTGGGTGATACCACTCTTGGAGGGGTGTTTGTCCACAGCTCATCAGGCTTTTCCGTTGAAGAATCGGTCCACTCTACAGAGGTTCCATTTGTCAATTGTTAACCCTAATTCCTGAGAGAATGAAATCCCAATCAGAATGTCTTTTCCTACTCCTATAGCCTATAGCCTATGTTTTCTCCTAACAGTTTCAGAATTTCGGGTTTCACATTGAGGTCTTTGGTCAATTTCAGTTGATTTTTGCACAGTGTGGTAGATTTGGGTAATTTCATTCATCTATATGTGGATATCAAGTTTTCAAAGTACCATTAGTTGAAGATATTAACTTTCTTCTTGTGTTTATTTTTTGGTGTCTTTGTCAAATATCAAGTGGCTGTTTTTACTTGCATTCATGTTTGCTTCTTTTATTCTGTGCCATTAACCTAAATGTCTGTTTTTGTGCCTGTACCATGATGCTCTAATTATTATAGCTCTGTAATATAGTTTGGAATCTGATATGGTACTACCCCTCAGCTTTGTCCTTCTTTGCTCAAAACTGTTTTGTCTACCCAGCTTCTTTATTGCTTCTATATTATTTTTAAATACTTTTTTCTATTTCTCTTACAAATATCATAGGAGATGCTGGATAGATAGTTCAGTAGTTAAGAACACTTGCTATTCTCCCAGAGAACTTGAATTAGATTCCCAGGACCCACATGGTAGCTGACATCTGTAACTCTGGTTCCAGGGTATCTGACACTGTCTTTTGGCCTCTGGGAGCATTGCACACACATGATAAACTTACATACATGTAGGCAAAAAACTCATGCATATAATATAAAAATTATAAACAAAATATTTTCTAAATATAGGGGTTTTATTGGGATTACATCGAATATGAACACTGCCTTTGGTAGGATGGTGATTTTCAGAATATTAATTCTACCAATCCATGAGCATGTGAGAGCTTTCCATTGTATAGTTTCTTCTTCAATATCTATCTACAAAGTTCTAAAGTGTTCATTATAGAGATCTTTCTTTTTGGTTAGTTTTATTCTTAGATTTTTTTACTATATTATGCATAGAGTATTTCAATCATTTCTTTCCCTTCTTGTTATTAATTTTGGAAGGTACTTATTTTTGTAAGATGTTTATATCCTTCCCCTTTGCTGAAAATATTGGTCATTTGTATATACTTTCTTTGGAATTTTGGGGATCTCTTACATTTAATATCGCATCATCTGCAAAGAGGGATAATTTGATTAATTTTTCAGTCAGTGTCTCTTTAATTTCCTAGTAAAGTTAAGGAAAATGTGATTAACGTTTATGTTATGACAATTAGAATTATATAATATGAGATAAATTCTATAGAGAATTAATAATTTCTTTTAACAGTGGTTGTTAGAATCTAATTATAAAGATCCAAGGGTTTTGTCCCTAAATTTTCAGACAATCAGTTATTATTTATGATTTGATTGTATAATGGATCTGAATGAGAAATTAATTTCTGATGTCTTTACCAAATATTTGAACAGTTATATGGAAACATGTGAGAGCATTTTAGTTTTCATTACTTTTTCTCTTTTTAAAATTTATTTCTGTTTTATATGTATGCATGTTACACCTACATGTGTGCAAGTTTACCCATGTCATGCAGTGCCAATGGAGGACAGAAGCAGGGTTCAAATTCTCTGGAACTGGAGTTATAGACAGTTGTTAGCCACCATGTGGGTGCTCAAATTCGAACACAGGTCTTCTGTAAGAACAACCAATGCTCTTAACTGCTGCGCCATCTCTCCAGTCCCCCAGTTTCATTTCTTATTTTAATATCACTAGTGACAATATCAGTATTTGGTAAATAATCTTTAAATGGAAAATATTTTAGAATTAACAGTGAAATTGTAAGCAATAGGATAAAATTTGTATTCTGTTTAACAGATATTTGCTGAGAGATGTAAGACTCCTACTTGAGAAACACAGGTTATCAGTGTCATTCTCTGAAAGGGTATTTGTTTGTTACTGCTGTGTTTACCTTTGTTTTAAGGAAAAGCTACACAGCACTTTGGTGCATAAGTCCCTCAGTCACTGAGATATTCAGTTCTAATCTTTAATAAGCCAACATTGATTTATTTCACTGTTTCTGTTTGCTGAGATAAGTTCTATTGGCATAATTTGAAAAGGCACATGTAATTTAGTCAAATTGAGTTTTTTTATTTGATTTTTTTTATTGTGCATAAAGCAATAAGCACACAGAGTTTACTTTTAACAGTAAAATAATTTTTCCTCCTCACAGCAGAAAATTTAAATTACCATTTCATTCTGGTGTGTACAAAGACAAAAATGTAAAAAAAAAAATGTTGTTGCAAATGTATGGTTCTGATTTAACATCATTGCTGACACTTGAAGAAACCAAGATAAAATCTAATGAGCTTTAGCATTGACAGTATCAGGTTTCAGGTACATAAATATTTTCAACTTTAAGTTATGTAGTATTTCGTTTCATTGGAAAGGAAATTTTCCTGATAATCTTGTTTAGGTGCTGAATTGATAGAAAAACAAAAACAAAACACACAAAAATCTTGACACCTGGAAAAGTGATGTGGTTTTCCAAAAGCAGATTGGCTAAGAATTTAGAGGTAAAACCCATGGAGCTATAGAATTAGATCCTAACAATCACTGGTAAAAGAATTTATTATTTCTCTATAGAATCTATTTCATATCATATAATTCTAATTTTCATAACATAAATGCTGATCATATTTTCCTTAATTTTACTAGCTTTTCTTTGATTGAATTTTGTGCATTTCATACATCTTAATAATATTTAGAACTGGTGTGTTATCTTCGATTCTTTAGGAACATAGTAAATTTCCTGCATTCTGTCATAAACATTCAGGCCTATCCAGTCAAGTCCTTCCCTGTGAGTTAATCTACAGAAGCCTGGTCAGCCTTTCTAGTGTCACTCCTTAAAAAATAACAACTCTCTCTTATCCAGCAGAGATCAGTTGTCAATAGTTCTTCAGTTAAGGTTGGGATTTATTACCCATTTCCTATCTTCTAGACTTGTTTTTGACTGGTTTGAGTTTGCAAGTGGCTTGTGCATGTTGTCATCTTTGTTGCAAGTTCCCTTGAACAAGTTTCCAGCCTCCTGGAAAATTTATTGTCCTAGAGGTCATCCACCACCCCTGGCTCATACAGACTTTCTGCCCCATGTTCCACAATGATCCTTGAGCTCCGTTTGGCAGATGTTTAATACAGAAATGCTATCGAGGGGCATTGCTCTGCAGTCTCTTCTTTTCTCTATATTGGTAAGTTGTAGCTTTCTGTGTAAATCACCATCCGCTACATGAAGAAGCAAGCTTCACTGGTCAGAGTTGAGAGATGAATTACTATTCTCTCTGGGTACCTGTTCTACAATGTTTCCTGAGACTTAGATGTAAAGGTTAGATTTTAGATATGTCACTTAGGGCTGGGCATTCTCTAGGACTCTAAGATCTATGACCTCATATATTTGTCAATATTTACAGTACCACATATGAGTTCTATTCTACTGAATGAGTTTTAAGTTCAGTTAGATAGATTAACCCCCAGATAAAAGTGCCACTACTGACAAATATAGTTTGGTGCATTATTCATTGCTGTAGTTATTAAGACTTACAGCAGGGTTGGATCATTGATTGATTTTTTTTTCCTTTAGCAGCTTCGGTAGTATCTTCTGAAACTATGCGAGTTGGTTTTCATGGAGGCTTCCAGGTCAGTTTCAGCTCAATTGCTTTGAGTCTTGCATCCAAAGCATATCCTTATTGTCTTCAACAATACGGTCTTATCTTCAAGTTCTGTGAGGTAATCAAGAACTGTGGAAATAGTCTGAGTTATTTTAGGAGTCTCTTGGACTACTCTGAGCAACATTTCCCTTTGTTTTTTTCATATCACCTAAGTGTTATTATCTCTTCTTTCTCCCTGTTTATAATCCCCCCTTTTCTCTCCCCAGTTAAAGTGCTCCCATTTTCCCTATTTCTCCCATGCTAATAACTCTATTATTATATCTCTTTCTTGAACTCCTTACCCTTTACCCCAATTCCTTATACAACACTCCCTCCTCCCTTCCCATTAATATACCCCCATGTACCCCGTTTCACTCTTGATAACATCTTTCTTTTACCATTCCCCTCTCTTGGATTCCTTCTTCCCTTTTACAAACCCCAGGGTTCCTTTCCATTTTCCTGCCTCCTGCCATTGTATCAAGATCTATACTTGCACATTAGGATTTGTAGGAATGATATACAAATGAGGGAGAATAAACAGCACTTGTTTTGTTTTTCTGACTTCATGTTCCTTCACTTAGTTTAACAGTTTTTAGCTCTATCCACTTACATGAAAATTTCATGATTTTATTTTTCTGAGCTGCTGAGTAGAAATCTATTGTGTAAATGTATCACATTTTCATTATTCATTCATAGGTGAGGGATTTTTTTAGGTTTTTCCATTTCTTAGTTATTGTGAAAAGAATAGGAATAACCATGGTTGCAAAAGTATCTCTGCAGAGGATGAGTCCTTTGGGCATAACCTGAAACTAGTATGACCATATCATATGGTAGATTTATTTTTAGTGCTTTCTCTTGCTCTCCATACTGCTTTCCACTGGTTCTTTCATTCTCCTGTTCCATCTAGTATACTCCCCATGTTTTCTTCTAACATTTTCAGAGGTTCAGGTTTCACATTGTGGTCATTGCTCCATTTGTAGTTAACTTTTAGGAAAGGTGATAGATAGTGGTCTATTTTAATTCTTCTACTACTGGAGATCCAGTTTTGCCAGCAGCTTTTGTTGAAGATGCTGCCTTTCTTCTAGTGTGTGGTCATGGTACTCTTGTCAAATATCAGATAGATGATATTACAAGAACTCATGTTTGTGTATGTATTCTATTTTTTCCAATGATTTGCATGTCTGTTTTCATTCCAATACCATGCTGTTTTATGAATATCATATGTATACTATATAATATACATATATGCATAATATATGTATGTATAATATGTAAATGGTTTGAGATCTGGTATGGTAATCCCCCCTCCCAGTATTGCTCTTTGTGCTCAGCATTGCTTTGCTTATGTGTGTTATTTTATTTTTTTGTATTTTCATATGAATTTTTTAATTGTTTATGGAAATTTTCATTGTGATTACATTGCCTCTACAAATTACTTTTTGTAGAATAATCATTTTAAGAGTATTAATAGTCCATAAACATATGAAGTCATTTCCTGTGTCTTTCTTAATCTTCTTTTCAATGATCTAATAGTTTCAAGGAAGTTGTCTCTAATTTTGAAGCTATTATGAATGGAAGGGTTTCCATGAACTTTTTCTCTGATTTCTTGTTATTGATATATAGAAAGGATACTAATATTTTAAATTCATTTTGTATACTGCCAATTTTCTGAAAGTATTGACAATTTTCAGAAGCTTTCTGGTGAAATTTTTTGTTCTATCATGTTTAATATATTATTTGCGAATAGGGATAATTTGACCTCTTCTTTTCCAATTAGCAGTTCTTTAATTTCCTTCTCTTGCCTTATTATTATAGCAAGAGTTTCAAGCAGTGTATTGAAAAGGAGAGGGGATAGTGACAGCCTTGTCTGGTTCCTGATTTTAATGGGAATGCTTCCAGTTTTTCTCCATTTAGAATGATTTTGACTGTGTGTTTATTGTATATAGCTTGAATTATATTGGAGTATGTTCCCTCCAGTTAGATTTCCTCTAGAACTTTTAACATAAATACATGTTGGATTTTGTCAAAGAACTTTTCTGCATCTATTGAGATGATCATGCGATTTTGTCTTTAAGTCCATTTATAAAATTTATTGCATTTTTTGGCTTATGTATATTGAAGCATCCCTGCACTTCTGGAATAAAGACAACTTGTTCATTGTGGATGATCTTTTAGATGTATATGATCTTTTAGATGTACATACCATTTGTATTTTGTTGAAAATTTAAAAATCTGAGTTTTGGGGGGGATTATGGGCCTATAGTTTTCTTCTTTGTTGTGTTTTGGCCTGCTTTGGGCATGAGAATAATACTACTGGCTTATAGGAGGTGTTTGGGGGTTTTCCCTTTGTTTCTATTCTCTTGAATAATTACCATTGGTTTTAGCTCTTCTTTGAAGATCTGGTGAAACTCTGCTGTGAAGCCATCTGGGCCTGGGTATTTTATTTGGGAAGCTTTGTATTATTGTTTCAGATTTCTTATTTGTTATGGGTCTGTTTAATTTGTTGATTTCTTCTTTTTTCAACTTTGGTGTATTCATTGAATTTAGAAAATCATTTGTATCTTTTCGATTTTCAAATTTAATACAATATGGGTTTTTAAATAATTCCTTTATAGCATTCGAGATCTTTTTTTTTGTTGTCTATTCTGTTATTTCCCTTTGTGTCAATGATTTTTCTGATTTTGATTTGCTCCGTCCTTCTTTTGGTTAGCTACATTAGGTTCTGTCTGTCTTGTTTATCTTTACAAAGAACCAGATCTTAGAGTCATTGATTCTTTGTATTGTTTTATTTGTTTCTATGTCACTGACTTCTGCTCTGATTTTCATAATTTCTTCTTGTTTGTTGGATTTGGATTGGGTTTGTTCTTCCTTTTCCAAATACTTGAGTTGTAGCATTACATCATTTATTTGTGCTTTTCCTGGTTTTTTAATGTACAGGCTTAGGGCTATGAATTTCCATCTTTGGACTGCTTTTAATGTGTCCCAGAAGAAGTTTTCTTACGTGGTGATTTGAATGAGAATATCCCTCATAGGCTCCAAGTATTTGGACATTTTGTCTGCAGTTGGTGATGCTGTTTTGGGAAATCTTAGAAGGTGGGGTCATACTGGAGCAAGCAAATCACCTAGGGTAAGCTTAGACAGTTCGTAAGCCTTGCTGTACTTCCAGTTATTCTCTGTTTCCTGTGCCTGCTTAAAGATGTAAGTGCTTAGCTTCTGTGTCTACTCAAGCAATCTCTGCCGCCATGCCTCTCCATCATGATATATTCTTGCTCTTTTGGAACCATAAGCTAAATAAACTCTTCCTTTTATAAGTTCTCTTGGTCAGTGTTTCTATTACAACAACAGAGAAGTGACTAACACAGTCATTGCCAGAGAATGGGCTATTTGCTGTGAAGAATCTCACCATGTGGAGTTTTGAAGGAATGTGGAAGATTTTGAAACTTTGGGCTAGAACACTGGTTGATTGCTGTGAGCAGAGTTTAATGGGCCATTCTAGTAGGAGCCAGCATTCATAATCCTCTGAGTCCTTGAGCCCTGTTCCTTATAAGAAATCTCTCTCTCTCTCTCTCTCTCTCTCTCTCTCTCTCTCTCTCTCTCTCTCTCTCTTTCATTACTGGCTGTTTTTCTCAGGTAAGTACTCCCGACTAATAAATATGCATAGAACTGTCTCATTGTTACAAGAAGTATCTATACACATGTGTAGTTTTCAATAATATTCAGAAGAAGCCCCTCATTTAAAATGATATTGTTGCCTAGATTTACTAATAGTGTATCAGAATCCATGTGATTTTTCAGTAGAAATGAATATAATGAATTTCAGTCCAGTTGACACTGTCTCAAAAATAGCAACAGATATTGAGAATTCAGTAGAAATCAGATACTTTACTAAGGTCTTATTTCATTTATAATAACTACCTTTGAAATAGATGGGGTTAGTGTCATATTGTATGAGAGGGAACAGTGAAGTAGTGAAGCTTCATATTGAAGATCAGATGGTTTATATGTGGTAGAGTCAACATTCACCTAGACAATCTACTTCTAGGCCCAATCTCTCAACTGTTCTATACATATTGTTCCATGTATAAAAACAAGAATTCTCCTTCTAGCATTGGTAGCCAGCCTGCTCTTGCTCCTAGCACCCCAGATCCTGAGACTAATCTCTGAATCCTCTACTGAGACCAACTCAGTTTTTCAGTCTAGTTTGTTAGAACATTCCCAGGCTGTTTCCACTCTCCATTTGCCATTGCATTCCTATGACCACCCATTTACTTGGTTGTCCCCTCCCCCAACCTGCCTTATATTTCTGTAAGCAGCATTCTTCACTGATAAGTCTGATCTGGCCCACTGCTTCTCCATGCCCCTCCCATTGGGGCAAGTCCAGCTTCCTCCTGCCCTATGTCCTGTTCTTCTTCTGCCTTGAGCACAGGCCTACTCCTTTTCTTAGCACCCCAGATCCCTAGAGTATGGTCTTAGTCCAGACTGACCCACTGCATTCTGAATCCCATGCTCAGACCAGTTCAATTTTTCAGACTAGTATGTTAGAGCATTCATAGGCTGTCCCCATCCCCAACTTGCCATTGCATTCCTGAGACCAACCTTCTACTCTGGAAGTCCCCACCCCAACTTTTCTTGGATTCTGGACATCATCCTTCTTCCTTGGTAAATCTGATCCCTCCCATTGCATCTTCACGCCCCTACCACCGCAGTAACTTCAAATTCCCCTATTCTATATCCTGTTTTCTGTCTAGCATTGGCCACAGGCACACTCTTACTCTTAGCCCCCAGATCTCTGGACTACCCTCTTACTTCTGGCCAACCGGGAGCTCTCAAAATCACACAAAAGCCATACCCGTACATTGGGACCATCTGTAGCCCTTCCCACTGATGCAGGGCTAGGTTTCCGTGATATTTTGTAGGGATATATACCTTTGCAGATGGGCTGAGAAAGTTTGAATTCAGGCTCTACCTACCAATTTTTCCAAAGTGTGCTGTGCTTGCTGGCTACGGTTACTGAGACCTTTAGAGAGCACATGAGAGAATCTTATTTTTTCTGTCCTATGCTTCTGAGAGATCTTTGGAGCAGCTTCACTGGAGCCATCTGGTCCTTCCAATATAAAATTAAAAGGGGGAAATCTTAGATTTCATTTCCATAGCTTCAATCCATGTCCTCTCAGGGCCTTCTTGCAGACATTCTAACCCTATCACACACAGATTGGCCTTACCTGCTCTCTGAAACCATGGAGCAGGACTCCATGACACTTTCATTCTTACATCTTTCATATCAGTAATATCAGTACCACATGTATTATATTTCCAAATCCTGTTGCCATGTTGAGAGGTAGCCAGTTTCTCTTAGACCAGAGCTGTATCCGCTTCTGTATGCTGACCTTGAAGAGTTGCCTTTGAGGATCAGGGGACTCTTAGTGTCTTTCTCTCTCACGGAGGAGCAGCAGGCACCAGCAGGCACATTCCCTCACCAGGTCATCTGTCTCCCGGCCAACAGGAGAGAACAGCGAGGTGGATCAGGCACCAATCTCATGTCCTACTTCTCTTGGATTGCCCCAGCCCCCTTCCCGCAGTAGGAGAGGGCCTTTTAGGGGATCAAAGGGACGTCGCATACTGCGGCCTGCCAGTTCTCAGCCTCCTGGCCCACTCCAGAAGACACTCAGGCCCGGCCGGGACCTCCCGGCCGACCAAAGAAGTGTGCAGCTAGCCAGCTTTTATGATGATATAGCTTTGTTAAAGTAACTTCTTCAATGGTACCACAGGAAGCCATTTACTGAACTTATCAGACACATTATAAAGGTTTTGAGTTACAGGTATTAGCATACAGCAGGAAGTTTCTACCAATGACTTTACTGGTCACTCTGATCATGCTTTTACTTTACATAGAGGCTACTTCTGTCCATGCTCTGTTCTCGAGAGAGGTGCTAATTTTCCTCCAATGGCACTTAAGTCCCTTTAGTTAATCTCAAGAGCAGAATGGCTTTACTCAGAGGCTGTATTGTTCTCCTTTTCTCTTGTCACAGAGTCAGGGGGCCAACCTGAAACTGTACAAAAGTCTTGAAGAACATCCTGAGATAACAGGCTTGAGTCTGAATTGGGAGGGCCCATCCCATGTCCAGAGTCAGCTTCTCAGTGAACTCAAACAGCACATGACAATTTATCAATGTAGTTAACTCAGTAGTTTACATGGGACAGAAGAGCTGTTAAGTTCAGTCACTACTGGCAGGAATGAAATTATCTGTCACTTATAACTTGTATATATTTTTCTAGGCAGGTATCTTGTCATTTGCTGGGTCCTTTACTGGGAACAGGGATTGATTGATATTAAGATATTACCTCACTTGATATTTCTAAACCTTATGAATCCATGGGTATTTGGCAGCGAGAGCCCAAGATCAAGAAGGACCAGGCTGACAAAGGTTTTTGCCTTTACCATTGTCAGACCTGAGTTTCTCTCTGGCTATATTTGATATATCCCAGAGGCATGAAAACTTATACAATTAGTTTGTAGTATATTTTTAAGAAATTTTGTTTTGTAATTTTTCTGTTTAAGTTGTTTTGCCATTAGGTGTCGCAATGCCTGGAGTTCTTTTAATTTCCCTGTTTAATTTGTTCTGCCACTAGATGTCGCAATTGAGTTTTTCTCAAGTGGAAGAGGCTGCCCACTCCTCGCTCCAGAGAATGCAGGAAGTTGGAGCAGCCAAGCCAAGTCTGTTCCTGCTCATTTCCCTTTACTGCAGGATTTCCCAGGTGGTGGGTAGTCTGCCACCCAGCGCCAAGCACCCTGGCTGTGCCTTGGGCAGCCTGCCCTTATGCCCTGAGCCACGCCCCCACCCCGGCAGTGGTGCACCAGCCCACCAAGTGGTGCACACTCCTTGCTCCGCGCCCCCACCTCCTTCCTGAGGCAGGACTATAAGGTGGAGGTTCCTCTGTGGAGCAATCTTTTCCCGGGGTTGCTCCTCCCTCGGCAGCTGCCCACCCCTTTTTTTGGGCAGGCACCCACTTCCATGTGGAGACGCTAACATTTACCTTAATCGCAGCCTGTCCTGGCCCCTGCCCCGCTTGCTGCTCAGTCTCTGAGGCCCCTGGTACCTTTCTAGCCTGCAAAGAGCCTTCCCCCGGGCCAGTCTCAAAGGAGGTAGACGGCTCCCTCCCCACATTATTTCTTGGGTGCGTGCCAAATTAATCCCATGAGGTGGCACCCCTTTCTTAGGTTTGCTGACATTGGCCTATGTGCTTCTGCCTGCTTGGGGACTGGGTCCCTTTGTTCTCCCCCACTGCCAAGGAGCAGCGTATAAAATCCACTGGGGGCTCTTTCCCTTTGTGGAGTATCCTGGTGCAAGCCAGCTTTTCTCCTCGCTTCCAGGTTTGCTGCTGGAACCAATTTGTCTCCACTACCCAGGGGGCTTTGATTAAAATATCGTTCCAAACTTTAGCTGCACTTAAATCAGAAATCTTCAGCCCTTTGCTTTTAAGCATTAGCCATAAGGCTTTGAAGGCTGGGTCCTCCTTTGAGGACACGGTGTTACCCATGGTGGCAACTGGACAAGAGGGCACTCACCTTCAAATTCTTGATTACTCTTTGCTAGAGAAGGAGAATCACGTCTAGGTCACCAGATCTGTCGCTCTCTCTTGTGGCAGAGCAACAGGCACCAGCAGGCGCATCCCCTCACCAGGTCCTCTGTCTCCTGGCCAGCAGGAGGGAAAGGCGAAGGGGATCCGGCACAAATCTGTGTCCTACTTCCCTTGGATTACCCCAGCCTCCTCCCAGTGGTAGGAGACGACCTCACGGGAAGCAAAGGGATGTCCGGTGCTGCGGCCTGCCCATTCACAGCCTCCTGGACGGCTCCAGACCAAAGAAGCATGCAGCTAGTCAGCTCTTATGATGATATAGCTTTAATGACGTGACTTCTTCAATGGTACCGCAGGGAGCTGTTTACTGAACTTATCAGACACATTATAAAGGTTTAGAGTTACAGGTATTAGCATACAGCGGGAAGTTTCTACCAATCATTTTATTGGTCACTCTGATCATGCTTTTACTTTACATAGAGGCTACTACTGTCCATGCACTGTTCACGAGGGAGGAGGTCATTTTCCTCCAATGGCACTTAACACCCTAGTTCACCTAATTACCGTGGTATGTGTGGTATGTGCCTATCTCCTCTGGCTACTCATTGTTTTAGCTCCTCTCAAGGCCATCTTGCCCAGGCCACAAGGTGCCAGGTGGTCAGTTAGGATTTCTTAAGGCCCAACATCTTAGTTAGGGCTTTCATCCTTTAAATGAATTTGAATCTTCACAAGATAAAGTCTCCAATGGGTAGGGTTTTATCCTTAGTATATGTTTCCTATTGGTTTCACTTCATTGTTACTGATAAAAATTACAAATGACTTCTCAGCACCAGCCCAACTGTTCTGTCTGACAACATCAGTCTGTAAGTTTAACTTCACTCAAGTTCTTAGGACACTGGGAGAATGAAAACAAATTTTTGACTGAACCATCACATGAGGTTACCACTGTCCCATATTTCTCAGAATCTTTGTCTTCCAAGATCCCACTCACATGGTCCTCTAAGCCCTACTTTCAGCATGTTGGGGCTTTTCTAACCCAAAAGACCAAACTCCTTTACATTCCAGGCACAAAATAGTTTCAGTGGGCCCTAAAGTCTACATGAGTAGATTTATCACAGCAACTGCTCCATATTTCAACATCAGTTTTCTTAGATTTTATTTTTACTGTTGTTTTAATAGTAAAACTTTTTAAAAGAGAAGTTAAGGCAATTTAAGGGAGAAAGAAATTTCAGAATATAGTCCACCATGGTGGAGAAGTCAAAGCAAGAGGACCTTGAAGCCAATGATCACATCATGTCCACAAAATCTGGAAGCAGAAAGGGATGATTGCATGTGCTCAGCTTACTTCCTCCTTGTTATATCATGTGGAGACCAGTCCAGGAAATGGTGCACCCACAAAGGGTGCACCACTGAGTCTTCCCACTTCAACTAACCTAATGTTATTCCAGATCTCAACAGTTGACAATTAATTTTAACAATCAAAAGCATGTATAATTCTAATAATACTTTTTATAGCCAAATAACATTCTATTGTGGGACTAGACCATGTTGCTGTGTTTTATTCATTCTTGGCCTCCTTTTTCTCATGACATTTTTGTGTCTACTCAGTCTCAATGTTCCTTTTGATAGTTATCCATTTCAGTTTGAAATACTACAGGAAAAAAAAACCCACTTAAATTATACTGCAAACTTTAATATCTTGCTGTGATAACCTTTCCTTAGATTACTTTTACAAATACAAGAGAAAAAGTCTTTCATATCCTGCTTCATGTATCTGTCCTAACTTACTCCTAAAATCTCCCATTTGACTGATCTATCCCCTAAATTTTTGCATCATCTAACTAATTTCTTTCAAATCTAAGGCATCACTGAAGTAGGAGTCATCCTATATTCAGAAAGAATTAACTCAGGATAGTTGGGGCTACAGGGAGATCCTGTCTCAAAAAGACCCCCCAAAAATTTCAGGCAAGAAATGTTTATAATTAAAAAGGATAAATGCTACCTTCAAATCTTTTGGTTGTCCAGAAGAAGGACTAGCAGTGATTTACACTGAAACTTTTGGGTCAATTCAGGCATGGAATCAGAGAACAGACCATTCTTAACAAAGGAGCAACACGGTGTGAGCAGGGAAAGGAAAGTCTTCTAAGAATGCTACAGTTTGATGTGAGGAGCAGAGACTAAATAGCCAGTATTATATGAGAAAGTACTTTGGGGCAGATACTAAAGAATATGGAAGAATATTCTAAAGTATTAATAAATGATTGGTAAGCAACAAGTAGCTTTTAATTTAAAGGATTTCGAGGGAAGGGTGCTATCATTTTATAGGAAATTTTCATGATCTGTTAGAGACATGATTGACAGAAATATTTACATTGAGAAGCTACAATAACAATCAAATGCACAAGGTTTAGAAGCAGGATATGGCAGTATAAATGGAGAGAAAAACATGTATTCAGATGCTTAAGTCAATAGGACTTGGTATCCCTTTTCAAAGTATCACATTGAAGACACAGGAGATATCAATGAAAGATCCAGTATCTTCAACTTATCTAAAAGACAGTATCCTTCCTTAGATACTTCATATCCAGATTCATACAGTGAATTAATAACATGATAGCATCCTCTCTATAAGAGCAATTGTTAAAATGATTTTCAGACTGTGCCATGTGATAACACCCTGATAGTATCATATTAGTGCTATGTAATAAACCCAGACACCATGACATAAAATTAGCATCTGGTACAGATTTTTGCAGAATATTTAGGATCCCACTTGAAAGGAAGATATTTCGAGTGTTAGATGCTGGAAGCATTTTCATCCCCTGGTGAAAAGCTGGACCGGAGACCAGGCTAAACTATGCATGAACAAGTTTTATTTTCTTGTATATAGGGTCTGATATGTCCCAGGATGGCCTCAAACCCACTATATAGCTGAAGATGACATTGAACTCCTGATCCTCCTGTCTCTGCATGTAAATTCCTGAGATTACAAGCATGCATCCTCATTCCCAATTTGCATAATGCTGAGAATTAATTGAATGCTAGGCAAGCACTCTATCATCCAAGCTATGTCACCAACCAGTTTAAGAAGTTCTTAATGCCATGTCTTTTAATCATCCCTTGGTAAAAGCATGTGATATGGCCAACTCCTCAGTTAAGGAAAGGAAGCTATATTCCACTCACTAGACCATGACCCAGGTGTGAGATTGCAATGCCTATATGGGAGAGAAAACAGAGAATGTATAAGCCAATTAAAGATACTCAGCAGACTGTTTTTGTTACTGAAGGAAGCACTGAACAAACATTTCTCAAGGTTTTTCCAGTTGTTACAAGGATGCTAAAAACCATCACAAGAGACCCACTCTGGCACATGTATCAGCATCAGCACACTATCAACACACTATCATGCTGCTGGATTTGGATGATAATGCAATTGAACATTCCTCCAAGCATCTTTAAGTCATCCTACTCATCAGAAAGAACAGCTACAGCTACATCCCTCCAGTGCTCTTATAAATCTTAATATTATCCCTAGAGATCAATCAATATCAGGCTATTGATCAGACCTTACCTGTTTAATTTAGGAGAGCATCAGTTTCCCACATGAGGTGATACAATATCTGAAGTTCTGGATGAAGAATGACTAAATAAATGTCACAAAGAAGAAGGAATAAGAGACAGCATCTGTCTTTCTTGTATGTGTTGAGAGCATCTTTAAGCCCATCTTCGCTGTAACCTGGCATGCTTTTCTGACAGTGTTAGAATTTCACACTGCAATTTTTTTCTCTTCTTTCCCATTGCAGTGGCTACCCCTTACAACCCTTCTCAGAACGTAAGAAGTTTACAGTAATAGCATCAGAATGGAGCTCAGCTTTGGGCAGTAAAGGCTAAACATTAAAAAAAATATATAAACCAGCTAAATTTTTTAAAACCTCAAAATAATTTTCATGGAGCTAGGACACCTCTGTGCCATCCCCAGCCATTCTCTTAACAAATGACACACTTCTAATATGCAAACTTCTCATTTGTCAGAGGAGAGATTCCTGTATCCTCTGCAGCATCCTCTGTATAATTTAAGGTGACTCTCAGTATAGAAAAATTCACCTTCCATTAGCATGTTTTCTTTTGTAAGCTCTCTCTTGCAAGTGCTATAGTGTAAACATGAGTGCCTACGAACATGAACATTTATTAAATAGTGCTGATGAATATTTCAATACCTCAGGGAGAGCAATTCACAGCTCAATCATTCAGGCTGTTTTAAGTGCAGCACAGGACAATTCCACTACATTTTTCATTAATATTTAATTGCCCATTTTATTCTGTTTACCTTTTTAGTTAATATATAATTTAAACCCTTCTACTAAAAGGGGGAAAAGAACAGCTGTTCATCTGCTTTTAACAAATCTCTAGTGAGAGCTTTTACTTCATTTAAAATTTATTGCAGAGTTTTTTTATTTAATATCAGTAACACAAAACCGCAGGTATTAAAAGTAAAACTTGGAAGCACCTCACATGCAGAAAGCCTTGAGTTTTAATACATTTCTACCCCTGAGTAGCAGTCACTGAGAGAGAACATCTGAATTGCCAACCATTGTGTCATGTGTCACGTCCTCATGAAACAGAACATGATAACTCAGCCTGACACATTCTGACAACATATCGGAAAGTTATTAGGTATCCAGCAGAAACTGAGTCCTGTCATTCTGTCAATGCAGATTTTACCAAGAAGATAAAACACACCTCTGCTTGCTAAAGAACAAGGGACTCAAATATGTGCATGGCCTCCAGGAGCCAGGGAGTCCCTGAGGCACTAATCATCGCTCTTTCGGGGGCTTCTCTGTTTGCTGGACTGTCTCTTGCCTGTGTCCTCTTGCTTCTAGTCATGACAGTTTTGTGTGTCATGAGTCTGTCCCAGTAGCAGTAACCCAGACATCCATGACAGCTCTCCATACTGTTGGCATTCTCCCAGGCCCCCAAAGCCATAGAGTAAAGCTCACTCCACAGCTACCCAGAGATGATGGCCCTGTCTTTTAATCCTAGATCACAAGGTATCTGTACATTGCAAATCATGAGCTATCCTGCAGGAAACCTCATTCAGTTATATCTCAGGATTTGACAGTGAGGACTTATTTCACATAACAATAATAATCGTAGAAGGAGAGGTCATGAAATTGAGAGGAAGCAGGGGTGTGGGACATGAGAGGAGTTGGAGAGTGGAGATGGAGGGGTGGAACTATATAAAGACAGTGCTCATGTATGCAATTACCATAAAAATTATAATGATGAATTTTCTTCAAGTTCTAAGGTCAGAAAGCTAGATCAAATCCCTCAAAATTAAGCTTAGTACACAGTGAGATAACAGTAAAATGAGAGCTAAAATCTGATAAAGGAAAATACCATGATTTGCAGGAGATGACAGTGGGATTAATTTATGCTTCAAGAGAAAAGGCTCAAATAATTCTAGGTGTAATTCGTTATTAACATCAGTGGACAAGTCATCCACTGAGGAAAGTGTGGTTACAAATTATATTTTCATCTCTCTCCCCTCATTATTGTGCATATTAATTCAATCACAGACATCAGGTGGGTTTATGGGGAGCCTTATTAATTCATCCTTCTTATCTCCAGAAGCTAAATCTAAATTTCTACCCATCCATTTTTTTCAAGTGCTTTCTCCAATATACTTGGAAATAGCTTGAGCAATGGTCCATCATAAAAACTTTAACTGGAAATATGTTATATAATAACACTTTACTGGAAGAAAAATTAATGTAAAAATTGAAGTCTTATTTCACCAAGCCCCCACAAGCTAGGAAATTTAGACTCGTGGTCAGAATTTCTTCTCTTTCCTCTACTCTTTGTATTTCTACAGAAGTATTAGGGGCCTGGCACTGAATACTGAGACTACATTAGTGTTACAATTGGGTTAAATAACAACCAAGATCACCTTAGTTATGTGGTTGATCTGAGTTTCTTAGAAATGGTCAAATCCTGAAAGGTTCATCAAGCTCAAAAAAGTGCTTTGTAAGAAAAATAATTTGATCCACAGTATCATTGTATTTAATTCTGTTAAAGCTGATCTGGTACATAAGTCTTAGAGATTGCAAATTATGAGTTGAGGAATGTGAATGCTGTCTGTTTGTGCTGTTCCTTCAGTTAAACACAGACTATCTATATTCTGAAAATACTTATGTGGAATAAAGGGAGCAATTTCTGAGAAGTCTGCATCTTCATGGTTTCTACAGCTGTTGGGCCTTAAGAAATCCTAATTGTCTGGCTGGTACCTTGTGGCCTGGGCAAGATGGCACTGAGAGGAGCTAAAACAAAGACCAGCCAGAGGAGATAGGCACATACCACACATACCATGGTAATTAGGTGAACTAGGGTCTTAAGTGCCATTGGAGGAAAATTACCTCCTCCCTCGTGAACAGTGCATGGACAGTAGTAGCCTCTATGTAAAGTAAAAGCATGATCAGAGTGACCAGTAAAATGATTGGTAGAAACTTCCTGCTGTATGCTAATACCTGTAACTCTAAACCTTTATAATGTGTCTGATAAGTTCAGTAAACAGCTCCCTGCGGTACCATTGAAGAAGTCACGTCATTAAAGCTATATCATCATAAGAGCTGACTAGCTGCACACTTCTTTGGTCAAGACAGGGACCCCGGTCGTGCCTGAGAGTCTTGTGGAGTGGGCCAGGAGGCTGAGAAGAGGCAGGCCGCAGCACCCTACATCCCTTTGATCCCCTAAAAGGCCTTCTCTTACAGTGGGGAGGGGGTTGGGGTAATCCAAGGGAAATGGGACACGAGACTTGTGCCGGATCCCCCTCACAGTTCCCTCCTGCTGGCTGGGAGACAGAGGACCTGGTGAGGGGGGTGCCTGTTGGTGCCTGAGAGTGACATACAGCCTGTAGCAAGGCCCCCAGAGTGAGGACTAACTAAGTGTGAACCCCAGACTCATCAGCATGATCTTCATCAAGGTTACCTACATATTAGAAATCTTTGATTTTCTTATTTTTGAGATGGAAAGAACAAGATATTTTTCCTAGAATTGTTATTCACATCAAATGAGAGAATGCATGTTAATGGAGACAGACCAATATTCCCCCCAGTGTATTCACCCAGTGTTTACAGGAGTGGGATATACAAGGGACTGTAGTAATCAGCATGGAGCAGTTCTCAACTAGACAGAATGGCAGTGGACCCTAGTGTAGCCTTGACTATCAGATCCTGTATCTCCTAAGCCACATGTCAGAGGCCCCAGGCAGGCCTTCCAGGACTTAGAATTTCTGGGTGACTGTGGGCATGAAATGGCAATGAGGGAGGCCATTCAAAGCCCAGGTTGACTCTTAAAGCTGTGTAGAGTCTGAGAGGTTGGGTTTCTACAGAACCACATGACTCTTTCTGGGAGAGGACCACAGCATGAGTTTGGCTTTTGGCCCTCCTTCCATCAGGATGTGACATGTGCAACTTGCTTGGAAACACTCATCAAGATTTAACATCATAGGCAGAAGGCCAGTTGACATAACATGAAAAATCTACTCTCGAACTTTCCCCACAATAATTTAAAAGAAACCTTGTGAAATCTGGACATCAAGATTTAAAATTGCCCAAATTTGGTGAAAGAGAGATTAAAAAATCACAGGTTTGCCCAGATGATTTTTAATGGTATTTTTAAATTGAAAATTTGTGAATATCATACAATATATTTTTATCATATTAAAAATATGTTACTTATTACTTTTATTCTTTATGTATATTAGTGCTATGCCTACATGGTTGTTAAGTGTACCCATCTTGTGCATTGCTGGCAAAAAGCGGTAGAGAGTGTTGGATGCCCTGGTATCAAATCCCCTGGTACTGGAGTTACATTAGCCATCATGTGGGTGCTAGGATTCAAACCTGGATTCAAAACCAGTCAGTTCTCCTAACTGCTGAGCCATCTCTCCAGCCCTGGAAGTGACTTTGACATAGAATTGCTGGACTGTCTTTAGAAAGGTCCCAGGAGCAAATGTCTATTTGTTCAATAAGTTAGAAGATAGAGCAAAGGAAGGAAAATAAGGAGGTAAAGTGCCAAACTAGTCAATGGAGAAAAATTTTAATTTGAGTTTTTTGTATATATGTATATACATTTGATGGTGCTAAGTAGTCTTTTAAAAATATCTAGTTTTACTATCCACATTTTTCAGATTCTTTCTTTTCCTTTACCTCCATGTATCATTTCCATTTTCCTGGCTCCTGGTGATATATCATGATTTATACTCACATATAGGGGGTTGGTGCTACAATCTACATATGGGGAGAACATACATCACTTGATTTTCTCCATTTGTGTTACTTTACTTAGTATAACATTCCCTAGTTCCATCCATTTACTTGCAAATTTCTTTTTTTCTTACTGTTGAGTAGAACTGCATTGGGTAAATGTATACTTTCATTATCCATTTGTCAGTTAAGGGACATTTAGGTTGTTTCCATTTCTTAACTATTATGAAGAGAGGAGCAACAAACATGGATCTACAATCTACAGATGTCTCTAAAGTAGTTGAGTACGTGGGTATAGCCAAGGAGTGGTATAATTGGATTATACACTAGATTTATTTTTAGTTTTTTATGAGTTTTCCAAACTGCTTTCCATAGTGGTTGCACAAATTTGCATTCTGACCAGGGGTGAATGGAAGTTTGCATTCTGACCAGGGGTAAATGGGAGTTTGCATTCTGACCAGGTTAAATGGAAGTTTGCATTCTGACCAGGGGTAAATGAGCATTCCCCTTTCTCCATGTTCTCACCAGCACTTAGTGTCTTTTATTCTTTTGATCTTAGCCAGTCTGACAGGGGAAATATGAAAACTTAAAGTGTATTTTTTTTTCTGCATTTCTCTAATTGCTAAGGATGTTGAGCACTTTTTAAGGTGTTTCTTAGCCATTTTTTTGCCTTTTCATTTGAAAATTCTCTGTTTCTTCTATAGCCCATCTTTATATTGGTTCATTTTTTTCTTGTTTCATGGATTGCTTTTTAAATTCTTTGTGTATTCTGGATATTAATCTTCTGTCAGATGTGTTATGGGAAAAGATTTTTTCCCACTCAATGGGTTTCCTCTTCCATTTCTTGGTTGTTTCTTTTGCTGTACAGATGTTTTGTAGCTTAATGATGTCCCACTTATTGATTGTTGACCTTAATAACTAAACAGTTCTTTCCTATGCCTATATCTCGGAGGGTACTGCCTGTGTTTTTGTCTAGCAGGGGAAAAATAGGAGACAGGTGTTGCTAAGGGAGAAATAGTTAAAAGGGAGGTATTTAGATGGAAGAAGGTAGGAAGAGTTATACAAGGAAATATGGAGTAAAGGAAAAGAGAGGCAGTGCTTTAGGAGACTGCTATTATTATCAAGGGTGAAATGGGGCAAACTGGAGACACTTTAAATGAGGAAGGCAGGGAGGGAAGTTTAGATAGACAAGAGAGAGAGAGAGAGGAAGAGAGAGAGAGAAGAGAAGAGATAAATAATGCCTAGGTAGTGAAAAACAAGAGGAATCATGTTAGTCTAAAACCTAATGACAAATTCCACATACAATATCTCTCCATGAGTCTATGTGCATAGCTGAAGGCTGCATAATAAGAAATGTGTTAGACAGGAGAAACCTTCCTTTGAGTTGCTGGCCAGAATGGACCAAAAGACTCCCAAAATTACACAGGCTATTGCCACAGCCCTTAATTGCCTTCCATAACTTGAAGGTAAGGCCCTATTGCTGAAGACAAGACATACTTTGGAGAATGGATTTAGAGCAATGGAGCTGGAAATGATTTGGCATTCACTTCCTCTGAAGGCTAGCACTCATAGCTCTGGAGAACACTATATAAAAAGGAAAGGGAGAAAAAATCAATTGTCCAACACTATTTTCATGACCAAATAATCACATCAATGACTGACACAATATTCAACACAGGTGCAGTAGTGACACTTTTATCTTGGGGCCTATCAATGGATACCTAGTTGGTTTTAGAGCCCAATCAATAGGAGGAATGCCAGAGCCCGCCGGCAGAAATCGAACTGTACCTGAAGCGGGGGAGTGAGGATGAGAAAAAAAAAAAAAAAAAAAAAAAAAAAAAAAAAATATATATATATATATATATATATATATATATAGAGAGAGAGAGAGAGAGAGAGAGAGAGAGAAAGAGAGAGAGAGAGAGAGAGAATAGGACAGACTCAGGAGGACTGTCAGTCATACTGAAGCAGCTTGCCTTTATTAAATCTCCCCTATTTATACTGTGAAGTGAGCAAAACAATGGGTCAGATGTTCAAAAGCAATACTAATACAAGCAAAATAACTTAGGATATGATTGGCTTCCTTCAAAGATCTTCAGGTAACCTCAGTCTTGGGTGCAAAATAAACTTCTCCTTAGGTGTAAATCATTTGCATAATGAAAACTCCTGCTTCCAACAGCACTTCTGTGCACGAGATTGACTTCTGCCTAACCCAAAACTAGGGCATAGTTCAAGGCAGGCAAATGGCTCCCAACATATCCCCCTTTTTTATTTTTTAAATATACCATAACTTTTCTGATTATGGCGCAGAAGAATGTGCCTGTCTTAGGTGATCCTCTCCGAAGCATAAGCCTTACCTGTCATTGGTACGTGAATGCCCACCATCCACGCCCTGTCTTAGATCAGCTTAGTTCAAGAGAAAGTTGCCCGTCTTTGGCTACCAGCCTCTCCTGCAAGGGGCAACTCTATTCACGATAGAGTTCAGAGCCGAACACTGTGCACGTCAGCTGTAACATCCCAGAATATGCTGAGGATATACGTCACTTATGGAAGGAGTATGTAAATTCTAAGGAGAATACGTAAACCCAAGATTATAATATTTCCTGATTTGAGGTCAAAGAAGACCTTGAAGGCAAAGAGACTTTTAGCTTATCTAACGAATCAGCAGCAGTTTCTGCTGCGTCAAAGTCAAATAACTATTTTTTCACAGTTAACATAAATCTAAGGATATATGTTCATTATGCCAAACCTTGCAATATTTATAACCTTCAAACCACACATAACATTTACAGAAATCATAATAAATGAAAATTACTAAGATACCATAACTTGTATTCACCCACGGGAACAACTGAAATGCAGTTAATCAAGTTACATTAAAACACAAGAAATACAATGAACACAGAAAACATCAAACCTAGTACCATTATGAGCAATATTTAAACTGTCCAATCAAAAGTATATATAGGATTGACTTAGGCAAACTATCACACGTTCTTAAATTTGTCCATGGCTCCTGACTGTTTCCCTATATGTCTGCGGGAAACTGCCATCTGATCACCAAAGTCCTGTACTTAGTCCTTATTCACATTTATCAGCATTCCCTGCAGTAGAATCCTGATTCACTGTTGTTCTTCTCATATAATGATGTCTTGACAGGCGAGTATCATTCACTATTGCTGCAATCTCTTCTTCCCATATGGCTGGATGCAGCACAGTTGGACTTATTACTTAAGTCCAATAAGTCCATCAGGAACTGATTCCACAGCAACAGCAATGTCACTCTTTCCTCGTCCAGTCCCTGCAAACTGGACCAGCCTTTCCGGCAGCCACCTGGCATTTTCAGCATCCTGTGAAAAAACACAAACATGCCCTCTTCCCCATATTAGTACCGGGTCTGGGCCATCAATTGGATCCTTGCATTTCGCTTGTGCATAGGTATCTAAAGTCTTAGGATGCTACAACCTATGTGCAGCAGAAAGACCAAAAGCATCCACATTTTGAAATAACCAATCTATCTGTTGTTTTGTAAATGGAAGTACTATTACAGTAGGTTCTTTTACTCAGCTCTAGCCATTTGAATTAAACATGCCTCCGCCTCATAATAAGGAGTTAACACTCTAGCAGGTGATACAGGTAAATGCAACCATAGCAAAGGTCCTTCCTGCCATAAAACTGCAGTTGGAGTATGAATAGTAGCCAAAATATATGCTGCCCATCCCTGGGTATAATCTATATATCGTATTTGTTGATTCTCAATTGCCCGTTCTACCTGAGATAATGCCTTTCTGGCCTCCTCCATCAAGTTTCTAGCCAATTTAGGATCTAAATCACCTTTTAAAATGTCAAAAAGAGGCTTCAGTTCTCCTGTAGCAATTTTTAAATGAGGTCTAAGCCAATTAATATCTCCCAGTAATTTTTGAAAATCATTCAACGTTTTCAACCCATCTTTCCTAATCTGAATTTTTTGAGGCAAAATTGTTTTAGGATATAATCTATAACCCAAATATGAATATGGAGATTCGGTTTGCACTTTCTCAGGTGCTACAATTAGCCCTTGCTCTTTCAGAGCTTGCTGCAAATGAGCATAGGCTGAAAGCAAAGTTTCACTTGCTGTCCTGGTTGTCAATACCCAAAAGAGCTTCCTGGGAACATATTATCGAATTGAAGCTTATAGCACTAACTGAGAAGTTTCTTAGGTAGAAGTTGCCATTTAGCTAATTGCCTATTGCCTATACTTATACATTGTTACAACTTACAAACTAGTAAACCTATAAGACTTAATTACTTAGCACATGCTTCTTATACTTATGAATATAAACTATTTATCTAATACATAAACTTATCAACTTACAAACTAATTATTTAAGCTAACTGCCTATTACCTATACTTTATACTTATAAAACTATGGGAAAACTTAATTACTTAGCACATGCTTCTTATCTTACATTGTTACAACTTACAAACCAGTATTTAATTACTTAGCATATGCTTCTTATACTTATGAATATAAAATATTTATCTAATACATAAACTTATCTTAAACCTATAAGACTTATGACTTATGAATATAAACTATCTAATACATAAACTTATCTTAAACCTATGGGACTCCCAACATATTTACAAAAAACAAACGACTATCACCCTGACCCATTTTACTCCTGAGATTTCTCATCTCATCGCATACTTTTCCTGTTCCTTTACTTTACTTTTCTTTTACTTCTTTTCTTTTAAGTGAGCTTAAAAGTGCGGTATCCTTCACTTGACCCCCAGTCTTCAGGTCCCTGGTTCAGGTGCCACTTGCCGGAGCCCACCAGCAGAAATCGGACTGTATCCAAAGCAGGGAGTGAGGATGAGAAAATATAGAGATAGAGAGAGAGAGAGAGAATAGGACAGACTCAGAAGGACTGTCAGTCACACTGAAGCAGCTTGCCTTTATTAAGTCTCCCCTATTTATACTGTGAAGTGAGCAAAACAGTGGGTCAGATGTTCAAAAACAATACTAATACAGGCAAAATTACTTAGGATATGATTGGCTTCCTTCAAAGATCTTCAGGTGAACTCAGTCTTGGGTGCAAAATAAATTCTCCTTAGGTGTAAATCATTTGCATAATGAAAACTCCTGCTTCCAGGAGCACTTCTGTGCACGAGATTGACTTCTGCCTAACCCAAAACTAGGGCATAGTTCAAGGCAGGCAAATGGCTCCCGACAGAGGAATCTCATGTGTTGTCCTGTAATTATAGCCAAATAAACATGGCTGAAAAGGTCATAGATCTTATGGAGGTTCCCAAGATTATCACATCCCTAGGCTAATGCAACTTCTTACTAAATGTAATATATGTATTCTTATGTTTACAGTCAAGTTTCTCAGTCACTACTCTAAAGAAGCTTCTTTCTCACCAGATGGAGAATAATACTGAGTACCACAGTTGGTTATACCACACAAATTTTCTGTGAATTACCCTTGCCTAAGTGGCACATCCACAATGTAGTCTCTATGTCCACGGCTTGCACAATACAGAACAAGGGATAAACAAGACACTAATGATTCTCTCAAGGCCAGTAACACAAAAAGTAACAAATGGATAAATCACAGAGATTAGGAATCTGCAGAGTGTGGACCAATGGAGTTGAAACTGATTTGGAATCCACTTTCCCTGAAGGCTAACACTCATACCTCTGGAGAGCACTATATAAGTAGCCAATGGAGAAAATCAGTCAGTGGTCCAACACTAGCTTCATGACCAAATAATCACATTGATGACTGACACTTTTATCTTGGGGATGATCATGGCTACCTCGTTGATCTTAGAGCCCACTCACTAGGAGGAAACTCATGTGTCAGGACTCTTCTAGCAAGCCTCACTCACATAGGATTCAGGAACCATTGTGGAAGAAGGAGCAGAAGAACTGTAAGATCCAGTGAGTAGGAATGTGATCAGATGAAAATAAAATCTAACAAGCTTCTGGGACCCTGCTTATATAGGAATTGTTTCAGCATGTTCAAAATCCATGCAAACTCAGGCAGACAAAAACCCAGCATGTCACTGGGGAAACAGGTAGGAGACCCTACCTTTGCTTAAGAAATATTAACAACTGATGACTGTTGGGTGAGGATGAGCTACTCTTCTGACCAAAGGTCAGTGGATGAACCTTCACTGAAGTCACTTGGGGATACTAGCTTGACATAATAGATCTTAACACAGATGAAAGAATGCATGGATTCCAGTTGGGCACCTCTGGGAGTGGTGTACCTGTTGGGAAAGGCATATAAAAATGATTAAGATTGATTGAGATGTTCTGTATGTCAATAAAAACATACTTTAAAAAAATGGAGAACTGACTCAAAACTTGTCCTTTGACCTCCACAAGCACATTAGCCTACATACATTTAACAATAAATAAAATGCACAGCATGGTAAGATAGAAGGTTAACAACACCATTTAAGAATTATTTTATTATTCACAGGAATAGTTGTGTAATGGGAGTGAAATTGTTAATCTTCATGTCTTGGCAAAGATGTTTACTATTAGATACTGGCAATGGAATGGGAAAAAGAATGGTACAAAGAGGAGAGTATTATACATGCTGGTTTGTATAGGTTACAATTATTCAATTATTAATATATTGAAGAATAAGTCCTAATACACAACATGTGCTACAAGTAGCAAAATAATCCATAAATGCTTTAATTTTTAGGAAGGACTCTCTTCTAGGAGTCACCTATGCCAACATCATTCTGAACTGAAGTCCACATCTATAATACAGTTCTCAACTATAACCATACGTCTATATGTGAATTTTTAATGAAGTACTTGTGTTTATTGTTTACAAAGTTCATTCCATATCTATGCTTTATAAATTTCCTAATGTGAGCATATGGTAAAAAATAGATCTAGTAAATTAGCCTATTTTGTGAATATGTTAGCATTGACAGAAAAGATTACTCTTGAACATAGATTTGTTATGCCACTGTACACAGTCTGAGACAAGACATGTTTCTTAGGTTGGCAGTGGAAGGACAGAGGGAAGTTTGTAGAAATATCTGCCCATTAGGTTCAGGTTGATGCTTTGATGAGAGGCACTGATATGTGTGTGTCTTCTGGCTGCTTATAGGAGCACATTAATTCATAGGGAAAAGATCTTTTTGCTAAAATTTTTACTATGTAAAGCTTGTCTTATTTTCTTTTATTTCTTTTTGTTCTTTTTGAGACAGGGCATCCCTGTAGCCCCAACTGGCATGGAACTTAATCATCTCTAGAAAATTATTATAATTACATTTGAATTGCCAATGTGAAATCTAAGCACTTGAGAATATTTTATTAAAGGTTTAGCATGGCCTGCAAAGCCTCACTATCACCTGTGATCTTAAATGAAGTTAACATATGTCTTGATTTTTCCCATGCATGTATCTTCATAGAATACACTTTCGGACTTCAGCTCCTGTCTTGGAGTTTATTCATTTCTGTTTTATTCATATTTCCTATTTCTTACCTTTCCCAGTATGACTGGCTTACTCTACATGAATTTTAGGAGGATAATTAAGTACATTGTTTTAACTTTCCTATTTCTAGGCTGTAAAGGACAAATACTTAACAGACACATGTATGTCACTTTTGTTTTTAGGCTTTTGAATAAGACCTTCATGATAATAAAATTATCCTGTCAATTACTGAGGCTATTTTTGAATGTATAGAAATTATCATTTGTACTTTCTTTCCTTTTGACTGCAGTACTAAAGCCTCAGACTAAAATGATGACTTCTGTAATTCCCACTCTTCAGGATTCTGCTTTTCTCTTACATAAGCACACACACATACATCTTCTAACATATTGATAAATTGAACTAAAGCTTCAGAAATATGGTATCAGGTGGGAAGTATCCTCCTTAAATTTGGGTAACTGCAATAAAGCCTTCATCTAACAGTCTCTTCATATCACCATAAGACATGATATATATATACTATTTCTAATTCTATCTTTCCTAAATGCTTTTCTTTCACCAAAACTAAACTGCCTAATTAGTTATTACCATTCTAAGAATGAAGATATTGCCATGCAGTTAAGACAGTCACTATGTAAATGCTTTTCTTTTTATGAAAGTAACATAAATTTTAAAATAAATCTTAAACTCTTGGCTACCTCTTTCTTATTTCCCTCTGATGTTTCTTGTCTAGATTTACCAAATTAAAGATACCATCATCACTAACATGTCATCCACACACTTCTGAATCTCATGCTTTTAGAGGAAGAAATGTGATCCTCAGTGGGAAGACATTAGACTGTTATAGTTGTAAACACAGCTGAAAGTAACCATGTGGTGTCTTTGCTATTTCCCTTTCCATTGTCGCTAATTCCCTGTTATTATTTGGAGTGCACACATCTTTTCCTTCATGTTTGTCTTCTTAAGCTTTTCCTTGTGCTCACTACTTGAATACGTAGTGCTTACAACATTCTTAGTTGTAATGCTTTGCTTTTCCTTGTTCATATATATACAAAATGCCTATCATTTACCTTTCCTTATCCTCTACACAATTTGAGGAACTCAATATGCAGATTAAAAAGACAAAGTATCTCCTTACTCATCTCAATTTTAATAGTATAATTCCTTGCAACCACAGAAATGCAGAAGACACTTTGTAGCAGCCAGTAAAATGTAGTTCTGGGCTCTCCTAGTTCTGTTTCTTTCTCATTTCTTTCCTCACAACCTCTTGAAAGCTCCAGACTAGGATAATATAACTGCCAAATATTTGGGTTCCTCTACCCAACTCTGGCTCACCTAGTTCCGGAGGTGCTTTCTGTTAAGGGAAGGATTCTTTCAGGATCTCTGTAACCCTAAGATAAATAATTTATAAGCTTTAAACTTCATTCAAAATAGTAGACATTGCAACCAACAAGGCCCTGATAGGCAAGGCCCCTCTTGTACCTTGTATCCCTGACATTTCTGGCTGTCTTACCTCATCCTTTTAGACAAAAAAGAATTGGCTTAGAAGACACCTAGATGTTCTAGCACTTTGTTTCTGACTGGAGCATGTCACATGGTGATGATGCACAGCCATTGTTTCAGAACCCCTCTGCTGTCAATGTCTCTTTTCCCTTAATTTTCCACCTTTTACTCTATACTTATTTAAAGAAAGCTTTAATTTTTGCCAAATTTACATGCACTCATTTCAACAAAGTATGTTAAAGACAATGACAACCCTTCATTTTCAATTTCTTTTCCTGATTTCCTATACCAAGAGATGATCACTTTCCACTCTTATTCTTTCAATATTTATTTTTTTCTTTTTTTCCATCAGTTCCATTTAGCCATGAGTTATGTAATAAAATAGAATAATCTTTTATTGACATTGAAATCTGATTCTCTCCCTGAGATAATTTTGCATTTATTTTACTATCCTGAACATTGCCAGTTACTTAAACCTCTTCTTAATATTTCACTTACAGATCTTAACACAATACTCTGCCTACCTACAGAATGTACTCTCAATAGTCTGCCCTGCTTCCACCTGTGCAGGTGCCTTAGTATTTGGTCATATTGGATCTTCATTTGCCAGCACTGAGGATTCTCTTTGTCCTACTTTAAAAAAATTCTATTAAAAAATTGTTCATTGAAACTTGGTAAAGCAGAGTGAATAACTTACTCAAGACCATTCTAATAGGCATGGGAAGATCCAGGAACACAGCAACAGAGTCATCACTTACACTGGAAAGGATTTCATGGTTATAATCTTTATCTTCCCTTGCATTCCTTATGCTCCTGTAAGTAACCCTAGACCTATAATCTTGTAAATAATACCAGTACTTCCTAGGTCAGTAAGCTAAATTTGGATGGAATAGTTTCTTTGGTCTCTCATAAGTGCTCTATTGGAGTGAATAGATTTATTTTCCAGCTTCTCAGGAAAAGCCATACAACACAATTGACACTCAAATAGAGACTGACAGAACCAATAATGAGTTGGGAACTTATTGCATGATGCCTACAATGGGTACTGAGACATATAACTAAAGCTGATCCATGTGAGGGCAGAGCAACTGCAGAGCAAATCTAATATAGCTACTCATCCCCATAAAAATGGAACTGTACACCATCTTGCTGTAGTAGTGGTTAAAGCTCCCCACACTGCACAGAAACAAAGTCAAGCCTCCTTCACATTGAATGTCCTTGGAAGGAAACTCCGAGTAAACACCTTTATATTAGGGAGTGGCATGTCTTCTTGATAAGGGAAGTTCACCATAAGGTGAGGATGACTACAAAATGAGTTACAGAATGGAATATATATTGCAAAACTTGAAAACAGCACACATAGGATGGGATCATAAGCAGACTGCAGTGGCACCTGCACAGCCTTTGCTGTGGGCAATAAGAAATACAACGGAGGCTCACTTGTCTTCCCAGAATGACCTTCCCCATGTAAGAGAGGAATCACAATGGGAAGAAGGCATGTGGATATTTGTTGCATCAGACTCTGATTTGTTAGGGAAAGTGAAAAAAAAAAAGGAGATGGATGTGTTAGCTTACCGTGATTATATATATATACATATATATATATATATATGTATATATGTGTGTGTGTGTGTGTGTGTGTGTGCAACTTGTTGGATGCATGGGAAAAGTGTGTAAATTTGATCTATGCTTAAAAAAAAACAAAATAAAAAACCAACAACATTCTTGTGGAATAGAAACTTGGAATGCAGAGAATGTATAAGATAATGAGGAATAAGGGAATAAAGCAGAAAAGGTAGATATGATCTTCATTAGAGAATATAAAATCTGTGATTCAGGAAGCAGAATGGGTTCCTAATAATGACTCAACACAAGAAGCTAAGATAATCAGTGAATGTTGCTCATTAGAATTGCTTCAGTTGAGAAAAGTTTCAAACAATTAAGGAGCCTCTCACAGCATGACTTGCAAAGCTTGGAGAATGCAGGAGGATGAGAATAATCTGAGTACTGTAGAAATGAAGAAATTAAATAATACAAGTCCCCATCTATCTTTGACAAAAAGGCTGTATGCCTTGAAGCAATGAAGGATATCAGTCTCTGATAGAATAGTTCATGTAAACCTTTAGTGACAGTTAGTTATTGCCAACTTAGATCCATAGCAAAGGAAAAACACATGTTAAGGAAAGAATTGAGCATGAGAGAGGCAGAGTTTGATTCCTGGGACACCATAGTAGTTAAGGGTATATTCACAGAAGAGCTAAGAAAGAGGTTAATTCTGCAGGGACTTTGGAGCTGGTAGATCAAACAGCACAAGTTAGCCCTACTGAGGTAGGGGATTCACAAACCATCAGAGTTAGTGGAGGCACAGTAGAATCTGTGTTACCAGTGGTCTGGGTCTGAACCTGATATTTCCAGGTTATTGACTTCTTATTTATTGAAATAGGAGATTAAACAAAGTTTCAATAATAACAAGATACACTTTACAAACAAAGCAAGAAAATACATAAAAAATACACTCAAAAGTATTAGCTGATGAATAAAGGTATTCAAGGACCAGAATTATTATTTGGGACTTTTTTTTAGAAGTCAAGAGAAGGAGGAGTTTGGTTGATAAGGAGCATTTTCCTTCTATTAATATTTGGGTCATACATACCTTTGCTAACTGCAGGTGTTCTTTCCCACAGTGTAATTGATTTTAATCATATGCCCATCAAAGTATGCACTGGCATAAGATGGTAGATAGTAGATTCTCCCTAATAGTTCACTTGGGAATACAGTTTTGCCTTATTGTCCATAAGTCTAAAGCCAGTTGAGAGCAGATCAACTCTTATCTTGTTATCCAGACATTAGTCGAATAAATTGATCAGATTTTATGTAAGTTTGATGGTCATTTGGTGGAAGAGAAATATCCCATTATTCAGAAAGTGGTATGTATACAGTTCAGTGCAGGTCGGTGGGGTCCAAGTTTGCTAACAGGTTGCTATGTGCATTGTTCAGAGAAGGGTATTTATATATAATATATGTAAGTCATGGCCTTGGGCTTTCCATTATGTAATTAGAAAAGATGTGTAAGTATAGGCCAAGTCAAGTGGAGTCCCAGTGGCTAAGCTATTCCTTATGCTTGCCTGCCCCAGCAGCAGTACCTCAGGATGAGGAAATCAGATGGCTCATAGAAAATATTTTTGGCTTATGGAGGACTGAATGGACTGCCTCCTGCCCATGATTCTGTACACTTTTGATGAAATAGTCAATAGAAGTGATGAGATCATTTTGTACTGTATCAGGTTCTGCTAATATTCTTTTTTTTTAGTGTTGCCTTAGCCACTCAAGAACAACTGGCATTTCCTTGGATTAAGCTATGATAGACCTGAAAAATCTGATCACCTTTTGTAAAAAGTTTTTATTGTATGATGTTAAACTTTGAGCATCATACAGATTTGTAAAAACATATGAAAGAATAACAAAGACAACAGATAAGGTGCTTAAATGAAGATACTCTGCTCTCTATGAGATACTCTGAGAAATAATAAAGTGATTGGTTACAAACTCCAGTGCCAAGGGAATGTAATCTCCCAATAATCTATTGGCCATGGAAACCTCTGAGGCTACACAAAACATAAAGTTTATTGTTATTGTTTGTGATTGCATACCAGAACTAGATGGTAAGTCCCTATTGTTGAAGATGCTAGGCACTTCAGCTGCAGGATATGGACCAGTCAGGTTGAAATTAAACTGCATGTTCTCTCCATGATGACTGGTTTTCATAGTGCCAGGAGGCACCAAGCAGGTTTCTTGGGGAAAATTGTTATGAACAATTAAAGAATCTGTGTGCCACAGGGAAGATGACTGATATGGTTGCAATGATTTAAAGCCCATTCCACAAGAGGGAACTCACATTTGGTACTGTAAGTCAGGGGAAAAATGATTGGGGAGGTAATAGGCTCCAATTAGAAGGTATTTCTGTTTTGTTATCAAATGTATGTGATATAAGTGTAAATTGCCTTGTACAATTTGTGCTTACACTCATAGATTTCTACTCTTCTCAGCCATAGTCAGTCATGGAGTCAGTCTTTTTTGTAACAGGTGGATTGCTGAAAAAATTTTTTAAAAGTTTTAAAAAGGTCCATTTAGGTTATTGGGCCTTGTGGTAGTGTTTGAATTCTTTCATGTCTTCTTTAAGTGGTATATAGTATATAGAAAGCTTCAACAAATATCTGCTCTGTTTCTGAGTTCTGGTTGACTTGTGCATCTTTGGAAGCAGTTAGTTTCTGAAAAGACACTGTATTTTTTCTGTAGAGTTATATTGGTTTTGCACCATATTTTACTGTATAGGACATATGGTTATTATTGTCCCTCATAGGAGCCTATAATAATCATTGCTATGAGGATGAAAATTTGATTTTAGAAATCTAGAAAAATACTCAAGCTCCTATAAAAATGATACAATTAAAATATTGACCACAGTCTTTAGAGCAAGTAAGTAATCCTTCCTAATGTACAGTGCTAGATGGCTGCTTATCAAGTCTGACGAGACTCTTGATAATAAGAAGGGAATGAACTACAAAGTTGTTTCTAGAATTTTATGTATGAAAGAATTGTAGTCACAATTCACTGTCTTTTTTGTCAAAATGAAGACTGCTATACCATAACAGTCCTCAGGAGAAATAGAGCCCGTGATGTCTTTTGGCCTACCATTCCTGACAGCCCTTGCATAGTAGAAAGCCCATGTGGTTTCTAAATACAGCATCTTTCTTGTGACATTTGGTTCCCCATGGAATGTACAATAACTTATATGGCAAACTCTTTTGTTTATTGTTGAATGTATTGTCAAATCATTTCTACAGTGTTGATGTATATTAGGATATGGCAGCTTTCCCAGTTGTTGGCAAGGCAGTGTGATTTCCTGAGTAAGCACTTTGATTAAAGAGAAAATGTTTTTAGCTTTAACTGGATTTTCTATCACCAAAAGTAGCTGGGTTTTCCAGCTACTCAGTAGCTAAGGCAATTAAAACCTCACAGTGTAGCTGCCTGTGTCAGTTAAGTAAAGTAATAGAGGCCAGTTAACAATATGTTTCTTCAAAACACTAGAGCAGAATTTCATTGATATTTAAATATTGAAATTAAAGGCCCTCAAACAAATTGCCTTACAGGATTATCAAAAGCAACATCCAGGGCTAATCTAGCAAGTTGTTGATTTGACTGGTACTGCAATGATTGAAAGAATTCTAGATGTGGAAGAAAAATTGTCTTTGCAAATTCTTCAGATCAGAAAGGAAATAGGAAGAAACTAAATAGTTTGCTTTTACTATTTAATTTTCAGTATGAACATGAAAGCTGGGGCATGAGAGAAAAAGAGAGAGAGATGGAGAGAGAGGCCTTATTTGTTTTATTTGTTAACATTATTATTTTCTATGAAATAGATATTCCTACCATGGCTAATTTTAAGCTGCCAGCAGTGGTAACACTGAATTCATAGTTTCAAAGAACTCATTTTCCATAAACTGTAGGAGATGAGATGAGAACACAGTGATGTCCTCCCATCAGTTTCATCAGACACTCAATAGGAATAGGAAACATAGCAGTTGCACTGAAATTTGAATAATCAGTTTTGCCTGTAGTTTAACACTTTCACATTGCTGCAATTCACAGTGAATGAACAACAACAGAAAAATCACACAGTATTACTTCCTTATTTCTGGTTTTGCTTTTCACATTTTCAAGTACTCACAATAAACTAAGTCCAAAAATAGTAAATGGACAGTTGGGTTCCAGTAGGGAACAATTCATATTTTTTTTCTATTTATATACTTTACTATTTTTTAATTTTGTGTATATGATGTATTGCCTGCAGTGCCCATGAAAGTCAGAAGAAGAAGTTGGGTCCCCTAGAACTGGAGTTACAGATGGTTCTGAGTGACTACGTGGGCACTGGGAATCGAACTTGGGTCCTCTGCAAGAGCAGTCAGTGTTCTTAACTGCTAAGCCATCTCTCCAGCCCTACAATTCACAAGTTTTAAAGTTTTGTATTTAGTATTGCTAATAGTTACAACCATTCTGTTTTATTATATATTATTCTTATTAATCTGTTTTTTAAAACATGTGTTTATTATTTACAAGTATTTGTGTGAGCATGCAAATGTTTATGTGCATCATGTGCATGCAGAATCTTACAGAGATCAGAAGAGGGGATCATGTCCCATGATACTGGAGTTACAGGCCATTGTGAACCACTGTTATGACACTAAGGTCCACTGGAAGGACCACTCAGATTCAGATGCTCCAAATCTGTCAAATTTATTTAACTGGGCTAGTGACCAAACTCTCTGGGCAAAGCATTTGGCAGTGTATTGCAGGCAGAAAAATTTCACTACTTCATTAATACACTAGGTATTCTGCCCATCTATTTAATATAACTGTAGAGTAAATTTAGCTGGTGTTTCACTCTGACTCAATAGATACAACCATTGGTGGACACGCCCATTGATAGACACACCCATGGAGGAATGAGCTAGATACAAGCCATGCCTCTAAGAATTTGTTTGATGGAAAGCAAGCCAATAGACTCAATCACTTTCCAAACTACCAGTGACTTGAGGTGGAGGGCATGGGGGAAAAGCAGTGAATGCTGAGAGGAGAGGCTTGGAAGCAACGGCAGCCAGTTGCCATCTTGGCTGGGCACACTGGAGGTCCATAGCACTTCTGATCAAAATGTTGGCCCTCCATGTGAGATTGCTTTCCTCCTTCCCAGTGATAAATCCTTTGTAAGTAATCCCAATAAACCCTGATTTGTCTAATTGGAGAGTATGCTCTATTCATTCACCCAATTTGGATTAGAGGAGCAGGGCTGAGCTCAATGTCTCACCGTGAGAAAATTCTTAACATAATAACTTAAGGTGAACTTGTGTCCCTAGGAGTGGTCCTGTGACCTAATGATTGACTAGTGAAACTGGAAAGATGAATTTTCTCAACAGATACCCTGGAGATTGTTTAGTCAATCCTCCTTAATTTTCTGGGGCTATTTGACACTCTAACATTTCCCCCTTCTGAAGAGGTAACCCTAAAATCATTTAGGGAATAGACAAGAACTCCTAAATACTTTTGGCATTTTTAGCATTTGATGCAGAGTAGGCTGATAAAAGTCCCAAGGATGTTTTGGTTTTTAACAAAGAAATAAACTGGTTACTTTTCTTTGGGGTCTTTTTACTCCAAACTGTTCAGGCCATTTTTCACTTTTACTTTTGTTACATCATTCTCTGAAGATGCCACCCTAATTTTCAACATGGAATTGGAGCTCTGATGGCTCTAGCTTCATCCGTGCTGAATAAGGGTGCAGTTGTGGCAAATGGGATACCCCTTCAATGGGTCTATTTAAAAGACTTATGCAATTAAAAGAATTGCATAACTATTAGCTCTAGTAAGCAAAGAATGTTCTTGACTGATACCTGGGAGATGTGAAGGAATAAAGGCAAGAGTAGTGCACATTATACGTTGTAGACATGAAACCAGAAATGTCAGAACAGGGAATTTTAAATGTCCAAATCAAAGTCCATCAGAATTCCTTGATGAGGGCCTCCAAAGGCATCTATCTATTTGGATCCTCCTCATTTTCTTCTGGCTGTCAAAGCTGGACTTGGGAGTAATAAAGTTAGGATTTGTTTTCAAGCACTTTGATAGCTTTTGGATTGTCTAAAATCAGCATAAGTTCCTTCCAAAATGGCCTCTAGAGAGAAAACAGGGAGAGAAAAGAAATTAGTCATTATTTATTTTTGGGTTAGAACAATAATGGGCTTGTCTTCCTTAACTGAAGTGTTGAACTAGCCCAAAATTTGAAGTTTTACATCTGAGAAGCATTTCCTTGTGAAGAATAATATTGTTTGTGGAAACTGTGCAAATAACAACTTCTATGAACTTAAAAACTCTCTGAGAAATATAATCCCTTGCATTCTTAAAGAAATATACAAATAACTTTAAGTTTTGGTTACACTTTCCTGTGGGTGTTTAAGACCATGCAATTGGCCCAAATAAACCAATTTATTTCTATTCTTAAGTTCAGTTGAGGAGCTGGCCCCAAAGGGTCACATGGACTTTGGAGAAGTTTAGGCCTTTCTTTTAACAGTTACATATATATGAAAATAAGTCAGAAAGTCCTGCTAGACCATGGCTCCCTTTTAAATCAGTGAGGAAAAGTTTTCCTGTGCCTACCCTCCTCTTTGCAGACTGGACACTGGTTTGAGGCCATCTAGTGGGGTCTTCATGTCCTGCCTATACAAGAGGACAAGGTGACTCACCACAGGTACAGGTCATTTGAAAAGATGCACCATAGTCCCCTGGTATTTAGTTAACCTTGAAGAGCAAGAGAAAAAAAAATTCTCTTTAAGTTCCACTAACAAGATTAGTATTAGTATAAGCCTCTAAATATGGTTATTAAACACCCAAGTTTGGTACTTTTAATTACCATGTAATATGTAGGTAAAGCTTGGGCAAAAACCAAACATTCTTGAATAAATCTTGATTTATACATATATTTTGTTCCTTAAACTACTTGACTAAACTGTATTACATTAGAAATTTTAAGATTATTTATACATAATTTTGTTTCATCTTTATATACCATATCAACTTAGATGTTTAATCAGTTGTATAGACTTTTAAAATTTTGTAACTATTCAGTTATTATAATCTTCCTACATAAAATAATAAAGTATTTCCATTTCCATATCCTTCTAACACCATTTTTTACCTTTTCTAAAAATATCATTGGACATAATAGCATTGAGAAATAAAATTTTTATCTGTTATGAAAATTCTTTTCCTGGGGACACAAGACAATGTTTATTCCCTTTTTAAGATTCTAGTTTCAAACCAATGTTTAATTGGTTCACCCTGGGGAACCAATGACTTATTCATACAGATGAGTTAAGTGTTACTAAAAGGTATGTGTAACCTAATAGTAGGTGCATAACAAAGTCTTTATCAAGCATAGATATTGACTTTTCTATAATCTCATGGGTCAAGTCCTCTTTTCCTAATCTTTCCCAGTTTTCCTCCCCAAATCCAGAAGACCATTTGTAAGTAGGGCAGAATTATAGTCAGCTAGGAAAAGTGACTGGTTACTATGGTGAGGGTCCAATGATCTTGATTACCCTTCCTTTAAAGACCACAATAGTCACAAACCCAGTTGTGCTGAACTTTTCCAGGCACAGCTGAAATCATAAGGTGGCAGTTACTTGGCTCAGAAGAGTGCTGTGTAGCATCATCTTACTAAAAGAACATGGAATGCAAATTACACATATAAGATAGTGTAATGAATTAATATTACCTGTGTACACAACAACACTTTGTAAATTTCAAGATAAACATTGTAGAAAACACAAAACCCTTAAAATCTTTTGTACATCATGTAGTTTTAGTGAGTGATCCACCAAAACATTAATTAGGTTTTAACAGTGTGTAAACACTAGGTAGCCAGAAACAACTGGTACATAGCAACACATTGTCAAATTGAAGTTCATAAACTCCAGCATAATCACTTAACTATGATGCTTTAATTACTCCCAGAGGAATTTAAGGCAGAGGGCCCTCTCTATCTTCTCCATGGACTGTGAATTGTCTTCTTAAAAGATCTATCCTGTTGGTTCTTTCATTAAGTAAAGTATATCTTTTTATTTACTATACATTTGTATTAGCTCAAACAGGAAGTGACAATTACCAATATAAATTTTTAAAGTTATAGTTTGTCCATCTATATTTAATTTTTAAAAAGTAGTTAAGAGGCAAGACTATTAACTCTAAGGTAATTTTTAAAGAGGGCTCTCAGTCTGTCTTGATTAGAAAAACTATACAGAATCTTGAAGTAAGTACCCATAATCTGGAGAACAAGGAACAGAAAAAAACAATGGTATCTAAAAGAACTGGAAAGAGATGATATCAGAAGGTTCTTTTCCTTCAGTCTGTCCATGACATTGTAACTAGAAAGTAAAAAGCCAAGGTGCCCAGGGTATGAAGTGGCAGGAGCAAAAGCAAGCTTGGAATAACTGAATCTCAGAGGGGGGAAACACTTTATTTTAGAGAAAAGCAGGTTTGGGATTACAATGCAGAAAGGGCAGGAATTAAGATCAGTGGAGGCCACATCTTAAGACTTCCACCAAAGTACTTTACTCCTTTTTACCTCCCATTGTTGTAGTCATGTCTTGGTAACAACTTGTCTCTTATAAACTTTTTGCCCTGGGGTGCTGCAAATTCACAGGAGTTTCCCAGGTCTGGTCATCTCAGAGTGCCAGTTCACTTTGTACTTGGCTAGTCTTTGAGACATATGACTAGAAAAACTTTGGAAACTGACAAACATATTGTATAAAACAATGTAAGAATTCAAAGATGTCACTTTTAGACCATCAAATATATCCTATAAAAGATGTCATAATGCAAAATATCTTCTCTTAAAACTGATAAACAAGCTGTTGCTGGAAAAAAAACTCACAAAGGCAGTAGGAAAAAAAAGAAGCTATGCCCAGTGCATAGCTTAGGCACAGCTTAGTACATCATCAGGCTCTGAAAGCACACACTCCTGAGCTGCACTGTGAATAAATGTCATTGTGGCCTAGAGCAAGTTGGACACAGAAGGCAAGAATAGTAATTAATTATATCATCACAATTTTTACTTTGTGATAAGGATTTTAAGCAAATAGAATGTTACAGGTACAGACTTGTGGAAAAAAAGGAAGAATTCAGATCTCTTAGAAATTGTTTTCCAGCCTTGAGCTTGGAATAAATTGTGGATAAGTTTCAAGACAGTTACCTTGCACAAAAAGGCTTACTAATATGTTCACTATTTTAAAGAATTTATGACTTTTTATGGCCTCCTCTTATGGATCTTATAGGTCTTCTGCAATTTACATATTTTATCACGATAGGAAAAAAAAGACTGAGAAAGAAAGTCCAGGAAAGAACTGGCTTTTAAAACATTTTTTGTCTTTTGTCCAAATAGACATGTGGCTTGCAGTTTCAAATATCCTCAGGTAAGGCAGATAAAGGAGAAAGTTTTATGGCAATTTTATTAGAATCCTAAGGGTAGGCAAGCTGTAGATCTCAGAAGCTTCCTTGAGAAGACTGGAGGAGAGATGCAAAAACGTCATGAGGTCAGACATATAGCTGACTGGCAACCACAGCGTTTCTCCCATATTCTACTTCCTCCCATAATCTTTCCTGGAAATATTTCAATATACAGCCAAGAGGGCTTTTAGCCTAGTGAATCCCCCTTCCATTTTGCATCAGTAGTCACAGGTGCACCAAAATAAAGACAGTCCACAAAACAATAAACAAAATACAAAAGATTAAGACAGATTAAGCAAAACATATAGTGACCACATTCACTCACACACCAGAACCCGAAACCAGTGGGACAAGAGGATTTCTCTGCTTCCCTTGGAGACCAGGTTTAATGACTGCATTCAACCTACCTGATATTTCCTCAAATGTCTGAACCCCAGAAAACTCACTGATCAATGCTGTCTTAAGCATGTATCAGCCATGGTTTCCTGTTACTTATATTTCAGTTTCAATTTGCAGCGGTGATACTTTTGGGCTCCTGTGAGCCTCTGAGCTCCACTGACAGGCTGACTACCATGTCAGTCCTGTTCCAGACTACCCACCCTGATTTTCAGGTCCCCCAATTTCTCACAAGGAACTCCAAATATTATGGTGCTAAGGCCTCTGGGAAAGATCACGCAGATTCAGATGTTTCAAATCAGTCAAATTTATTTTACTGGGCCAGTGACTGCACTCTCTGAGCTGAGAATTAGGGAGCACAGCACCAGGAAGGTGAGATTGCAGGCAGGAATACCTCACTACTTCATTATGACATTAGGTCTTTCCCCCAACTATTTAGCATAACTTAAGATGAACTTATCACTTTAGGGGTGATCCTATGATCAGATGATTGACTAGTTAAACTGGAAAGGTGGGGTTCTCAACAGATACCCTGGACATTGTTTAGTTTATCCCAGTTAATTTTCTGGGGTTATTTACCACTCTCATCCTACTGGACCTGGGTTCACTGCAAGAGCCACTCTTGTTAATTATTTACCATGTCTAATATTTTTGAATCGTATTTTATATGGAATATATACATAGGAGAAAGTATATTTATATTTTAATCTATCACTATCTATCTATCTATCTATCTATCTATCTATCTATCATCTATCTGTCATTATTATCCACAATTTCATAAACCCATTGTACATCTTGGAGAATGTCCCTGCTGATACAGTTGCTGCTATACATTAAGAGCCTTCCCTGTGCCAGTAATAGAAAGCACATCACCCTCATGTTACCTAAAAATAATGAAAGAATATATATGGCCTCATGAAGGCCCCAGACTTGGCATTGTATCACTGCATTGCTTTGCTATCCATCTACAAGGTGCTATATGAAATGTGGTTTTATGATTTCTCATTAATGTACAATACAAAGAGATTTTCTGAATATACAAACACCATCTAGGGTAAATTAGAATCTAGTATACCTGTTCAGCAGCCGATACACCTATCCTTCATTTTATGTTTGTGCCGCTTTGTTTATAACAGTTGCTGTGCTACTACTTTAAAAAAGCAACAACTGAATAAGATTCATAATGTTCTTGAAAGGGAGATAAATGTAATCATGTCCTCATCATTCAGTGAAGGCAATGTAAGCCCATTCTGCTTTTCTATTGTGTCTCAGAAAGAATTAACAATGCTACATGATTCCACAAGAAACAAAGAAATGGAGTCTTACTCAAATCTCACCTATGGTAATGAAAGGTGCTTCACTGTATTTTGATTGATTTCTCACCTGTTCATCTTTTATAATTGACAGAAATTGGGAGTGCTTAGTGTCTAAAACTGTTAGAGTCAATTCCAAATGTTGTTACCAAACTCATATGGATACTGAGACTAATAGTTTTTGAAAAATCTTTATAAGATGTGCTTCTAGTTAGGTTACCTAGAATATGTAGTTTTCCTAAAATTGTGCCACAGAAGAGGCTCACAGGAAATTATGGCATTGATTAGTAGATGCTAAAAGGTTTTCTTGATTCACTGGTCTGAAAGAAAGTAAGGACCCCTCTAAGTAGCTAATTTACTACTCTTCCCCCGCTCCCCCTGGCATAATGTTGGGTTCAAGACAGTTAAACAGTCAGATGAAATGGCTAAATTGTCTCTTCTCTTGCACTCCCTGATAAATCTGATTCCATCTCTAGGCTCTTACAGTGTGTAGAAAGACAAACTTATGAGCTCAGAGACCAAAACCTTGACAATTATGATGTATAAAATACCTTCAACTATGTGAATTCTGAAAAGAAGCTCTAGAAAAACTGCAGGTTATGAACAGTGAATATGATGTAGATGATGGGGAGGACCCTTTCCTTAGCTTAGTTTTCTTAAGCTTGAATGACACTTGGCAAGAAGGTCAACAGAAAACAAGGCTTTGGAGTTAGTGGGAATGAATAGGGAAGGAGCCACCATTTCTTTCTCCAGAACCCCTAAGCAATTCTTTTCCAATTCCTCCACTAACCAGTGAGACGACTAAGGCACATTTACTGCAGAGGAAATCTAGAATCTGGAGTCAGTGCTTAAGGCTCCAATTACAGTGAGGTCATTCTGGGAAACGCACCCAACCTCTTCATCCCTAAGATTTATCATTTTTAAAACAGCTATAGTACTACTATCCCAGTCATAGGCATATGTGTAAAATGATACTAGACACTCAGTACTCCCAGTTCCCCATCTAGATGTAACTGCTTGAACTCAGAACTATAATAGGTGTCATCAGTGTTATGACCACATCCCATTGATTTTTTTACTTCAAACACTTGGGACTATTATGGTATATTTCCTGAATATAGGTTGACCTGCAAGAAGGAAAGATCAGAAGTTCTTTAAAATTAATGCTCATAGAAAATGTACCAAGACAACAATAGAAAGAATGGTGGTAAAAAATATTCAGTTTTTATCCTTCAACGGAAGGACACTTCCACTAAGTTGAAGCTGGGTATGTACTATTCATTCTCCTAAGGAGCTCAGTAGGATTAGCTCAGCTGCTGTGATGATGCATCCCATACTCACCTTATTTTGCAATTTCATATCCCCATGCCATTCCCTAGAATCACCTTTCAGCTAAACCTCTTGCACCTCTGTCCTTTTCCTAGAGTCTGATTCCAGAAAGCATTTGTGCCTTTTGGGGTGCTATAAGTGATGGTTGCCTCAGACGTATTAGCTTTAAAATGTTCACCAAGGTCAAAAAGACTGAAAAAAAGTGTGAACCTTCACCACTGACATTTTAGGCAGAAAGAGTTCTGGATTTAAAGGCAGAAGATACAGCTAATGTTGACTCACTAGACAAATTTTTTAAAAATCTGTATTATGCAGTAATAATACACATTGTAACAATTAACACATAAATTAACATTAAAATCTACAAAGTCTATATTATATCATTAATAGTCCTTTTGTTGGAGATTTTGTTGTTATTCTTGGAAGTTTCACAAATGACAAAGATTCATTTCTAACTCTGCAAAGCAATGGACTCATTAATATTAAAATGGGAAAGAATTTGGCAATGTTTTTATGACTTGTCTTCTGTTCTTCTATTTTGATTAACATTTCAATTTAAACTTTCCAACAACCATATCTTCCTTGCAATTGGCAGCTACCTGATGACCTCAAAATAGTTTGGATATCATGTAGTGATTAAAGAAAAGGAACTTAGGAATGTGTGTTTCAGTGATACAGGATTATTGGTTGTCTTGTGCTTAGCTTAAGAGGGTAGGGTTTCAGAAACTCATGGTTACCAACACTACCTCAAGTTAGAGTCTTTCAAGGTCTTGTGTCACAAATTTGAAGAAAGAAATTCATTGCACAAAGGTTAAGTTTTAGAAACTAGTAATTTATTATAGGGAGCTTAGGATAGAGAAAGCAGAACTCCTAGGATAAAGTACAGCAGGAATGGTTCTGTGTAGTAGGATACCACAGAGTCTTGTTCCTCCAGGGTTAATAAGGGTGCAATAGAGGGAGAAGAGGAGAAGTAGGCGAGCTGGTCAGCCCAATTCTCATTCCAGATGTCCAGGTCCCTTGAGGTTCTGGTAATGTCCTTAGCATGTCTTCCAGGAATAGGGTACAACTTCAGTAAAAAAAATAGATAAGGTAAAAACCTGACCTCCTTATTAGCATTCCCAGACACTAGTTTTGGAAGTACTAGAGGCATCTTTGGATTACATAATTCTGGCATCTCTAGTCTCAGGTAGGGAACTTCTAGCTCTTAGCTGGGAAAGAAACTAATTTTCCTTTGGGGGTCTTTACCCTAAACTGCCTAGTCCATTTCTCCCCATCAGAACTTGGTTTATAGCTCAAAGTTACATATTACATGATGCTAAGATCAATCACTGATGCTAAGAATACTTCTTTCAATATTATATAAGCAATTCTTGTGCTTATGCCAAGTGTGGGTTTACTAAGCTACTAAGCCACAGGAAAATGCGAACCATACATATTTTTTCCATGCCTCAAAAAAACAATGAAAAAGAAATGTATATTAATAAAAATAAACAATATATGCTATTCCTGCCCCATTTAAGATGTTGGACTCTGTACTAGGCCAGATACCATAGCCTGAACAAATCAAGCCATACCCTTGCAGCTCTTCCTGGGACAGAGAGTTAAGATGTTGTTCTGTGTTGTGGTTTTTACAGTTTCTAATTTATGGTTCTACTCAGTACCTCTCTTCTCCATCCTTTGTCACATAGGCTATATTGAACTAAATAACATGGTGTGGAACTCCCTGAAACCTCCTGAAAAGATAACAAAACGTATTTTTCTTTACTCATAGAATTTCTCTAAAAGTTCTGTAGTGGGCCTCCTCTCTTATTCTATCCATGATGGCCATCTCTCTTGTGTTTAAGCCATCCCTCTTCATGAAGCTCTTTTTTATGTTTTAAAAGTAAACTTCTCCTTCCCATTCATGTTGTCTCTGATAAAAATATATTTCTTCTGATACTTGCTTTCCTACCTCAAGACTGGATTATGATTATGTCCTAAGACCCTCTCTCCTAACAAAACTTTTTCTAAAAGCATATTTTTTTTTCTCAGTTTCTTTCCCAAATCAACCCACCTGTAGTGTGGCAGGAACCCTCTGAGTGTACCTATACAACTCTGCCAGTCACCATCCTGTAGCATGAAACAATCAAAATATATATAACCAAAGATAGGAGACAAAGAGACTAAACTATAAAGGATAACTATGAAAGACTGAGCTCCTCCAGACTCAATTTTTGATATGATATGAATCCATTGAGTCAGTGCTAGCAGTATATTAAACTGTTTCATGGAAGAAACATCTGGAAATCTCAACTCTCTGTATAAAGGATATGCAATAGCAACTCCTTTCTTCAATATCCAAGACTGGTTCAGAAGTATTATGAGATTTAACTACTCATTTTGATGGGGAAAAGATCTATAGTCATGCATTTAATGTCACTTTTGTGTGTGTTTAAATACTGTTTTATAACTAATTTTCTACTTTAGATACTCATGTTGTAGAGATTTTATAAATGCTTACTAAAATTTTTGTTGAAAAAGGAATCAAGATAAAATGGAGAAAGCAATCTTAAAAAATAAATGTCATAGTTATCTAGTAGGACATCCATTTGCAACTACCTTGGTTACTAATGTACCTCCAATAAACTCTGTGGTCGTTAACTCCTGCCCTAAATATCTACCTCTGCAATTATGTATTCAGAAGGAATTTCTTTTTGGTAGCCTCGGCCACATAAACACCTGTGTCTGTTAAACCACCAATACTATAACAATGTAGGAACCTATGGAGAAAAATGAAATTATTTTGAAAAATTTTCAAAATAACAGTAAAAATAAATAATAAAGTAGACTGTCCTATAGTTTCACCATTGAGAGTGAAGAACAACTGCGAATTTGGTATATTTCCTTCCTATTTTGTGTATGGATTTTGTTTACCATGTTGATTGCATGATGTGTACTTTTCCATAACAAATTCTCTGGGCACACATTGGAATTAAGGAGCAGAATTACCACCAGTCTTCCAGGTTCTCACTGACTACCTTCCCTGTAACTCCTACCTGTAACTGGGCTGCTTCAGGCCCCACCTCTAGTCCTAACATCTAAGGATACTGTCCCTAAAGAAACCATATGCCTGAATTTTATCATCTTTGTACTTTACTATAACCAACCTGGCAGAAATGAGACTATTCTACAATAACATTTGTATCCCCCCATTTGGTTATTGAGCCAATAGACCCTAAGAAATTGAAATTTCCCCAGGAATCTCATGTTTGAATAAAAAAGGATAAAGCCCTCAGAAGAAGAGGAAGAACTCTTCTGGAGGAATGATTTACATCTTGTCAGACGAGTTTGCAGAAGACACTGTAGTTCAGACAATACTGGGCAGGAAAAAGTGTAAAAAGTGTTTTATAGACACTTGACCAGGACTACATTGTTAGGCATAACTTTTGACTTCTATTTAAACTTTACCATCATGTTAGGACTCTGAAGATGGATTTGTGGAGTAGCTGTCTCTCTTTAATTGTCTTTCTAACATGCTTTTCCCTATTAAGTTGATGCTTTTAAATCACTTTTTAAGGATAGGTGACTGCTCCCAGCTATTTAGGGCTGCCAGGGTAAAGTGCTCCCTCTCACAATGGTATCAATTTTGATGAACATGCTAGGGAGAAAATACATATTCTTCAGTGTCAGATTCTCACAGCAAGCTCTTCCAGAATGAAGAAGAAATATTGAAGGGTCCCAGTAGCTTCTTTAATCATTTTATTCAAGGGATTTTTTTCTCTTCTTCTTAGTTCAGACAATATCACTTGCTTTTTACCTTTGTCTGGAGAAGCAAGAAAATATCTTATTTGGATTATGTTTTGGACTGCCCTTGTTAAATATCTCTGACTGGTAGACCCTAGGCTTTGCTTTTCTATTTATTTTATGGGATCTTTTAAGCAACTGGGAATTCTTACTGAACTATTGTTGGATATTCCCAATTGATGAGATGCTTTCTCACTGGTGGTTCTTCTAATGATGATTTGGGCTATTATGCCATTTGTACGGCATGCCTTATTAAATTTCAGCTTTTGTTGAACTGCTGGTATCTGGATATGAAAGAGAAGGTTTTGAAGCTCTTATGGTTCTTCTGTAGAATCATTTGAGATGAGAAACAAGACCATTGAGATTTCTCTCTGTTGTGGTGTATATAAACATGAAAACACTAAGTTTTTAATATCTCGATGCCTTCAAGGGACAGTTCTAACTGAGTAGCCTTCACAAATGCAAAATGGTTCTTATGACAGCATGAAGTGAGGTTGACAGCTCCTGGAAGTCTTGCAAATGACAGAGTAAGAAACACTTGGGTACTTCAGTTTTGGATTTCCTTAAAAAAGGATCTCATACTGAGAATTATGATTATGGAATGGTACTCTCTCATGGATGATGACCTCATTAAAGCTACATCATAAAGTTACATTTTTAGTTAGCCTTCTATGTCATGAATACACTAGAAGTTTCCAAGATCACTTGCAGCTTAGGGAAGGTACAGGTAGAATAAGATAAGTGATAAGTGTTTTGTGAGACTCAAGTCCTTCATGGACTGGGGAATGTTAGCTCCATTACCACTACCTGAATATCTCTATTATTTTGCTAATTAGTTGCCACAGAATTCTGGTCAAGACATTCTCTACCCCAAGATGACATCATATTATACCAGAAGACAAAGTGTCATACCACATCCTGCCCTCTATCCTCTCCATTAGAGTTGTTTATGAATTAAAGTTATAAGTTAAAGAAGGGCTCTTAATGAAGCCAGATTCATTGCTTGCCCTTACAATTAGATATCTCATTTTATTACCTTGTGTTTTTATTTTAACATCAATATGAAAGGACTGGTAATGTTGAATTTTAAAATGTAAGTTCTACTTTCTCTGAGCAGTAACTCATCTCAAGACATTTGTCTTTAATGTTAAAAACAAGAACAAGAACAACAACAAAAAAACTTACAGTTCATTCTGGTGCTGATGTCCCAGTGCCTGAAATGCAGAGCAGAGAGCATCCAGATTGGAGCAGTCTCTTTCTCCCCAACTTTTCATGAAAAGCAGTTCTTAAAAAGTCTACAGATATGAGAGTGAAAACATTGAGACGCCAACTAGTATTTTTTTCTTTAAGAATTGATGTTAACACAATTTGGAAGTTGCAAAAGGGATGTTATCCCTTAAGGAAAGAAGAGGACATTAGTGACAGGTGAAGACTAGTTGTGAAAGAAGGAAGAAATTGAACTGGCGCAGGTTACGCTTAAGAATGATGGATGCCATCTTTCCTCAAGCGTGCATAGCTCAGGGATGAAAGTTCCAGAAAAAAATGACCACCAAAGCCACCCAGGCCAGTGGCTTCTGGGTCCTTTGTCTCATGAACTTAAAGAATGTATTTCTTTAAGGGCAACAAGGAACATAATCAACACTAGGAAGTACAATGTTTTAGAAATGAGTTTATTAAAGGTTCATAGGTGAAAGCTGAAGAGATCCAAACCAAGCAGAGCAAGAGAGGGTTCCAGAGACAAGGTATCAATTAGGGTTCCATCTAGGGATCATAAAGCTTTATCTAGGTTGAAACTTGGGGGATGAGTCCAACTGACATCCTTGCACAGAGGAGACCCTTCGTCACTCTCAGGCTGGTGCCAAGTAGAGGGGGCGCCAATATTTCTCTCCAAAAGTGTCCAATCATGGTCTCAGAATATCTTACAAAGAAAATGAATGATGCTTCTAAAATTAGAGTCTCTGACAGATTTTGACATCAGTAAATGATGGCAATGTTTTTTTAGCAATTCCATGAAAGCTGATTCATTCCATTCACTTTGTCCTCTCTCTTCCATGCTTAGCTAGTGTGTTGTCATTTCCTGTGATAAAGAAGCATAAAACATTTTCCACAAATGCTAATGCTCCAACTGCTTTCTACTTAAATTAAAAAAAGAAAAAAGAAAAAAAAGAAAGGAAAGAAAATTTTCATATACTTTTTGAGTTGTCTTGAATCCCTTTTATTTATATTCAGAGATATAAAAGTTTTCTCTCATCTTTGGAGTGTTCTGCACACAAAAAGCCCAAGAGAACATTGACAGCATATGTAAGAGTGTCTGATTGCTAGAAACCCTGCCAGAAGAGATTGTGCAACAGTGAAAGGTGATTTTGTTCCCTTCAATGAATGCCATATTTCTAGCCAGGAAGAGTAAATAAAATTAGTTCTGAAGCACATACTACTTCCTGGTTTTCAGAGAAGGTATGAGAAAGCAGAATGCAAAGGAGGACAAACTGAGTTTCCAAGTGTGGGCAATCTTGCAAGTGAATTTTGAGGTGGGAGAGGGTCAACATTTGGAACACAATATAATGTGCAAAACCAAACATATTTTCAACCCAAATAAAAATGAAGGGAAGGAAAATGAGCATATATCTAGATCAAGATCCAACAATATTGTTTTGTGAGAGGCTAAATAATATTTTGAGATTTATGAACCATTCTCTCTTGGGGATTTAACTCTGTCATTGTAACATAAATTTAGTTGTAGACCGAACTAAAGAAACTGAACATGACTACGTGCCAATAAATATTTATGAACAGTGATTTTTTTAAATGGCACAGCTGGTGGTTTGGTTCAGTTTGCAAGCATGAAGATCTGCATTTGGATCCCTATCACCCATATAAAAAGTTGTGCACTGTGGATATCTGTAACCTCTACTGCTAGGGAGAGTGTAAGGAGCAGAGACATGCAAATCCCTGGAGCTCACTGGTCAGCCCGCCTAACCAAATCTGTGAGATCCAGAATCAGTGAATGATCTTGTCTCAAAAGAATAAAGAGGAACACAATTGAGGAAGACATCATATGTCAAACTCTGAACTCCACACACACACACACACACACACACACACACACACACACACACACATATATATATCATATATATATATATATATATCACAGAGCAGATATGTTCTATGTATGATTAAAACACTGCAATAGCTTCAAGTATGATCCAAAGTATTCTAGGCAGTTTTGGTTGCCATTACATGGTACAAAGGATGCATGCTGCAAAATGTTCATGTCATATGTCCATATACAAAGCTCAGGTGAAACTGCATAATTAAGTGGGTGAAGAGTTTGTGACTCTTCAGATGCTTCAGAATTTTGATTTTTAATTAATTCCTCATCATCCTGCATTCAGAAATCTTCTATTACTGTCAATTTTTTCATAAAATCTTATATCCAGAACATTTATATGGACTGAGGATCCACAACTAATGAAGCCCCTTTCTAGGAAAAAGGTAATGGTAGCATGGATTGGTATGAAAATGTCACAGAAGTTTGCTTTCTATTATGTTTTGCTTTGTGACAGGGTCTCACTAATTATCCCAAGCTGGCTGGGAACTTGCCAACCTCGTGCTTCAGCCTCACAAGTGCTAGAGTACAATGCCCTGCACAAGATTTCTTTACATTCCTGTGTGAATTAGCCTCCAAAATGAACACATTTCTCCGTGTGCCTCTTAATCACTCTTGTACAAAAACACATTCATATACACATATTCATACAGATATATGCACACACATAAATATGCATTTATAACCACACACATACACACAAAGACATGCATACACACATATACACACACATACATACAAATGCATGCCTACATATACATATACATATACACAATATACATTAAGCATACTCTCATACCTTTAATTCTACATTTAAATTCTTTAATTCTAAATTCTAAAATTTCAGCAGAGGCCACTCCAAACGTTCTGAGCAATTTTTAGACAGATATTAAAGCCTAAAGTTGTTTACTAATTTACAGAAGTCTGAATACCAAAGAAAGAATGTCTTATTTCAGAATGGTATTGATTTGAAGGAACCAGCATCCTCATAGGAGATTATCCTGAGAGTCCATGACAACACATTACAGGACTCAGTTTTGCTTGATAATAGAACAAAACCATCATGACACTTAAAACATGACACCCTGGGGTCAAGAAATATAATAATGCATGAAGATGTCTTGTATATGTGAGAAATTAAGGCAGGTTCTAATTTATTTTTAAAATACCTATTAAAACTAGTTTTGAAAGGAAACATTTTCTGATGAGGGGAGTACAAAATGCTTCTTGGTGCATCGGTTGATTTTCATTTTTCAGATATCTTTTTCCTATTTAATGTCCTTACCCTATAAATTTGTGACTGCAAGCACTCAGATTTAATCACCACAATTAATTCTATTTTGGAAATAACATAAGTGTAAACTTTGAGAAGAACCAACCAGATACTTGCTATACCCCTGAAGTCTAAGACCTGAGACATTACCATCATGAAGAATTTTGTTGGAAACAATCTCAGGCCCATCAGTGGACAAAAATCTGATAGGTGATGATACACAAATGAGTGGTAAAGAAGTATTTAGCTCTAATAATGTTTTTCAGCTTTTAGCTGTATGTTAGAATTCCTTCTGGGGCTTTGAGAAATCTTAGTGTCCTAAGACTCTATACCAAGCAAACTAAATCAGAACATTTGTATGCAATCATCATGAGTAGTTCCTAAAACTTGCTAGGTAACTACAATGTGCAGCAAGTTGTGAGAGTCATGGGGTAGCAGACTGAACATGTCATTGCTCTTAGAGTAAGAAGAAAACACACATTGATAAGTTGATACAAGAAGCAGTAAATTTTCAGCTTGAAAGGTATTAAAAGAAGGGTAGCATTAGAGTGCATTTCATTACTGAAGGGATAGAGAGCAATAAACCTCAAGCCAGGTCACAGTATTTCCACCATAGTTTCTTTAATCTTTCCATTTTAAATAAAAAATCTAGTGTTAAATAGTACTGTGCTATCTGTCAAGATTTTGTCTGATCCCAATACAGCTTTCTGTAAAACTTGTCATTGATTTACTACTGTCTTTTGTTGTTGTTATTTTGTTGTTGTTGTTCTTGAGAATGAGGATAAATCAGCCCTTTATGAGTTTTTTTCAGCAAAATTCCACTTTTTAAATTAGATTAACTGGTTATTGGAGCCCACTGTTTATGAAGTAGAAATGGAGTCTTAGAAAATATATAAGTAATATCATTAAAAAATTCTTATTTTCTTGAATCATGAAAGAAAACAACAGACTAGTTCTGAGAGTCAAGTACCAGGGCTTGTATCTGATAGGAAGGGACACTTATATGGTATCACTTCACCATGGACCCAGAAATTGTCCATTTTGTCACAGATTTGGTGCCTCTATATTAGTAGCAACAAAAGCAAGCACAAATAATGAGATAATATATTTAATCTATTAGTTTGGTTGAAAACAATAAAAATTATAGACAAAGTTCAAGTTCTCATATGATTTGTTTCTCCCTAACTAAAAGAGGAGCTCACTTAAAGTCTGGGAGGCTATGAGGTGGGTCATGTTACCCTGTTGCTAATTATGGACCATTTTTGCCCCTTCTTGTTCATCTCATTCCATTGTGTCAGGTTCCTGAGACCAGCTTACAAAGTTCTAGTTTCAACTTGCCATTGCTCCCCAAGACCATCTGCTATATTTCTATTGCTGTAGCTATTTCTAGAATTAATTGCTAACTTTGCAGACCTGAATGCAAGTAGGGCAATTACCTTCTCTTGTAATTACCTGGTTCAAAAGTTGCATATCATAAAACTTTAAAAATTGCATTATGATTAGTGCTATCTGCAAATGTCTATGGATGCCTTTTTGGCCATCAGATGGGCATTTCATAAACCTCCCTGGTTTTAACAAGAAGAGCTTATCTGTTTTATTGGACTAGTATTTTTCATTAGCAGTCATTTTACTATGGTTACTTCAGGTGCCCCATTATTCAAAAAATATCCTGGGTATAGCAATTAATGCTAGAAGTAGTGCAACTAATACCACTTGAAAGCATTTTTCTGTTTAAATATTTTATTTTAACTTTTAAATATTCACTTATAAGATATTACACCCATTGAAATTTTCCTGAATTCTTAAACAACTATTGATTATAGATATTGTAACACTCAAACAATATTCTCAACATTCAGTTATAAATTAATTGATTTACTTTGTAAATGTATAAGGGTGTACTTTGTGTGAGGTAATACTCCAGAATATGTGGAGTGAAAAGATTCAATGAGCATTTTCTGTTTTCTGGATCCAAATGTAAGAAAAGTATACAAACAATCATTATCTCTCATCAATGCAACTGGTCTAAGACAGGTAGCAAGTATAATGGGAGTCATGAGAGAAGGAAGGTCAAGAACAGATGGTAATGTTAGAGGAAGCAAATTTCACTGGAAGCTTTATGACAGAGATGGCATTGGCATTGGTGGTGGATCTTTACAATGAACATGGGTTAAACAAGGAATTCTCAAGACAAATGAAAATAGTGAACTAAGATGCTTTCTCTAATGGGTCAAAATTGTACAAGCACTCAGCACATAGTAAAGCCTTTGTTCCGCTCTTGGAGCCCCCTTGTGAAGCAGAAGCTATGGAGCACATCATTGGGGCTAGCTTGTATTAAATAGTCTTGATTTCCTTTTATTGAGGCAAAAAGGAAATGCTCATCAAAAATAAAAGGAATCAAGTTCATCTTGGTCACAAATAGAGGATTCTAGATTTGAGCAAATGAGTAAAGCTCAGTTGTCTTAATCTGAATCATTTAGGCAGACCTTGGAATCTTCATTGTCTTTTCATTGAATTTGCAGATTATTCCATATGGAGCAAAAACAAGAGGAATGTTCACTGATTGTAAATATTCTAAGTAGCCTTCAGTGACTGGAGACTGCCGTGTCAGCAGCAGGCAATAGCATTTGCTTTGTGATGGTCATTTTAATTGTTTGAAATGATTCCTCTTCTGCTACAGGGTTGCTTTGGAAGAGCAGACCTGAAATGATGAACATGGGGCTGATATCCACAGTATACTTATTAATTAAAAGTGCATACCATGTTTATTAATTAAGATATTGGAAAATAAATTATCAGTATCTCAAGGTAATTATTTGTTGCAAATAGCAATTACCTTAACTGTTGTCCCATTTATTTTAAAAATATAAAATATGTTCATTTATATATACACATTCAGGGCCAAGGAGACGGCTTTCCTTTCTGTAGTATTTAGGGTCTCTGATGATACAGTGTTTGTTTTTCATCATGAACAGACCTCTATGTGGGCTTCTATTCTCCCTTTGAATATATGAAACATACAGTGCCTACTTCACCCAAAGTTACAGAAAAATGATAGTATCACTGTATCTATCCTTCTTTTCATATCATATCCTATAGCTTCAAAGTCTGTACATAATGTTGCATAACAGTAATAATTACCATCCTCTGACAATTTATATCTTTATTTATAGTTCGCTTCTGAAAGCATCTACCCCCAGGTATAGGTATAGGCTAGAGAGAGGAACTATGGTTGTCCTGAAGGCTACCTACTTTACTCCATTTGACTGATGCCCATAGGAAAGGACTAGTTAAGTTCCCATTTTCTATTCAAGTGTACATTTGTAGGTTCTTACCTTGACAGAAACAGTTTCAGCCAATGCTAATTTGGGTAACATCTAAAAGGCTTCCCTGACAAGACAGATTCAAATGATGAGGCAACCCCTCTCACATTGAGACCTTGTTAGCTTGATTAGTGGTAGATTGACTCCTCGTGACAGCTTGTTTCCTAGAACTGAGATATCTGCATTTCCAAAGCAGGACGTTATATTATCATTTAAAGAAAAAAAAAGATGTCATTTTTCTTGTTTGTCACAGAGTTCATATAGTATTCCCTCTCTAATTTTTCATTGTTGACTTCAGAAAGAAATAGCAGGTATGTACTTTTGACTGTGACAGCTAATTTTGTTATGGATGAACAGAGTATTGTGACAAAACAGTGGCACAGCTGTCATAACAGCTGTCACATATTAATCATTACAGTGACACATATCATAATTACCTTATCTGGAATTCCTAGCATGCACACTTAGTATGCCTCACTGCCAAGTGAACATACCACACATGGTTTAATTAAAAAGACATCAATACAGGTTAGTTAGACAAGGGCTGGAAGACATTGATCCAAAATGAAAATAAAATTATTTATAGGTTACTGCTTCAGGACATTCAAAGGCAATTACTTAGCTAATGTGTTACTTTGAAACTATTTCCCTAATTGGTCTTCTCAATGTATATTTTACATGTTAAATAGACTATTATTGCCCCAAGTAGCAGTTCTTCCTTCATTAAATATTTGATCTTTTCATTTTCCTATCCTAACATAGGTCTTTAGGAACTATCTTTATAGTTGATGGAAGGAACTCTGTTGATTAAATGCTTGATTACCAAAGGAGCATTTATTCCTGATATTTTGGTTAACCTGTTCTCCAAGGCTGGCACTGAACTGGAGGAACATAATGTTAAGAAAAATTAGAAATTTTTCCTGAGAAAGGAATGAAGTAAAGTCAAGGCAGGAGAGATTGAGCATAGAAATTACATTCTATTCTACACAGTCTTTTAATAAATGTACCTGCATTCATGAGCATATGTGTGTCACCTCAGAATGCATAAATATGCACACATGCCAAATATATGTCTATTTCTGCCCTCCTGATATTTTAAGCTCAACAATTCATTGAACTTGCTGATTGAATTTCTGGGAGCTGGTTCTTCAATTGCTCTGAAGCTGCTCCAATGAAATATTAATGAGTCAATTTCCATAGACATGGATTCATTATCTTGCTGGATGCCACTGGAAAACAGTATTCCTGTGGTGTCTTTCCACCTGCCTGTGACAGGATTTGGTTCTTTCTCTCTATTAATTAAATAAGAAATTGCTATCAGGAAATTTTTGATAACTTTGGAACAGCCATTTTTGTTTTTCCTGATACTCACCTAGTTGGAATTAGAAATTTAAAATATATTTATGTACCTCTCTTAGATGAAGTTTTGAAACGTGGGGTCTGGAAACAAAGGCAGAGGTAGCCAGACAAGCACTGCTGTCTTCTGAGTATACTTTGGAATTGAGGAAACTGTCTTTTTCAGAATAACCAATCTACTCCAGGAAGTGTGTATATTTCACAAAGCTGTAACATATTTGTAGCTGTCTGCAGTTATTAACTATCAAAATATTTCAGAGCACAAATATTGTTCATTTTAATTTAAGATTGATAGAAAGTAGATGAAATTACCCAGGCCATGTCAACAAAATGCCAAAACAGCTCCTTAGAGCATAAAATAACTCAGTCAAGCAGTGACTATATTTATCATAAAGAACTACTTCTAGTTATTTGGAGGATGTATTTAGAAAAATTTACTGGTTTCTTGTGCTTTATGCAAATCACTTCACAGATGTAATAAAGTCCATTAAGCTACAATTATGTCTGTTTTTAGCCCCCTTCCTTTCCATGTTTCTAGTTTCAGTAAAGATTATTAATGCCAGCTTGAGTTCCATCAACACTTTCTAGAACTCTAATACTCCACTGTAGATGGTTATCAGTATAGTTAGACTAGTTGTATTCTCAAATTTCACAGACTTCACCATTTTGATTTAGAATCAGCAATATATCTAAATGGTGTTGGGTCAAAGGAGAGGATTCACATTTCAACACAGACATATTACTACATGTTATTTGTAGATAATGCTGCTATCTCAACATGAACATTCTTCTAGGTGAAAAAAGAACATATGAGCTTGACCAAGTTATCAAGGAAGAATATGTGTTTCTCTGGTGTGAAAGAATTTTGTGATTATTTACCTTGCAGATTTGATTTCTTGTTCTCTATTCTGAGGAGTCTATCTATAACTTAGCACATCTCCCTAGGTTGATCTGGCAGGTACAGCACTTCAGGTTTAGGAATGTAACTCTAGGCTTGAGATATTTGGGGGTAAATTATAAAAGCTATGATAAATACCAAAGTGCATGCATAGCACCTTGTCATATAATGTTAAGGAACCCATAAATTTGGCAGTTAATTTATGGAACCCAAGATAACTCTCATCTAAAAGGCTAAACAAATGCAGAAATAACTCCGAATTACTCAGGGCCCGGGCACCATTCTAAAATGTTAATTTATAAACTGAGTTCCTATTAAAGCTAAAGACAGATAAGTGTTTGTTGAGGATTTTTCCAAGATCATCTATTCCACTGGGAAATATTCCAGGAGATTTTAATGAGGAAGAATAACTTTCAGACCCAGTCACAGCTAATCTAACCCAGGAAAATAAAACTGGCCTTTACTCTTTGATTAAGCCTTTCATAAGGAAGCTTTTCCTCTTCACATTGATACACACACATTTAAACATTTACACACACACACACACACACACACACATATACACACAGTGAATTATACAGCTGGATCTCTCAGTCTTCATGGCATCTGGGATTGTGACTAAATATTACCATTGGTAGAACAATATGTATATGATGTGTTTGGATTTAATAATTACAATAAAGGCATTTTCTTCCCTGAAACACTGATGTTTTTTCTTAATTCTAGGCTAGTTAAGTCAAGTAACTCTGTGAGATATCCTAAGAGTTTGCTATAGAATCAACTTTTCTTCACATCTCAGCCAAAAGAGAGTTGCAGTCTCCTACTGGGTGTCAGATAGTGGAGGAACTGACTTTTTACATGAAGTTTGTGTTAATTTCTGCTATTTCTACTGGAATATAGGCATTGATCTTTTGGGTGAGATACCAACCCATTTCTCCCCCGCCCCCAAAACATTCATATTGACCTTCAGTAGCCCTTTTGTACATATTACAAATAGCATTTTACATATTGTTAATGTGAGTTTCCTCACTGTGCTGCCTCTTTAAAATTGCTCCATGATAGATTGAATGTATTCTAGTAATATATTATTATGTGCCTTGACAAAATTAGTAAGAACAAAGCTTTTTGTTCTCTGAGTTCCCTAATTTCTTGGTTTTGTGCCCAGGAATTTTATCCTCTAAGTCTAACAATGTTTTAGTGACTTCCTCCCTCCAGTGGTACTAACCAGCAAGTTTTCCATGTATAACTATAAGCAGCAATCATATTTATCTTCCTAAGAGGTTTCCTATTATCTTACTTGGGGTGATATCTATGTACCTGCCCTAAGATTGAGCAGCTGAACAGATTGCATCTTGGAGCTACTTCTGTGGACATATACATCAACTGAATTTCCATTGCTTTTGTGCTCAGGAATGTGTTTTCTGTCAGTAAGTTTGTCCTGTACTTAAAGACTTAAGATTTCTTAGTTTCCTAACCTTTAGTTATGAGACTGATGTTTTCTTCCTCTGCTTACACAGTTGAACTACTTGAGGAACTTTAAAAATAAATAACGATTCTCAAATTTGACATCTAGGAAATCTGGTTTAATTGGTCCAGTGTTTATGTCCTACAAGGACACAGCTCCCCTAAGGATTCTACATGCACCAGTGTTGAAGATCTTTTTTTTCCCACTTCTGAAATCACCACGTTTTGCTCCATAGAATGAATTTCTCCATCAGGCTTTGGCAAATGATGGAGTTCCTCATTAATAGTGCTCCTGGAAAATCTAGTGACAATAGGAAAAATACCATGTACAATGGACATTTCAAATCACTAGAATGCATATTTCATTATAATAGTGGTTTGATCTGATCTGTGAATTACTCTGTCCAAAGCAGGGTAGAAAATGCTTGGTCTAAAACATTAATGCACTAAATATTTAATAATGAATATTTTCTACAAGATCTCATCAATCAAACTAATCTAGAATAAATATAACTCAAAATTTCCCCATGATTGGAAAATTCCAGTTTGGGTCTTTTCCCATAAATTCTCCACTTAGAACTTTTACCTCTGGACATAGGGTAAGACTAGAAACTCCCAAAGCCTACCCTTAATGAAGTATTGTGCTAAGCAAGGTTCCACCCTGTAAGGTCCCATTGCTTCCACACACAGCACAACTAACTAGGAACCAAGCATACAAATATCTGAACCTATTGAGGCATTTCTCATGAATGCCACTACATTCCACTCCCTGGCTCATGGTCATATGATGATGGAAAAATATAGTTATTCGACTTTAAAAGTCTGCATGGCGTTCTATAGTCTCAACATTGCTCAAAAGTCCAAAGTTTCATTGAGACTCACAGGAATTTCTTAATGTAATGGCCACTTGGAAAATAAAATGGGAAATTACATACTTCTGACATACAATGTCATAGAATACACATTGCCTTTCCAAACACTATTTCCAAACACTATTTGCAAATGTTGCAATAGTGTGTTGACACTGGAACAAAGCAAGAACAAAACAATATGAGGAAAAAAAATCAAATCCTATAGCCTTATGTTTGGTGTCTAGGAATTTAGTTTCAAGTAGCTTCTTCTTCAGCTTTGCTACCTCAAAAGTATATTTGTCACTTCTATGGTTCTATTCCTTGTATGCAGTTCTCCTTGGCAGATGTCTTATGGCTCTGGAATCTCCAAAATCTAGGGGTATTTACAGCTGCCTAGGCTTTACCATCACTGCTTCATATAATGATGTCTGACAGCCTTTGGGAACCACCCCACACACTGCCTGGACTCAGGGACTCCCTTAAACCATATTGGAAGGATCTATAATTCCTTCACTCTGACATTTTCTATGTCTCCAAAGCCAGTATCATATAGACGGTACCTCCAAGTTCACCTTGCCCCCATAAGTCACATTCTGAACCTCTGGTGGCATTTTACATTAATACCACCACACTCCACTCCCTGGCTCGTGGTCATATCAGGATGGAAAAATGAAGTTATTCAACTTTAAAAGTCCCCACGGCGTTCTATAGTCTCAATATTACTCAAAAGTCCAAAGTCTCATTGAAACTCACAGGAATTTCTTAATTCAGTGGCAGAAACCCCTTTAGCCTCATTGTTTCAGAAGTTAGAACGGTAGTATGAGATGTTGCCCTGAGAGAACACTTCTCATTGTTCTACTGCAGAGCTGGAAAACGATGCTTACTGTTGCTAACTTTTAGCAATTTTAGCTACCCAAAAGGCTACATAAATAAAACAAATGAAGGTATAATAACACAAAGACAAAATATGGCTAAAAACACAAGCAGAAAATGAAATAAGAGCAGCCAATACACATCTTCCAACAACAACTTTAAGTATCTATGATCTCAATGCTCCAGTCAAATGACACAGATTAGTTGAAAGAATTAAGAAACACATCATTTTGTTGTCTACAAGAAACTCTTCTCTATGGGATTGGAGAGATCACTTAGCAGTTAAGAATATTGGCTGCTTTTGCAGAATACCCCTGTTTTATTCCTAGCACCCACATGGCAGCTAAAACTATCCATAATTCCAGTTTCAGGGGATCTAGTACGATCTTCTGACCTCTATGGACATTGTGTGGCATAGGTGCAATTATGTACATACAGGCAATACACTCATAAATATTAAATAAAAATAATAAATAAAAATATATTTAAAAAAGAAACTCATCTCACATTCAAGGATAGGCACTATCTTGGGTGAAAGGATGGAAAAAAATATTCTAAGCAAATGATGCAAGAAGGGTTTCAATTCTAACACCTGACAAAAGAGATTACACTTAATCAGAGGGAGATACACAAGGTCACTACATTTTGATCAAAGGAACAATTGACCAAGAAAACAGTACAATCATGAACATATATGCATCAAATGTTTTAGTGCACCAATTTCATAAAAACAGTACTACTGGACTTCAAGACACAGATTAACCACAACTCAGTAATAGGAAATGAATTCAATACTCCACTCTCACCAATAGATGGGTCAGCTGGACAAAGAATAAACAGAGAAACATCTGAATTAAAGGATATCATGAATCAAAAGGACCTAACAGACATCTACCAAATATTCCACCCAAGTACAAAGAATAAGCATTATACTCGTCAGTCCATGGAAGTTCCTCTAAAATGGACCACATAATGGGGCACAAAGCAAACCTGAACAAACAAAAAAGAAATAATTCCACCCATTTTATCTGATGACAATGTAATAAAATTTGAAATAAACAACAAAAGAAGCTCTAGTAACTACATGAACTCATGGAGATTAAACAACACTCTCCCAAATTAAAAATAGGTCAAAAAAATCAAGAAAGAAATATATGTATTCTAGAACAAAATGAAAATGAGAACACAAGACAACAAAATCATTGCCACACATTAAAAGCAGTTTTCAGAGGGATGTTTATATCTCTAAACACATACATTAAAAAAATTCTGAGAGATATTAGGCCTCCAATATGATCTTCCCACCAGAAACCTGCACACTACTTTGATAAGTCAGACACCATCTATTGCGACTTGATTCTCAGAGCAGCTCCATTCTCTCCTACTTCCAGCGCACTCTGCTCTTCCTTGCCTCACATCTCTGGACTGGCCTCCTAAGCTAGATCCCATCCATTGCATCCTGATTCCTTACATACAGACTAGCTGCATTTTCCAATTTCAGGACTGACACCTACTCTGCCTAGCTTTATACACCCTCCTCAGACTGTCCGCACCCCAACCTTGCCCTTTGTCTTCCTCTTTATGTGCCTGCTAGAGACCTTCATATCAGTCAGGTAAGTCAGACACAGCCAAATGTGGCTTAGTTGTCCTACAACCTGAGCAGCTCCATTCTCTCTCTCTACTCACTGTTCTCTCTCCAATTTTGAGGCCAGGTCTATTCCTAATCTTCCTACCTCAGACCCTACCCACTGTGGCATGATTCCCTGCACCCAGATTGGTTGTATTCTACAGCTTCAGGATATACACCTATTCTAACAATGTAGATAGATCCATCCAGGCTGACACCACACTAGCTTTAGTTCTATGAACCCCTGTTGATCTTTCTGCCTGAGACATCCTCATTAGCCTGTGAGAGCCAGCCACTCTACCCCTATAACCTTGGATTCCCTTCAACCCACTTCACTAAAATCAGCTTGGAACCATCCAGCCCCACCAAAAAAATTCAAAGCTATAACCTGATGCATACACCAACTAACTATTAATAACTGAGCAAAAGTCAAGCAAGCTACATTATAAAGAGAACTAAATTTATTCAACTAAATAAAAGCATAGTAGAATTTCATATCAGACAACCAACAAAAGAAATTCATATGCAAAAACAACAATGCAAAAACACAAATAATATGTAAAACCAAGAGAATATGTCCCAAAGAAACCCATCAAACCTACAGAATGGTACTATAATAAGAACCACCCAGAGGAAACCCAAGACACAGAATTTTAAAGAATGATCCTAAACAGGATCAAAGAACTTAAAAAATGTACAAACAACACAAAGAACTCGAAGAGGAATAAACTCCTGATTAAAATATCAAGAAAATACAGATATACAGGTGGATGTGGATGAAATAACAAGCAATTCAAAACTTGAAAGGGAATTCACAAAACAGATAGAAGTAATGAAGAAAAGACAAACTGAAATGAAGGTGGAATGGTAAAATTCAGTAAGTGTTGAAATGACTAGACAAATCTCACAAGCAGAGTGAACAGGAAAACAGAATATCAAACGGGATGACAAAGTTGAGGAACAGGAACATTTAAACAAAGAATATGAAAATTTTAAAAACACAATAATGGAATACTCAGGAAATTTGGGAAACCTTTTAAAACACATATCTATGCATCATAGGGAAAATGGAGATGAATCTCAGGTCAAAAGTATTGACCAGCTCTTCCATAGGATTATAGAAAAAATTTGATCATATTATAGATACATATTATATCTGTATTTACAGATATAAATACAAGAAGCACACAGAACACCAATTAGGACCAGAACAGAAACTTCTCATAACATATTACAATATAAATATCAAATATACATAACCAAGGCTGAATAATAAAAATTACCAGAGAAAAACAACAAGTTACTCTAACAGAAAACACACCAGTATTACAGCTGACTTTTCAATGAAAGAGCATGGACCAAAATAGCCTCCTCTGATCTAAATGGCTGGGGATACCAACCCAGAATACTTTACCCAGCAAAAATATCTGTAGAGTCAAAGGGAAAAGAAAGAATTTCTATCACACAAGTAGGCTGAAAAACTTGATGTCCACCAAACCAGTTTTACATAGGATTCTCAAACCAATACAAAAGACTGAAAATAGGAATGACTGTACCCAAGAGATTACAAAAAGAAAATAAGGGAAGGAATAATTATGGAAACAAAATGGACCAAGAACACAAACAAATTAGAATGACAGTAACCAATATGTCTTTCAATAATAACTTTAAATATCAATAACAAGAGACACAGGCCAGAATTAAGAAATAAAAATCGATTTTTTGTTGTCCTTAAGACACCTTTAAGGATAGGCACTACATTAGGATAAAAGAATAGGAAAAAAAATCCAAGAAATGACACTAAGAAACAAACAGATGTTGCAATTTTAATATCTGAAAAAATAAACTTCAAATTAAAACTAATTAGAATAGATAAAAATGGCTTACTTCATTCTGACCAAAGGAACAATTGATCAAGAAAATACCACAATTGGGAATATATATGCACCAAACTTTGGTTCACCTAATTTCATAAAAGTAGTAATACAGGACTTCAAAATACAGATTAACCCCATTAGTAATAGTTGCTGACTTCAATACTCCACTGTTTCCTATACAGGTCAACTGGACAAAGAATAAACAGAGAGACATCTGAATTAAACAGTATCACACATAAAATGGACCTAATAGACACCTACCAACAATTCCACCCAAGCACCAATGAATACACTTTCTATTCAGCAGCCTAAGGAAATTTCTCTAAAACACACTGGGCACAAATAAAAAACACTGTAATAACTGCATGTATTTTATCAGACCACAACACAGTAAAACTTAAAATCAAAAGCATAAGAATTTTTAGTAACTGCATGAACTCAGGGAGGTTAATTGGCAAACACCTGAATGATGAGTGGGTCAAAATAGAAATTAAGAATGAAATAGAAATATGCCTGGAACTAAATGAAAATGGACTACAACATAACAAACCCTCTGGGACATACTGAAAGCAGTTCTTGGAAGGAAGTTTAGAGCATGGTATTTTGGCTACAAAACAGAAATGCAATCAACGAAACACAACAGAAGGCCCCAAAATAACTGCATGCAATTTCAGCCTCCTGATATTTGACAAAGGTGACAAGAACACACACTGGAGGAAAGATGGTACCCTCAACAAATGGTGCTAGCAAAACTATCTCCATTTGTGGAAGAATGAAATTAGACCCTTATTTTTCACCCTGCACAAAAGTCAAATGGATTAAAGGCCTCAATGTGAAACCAAAAATTCCAAAACTCCTAGAAGAAAACATAGACTGTACCATATAAGAGACAGGAGTAGAGAAAGACTTTCTCTATTTTATTTATTTCTTTATTTTCTTAATTGTATACCAGTTGCTTAGGAATTAAGGCCAACAGTCTATAATCTCAGGAACCCATTATACTAATATACTTCTGTACAGCAAAAGTGAAATTAAAAAATAACCAAGGAAGTTATAAGGAAACCCACAGAGTGGGAGAAAATCTTCACCAGCTACATATCTGAAAGGGGTATTAGATCCATAATATACAAATAACTCAAAAAACAATGAAACAAGAAGACAAATGACCTAATAAAAAGATGGGGTAAGGACATGAAAAAAGAGTTCTTAAACGAAGCCATAAAAATGACTATGAAACACCTTAAACAGTGTTCAGTATCCTTATTAATTAGGAAATTGCAAGTAAAAACCTCTTTTAAGATTTCATTTTACCTCAGTCAAATGGCAAGTTAAAGAGACCAAATGATATCAAGTACTGTGAGGATGTGGAGAAGAGGGAATGCTCATTCACTGTTGTGGAATTGCAAGCTCATGCAACCACTGTGGAAATCAGTGTAGGGAACTCTTAAAAAACTGAACATGAATCTATGATATGATCCAGTTATTCCACTTCTTGGCGTAGGCCCAAAGGACTTATCCTATTGCAGAAATACTTGTACATCCATGTTTGTTGCTGCTCTTTTCACACAGCTAAGGGATGGAAGCGACCTAAGTGTCCCTCAACTCATGATGGATAATAAAAGTATGGTACATTTACACAGTGGAGTTCTACTCAGCAGCAAAAAGAAAAAGAAAACAGAAAAAAATCATGAAAATTTCTAGTCAATATGTAGAACTAGAAACTGTTATTATATGTGAAGTAACAGACTCAGAAAAACAAGTGACATATGATCTCTCTCGTTTGTGGATCTTAGCACTAAATCTTTATATGTGAATCCTGATGTAATTGCAATGGGGACTAAAATGAAAACAAAAACCATGGAGTTAAAGGGAAGAAAAGAGTTTGAAAGACAGGGATAGGAGAAATGTGCTGCCAAGTGGGAGTAGGGAACATTGGGATATCCAACTGGGAAAGGAGGAATGAAAGTTGTAAAAGGAACTATATGGGGTTAAAGGGGAAGATTGGAGACAGATATTGTCAAGGGGAAAATGAGAGTACTTTAGCAGGAGGAGGAGAGAGGAGAGACAGAGAGAGAGAGAGAGAGAGAGAGAGAGAGAGAGAGAGAGGATAAATAATACTTACCTGGGTTTAAAAACTAGACTGAAATACATTAGCTCTAAAATCTACTGGAAAAATACCCATACAACATCTGAACATGAGTGTATGTGTATAGCTGAAGGCTAAATAGTAAGAAACAAAGTACTAGACAGGAGGAACCTCCCTTTGAGTGGTTGATCAGGGTGGTCCAAAAGACTATCCAAATAATACAGGGTATTGCCCTTGATTACCTTCATGATCTTGAAGGCAAGATACTATTTCTAAAGATATGATGTCTTTGGACAAGGGCTTGGAGCAATGGTGCTAACACTGATTTGGAAGCCTCCTATCTGAGACTAGTTATCATAGTTCTGGAGGATATAATGTAATCTGATAAGGGAGAAAATTAATCAATGGTCCAAGCCCAGTTTTAAAGCCTAAAAACCACAATGACCAGAACAAAAGTTTATAGTGATGTAGTAGTAGCACTTTTATCTTAGAAGTGATCAACAACCATCTAATTGGACTTACAGCCTCTCAATAAAAGGGAACTTATGTGTGGTCCTACACACATAGCCAAATACACATGCCCGGAGAGATCATAGATTCCAGAGAAAACTCCATCTTTGTCATATCCATAAACAAATATAATTTCTTTATGCTAAATATGGATGGTTATATTTACAGACAAGTATACCATTCACCGGTCATCAAAGAAGCTTCTTTTTCCAACAGATGGGACTATTACAGACTTCCACAACTGGTCATATCCAGAGAATAAGTATCTGAGAGATGCCCAACCTTAAGCAACTTTTCTACAATGGAGCTTCTATACCTAAGGCTCAATAACACAGTGGAATGGGTGGTAGAGATAATATTAATGTATCCCTCAACTCTCACCTGTGAAGCTTATTCATTAAACAGAGTGTGATACACACAGAAGGTCATATCTCTCCAAATTATAGAAAATAAGAGAGTGCAAAATACGTGTCTCTGGAGAAGAATACAGTATTAAACCTCTACCTCCCAGGGCTGAGGGACCATCGTGGAAGATGGAGCAGTAAGATTATAAGAGCCTGGTTTGTTCCATGGTTATAAGGAAACACAGTCTTAAAGACTTCTGGAAAATTGCCCTTGTGAACTTACAACAATGGAGCCAGCATACTCAAGACCCATGCAATTTTAATTATACAAAACTCCAGCATGAACTGGGGGAATGGGCAGCAGGCCCCATCCTTAGCTTAAGAACTATTGGCAGCTGATTAGTGATGGGTTAGGGAAAGTTCATCTTTTTTAAGAGAGATTCTAGATAGGCTGACTGTATTCCAGTGGATGAACTTGCACTGAGGAACATCTGGGTACAAAAACTTGACTCAATAGGCCTTAACATATATGACAATGCATATCCAGTGGAGGGGAGTATAAGAGGGTATGGATGGGGAAAGTGATATGAAGATATTTGAGATATTTTCTATGAAACACAAAATTTCTATAAACACTATACTTTAAAACTGGAACTACTAAAAAAACAAATAAAATTTGGTTTCAATAATAAACCTTAAGAGTAGAATTTTGAAAAAATACCATGAAGATGTTATGATAAAATGCCACAGCTGAAGGATGAAAAAATAAAAGATCAAGAATGCAGAAAAGACAATGAGACACTTAGAGAAAAAGGAGGACATTTAACAAATGTAACTGGCATCAGAACAGAAAAAGTAGAATACAGCAGAAGCAGTGTGTAAAGGTGATCAACATCTGAGGATACTTCAGAACGGACAGTAAACATCTAAGCTATTCATTCAAGAGGGGCATGAATCTACAACATAATAAAGGTAGATAAATTTTATATATCTCACCTTAGTTTCTTTGTTAGAAATCCAAAGCAAATAACCAAAGAAATTCAAGGTAACCAAAGAAATAGGGCATGTTACCTTCAAAGATGTAGCAGCAATGTGACAAATTTTTCTCTTCTCAATAGAAAGGAGAGCTGAGAAGTAATGAGGTAGTTATCATCAAAGTGCTGAAAACATTTCTCTGAGACTGTCAGCCTATTCAGTTAGTACTTCATACTCAGTAAAAATACTCTGTAAAAAGTGGTAACAAGTAGCATGCAGTGGTATGCACTTGCAATTCCAGTATTCAGAGGCTGAGGCAGTAGGATGACCAGTTCAAAACCAACCTATGGAATAAAATGAGACTTTGGCTCAAAAAGTAAAAATTTTAAAGGAGTAGAAATATAAAAACATTGCTAGGTTAAAATAATCAGGCATGCATTGATTAAAATACTAAGCAGTTTTCAAAGTGTAAAACTCATTCAAAGGAAAACAATTTCATAAAGGAAAGTATAAAATATTAGTATGTGGAGACAAATACATTAAGATCATTTTAATCAAATGAAATTAGTTTCTTTATGATTAAACATACTGCAGAATTAAAATATATAATATTAAAGAAGGGAAAAATTACTAATGAAGATCAAGTATTCTAAGGACCTAGAGTTCCCCAGGAACTTGTAAAAATATCTTTAATAAACTACTCTAATTAAAGATGTGTGTAGCAATCTGTAGGAAAGCTCTAAAAAGATAGAGGGGAAAATGTATCATAAATTAACAAGCAGAAGAGAATAAAGAATAATGAAAATGTGAATTCCACTGGGTGTAGTGACACATTCACACTTGTCATCATAGCACTCAGGAGGCATACCTGCTAGACAGCCATAAATGTAAATTTAGTCTTGTCTACACAGCATCTTCTAAGCATGTGATCCTACCAAAAAAAAACCTATTCAGAACCAATGAATAATTCATCAAAAGTAAAGCATGGAGAGACTATGAAAAAACATTTAATAATATAGATACAAAATAAATAACATATTAGATATTAATGTAAATGTACTTCAATTACCTTAAATATAATGTGAATACACTTAAACTAAGTTAAAATCATGAATCTTAAAAGAGCCATGTCTTGAATATCAGCACTGTATGATGGAAAGTAAAAGACTGAATGATTTTAAACTATGTAAATAATAACTCCAAAATGTAACTATATATAGATTATTAAGACTGACTTACTGACAAGAAATATTATTATGCATAAAGAGAAGTACTTGTGTTGACAAGAACTTAATTCATCAGGAAGAAAAAAAATTCAGATATATATCAAATTGAGAGCTTCATAAAGAAAAATCTGTTGCCATAGTGAGATATTTTAACACACATCTGCCAATAATTAATAAAATCAAGTAGATAAATGAATCATGAAAAAGACTCCTGGATTGTGTAGCATGAAAAAGGCCCCAAGTTTAATCTCAGGCACTATAAAAAATTATTAATGCTACTTCATGTAGGAAAATCGATAACTGTAATTTTTCTGGTACATCATCAATATAAAGATGCTTCATGATGTATTTGCCAAATAATGTCAATAGAACATAACACTGGTAATGATTTTTTATCAAAGAATTCCGCTTTGCATAGCTTTCGTGGTTTCCCATTTTTAGCAAACCAAACTCTGAAATGATCCATATTGAAATTTTGTTGGCTAGAACCTTGCTTATTGCCAAAAATTTACAAAATAAAAGAATTAAATATTTTCTATATGAGTTTCACATTTGTAACATCATAGGAAAATAGATAAATTGTAATAAAAATAATAACTGGCCTCAGATATAGCAAACTACCCCTGTATTGCATGGCACATATACATACTAGTTATGTGAAGTTTTATGTTGATACTTCAGTCCTGATGAGATGTCTCAATAGGCACTGAGATGGCTCAGAAGTTAAGAGCACAGACTGTTCTTCCAAAGAACCATCATTCAGTTCCCAGCATCTAAGCAGGGCAGTTGACAATCACTTGTAGCTCCAGTATCTAAGGACATGACACCCTCTTCTGGACACAGAGGGTACTTCACTCATTTGCACATACCCACACACAGACACACACATACCTAATTAAAAATAAAAAGTCTTGAAAAACAAACAAGTTAAGGAAAACATAGGCAGCCCTCCTCCCAGGATAACTCCATAGATTTCAGAAGATACAAACATACTTTCAGGTTTTAATGAGAAGGAAATTCTTCTGGTAGACAGGTCAGAGGTGAAGAAAAATCCATTGTGTTATTCTGTGTGATTTGGCTAGTGACTGGGTGCCAGCTTAAGAGAGAAACTATTGCTAAAATCTGAGATGCCTCAGAACTTGATATCAGAAAGCCCCGATTTGTTCTGCTTCAGGATCTAGCAGGTGAAGGAGGTCAATAGCAGATCTTATCACATTAGAGTAAACCTAGAGTTTAATAGTTCTGAGCCCAAGATCAGCAGGCAGATGAAACACTGAAGCCAGCTGTACCCTGCTTACAAGAGCACTAGAACTCTGAAGTTCCCTAACTGTCCTTTATGTCCATACCTGCATCCCTCCAGCAGGTAACTAGCTCTGAGGACATCCTGAAAGTATGAAGACAGTCCCTCTTTGTGCACAGATCTGACCACTGCAGGTGATTCCCACACACCAAATGCACTTAGAGTTACCCCTTAGCCAAAATATTAGCCATCCCAGAAGTATGATCTGGGGAGTCTCAAGATGGTAAAAGAACATGCCCAGGCCCCAGATAAAAAAGTATGGTCAACCTAAAAATAAGGAAAACTAAAGATAAAGACAACTCTAGTGGGTATAAAGTACATGTCTGACACAGACTAAACAACATAAAGCATAGGAAAGTCAAGACGGCACAAGTTCAATAGACCATCCTTCCTCAGTATGGACAAGGGGCTCTTTATGATTTTTGAGGACCCAGAAAAAACTGCTCCAGGGCCAGTGGTAATGTCAAATAGTGGTAAAGTTCTTGCTCTGCAAGCATGAGAACTTTAGTTCTATCCCTAGTACTCATGGAAATGCCAGGTGCTGTGACACAATTCTTCAATCCTAGTGCTAGGGAGGGAGGGAAAGTAAGACCCCCGAGGCTTCCTGGCCATGATATAATTGATTCAATAAGTTCTAGACTTATTGAGAGAAACTGTCTCAAAAATGAGATCAATGTCCACAAACAAACAAAAAAATCGCTCCCAACAACAAAAACAAAAGAGTCAGTGAAACAGTTGGATGGGTAAATGTGCTTGGCACCAATCATGTCAACTTGAGTTTGATCCTCAGAAACCACATGGGAGCAAAAGATAAATCTACTCTGGTAAGTTGTCCTCAGACCCCCACACATGTACACACTCACCTACATGCAACTGTCTTCCACACAGACATACACAGAGAATACCTTAATATCTAATACATTAGATCAGGAAGGTATTCAATATTTACCTCTGGCTTCCATCTGCACAAGCACACACATGGATGTGTTCTACACACAAACACAGAAACCCACACAAAATTATTCAACATTTTGTCCTTTTCTCAATTTTTTTTTCAATTTTTCTCTCTTGTCTCTTATTTAAATTTTAACTTTTTTAGAGTTTCATATATGCATACTGGGTTTATGTCATTTCCACATCTCTATCTTCACTCTCCAACTCCTCCCTTGTCTCATCCTCAATTGTTGCTACATATATACATATGCACTGCTATACATGTATACATATACTATATATATATATATACATATATATATACATATATACGTATATATATGTATACATATACTATATATATATATACTACCGAGCCGATCATTGGTGTTTTTATGTACGTGTATTTAGGGCTGACCACTTGGATAGAGACAACCTATATGGAACATATCGAAAGAGACTGATTCTCCCTCCTTCGCCAGTCATTAATTGCTTATAGCTCTTCATCTAGGGGTGGGGGCCTTGTGAAATTTTCCCCATCCATGTTGGCATGGTGACTGGTGTGGTCTTATAGGTCTTGTGTAGGCAACCATATTGTCTAGATTTCAAGTGTGCAGCTTTCCTGTCATGTCTGATAGACTTTATCTTGAAACAGACTTCCTGAAACTCTGGCTCTTAAGATCTTTCTGCATGATCTTACAGATGTTCTCCAAGCCTACAGTAACTTCTGCATGTCGGGGTTACATTGTAGGTGTATCAGTTGGAGGTGGACACCCCTAAATCTCTTATCTCTGCATTTTGACCAGTTGCAGATCTGGGTAATAGTCTCCATCTTTTGCAAAAAGAAGTATATTTGATGAAGGGGTAGAACTTCACCTACCTCTGAGTGTAAGGATAAGTATTTAGAATACAATTAGAAATTACGTTAGTTTAAGAAAATGGATATAGTAGTTTCTCCTTTAGGGTTTTTGATACTCTAATCACAAGTATTTGGCTAGATTTACAATGTCAGGCATGAATTTTCTCCTATTGAATGAACCTGAAGTTCAACTACATAGCTGTTGATTATCCTGAATATATTAGCGCCAATACTATAGCATAAAACAATTTTCTCAGGCTGGTTGTAGCTATGATTCATAGGCTTTACAGTTGAGTAGGACTATTAATTGCTTTTCTTCCTTGGAAGTTTGAACAGCATTTTCTAAAGGTAATTCTCAAGGAGGAGGCTTCCAAATAAGTTCCAGCTTCACTTCTCCAAATCTTTTGTCTGAAATGTGTAATATCTTCATCAATAGGGTCTAAACTTCAAGTTGTGGAAGGCAACAAAGGATAATGGCAACAGACTGTATGTTTTTGGAGTCTCTTTGACTAAGATGATTAACAACTTGAAGAGTAGTTTCCCTTGCCTGACACTGGGGTCATTGATAGACTATGACCCTTGGATGGAAGAATGATCACACTATGTGGTATGACTCCATTTAAAAAAAATAGATACATGATAGATAGATAGACAGATAGATAGATAGATAGATAGATAGATAGATAGATAGATAGATAGGGATTTACAGAGATTTATAGAGATTTATAGAGATGTATACAAGTATATAATGTATGTACTCTTAAGTAAGCTTATAATTATAAAAGTATGTTTTCCTAAGGCTTTGTCAAATATCTTTAGTGTTACTTATCTCTCCTTCCTTTCTCTGTATTATTCATCCTTTCTAATTAAAAAAATCTTGTTTTGCCCCATGTGACTTACTTCTTTTTTACTTTAATGTATTTTCTAATATTAGTATTTTGTTATTCTTCATAATCTATCAATTTTGTTTATGCATTTTTTATTATTAGCTAACACTTCCTTTTCCTTAGCTTCTTGTTTTCTCTTTTGCTCCCAGTGCTTCCTTCTTTTTCTCCTCTCTCAATTTTTAGTAGCATTCTTTGACATTATTGTTGTTATTCTTAGTTTTGTCTTTTCATTACTCTTCTGAATTTAACTTTGGGAGTTTCTCATAAATGAAAAATCATTTATAATTTTATTTTCTTTAGGCTTTTCTATCCTATTTATTTTTATTCTCTATAACATTTTCTCCATTACTCTTGTCTTGCTTCATAATTTAGCCTTGTTTCTTTCTATTTCTCTCTTTCCATGCCTTTTCCTTTTTTTCTCATTAATGTATTGTCTCCAAGTATAGATTTAACTTTTTACTTCATTCAAAATACTTTTTCAATTTTTAAATTTATAATTACAGATTGTACATTTGTAGGCTTTAATTGATTTATGTGTATCTTGTAGGGTATGTGGCTGTGGTTGTAACAATGAATTGCTTTCTTCTCTGTGAATGGCTCTAGACTTTGAGACTTCAGTGAGATCTGAAAGAAAACTAGAAGATATGTTTAAACAGACACAAATTTGCAATACAGAAACAATAATAGTCCTCTAAAATATCATAAATCCTTAAGTACATAGACACAATGAAACCAGAAACAAATAAAATGCTGGATGAATATTTCAAAAGTTTATTGGCAAATAGATCAATAATTTTGAATACTCTACAAACAAGCAGAATTCAATCTAGGCTCTGTAAGGAAAGTCAGCAACATGGAGGAAAAAATTTCACAAAATTGATGAGAAATTAAACAATATGGACAGAAAAGTCAACAATACCGAAGAAAAACTGAGCAAGGAAATCAATACCTTCTTTTTATTATTTATTTCATTTCTTTTTTTAAGACAGTGACTCCCTGTACTTTCAGTTGGTATGGAACTCATTATGGAGACCAGACTGGCATTGATCTCACAAAGCTCCTCTGCCTCCTGAGTGCTGGGATTAAAAGCATGTACCACCACTCATATAATACTTTGAAAAATACAATTTACAAATAGAAATCCTGGTAATGAGAAGCTTAATGGATCAAATAAAAGACACAATAGAAATTAATACCAATAGATGACCAAGTGAAGAAACAATATCAATATATAGACAAAGACACACAATACTACATTCAACATCAATAAATAAGCATGATTCCCCAACATCCAAGAATTTTGGTCTTGGAAAACATCAAGAGAATACAAGAATCTACTGGATGTTATAAGATGCTGATATAAACACTAAAAGTCTTACAGAATCAAGTCAATGAAACTATAGCCAAAAGAATCACAAATCTAGAAAAAGAAAGCAATATCTAAAAATAAAAGATATTTAGAATATAAAAATATATGATCATAAAAGAATTATTATGTCCAAGATTTAAAACACAATGGAAAGGGAATATTAAAAATTTTAACATAAGTGCCGGAGAGACTAATCAGTAGTTGAGTCCTTGCTGCTCTTTCAGTGGGCTGCATTCCATTTCCTATACCCACAGTCGACTGGCTCACTACCATGTGTAACTTTATCCATCAGATTCAAACACATCTTCTTGCCCCATGAGTATCTGCACTTACAAATGCACAACACACACACACACACACACACATACAATTAAAAAAAATAAATCTTTATAAAACATAAAAATACTAGTTCACGCAACTAAACACATCAGAATAAGATCTTTCATCTGCAACCCTGAAATCCAGGAAAGTATGAGATGAATGTATTCCAAGACCTGATAGTAAATAACTCCAATCAAAAGTCCAGCAAGCCTTTCTTTTAAAATTGGTCAAGAAATAAGAATATTTCAAGACAAACACAAAGTAAGGCAGTTCATGACCATATAGTCATCACTGCTGAAGATAAGAAAGTGCTATACACAGAGGAACAAGAAAGACAATCTAAATCACAAGAGAACAGGAAATAATAAATTTCATGAGAGGAGATCTAGGAAGGAATCCATCATGTTCAACACATGAAACCAACAAACCCCTCAGAGTAATAGGGGAGAAAGAAAAGAGAAAGCAATAATTGAGTAAACCAAAACAATAACCAAAAAAACAGCAACAGTGAGAAAGCATATCCTAATAAATATATTAAGAAGAAATGGTTTCAGTTCAACAATTAAGATATTCAGACTGGCTAAACTGATTAAAAATCTTGATCCAAAAGAATGCTGTCTCCAAGAAATATACTTCAGTGTTTTAAAGGCACTTACAAAAGACTCAAGAGATGGAGATAATGTATCAGGCTAACTGAAGCCAAATCCAAGGTAGTATATCAACTCTGCTATCCGATTAGGTAGATGACAAAGTACAATTAAAAGAGATAAAGCAGGGGCTAGAGATGTTTCAGTGGTTAAGAGCACATATTGCGCTTATAGAGGAGCTAAGTTCAGTTGCCAGCACCGACAATGGTGCTGTAACTACAGCTTCAAGGGGATCTGATCCCTCTATCCTAAGTAGACACCTGAATTCACATGCAGACATACATAGTGAAAAACAATAAAAATACATATTTTAAAGACATACAGTAGGCCATTGCATATTAACAAAGGAAACAATTAATGAAGAAGCTATAACTATTGTAAATATATACAAAATTTGGGGGATACCAAGTCCATAATAACAACAATAATGCATAAAAAAGTTGAAATAATTCATGGTAAGAAATAATGGGTAATTTTAATACCCTTCTATCATTTCTGGATAGTTATACAAAGAAAGGAACCTCAGGTTAAAGTATTAATGCACCATAGAAAAAAATGAACTAAAATAAATATTTAAAGAATATTTTACCCAACAGAAACATTCTTCTAAGCAGCCTGTGAAATCACCTGTAAAATTTAGATATATTGTGACAACAAATTGCATCGTATGACATGTGAAAGAATTTAAATCCTCTGCAGTGTTATCATATTCTAGTGCAATAAAATCAGACACAAAAGCAAGAAAAGATCGACTAAAGAAGCTACATAAATCCATGAAGACTAAAGACTAAATACATGGGTCATTGAAGAAATGAGTAAGGAAGTCTGAAAATCCTTGTAACAAAATGAAAATGAAAGGAAGGTTAACAGAACCTTTTAGAGAAAAGTTCGTATTTAAAAGAATTGCATTAAAAAATAAACTCCAGGTTCTGGAGGGATAGCTCAGTGGGTAAGTGCACTGGCTACTCTTATAGAAGATCTGGGTTTTGTTCCCAGCATTCATGTAGTGGCTAACAACGATCTGTAACTGATGTTTTAGGGGATGCAACTCATAAAATAATAAATTAAATAAACTCAAACCATTTCCACTAAAATCAGAAAAAGGAAAATGGTTCATTTCTCCCCATTTCTGTTCAACATAGTGTTAGAACAATAAGACAAATGAAAGATATAATAGTGATACAATTGGAAAAGAAGAAATCAAAGTATTCCTATTTGCAGACGACATGATTCTATATATAAAAGACCCTAAGGATTCCATCAGAAAAATCAAATATATATATATATATATATATGTGTGTGTGTGTGTGTGTGTGTGTGTGTGTGTGTGTTCAACACAATTACCATTAAATTCTAACATAATTCTTAACAGAAATTTTAAAATTATTCTCAAATTTCAAATGGAAACACACAAAATCTGGAATAGCCAAAACAACAAAAGAAAAGCTGAAGACAATATGATCCTTGATTTCAAATTAAATTACAGAGCTATAGTAATAAAAACATCATGGAACTAGCATAAAAATGAAATAGTAATAATCAATGAAATAGAACTGAAAACCCAAATTTGAGTCCTTGTATTTAGCCATCTAATTTTTGACAAAGGGGTCAAGAATACACATTGGAGAAAAGAGAGTATCTTCAATAAATGGTGCTAGTCAAATTTGATAGCTACATATAGAACAATGATGGTAGATTGATATATATATATAGATTATATAGAGAGCTATATATATAAATTATATATATATGTGTGTGTGTGTGTGTGTATGTGTGTGAGTGTGTGTATGTATACTGTGGTGGGAGTGAAAACTAGTACAACCACTATGGAAATCAATATGAAGTTTCCTCAAAAAGCTAAACATTGATCAATATATAACCATTCTTTCGTATATACCTAAAGGACTTTCTGTTCTATAGAGATATGAACATTTTCTATATTTATCTCTTTTGTATTGACAATAACTAGGAAATGGAATTAACTTAGATGATCTTCAACTGAGAGATGATGAAAATATGGTATATTTATACAATGGAATATAATTCAGCTAAGAAAACTGAAATTATGAAATTCACAGATAAGTGGAAACAATCATCCTTAATGAGGTAACGAAGTTCCAGAAACAAACTTTACATGTTCTCATATACTGATGATACCTTTGAACCTTTAGATATGTGAACTTCAATTGGAAAATTCACAGATGTCAAGAAACTAGCTAGACATCATGAGGGGTCAGTTCATGGGAAGGGAGAGAGAATTACATTGATATACAGTGATAGGAGAGAGGGGATATTAAAATAACAAGGATTCAGTGGGGCTGGGAATGGGTAGCCATGATAGAAGGAGCATGGGCAGGGATAACTAGAACTGAAGTCTTTTTTAAAAAGTTATATGGAAATCTACTGTAGAAACTGCTTAAAATATATACATATAGTCACATAAAAAGAGTTTAAATAGAGTTATCCTTTAATGGGGGTTATCAGACACCACCGCCTAACAAATATAGGGCCAGTTTCCATAAATGGTCTCCATCTTTTGGAGTTGTTGTCAAGATGATCCCATAGACACTAACAATACTTGTTATTTCCATTGCTCTTTGTTACCTGCCAGAACTTGACTGTAAAGCCCTACTGCTAAAGACCCTACATATTTGAATTGTAAAAAATGCATTCACAAATCAAGCTGGTACTGACTTTAAAGTTTCTTCGCTACTCTCAGCTGTCATAGTACTAGAAGATGATATGCAAACTTCAGGTAGAGAAAACCAGTAATCAACCTTATACAGTTGTAAACCATGCAAGCTCCAGTGCCTGTCCTGGCAAGATATCTTTACTGACAATAGTGACACAAATGTTTTGGGAACAACCAAGCACTTTCCAATTGGATATAAGGTCCATTTTTTTAAGTGGAACCCATACTTAGCCCATACTGTTATCTGGGCTAAGACCCTGTGGCTGGGTAAGTACCAGGCTATAGGGAAGAGTTTATTACTATTATCTTTCTATGTAGACATAGTATTAAACTGACATCTAATAGCTTATTGTTACACCCATAGATTAGTGGATCTCTCAATTCATACCAGAGAAGTTTCTTCTTGTAGATAATGTCAATTAACACAGAGACCCACCACTTTTCAAAGTGCAGAACATAGGACACTAAAGTGCTCAGCTATAAATGAGACGTCTATATCATCATGTCTCTCCTTAAGACTCATGGATCATTGTGATAGAGGGGTGCAAAGATTGTAAAAGGTGTAAAGTGGTAGATGAATAAGGAAACCATGTTGTATGAACACCACAGGGAAATTGCACATATGAAATCATGGTACTTATGATAGCATGTGTAAGACATGTGCAAATGTAAAGCCAGACAAAAACCTAGGAAGGATGGGGATGGTGTGATCTCTCTGAAGATCTCATAGCAACTGTTAGACAGTGGGAGAAGAGTCATTTTTCTTTAAGGGTATGACGACATACTCCAGACTCCAAACGATGGATCCACACCCAAGAATACTTGGGTAACATGAATTAGAGTATACAGGTCTTTAAAATGATAGAGAACATTGTGGGGCTTTCTCAGGAAAAGTGGGACTGGAGGGCAGGTGACAGGGGTTAAGAGAGAAAAGAAGGACACAGGGGATCCAAAGATTGGTGCATTTGAGGACCCTTATTGTAGCTTACATCATCTTTTTATCCAGTTCAGCAAGCACCTCACCCCAGATGCTCCAAGGCATAACCTCAGCAACTCATTAGACATACACAGTTCTCAGTTTAGTTGTTCTAAAACGGCAACAATAAATGTGGGTGCTAGCATGAACACAGACTGCTTCAGCTTGGGAGTAAAGCAGATAACAAAGTAGTGGGCAAGTAGCTGTACAAAGTGTCTCAAGAGATGATCAGCAGCTGCCTTTACATGCTTTCAGGTTTGGCCTGAGAATAGCTTGCTATCCCTCTTGCTCTTGTTTTCAAGATCTCAAAGGTTGAAACCTTTAGGCTGCTCAGCAAGTTGCAATGCCCTAAAACGACCTTCAACAGAACATGAAATGAGAAAGCGGATAGGAAAGTGAGAGTGGATTTGAGAGAAAACAGGGCAAGGGGGTTGAATATGACAGCTAAAGTATATTGCATACAATTCTTTTAAAAATCAATAAACTATTATTTAAGAAATCAAAACTTTCATCTTGTAGTACTTAAAACCATCCAAACCCAAAAGTCAAAAAATAGTAAAGTTTAGGGTAGAAATTAAGAAAATTGAAAACATGTGGGTTCTAGGAACTATATCTAGGTCCTTGCAAGAGTAGATAGAGCCCTTAACCACTGAGTCATCTCTCCAGTTCCCTCTCATACTATCTTCAGAGATTTTATAGTGAAAATTCTTTCTGTAAGATGCCAATGGCATTCAGCCCTGTCCTCCACTCTAGGTCCAGAACAATAAAATGAGATGTATTTTCACCAAACTACAGTTGGGAAACCACAATTTATTTGATCTTACACACAGAGCAATTAGAGGGGTGGGGAGTTCCTCTACTGAAATGATGCAACAAATTCTACAGTTTCACAGGGACCCATTGAGCCACTTCCAGCTGCCCAAGATGGCAAAGGGGTTAGTCTCGCCCTAGCTTCCCTGCTCACACCTTCTCCATGTACAACTCAGATAATTGGTTGATTCGAAGGTGTATCTGACTCTCCCAGCTTCTCCCTTTGTAAAGAGCAGTCGAGTTTGTTTGTGCTGCATTTGGATGAGCAGTCCATTGGGGTGGCGGTACTTTGGCAGGAGGAGGGCCATTCACATTATACATACCTTGAAAAAAATGTAGCTAGGGAGGTCAATGAATTCTGTAATGAAACCTTTAAGACAGTGAAGAAGGAAGTTCAAGGACACTCTATACTTTCTATACTAATGGCTTGACAGAATAAAAATTGTGAAGATGGCTATATTGCCAAAAACAATCTATAGATTCAATGCAATTCCTATCAAAACCCAAAATTAGGGGAATCTATTCTAAACTTTCTATAGAAGCACAGAAAACCCCAATTATTCAAGAAAATTCTTGAGAACAATAATGGGTGTATCACAAAACATGATTACAAATTATACTATGGTACCATAGTTTGTTTTTGTTTTTGTTTTCCAGGTTCAATGGACAGTGGACATCTTTACTGTTTAAAAGATCATCAAGTGCTCCAGAACTACAACTGGAATTCCATGTTATTTACAGCTGAGTCATGAGCAGTGACAAAGCTAATTAGACACAACATCATGAGAACTAGGTGAATACAACTCACTTTCCTTTAACAAACAAAATATACATAGATGCACTCTTGAATGCACATTAGTTTATTCACCAGAGAATTTAAATGGGATCTTGAATGTAGAGAAATCCTGGTAGAGTAAAGATGAGCTGAGATGCTGTGCAACTGTATATCAGTTCCTGGTGTTGCATCTCTTGGTCACTAGCTGAACCTTTCTTACATTAACAGCAAATGAAGGTGTGGGAAACAGTAAGCTGACTTAAGGGCTTTTTAAGATTCAAGATTCTTAGCCATACGGAACTATGAGTTAAAATTTCTTTGATATTCTGTCTCATCCCACTCACAAAGACTATCATCAATAACCAAAAATGCTTATTTAGATCAGGAAATAAAAACTCCTGTTCACTGTTGGTGGGAAAGTAAATTGGTACAGTATAGAAATTGGTATAAAAGTTTCACAAAATTGATCTCTAAGTCCACCTACCACAAAAATACTTGCACATCCATGTTTATTTGTATTATTCACAGTTTGCTAGGAAATGAAATCTGCTGGGGACCAAGTGACCTCTGTCTTGCCCTTCTGCAAATGTAACATCCTGACACTTGTTGACACCAATTGTTTTAACCTGGAGTCTCTTAAGTTCCTTTTAGAGTTTCTTATTGTCTAAACAGACAAGTTCCCCCACCTGTAGCCACCCTTGGCTACAAATGTCCTTGGATCCTGGATCTTCCAGTGATTTGTCTCTTAGCAACCCTAATCCACCATGCCCCACCTAGCCCCTTGAAGCTGCAGTATATAAGAGCTCTGTAAAGAATAAAGATTTGTTGATTTGATCAGAGAAACTGTCCTGTTGGCCCTCTGTGTTCCTTTTGTTCATTCCAGATTTCTGAGGACTTGTGCTCTGTTGTTGCCCCTGCCAGCTGGGGCAACTGGTGCCACAGCATCGGGCTCAACCACCCTTCGACTCCTGCGAACACTGTCCAACACTTTCTTCAAGGTACCTTCCCTGTTTGCTATAGAGGTCATCTCTTCAAGGTACCTTCCCGGCTTGTAGCATTTTGTTCAAGGTACCTTCCCTTCACTAAGCCACAGGGGCCAGATAGGTCACGCATGGCTTGCAACAGAGGTTGTCATGGGTATGCCCGAAAGTACAACCAGCATCACTTCGTTATGGATGGTGAATGGTGAATTTTGGCATGGGACAAAAAAAAAACAAGTAAGCATGATTTGCTTGTTATGAGCATCAAAGAGGCCCTCAAGGTGCAAGGAGTAAAAATTAGAAAAAAGGCATCATTCAAGAGTGTGTTGTTTAGTCTCTGTGAGTTCATGGAATTAATAAGGCTTCTTTCAGTGTTGATTTTAAGTTTTATTGCATTGAGGTCTAAGAGAATGCACGGAGTTGTTTCGGTATTTTTGGATTTGTTGAGGTTTATTTTGTGCCCCAGTATGTGGTCATTTTGAAGGAAGTTCTAACAGGTGCTGATTAGAATGTGTACTCTTTGGTATTTGGATAGGATGTCTGTTAGGTTCATTCAATAGATGGCATTCTTTAATTAAGGTGTCTCTCTGTTTATTCCCTTTCCTGTTGAACTGGCTAATGGAGCTTAAATGTCTGGTAGAATTTTGCTGGAATTCAGCTGGGTCTCAGTTTTTATCATTTGGAAGGTTTTTGTATTATTGTTTCAATTTCCTTATGTTATGGGTTATCAGAAACTATTTTTTGGTTTTTGTTCTGAGGTAAAACATTCCAACCTGCCTGGAAGCTCCTTCAAAGCTGCAGGTGATGGAGTGAGCTCCATCAGAGCTCATTGCCCCAGGGCATGTTAAAGTTGTAAATACTTTCCTTGCCTCTAGAGTTAAGAAAAAAAAATAGTTAAAAGACATTCTATTCCTTCGGCTTCTAGCCACCAGCGTTCCCCTAGTTGTAAACATGGCTAACTTAAGAGCTTTCATGTCTGTCTTTCATTCCTGTCTCTTGTGATTTGGCAACATTCGGATTTTGTCATTTGTCTATGTCTGTTTTGTCTTAAATGTTGGGATTGTTTCATTGTGGCCAGAGTGAGTTAAAAAATGTCAAAATGCCGCTACTTTAAATGTAAAATCAAGCAGTTATTTAAGAGTTCTTAGATCCCAAAGAAAGAGAGAGAAAGAAAGAAACTTAGATATCTGTAAGAGGAGGACTTTTCACCATTTATTGCCCGGCAAGGCCCAAGGCTGAGCTAAAGAAAAAATATTTAGAAAAATGTGGCATTTACAGGGTGTGGTTAAATCTCTGTCTTAACTGTCTTAATGAACACATTTTCCTACAACAGCTCAAGGTCGAGCAGGCATTTTCTTTTGTTAATTACTCTGAGTTAAATCATGTAAATTCCACCAGCTCCACACCTTGCCCTAGGGTGCCTTGCTTTCCAAAATAATTCAGCCCATTTGCAGTTTGTAGTTTGCTGCACTGAGGAAATAGTTCAATGATAACATGCTTGCTTGACATATCAAACTGTTGTGCACCTGGTGATTTCTATGCTATGGTATTTTGCTACACAGCAAAAGTAAATACAACAAAATTAAAATGGATGTTTCTATCCCTGCTAGTAATTACTGAACTCAACAGCTCTTCTGTCCCATGTAAACCACTGAGTTTAAAAGAAATAAGTCTTTGTAAGGAAATCATATTGATAACGCAGAAAGATTGACTCTGGAGCTGAATTGGCCCTCTTGTTTCAGACTCAATCTTGCTTCAAAATGTTCTTCAAAACTTGTTATGTGCTAAAGCTAGCCACCTTACCCTATAACAAGTAAAAGAAAGAACAAAACAGCCTCAGTGCAAGGACATTGTGCTGTTGATGATAACTAAGGGATAAACCAATTTTAACAGATTATTATTCATCTTCCTCGTATACTCAAGGTGTAACACTGGTTGCCACTTTAAATGTTATTACATCTCATGGTCCCAGGACAGCCACTCTTCTAACTAGAGCTAAGCATGATAAGTTTTATAAACAAAAAGGTCATATACCATACAATATAAAATATTTAACTGGGTGCCTTCTAAAAGTAAATAAGAAATTTCTATTATATACCATGTGCTTATCTGTAATTATGGCCAATGACCTTACTAGGAGAGAAGAAACCATGTGGTCAGGTCTCCATATCTTAAGTGTGTAATTTCATCAATATGGTGACAGTCACATGGCCTGACTGCCACCCTGGACAAAACTTTTCAAAATGGAGCTGACTTACTTGACCTTGCCACCATCTTAATCCAGCCACATGGCATAATTCAAAATGGCCACACCCAGGAATTTACTGGTTCTATAAAACTCCAGGAGATCATGACAATCTAAAAATCTCCTAAACCACAGGTATTTAATCACATGTCCTAATCCTGTTGCAAATCTATGTTTTTGTTTTGGTTTTCATTTTAGATTCTTGATGGAATCATAGAAAAGCAAAAGCTCCATCACATGGACTTTTGTATACATTTACTAGTTTTTACAAGAACCTATTTTAAATTCTAATATTCATTTATACAACATCTTTATCAGTTTTTAAAAGAAATTATTTTGAATTGTAACATCTTTATATGGTATATTTACTGATTTCTAAATGTAACTATTTAAAATCTTTGTTCTGTATAATGTATTTGTCAGTTTCTAAAGGAAACTTAGAAAGGTTTTTCTAGCCATAGACCTCCAAGACTAACTAGGTACAAAGTAAGCTAATGTTTTGTAGTGGCTAAACCTGGGAAGCTCATGTGAATTTGCAGTACCCCAGTGCCAAACTTTACAAGAAAAAACCTGCTACAAACACATAGTTTCAACAATTGGAGGCAAGGAGAAATAGCCTACTTAGGTTGGAGATATATTTTTTAAAAAATCTATAAAAGTGATTAAAAATCTAAGTCTATATGTTATGTTCGGGTCCTCAGATACTTATTGGATATAGGCTATAGGCACCAAAAAACCTGAGCTAAACATTGTCCATCAATGAGAAAAAATTTCAAGGCCTATTACGTACTGGAGCTGACATTTCAGTGCTCACTACTAACCAATGACCCTCATTATTTCAGATTTAAGACATTGTTTTTATACTATTCCTCTTGGCGCCTCAAGATTGTAAAAGATTTGCATTAATGTGCCTATATGACTCACTATATGGATAATATACTTTTGGCTCATAAGCAGGAGGGAATTTTATTTGCAGCCTATGCTCATTTACAACAGGCTCTGAAAGAACAAGGGCTAATTATAACTCCTAAAAAATACAAAAAAATCTCCATATTCATATTTGGGTCATAAGTTATATCCTAAAATAATTTTACCTCAAAAAATTCAGATTAAAAAACATGGGTTAAAAACTTTAAATGACTTCCAAAAATTGTTAAGAGATATTAATTGGCTTATCCATCAGGTTATTTTAGTTGTGAACTTATCTTAAAGATTAGGGTAAAAGTTAACCTATGGTCTACATATGTAAAAGTTTAATCTTTTATTAAAAGCATCCAAGTAGCTCACTGTTTTAAAAGTTCAAAAATGTAGTTTTCTCCTTACCTATGTTGAACATCCTGTTCATTCATTGTAACAATATTTTGCTTGGAAGCTAAGTAAAGTCCTATGAAAACTGTATTAATCTCCTTAAGAGCAGTGCCTTATGGCTGAGTCATCTTGCTTTAAAATACAGAGCATATGCTGAAGATCCCACTGTCTCTAACATTACCATTACACACTTGGAGCATCTAACACATAAAGTACTGCTGTCAGTCTTTTTGTAAAGTATTAAAAAATACATTGTTGGATAATTTTCACAGTCATTAACTACACTATTACTTTACAAAAATAATTTTATTGTTTCTTGAGTACTTTATTTTTTAAATTTTAGGTTTTTATTTTTATTTTATGTATATAAATATTTTAACTACATGTATACAAGTGCCCCATGTGTGTACAGTAGCCTCGGAAGCCAGAAAAGGGGGTCTGATTCTCTAAAACTGGGTTTGGGAGTGCTAACTGCCAGGTGAATGCTGGAAACTGAGTCTGGGTGCCACTGTAGGGCAGCCCGTGCTCTTAACTGCTGAGCCAGCTTTCCAGCCGGAGTACCTCCTTTTTAAGGTAAACCTCTGTGACTTACACATTTTTCAGGATTTTGTCTCTAATGAGAATTTGGCATTAGTGTTTGACTACTCATGTTGATGCATTGTTTATGGATGTATTTTCATTTATTTTTATTTGGATAATAAGCTAAAAAATTTTTGTCTGATAACCAGACATGCCAAAAATACTAAGTAAACTAATATCTTAATATTTAATGTCCTGCTTTAAGTTAATCAACCCCTGTTCTAGATTAGATAACCCCCAAAAAAGACTTGCCTGCCTAGATAAATTTACTTGTTAAAGGTATTTTTATTTATGCTGGTAATGATTAAACTTAACTATACAAAGCACTGAGTTAAATCCTAAAAAGAAACAAATGCCTCTTTGAGTAAATAATATTGATAGATCATCATGTGCTACTTAACAAGGAAAAGGGCAAAACAGCCTCAGAGTAAAGCCATTCTGCTAAAGTAAATAAAAAGGATTTTATAAAGTAAAATGTTACTAAGATTAGGTTACACAGCATTCTTGAGTCAAATTACTGCCATCCTCATAACTTCAGCTGTGTCTATTTACAAAAGTTCATCAACTATATATAATTTTGCCCTAATGATCTCCTGAATTTAGAGAAAAATTAACTACAGGTCACCTATATACCTGTAAACTTTAATCTATGTAAAAAGATAGCTCCAGATTAAAAAAGAAAAAATGAAAAAGGTCTATACAAATGATTAAAGTTTTAAGTCAATGTGTTATATAAAAAGGTAAAAAAAACTTATTATATAAATCTTAAAATTTCTAAGGTAATAGTTTAAATGATCTAAAAAATAAATATGTTTGGTTTTTATATTAAAAATATTAGTTGATGATAATCCTCCTTTTCCAATATTTTGCCACATTAGGCTTGCCCCAAAAAGTAAAACCTCACAACCCACGAGGACAAACTATCATAGAACACAATTACCAAAACATTGGAGCACAATTACAAAAGCAAAATGGGGAAATAGAGAGTCTGTGACCCCACGTTCAGCTTCAACTAGCATTTTTTGAAATTTTCAAAAATCCAAAATGGAACCTAAATTTGTCAGACATTGGAGTAAACAAGAACAGCTACCAGAAGTACATGGCTCTATGTTTCCTATAGATGAGCCACAGACCTTTTTGGATCCTGGCAAAAAGTTAAAATATTACAAGACCAGAGACCAAATAGAAGTAGGAAAAGAAAAGAAAGAAATTTAACCCCTTAGTCCAGGAGGTGGAGCCCCATGAGGCCTGTGTTTCCTTTCACAGGTTGCCATAACTTCCAAAGACCTATGATGGATAATGATGGAGTTCAACTTGGAATTGGACAGAACAAACCTCCAACACCCACCAACAGGCTGCGGTCCAATGGAGAATCAAATCCAGCACCACCTCAGATAGCCAGCCGGACAACCGCCTTCACAGCACTGGACACTTGGTGGCCTGACCTACTTGGCCAGAGGGAACTGGGACATTGGTGACTGGGACAGATGTGGGGGGACAAAATGCCTAAATCCCCGAGATGCTAAGACAATGTACAAAAATAGGCCTAACACCATGTATTATTGCAAACCCTTTTTCAGGGAAAAAATGATTCCTATATGTTAGTAGTAGTACTGTATAGGAAATGGCAATTAGTTATGTTTGACAAACTTATGGGGTTTATCAAGGCCCTTTTATTGGATTTTTATTGCTTGTCAGCTTTGGACTCTGGGCATTTAACAGAGTCATGACCTTTGTACGACAGCAGCTTGACTCCGTGGCATCAAAACCCATTCAGGTACTTTATCATAAATTGGATTTATAGGATCGGGGTCTTGGGAAGCCCTATGACAGACTAGCACATGAGCTGCCCTGTAACTCCTGAGCTTAAAGGCTGCCATTACTCGAGAGTGTCAGACAAAGTACTGTAAAGAGAATATCCAAAACTGGATATGTCGGGGTCTCTTGAAGGCATGCCTAACTGCAAAGAGATTCATGTCAAAAAACAACTCAAAACCTCTCCCCAGCAAAAGACATGATTGCCTACGACAGGCCATGGGGGTTAGGTCTCTGTCTTTCTCTCCAATTGCAGCCATTACCACCGCTCAGGGACCAAGCAAGCCTCGATCTTTTTAATTTTCTAGTAAAAGGGAGGAGATGCTGGGGACCAAGTGACCTCTGTCTTGCCCTTCTGCAAATGTAACATCCTGACACTTGTTGACACCAATTGTTTTAAACTGGCGTCTCTTAAGTGCCTTTTAGAGTTTCTTATTGTCTAAACAGTCAAGTTCCCCCACGTGTAGCTGCCCTTGGCTCCTGGATCTTCCAGTGATTTGTCTCTTAACAACCCTAGTCCACCATGCCCCACCTTGTCTCTTGCAGCTGCAGTATATAAGAGCTCTGTAAAGAATAAAGATTTGTCAGTTTGATCAGAGAAACTGTCTTGTCGGCCCTCCGTGTTCCTTTTGTTCATTCCAGGTTTCTGAGGACTCGTGCTCTGTTGATGCCCTGCCACCAGGGCAGAAATCAACTCAAACATCTATTGATAGGTGAATGGATAAAGCAAATGTTGTATAATGAAATATACAATGGACTTTTATTCATCTGTAAAAATATTATATCATGACTTCTGAAGGAAAATGAATGGGACTAGAAAGCATTATGTTAAATGAAACAAACCAGGATCAAAAAGACTCCATGTTTTCCACTCCATGTTTTCTTCTCCTATATGTAGAACCTAGATTTAAAAATGTGTGTGTGTTTCTGTGTGTGAGTGTGTGTGTGTGAGTAATAGTAGTAGTAGTAGTAGATGAAAGTAGAAAGATCATAAGAAGGAAGGAAAGGAAGCTAAAGTAAGGGGAAATGAGGGAAATGAAATACATGTGACATGAAATTAGAAGTGACGACAGTTATGGGGAGGAAAGGGAAGGAGTCAGAGACAGGGAAGAAGACAAGAGGGAAAGCCATATGTGAACGTGAGGAGTAAATTTGAACAAATAATGACACATATGTATGAAAAGGTCTTAAAGAAATCCATAGCTTTGCATGTTGTATTTTGAGTTAATAAAAACACATGTAGTACACAAACACACTCAATATCTATGATAATCATACCATGCATTCAAAATGTTCAATTGTTTAACAGAAAATGCTATACAATATACCAATACTACAAAATACACAGCATATATAATACATAATATGCACAAAACCCACAAACATTGTACACTTTCTAAGATCAGTTGTTTATTTGCTACTTACCTTATTTTTATATGTTTAGGTCATCAAACTATCTGACAGAAATGTTGGTGTAAGTCTGGTAAATTTCATCCATAAAATATGAAAATATGTATTGTGCTAGCCCTTGTAGACTGCTCAAGGTATGTAATAATCTCATTACAGTTAAAGGAGAAGGATACATAAGAGGTCATTTAGCTCAGTCCTCTACCTTATTATGTCCATATGTTAAGCTAGACAGTTAATGTTAGTTAACATTAAGCTAGACAATTAAACTAGACAGCAAATTTATTGACAACCTTGATGTCAATGTTTCATAAATCAGCTATAATATATCCAGTATTTTGAGGCAAGTTACCAAAACAATAGGTATGATTTCATAATACATTTCTCAGTCTGCTCAAGAACAGATGCTTTGGATGAACTTTAAACATATTGTTTAGGATAGGGAATCAGAGAAAGTAAGAAAGAACACACACACACACACACACACACACACACACACACAAACACACTACCTACTTCACTAATAAGGCACCTAGAAGTACTTATATATATGAATACAAACTTAAAGCCTGATTTCTACTATATCTCAAAAAAAATTGTTTTTCAGAAATGTTTGTTCAGTGAATCAAATGTGTGGGCTTTTAGTGTACTGAACCTGCTTTCCAGGGCAGTCATACAGTACTGAACACTGTCTCAGTCATCTCCCACTTAGACTGAATATTGTCATTTAAAAGAATATTTTCTATATGTTGCCATTTGCTATGATCTCAACTGGCTCTGAACTTGTCTCTGCCTCTCTGGTGCTATGATTACATTTACCTTTTGACAATATTTTTCATAGAAAAAACATTTTGGCACAAAACAGCTATTTAGTATAGAACATCTTCACTGGCCCTTGATTACACATCTGTATAACTTATTAATAAACTGGGTACATGAAATGTACTCTCTGATTCTGAGAAGTCTCACTTTTTAAAATCAGTCAACAGCCAATTCATAATCAAAGATCCTCAAAGACAAAATAAAAGCCACCTCTATGAAGTAATCAGCTTAATTAGCATCTCATGCCTTTAAATTCTGAAATTATCAGACACAAAATAAAAGGCAGCTATGCATAAGATGTTTCAATGAATAAAATATAGGGATCCAAATGGACAGGACAAATAGAACCTTTGTAGGTGAACCTTCTTCCAGTAAATAGCCCCATACCCATGAGTAAACAAACAGCACAAACTAAAAGTCTGTTGTTGAAAGATGGCATGAAGTTAGGAAGGGGTGGGTGTTGGGGGTGGCATCTGGGCAGAATTAGAGGGAGGAGTACAAGGCAAATCTGATAAAATACATTGTAAGCATGTGTGAAATTCTCAAAGAATTAATAAAAATATATTAAAATATTTTAATAAATGAAATTTAAAACCCAATTTATAGGTTAAACAGACATAGATAAATTGCAAATTGGAAGTTGGACTGGAGAAATATACATATATAAATTATATATATTATAGTATATATATTAGTGGAGACAGTAAACAAAAGGAAAATATGGAAGACAGACAGATTAGAAGACTTGAAGGAATATATGTGTCATCCTGATGAATCTTTAATTTGGAGTCCCAAAATAAGAAAAGAGGGCCAGATGACTAAATGGGTCATGTTACTTACTGCTAAGCCTGATGACCTGTGTCTGATCTGTAGAACCCATGAGCTAGAAGGACAGAACCAACTTCCACTAGTTGTCCTCTGACATCCACACCAATGTCATGGCACAGATACTCTGAGATGGCAAAATATCTAGTGATGACTTACATATGAGAGGATTGCAGACCACAAATAGTTTCCATTGAACCTAAATGAAGTGCCAAACAAAGTCAGGTCCTCTGATGCTGTCATATTCTTTAGTGGTGTCTACACTTAGGTGGCATAAAAGAAGGAATGCTGGAGTAGATGTGAGCAATCATTTCTACTAACTGTGATTAAAATTTCTTATTTGCAATGTATCTATTGATAACTGAAGTAAATACTGTGTCTATGCCTAAGGGCTTTGCAAATTGTGCAAATGAGGGTCCTAAAGTTTAAATCTCACCAAATTCATTTTAAAGTTTTTTTTCTAACATATTAGAATGATATAAAATGACTTGATTTAAAACATGCATAAAAGTCTTCCCTCTTCTTTTAATTTTTTTTCAAATATATATATTTTTATTTTATGTGTATGAGGGTACCACCTGTATGTATGAAATTGCACCTCTGTCGTGCAATGCAATCTTTGTACTCTGCAAGAACAGTCAGTGCTCTTAACTATTGAACCATCTCTCTAGTCCGCTATTCCTCTTCTTGAGACAAATCCCAACAGATGTGCACATGTCCTGTCTTCTCCTAGCTGTGCTTTGAAAGGATGGCTTACGTTAAATTTAAGTCTAGCAGAAGCCATGACTGCCACTGTCAAACCTGTCTTCTTTCTCATCCAAGCATTATTATTTACTCTTTGTTCAAGTTTAAAATCTAAGATAAGTTTTCCCTCTATTCTTTATCTCATCTCATCTCCTAGTCCATCATTTGTAGCTTTCACAGAGTTTCAAGGTTCTGTTTCCTTGAAACTTGATTCCAAGTTTCAAGGCCCTTTTTCCTTTGCCTTAGGACCTGTCTCAGTTTCCGTTTATACTTTTCAACTTGGCATTTCTTTCAGTTTACCTACCAACATTTCTGTGCTCTCACTCTATTGAGTGATGATCTAACAATCTGACTATTTCTTCAGTTAGAATAGGAATGAAAGCCAAACTCGGTAGCAGGCTGTATGATATTTCTATGATCCAGCCCTTAATCCTCTGTCACCAATCTGAGTCCTTCTCCTTTCCATTGTCTTTGAGACACTTTGCTTTCTTGGTGTTCTAAAACACCAAGGTTATGCCCACTTTCTGTTGATTCTTCCTGGAATGTTCTTCCACTAGAATCTAATACAACTTAGTGTTCATGTTCATGAATGTAATGTCTTCTTGGTCAATTGTTGCCTTGATCTATATGAAGTGACCTTCTTTTTTCATTCTGATTAATTTTAATTTGAAGTGTATTTTGTCAGATATTAGAATTGCAAATGTTTCTTAGTTTCATTTGCTTGGAATATTTTTCCTACTTTTTTTACTACCCTTTTACCTTAAGACAGTGTCTATCCTTGAAGGTGACATGTGTTTCTTGGAGGCAACAAACGGATTTTGGTACTTAATCCATACAAGAACCCTGTGTCTTTTGAATGGGGAATTCAGCCCATCTAAAGATATTTAAAGATATTTTTGAAAGATGTGTATTGTTTGCTGTCATTTAAATTTCTATTCTTAATATTGGTTTTATTTTATGTTTTCATAATTATTCCTTCATTTGTTTTCATTCTGTATACTCCGGTATGGTGATTCCTTTCATCAGTCCTTAATAGGACTTTGAGTAGTCTCTAAAGGATGGCTTTATGGACATGAATTCTTTCAGCCTACTCATGTCTTATAAGGTTTTTCTTTCCTCTTTGACTCTGATAGGCAATTTTGCCTCTACTCTATAGGGCCAAACCCAAGGATAGAGGATGGGAACAGCATGGTACAGCCCCTACTAGCCAGCAGGGAGGTCCTGAATCCCACAGCACTGAGAGGGAAATGGTTCCAAAGTTGGCAATGGGTAAGGCAAGATTTTGGCAACTCACTCCATCAATTCAGTTGCTCTTAAGCAGCCTCAGAGGAACAGAGCTAAGGCACAAGGTGAAGAGCTCTGCTTAGCTTTTTTTTCACAGCCATTCCTTAATTTTGGAAGATAGCAAGGATGGTTTAGATGAACCTATAAATCACCATAATGAGTTAATCTTTCTATTAAAAAGCTTATATATCAATAATAAAAAATTGTAAGAAACAGTGAATGAACCTCAGATGTTCAAACCCACTATTTTGTGCCCCAAATGTTAACATTTTCCTACAGTTGTCATTCTTCCCTCCCTCCATCTTTTCCTTTTGTCTTGCTTTTGTTCTGTATCTCATCTACATATTTTCTGAATTCTTTAAGAATGAGTTGCAGAGTTGATAAACTTTTATTTATGGACTTCAATATATACTTCCTAAAAGCAAGAAATTCTTTCATCCACCACAACATAATTCTGAACACCAAGAAAATAAGACAGATAACAGAATTACGATGTATTCTATAACCATTTAAGAATTTTTAAATTTCAAAATCAAGTAACTGAAAGTGAATTGTGCTTTCCATAAGGTAATATTTTGAGTCCTTCCAAACTCTCAGACCACTCAAAAAGCATTTCTGTTTCCTTTGAATGTTCTTTAACAATAATACTTAATCCATTTGGGTAAACAGTTGCAAACAGCATAATCCACTTTTGGCTTCTCAAGTAAATGAACAACACGAAAAAAAAACCAAAACACTGTATTTAAAGGCTATGATAGGAAATATACTAGACTCAGAGTCAGCCAAAGATTGAAAAAAATTGAAACACATTCAAGAAGCAACAGCTAAGCACATACCACAGGTGCATTTATGGAAATGTCAGTGGCCTTGTGTTTTCATTGGTGCTGTCACTACCAGCCTCAGTACCATCACTTCATTCGTTGATTTGGTCACGTGTGCCTTCCATGCTCCTGTATCACACACGGAGCTCTCCAGGTCTTACTCTAGTTGTCCATGTTTAGTCCATGTGCTCATCATTTAATTGTAACTTTTAGGAAAGAGGAAAACATAGTTGAAGGTTGATCCAGACAATACCTTATTCCAAGACTATGTAAGAAGGGGCTGAGAGTTATTTACTTCCTTATGAAAGTTTGTTGGGATGCTTCTAGAAAGGAGGATAATTAATAAGAAAAACATACAGCTCTTATTAAATGAGACATGTATAAAAATTTCCTATACAGACTAATAGAAAAAAAACAACTAAAATCACTACTAAAATCAAATCTTAAATAATAAGTTGAGATGTTCACTGCGATGAAATATTTATTTCACAGGAGAGCCTATTTGCTAAGGAAGTAAACTTACTTTAGAAAAGGTTTGCTATTCCAGATACTTTTAATATAAGTGGATAAAGCTGCCTCACATCCTCTGTCACTAAGAAAAGAAAATACAAACAGATTTCTTACAGTTGAGTTCAACCATACAGATGAAACATCAGACCCAGTCAGCAGTGAGCCCTATTAGCTATTTCATGTACTATTTCAGAAAGGTACTATCTGAAACATTTGGTAACTAAACTGAAAAGATATCAGGGAAGCAAAAGCTCCAAAAGAAGCTGACTGGCAGCCCATGACCCCTATGAAACAAAATACCACATGTAAAAATATTAATAAGACAAAGAGAGAACTTGACAAAGAAACTGAAAGGGAAAGGAAATCGCTACTTGTTGCTTCAAACGGCATAGATCAGATCACAGAATTTATTAGAATTTCTAGGAAAACATTATTACTTTCCAAATTGAATGATTTATTTGTCGCAGTTCTAAAAATATTGAACATGAGGAATATTCCTAACAAATATTAGATAACTCTAAGAAGTAATGTACATGAGAGAAGTGTCTTAGCAATAAATCTCTATGTAAATATTACAAATATTAAATTTTACTTCTTGTAGTGGCAATCAGAAGAACAACTCTTGTGTTTGATAAATAGAAAGAGTTATAATTCTGCTTTCTTACATTTACAGATAGAAGCAGCAATATTTTTTAAATGAAAAGCTTGACATTTTCAGCATCGGGTCCAGTTGGCTCCTATTGTAATGGAAGAGCAAGAGGATTCTTCATGCATGAGAGATTACGGCAGTATTTTATTTCAGGATTTTACCTCTCAAAATCCTGCTTAGTCAAATTTTTGCCACCTCTACAAAGCTCTTTTGAATATCCTACATGGAATTTTTCTACCAAATTCCAGTGTTCTCTCTTCCATTTAAGACATAAAACCATATACAGTAGTTTTAGTTTTCCTGTGTGACAGAGGATTATGCATATCAACTCCAACGGGTTAGGGAGATAAAACGTTTTTTAATATTTGTATATGTATATATATATATAGTAGTTATAAATATAGCATATATAGTATTTACATATAAATATATATATTTATCATATATATGTTTATATACAAATGTGCCCAATATTTGTCCTCAAAGAGATCTGAATATTGATACATTCAAACATACATGCACTGTGCAACAAATGGAGAAAGCTTCCTCAATAGAATGGAACATCAAGAGTGGATGACAAAGTTGAAGAATTTGAGCACTCAAGCAAAGATTATGAAAAATTTAAAAACACAAGAATACAATATACAGGAAATGTGGGACACCATGAAAAGATCAAATTTATGCATCAAGACATTGAAGGAGAGGGATTTCAGGACAGTATTGATACTATTGACCAGATTTTCAATAGAATTATAGAAGAATATTTCTGAAAATTAAAGACATGCAGGTACAAATACAAGAAACAAATAGAACATGAAATAGACAGGATCAGAAAAGAAACTCCTCACGGCATATCATAGTAAATGTGCAGAACAAAGAGAGAACACTGAAAACTGAAAAAGAAAAACAAGTCATATATGAAGGAAAATCTATCAGAATTACAGCTAACTTTCAATAAAAACTATGAAAGTCAGAAGAGCCTGGACCAGTGTAATCCCATTTCTAAATGACCATAGATGCTAACACAATTACTTTACCCAGCAAAAAATGTCTAGTATAGTTGAAGGGGAAAAATTATTTCATGACATGAATAGGTTGAAAGAATTCATGTTCACAAAACCAGCCACAGGGAATTCTTGAAGCAATACAAAGAACTGAAAAAAGGAATTACTGCAACCAAGGGGCAACAAAAACACACTAGATGAAGGTATAACTGTGGAACCACAAAGTTAAACAAGAAATGCAAACAGAATTTTAAAAGATGGAAACTAATACAAATATTTCAATAATAACTTGAAGAATCAATGAATTCATCTCCCAGTGAAAAGACACAGGCTAGTTGAATGGATCAAGAAAACAAAATACATCTTTTCTGTGTCTGCAAGAAACCCATCTCACCTTTAAGGACAAGCACTACCTTAAGGTGAAAGAATGGAAAAAAAATATTCAAAGCAAATGGCACTAAGAAACAAGCAAGAATTGCCATTCTAATATCTGGCAAAATAGACTTCAAACTAAAACTAATCAAAAGGGATAAAGATGGTCATTTCATTCTGAACAAAAGAACAATTGCTCAAGAAGATACAACAACCATGAACATATGTGTATCAGACTTTATTGCCCCTGACTACATTAAAAGAGAACTACAGGACTTTAAGACCCAGATTAATCCTCACTCACAAGTAGTATGGGAATTCAATAACCCACTGTCTAATAGAAATTAGACAAATCAACTGGAGAGAGTACACAGAGAGACACCTGAATTAAATACATCAAATGGATTGAACAGACATCTACCAAATATTCCACTGAAGCACCAAAGAAAACACATTCTGTTCAGCACCCCATGGAGCTCTCTCCAAAATCGATCATATACTGGGGCACAAAACAGACCTCAAAAAAAAATACTGAAATAATTCCAAGCATTCGATCAGACAACAATGCAATAAAGCTTAAAATCAACACCTGAAGAACTCATAGAGATTAAACAACATACTCCTGAATAATGAGTGTGTCAAAGTCTCCTTTGAAATTAAGAAAGAAATAAAAGTACTCCTGGAATTAAAGGAAAAGGACAATCCAACATAACACAATCACTGGGACACTTTGAAAGCAGTTCTAAGAAGGAAGTTTATAGCTCTTATATTTAAAAAATCAAAAAGAGCACAAATATATGACTTAATATTGTAACTCAAAATCTTGAAAAGCAACAAAAAATGGAACTCAAAACCCAGCAGATAAGAGGATATACCAAAAAATCAGAGCAGAAATTTATGAAATAGAAACAAAGAAAATAATAAAAAGACACAATGAATCCAATATTTAGTACTTTTAAAAGATGAACAAGATAGACAGACAGACTTTAGCTGAGTAAACCTAAAGAATGAATGATCAGATCCAAGATAACAAAATCAGAAATGAATGGGGAAACATCACAATATACAATAAAAACATTGAGAACATTATTATGGAATACTTTAAAAACCTATATAATACTAAATTTGAAAACATAAAAGAAATGGGTATATATCTAAAATCATGGGAATCATCAAGTTAAACCAAAAAGAGATCAACAGCTTAAACAGACCCATAACAAAAGAATCAAGGAAGCAAAGAAGAAAATGACAGAGTGGGAGACAATGTTCACTAGAGACATATCTATCAGAGGTTTAACATCCATAATATATAAAGAACTCAAGAAATAAAGAATCAAGGCAAAAGGTAACCCAATTAAAAGATGGGTTAAGGATCTGAGCAGAGAGTTCTCAAAAGAAGAAATAAAAATGACTAAGAAACATCTTTTAAAAAGGTTCAACATTGTTAGTAATTAGAGAAATGCAAGTTAAAACCACTTTATGATTTCATCTTACCCCAGCCAGATTAGCTAAGATCAAGAGAACAAATGATATCAAATACTGGAGAGGATGTGGGATAAGAAGAATGCTCATTCACTGCTGGTGGGATTGTAAAGTCATGCAACCTCCATGGAAAGTAGTGTGGAGAACTCAGAAAACTATAAATGAACCTACCATCTGACCCTGTTATATTGGGCACATACCCAAAGGATTCATTCTATTGCAGATATCCATGTTTATGGCTTCTCTCTTCACAATAGCTAAGAAATGGAAGGAACCTATGTATCCTTGATCTCAGTAGTGAGTAAATGAAACAGTGGTACAATTAAATAAAGGAGTTCTACCTGGCAGTAAAGAATGACAAAATCATGAAATTTTCAGGTAAATGGATGGAACTAGAAAATGCTATGCTAAGTAAAGCAACACAGACACAGTAAAGAAATAATGTATACTCTCCCTCATTTAAGGATCCTATCGCCAAATTTTATATGTGAGTATGTATCCTGATATAACTGTTGGAACTGGGAAAATGGAAAGGAACCAGGGAAGTAAAGGGAAAGAATTTACCTGAGAGAGAAGAATTACATGAGATAGATATTATTAAGAGAGAAATAGATAAATTTGGTGTATTTAAATGGGTGGGGTAAGGAAGGGTTATACAAGGAACTGTGGTGATAAAGGGAAAGAAGGAGCTCAAGAGAGGAAGGTTCATAGGAGACTTCCTAACAAAGGAGAAATGGAGAAAATTGGGACACATTAATGGGGAAGTCATGGAGGGTTAGACAGGGAGAGAGAGAGAGAGAAAGAGGGAAAGAGAGAGAGAGATAAACAATGCAGAGCTAGTGTAAAACACTAGAAGGAATCATATTAGCCTAACAACCTAATGATAAATTACACATACAGTATCTCTACATGAGTCCGAGTATAGTTTACCACTAAAAACAAGGAAGAAGTTCCACAGAGGGGAAACCTTCCTTTGAGTTGTTGGCCAGGGTGGCCTTAGAGACTCCAAAAATTACACATGCTATTTTTATAGCCCTTGATTGCCTCCCAGAACCTGAAAGTAAGATGGTATTGCTGAAGACAATACTTCAAACAGAGAATTTGGAGAAATGGAGACCTGAAAGTCACTTCCCCTGAAGACTAACTTTCATAGCTCTAGAGAGTATTATGTAAGCTGCTAAGGAAGAACATCAATCGATGGGCCAACATCAGTTCCAAGACCAAATAACCACACTGATGACTGGAACAACATATGACACTAGTGCAGTAGTGATACTTTTATCTTGGGGGCAATCAACAGCTACCAAACTGGACATAAGGTATACTCAATGTGAGGAAATTCATGTGTGGTACTGTAATCATAGCCCAATCAATATATATGACTAAAGAGCTCATAGACCATTTAGAGGGACAAAGTGTTTTCCAGAATCAGACCCTATTTCTCAAAATATTTTTCTTCTCAAATGATATTTTTCTCTTATGTCTTCTAAGAAGATGTAAAGCAAAACATATTCCATAATGGGAAAATGTTTAATAGATATAAAATCATCTAAATCTCATTACTTTGATAAGGATCAGTTGAAATTTTGCATGATTCCTTTTATAATAGGAAGTCCAAACTCAAAAGAAATAGACTATTCAAAAGATATTTAACTGTTTACTGAGAATCAATCAATAAACTTGGAAAATACAGAAACTTTATTAGACAATATAATAGCCATTTAGGTAATGGCTTGGAGTTGTGTTTCTTCACACAGAATAACACAAGAGCATGTTCAATTACAATATAAAAATGAAAGCAGCAGCAATAGCAAAACAATTAAAAAATACTGATATCTTTTTGACTATAAATCTTAAACATTTCAATATAGAGAGCAATTAGTTATAGAAACATAGTTAAAGGTGGTGAGTGGAACTTAGGCAATTAATTTCATGTTTATCTCACCCTCTACTAAAACATGAGCTAAGTTACACATTCTTAAAAACTCAAATGTACAACGGAAAAAAAGCAACAAAATTTAATGATTGAAATGCTGACAGATAAAATAGTCTAGTGAAGCATATATGAGAAAATGTGATCTTAAACTTTCAGAAAGGAAGGAAAAGCATAATTTATTTTATAGAATCCATAATCCCAGTCACTGTATTGCTAAGTAATTCTGGAAGTGGGCAGTAAAGGTAAGTTTAAAAGCATGAGGATAAACTGAAAGAATATTCAAGATGCAGATCTTGCTGCTTGTTTATGTCATGTGCTAGAAGCTTAGTCTCTTGAGAAAGAAAACATGTTCTCTGGGCCAGGAAAATAATAGCAGACAGAATCAAGGACAGGGTTTCATACTGAACAGAAGTATTAAGTAAATGTTACTGACATTAGAATTTGTCTGGCAAAATGGTTTTACCATACAATTTACAGTGAATTCAAAAGCAAGGTTTAATAATGACCATAGAAGTTCCAATCAGAGTTTCAGTGTTCTTGTCATTTATAGGAAAAATCTATAAGGGATCATCAAACACTTTAGAGAAGTGTCTCATATAAATGATAGAAATCAGACTGAGCTGATTAAAGCAATAAAAGAAACAGAAAATAAGAAAATCAAATTAAAAGCCACAAAGAAAACTATTATTACTTTTATAGACTGAAGACAAGGGCTTCTAGGAATGGTATTATTTCCCTGATTTCTTTCTCATTATGTTATTCTTTCTTATAGAGGAAGGCTTTGATTTTGTACATTAATTTTATATTCTGATACTTTGCTGAATATGTTTATCATATTTAGATTTCTGGTGGAGTTAGTTGTCAGGGTCTTTTATGAATAAAGTATTTTAGAATAAATTTAACCAAGTAAGTGGAAGACTTGTGCAATGAAACCTTTAAGATGCTGACAAAATTAGAAAGACATTAGAAGATGGAAAGACATCCTATGCACATCAATTGGTAGGATTAATAATGTGAATATGGCCATCCTGCCAAAAGCAATCTACAGATTCTATGAAATCCTCCCAAAAATTTCAATGCAATTCATAAAAATTGAAAAGCCAATCTCAAAACTTCATATGAAAACACAGAAAAAGCAATCCAGAACAACAAAACTGATGAAAGTATCACATCCCTGATTTCAACCTACAGTACAGAGCGACAGCAATGAAAACAGCACAGTAGTGGCACAATAACAGGCACATGTGTCATTGGGATAGAAGTTGAGAACCCAAATTAAGCTCCTACAGTCACCTGATTTTTTTTGACAAAAAGGTAAAAAGTTACATATTGGAAAAAGAGAGCTATCTTCAACAATGGTGCCACTCAAACTGGATAGCTACATGAAAAAGAATGAAATCAGATGCTTATCTCTCACCCTGGAAAAATTCAGCTCTAAATGGATCAAAGATCTCAATATAAGGTCTGATATACTTAATTTGATAGACAAGAAAATATAGGTATATCTTGGAACTTATAAGTAAAAGAGAGGACTTTTTGAATAAAAAAGAAGGGACCTCAATACCTCAGGCATTAAGACCAATCATTGGCAAGTGAGACTGCATGAAAATAAAAGGTTTTGGTATAGTAAAAGACTTGAGTGAAAAGACAGCTTAAAGAATATGAAAACAACTTTTCCAGCTATATACCTAACAGGGTATACCTCAACAAGCTAGAAATAAATTTGTCATATGATCTAGTGAAGATATACCCAAAGGACTTAGTTTTTTTAATGTGTATGAGTGTTATGCTTGTATGTATGTAAGTATACCTATGTCATGCAGTGCCCATGGAGAACAGAAGAGAGAATCAGATTTCCCCCTGGAACTGGAGTTACAGATGGTTGTTAGCCACTTTGTAGGTTATGGGAATCAATATGGATTCTCTGCAAGAGCAGCCAGTGTTCTTAACAGCTGAACCATCCCTCCAGCACCCACAGGACTTTATATACTATTGCAGAGATGCTCATCCATGCTCATTGTTCCTCTATTCCCCATGGCCAGGAAATACAAACTGCCTAGATGTTCACCAACTGATAAATGGGAAATGAAGCCGTGATTCATATGAACAATGTAATACTATTCATCTGTTTACAAAAATGAAATTATATAATTCACAGGTAAACAGGACTAGAAATAATCATTCTGAATGAAGTAGCCCATTCCTGGAAAGACAAACTCCACTTGCTCTCTCTTGTATGTGGATGCTGGATCTGAATCTTTCGATTTATGTTTTTAAATTATAGAACCCATAGAAGACAGGAAACTCATAAGGGGCCATGGAGAAATTTAAAGGAAAAAGGGATAGAATTCACAGTTATGAAAAGGAAAAGGATTAAATGAGTTGGGGGATGAAAGGGCAGATAGAAGAGGAAATATGGGGAAGTATCAGTGATACTAAATACCTTTGAAAATGTCATATGGAAATGTATTTCTGTAAAAGCTTCCTAAAATATATACATGCATAAAATGAGTTTAAAGGGGCTTATTCTATAATGAGAATGCAAATACTTTAGACTGCCAAGTAAAAAATCTATGCCATCCAACTATGGTGGCACATACCTTTAATTCCATTACTCAAGACAGACAGAACTCTGTGAGATCGAGGCCAGCCTGGTCTGCATAGTGAGGTCCAGGCTAGCTGGGGTTTCAAAGATACCCTGTCTCAATAAAAACTAAAGTTCAGTGCCAGATATAGGTAACCTATTTTCACATTGTTGGTCACTGGAGTCCCATAGGCTCGCCACCCCAAACATTACTGTCAGCATTGTTTGTAGATACTCTTCAAAACTTGATGGCAAGATCCTATTGCCTAAGACACTATGTACCTAAGCCAGAGAAAATGGAGAAATCAAGTTGATACTAACCTGTAAGCTTCATCCCCATGGTTAGCTTTCACCATCCTTAAAGTTTCTATACACACTACTGGAGAAGAAAAATCTTCAAGCCTTTCCTAGCTGTTTACCCTGAAGGTTAAAATAATGATTAGTGTACCATGATATGCCCACTGGTACAATAATAGCATGAATATTTTAGGAGTAACAAACCGCTTTCTGATTAGAGTTAAAGCCAGCTCTGCAATATAGAATCCGTACCTCATGCTGAGCCAAAAACTCATAGTGAAACAGTACTTGCCAGACATGACAGCACATTTGTACACCTGAACCCACAATAGCCAAGACCACATGATCAGGACTTGAAGAAGATTGTGTCAGCCAAAATCAACTTGGGATGTCCAGAAATGCAAGAAATCCTACCTTTATTTGAGGAGCTATTTGGTAATTGATAGCTGCTAGCGAAGGAAGGGTCCATTATTTTCAGAGATGTCAGCTCTGAGAAGTGACCTATGCTCTGGTAGACAGACCCACACCCATGAGCATATAGGTAGCATAAATGGACTCATTGTGAAATGAGAGGAGAGAGAGAGAGACAGAGACACAGAGAAGCAGAGAGAACATGAATTTGTGAGGGAGAAGTGGTGAGGAGGTTGGGGGAGAAACATGAGAAGAGAGGATAGGGAGATTCTTCATCCAAACACATTATAAGCATATATGAATATTAAATCGAATATTGTTTAACAAAAAATAAAAGAACTAGACCAGAGGCTATAATGTAGAATTAGAGTGAGATAAAAATATATATTTTGTTTTAATTTTACTTTGCTTTTAACTATGTTTCTATGTGTGATCCTATAAGGGGTAGGTACTTTTGCATGTGCGTGCTGTGTGTGTAGAGAGAAGTATTAGACTTCCTCTAGAGGTGATTGTGAGCTGCTTGACATGAGTGCTGTGAACTGGACTCAGGTCTTCTGTAAGAGCAATATATCTTCCCAGACACAAAATACTATATTTTAAGGAAAGTTCAGAGCATCAAAAATGATATAGATCACATGGTATGTGCTTTTTTACACATGGCTTATTTGACTTAATGTATTGATTCTTAGTTCCATACATGTTATCACAAATAATTGATTTCATTTTGCATGCTCAGATAATATTCCATTGTCTATGGGTACAACATTTTCCAATTAATTCTTCAGCTGATGGTCAATTAGGTCATTTGACTATTATGAAATGTGTTTCAATGAATATGGCAGTGCAGATGGATTTTTTGGCACACATATTGATTTCATTTCCTTTAGCTATTCATCCAGTTTTGGGTCATGGGGCAAATTGATTTTTAAATTTTTTAGAAAGTTGATACTGCTTTACATAATGGTTATGCTAATTTACATTAAGATCAGCAAATGGGAGAGGGATGTCTTTTCTCCACACTTTCACAAACATACATCATTAGTCTATTTGATAACAACATTTTTACTGAAGTGATGTGCTATCACTGTGATTTGTGCTTCCCTGATTAGTAGTGATGTTGAACATTTTGTCACACACCTCTCAATAATTTGTCTTTTTAAGGAATGTCTATATCTTTCACCTATCTTTGGTTTTCTTCGTTTGTTGTTGTTGAATGTTTGAAGTTCTTTATGTGTTTTGAATATTAACCCTTTATGAATTATACTATTTTCTTCCATTCTTTAGATTTTATTTTCAATAGGATCGTTGTTTCCTTTTCTGTAAAAGTCTTTTAGTTCTATATAATCACATTTTTCTACATTTTTGCTATTGTTTCCTGTTTGGGGGAGGTCTTGTCCAAAAATTCCTTGCTAATTCCAATATCTTGACTTATTTCTACTGCATTCCCCTCTAGTAATTTTACAACTTCAAGCTTTATACTTAGAACTTTAATCCATTATGGTCTGATTTCTCTCTCTCTCTCTTTTTTTTTTTGGAAATCCTGAAAGATGGGGGTTTTGTTTCGTTCTTTGGTTGTACATATCCAATTTCTAAGCATTATTTCCTGAAAATATTTTCACCCTACAAGATGCATTCTTAGGACCCTTGTCAAAGATCACATGACTGTACTTTCAAAGACTGTACTTTCAACTATTTCTAGTTTTTCTTTTATCCATTGAAATATATATATTTTCATGCTAATATCATTGTGTTTTGATTGCTACAGCTTTGTTGCATGTTTTGAAATCAGAGTAAAATTTCTTGGACTTTCTTCTTTTACTCAGCGTTGATTTAAATGTTCAGGTTATTATTTTTTATTTTTGGCTTCATACAAATTTTAGTTCTATTTTTTGAATTATATACAGAACATCATTGACATTTTTATAGAGATTGCCTTGAATTTGTACATCATTTTGGGTATGATGAAGATGGACATTTTAAAATATTGATTCTCTCAATCCATGAATATAGGATATGTTTCTGATGTGTATGTATGTATGTATGTATATATGTGTGTGTATACCCTCACACATGCATTCATGCATGTGTGTTCAACACATTTACTAACTTTTTGTAATGTGGAAAATTCTATCTAAGTGATAATGATGGTCTGATTGTAAGTTTCATTACTTGTAGAAGAGTCAAGTACCATATATATATATATATATATATATATATATAAAATGACCACTGTGTGCCAACCATGTTACATGTGACCTAATGTAACCTAATATAATCTTTTGAAATTTCTATGATATGGGTCTTCTTATTATGCTTTAAAAAATAAAGAAACTCTAACACAATTGTGTTAAATTTCTTAAAGTTACAGAACTAGTAAGAGCTAGAAAAAAGATTTGTATTCCAGTATGTCTCATGTACATTCAGTTATCTACTGAACACCAAATGCTATATTGTATTTATTATGAAGCTAAATATAATAAAGTATTCTTTTCAAAAATCTATATGTTATGGCTTAGCCTATGTGTCTTGTATGTGGTTATTTTAGGAACCATTTAAAAACCCATTAAAGTATTTCAGAAGTAAACATCAAACTGCATTAGCATAAGAGGATATGATTGTATCTTAATTGTGGTGTCTTTCTTTTAAAAAATGATTCAGTCCTACTGAGAAATCAGTTGTTATTCACCCAAAAATATTAAAAACATGATGATAATTCATAAAAATGACACAGAAATTCTTAAAAAAGAAAAAGAACATAAGGATTGAAATAATGGAAACACAAAAGAGGATGGAATTTTTAAAACAGAATAGAATAAGTTACAACATCATTTGAATCATAGTACCCAGATGATTGAAAGCCTGGAAAATGTGCTCTTGAGGAAAGTCAAAAACATCTGAAATAGTTTAGTGTAAAGGCTAAAACCCAAGTGATTACATATTAATGAATTTTTTTGAGTTTAGAATGAAGTCTAGAAGTCTGGACACAGAATTAGCTGATGAAAAAGCACAGGAACATTTGTTAAATATAGTACAGCTACTTCTATGTGAGATTTCTTTTTTATTTATTTTTCATGCAATCATATTTAGATCTGAACTCCGGCATAGTCTGTCCACAGGAGTTCATGCATGCATTCTGTCCTATATGTTAAAGCCTATTGAGTCAGGTTTGTGTACCTAGATATCCATAGGTGTTCATCCACTGAAGCTTGTTCAGCCTAGTTAGTATCATTCTCTTAAAGAAGACAAACTCTCCCTCACCTGGCAGTGATCAGCTGCCATAATTACTCAGCTAAGGATGGGGCTTTCTTCCCATTTTTCTAGTCATATGCTGTTTTTCTTTTTAATCTGATTGGATTTGTATGGGTCTTGTACATGATGTCACCATTACTGTAGGTTCATAAGAGCAAGTTTTCAGGAGCCTGTAAGACTCTGTTTCTTTATGATCAAGCACCACCTCTGGTTTTTACAATCTTTCTGCCTCTTCTTCCACAGTAGTCCTTGAGCCATAGGTGGGTGAAGTTTAATATAAGTGTCCTAAAGCTAAATTAGGTACTAACAACTATACTAGGGCATCTTTGAATGAGACTGTTATGAGTACATAAGTTTTTCCCCACCTAGAATTGTTTGTCTATGATACTACAGATCATGTAGCAGAAGTAAGTCAATATTCCAGTAAATACTCTTCCAGCTTTCTAATTTAAAGCTAAATATGGACTTTCACTTTGCCTCCTTTCTCAGTTCTGCAACTAGTGATTTGAATACTCTTGTGTAAACTTACAGGCTTAGAGGGGATCCACCTGTTGTCCTGTGAATACTTACAGCTCATAGTATAACCCAGAAGTAACTCATCACCTGGAAGTTTATCAAACATAGAGGATGACAGACCCATTTTATACCTCCTGAGTCAGAATCTGTCTTCCAGATAGCTCCTTAGTTGTTATGTCTGTGCATGCAAGTATGGGAATCACTGGTCCACTCTACACTTTCTGTCTGTAGAATCATATAGACCTTTCTCCCCCTTTTTTTGGTTGTTCCAAAAGGTAATATCAAAGACAAAAAAACTCTACCCTGACTCTAATGACTGCATTAATGGGTTTTTATTTTACTGGGCAAAGTATACTCTAAAGAATTAAAAAAGCAATTCAAGGGTGTCTCAATCAAAGGAATTTTTTTTAAATCATGCTGCTATCAGTTTTTTCACAATGAAATGGGACATCATAACTCTGTGAATGAGTAGACGTTTTAAATAATAGTTTCTGTTTCATGGAGCATAAAATCAGTGTTGGTCTCTCTCTCTCTCTCTCTCTCTCTCTCTCTCTCTCTCTCTCTCTCCCCTCTTTCTGCCCTCTATCGTGTGTTTGTGAATATTACATGTATGATTCAAACAGGTGCTTAATATGACCAAAATCCTTGGAAATGCTGTCTTAACTTCAGCATCTGTCTTTATTGAATTAACATGAACAATAAGATTTTGAGTTTGGAAGACCATTAAATTAAATGTAAGAAAGGAAGCTTTGTAAAATATGGCACAAAACAACCATCATTATTTCCAAAGACTATTAAGACAACATGGAAATGGGGTAAACAACCAAACATTACAGAGTGAATTAAAGTCCATGTTAAGAAAAGCAGAGAGATTCACACCTTGTTTTGAGCTTTTATGAACATAACAGAGATCTCTCAATTTTAACTTTCTAATCAGTCTTCTCATATTTATTATCAAATAATACTTTCAGCATTTTCCATTTCCATTTCTTCTCTACTTGATCTATACTGCTTTAGGGGCAGTATATCAGCATTCCCCCACTCTTATTTATAACAATGTCCTTGTAAAAAAGAAATATTGAAATTAAATTAAGAAAATGGATGAGATTTAATATTAAATATTACCCTCCCATGACTCAGGGACTATTGCAGGAAAGGGGACAGAAAAGTCATAAGGGCCAGGGTTGGTCCATGAACATAGGGAAACAGAGGATTTCAAGCTACTGGAAGCTTGCTCATGTGAACTAGCCCCCTGCAGACTCAACCAGACAAGGGCCCAATGTGAAACAAGAGAAATGGGCAGTGGGCTAACCTTAGCCTGGGATCTGTTGGTAAATGATTTCTGTTTGGTGAGGTACAGTAGATCTTTCTTAAGATCTCTAAATAGGGTGATTAGACTTCAGTGAATGAAGGTGCATTGAAGGACATCTGGGTACAAATGCTTGACTCACTTGGGCTTAACATGTATGACAGAATGTCTGAGGTTCAGGAGGTATGTGGGGACATGGATGAGGAAGAGGGGTAAAAACTTGATTGAAAACTATTGTATGAGATGAACAAAAAAACAATGAAATTATTTTTTAAAATGAAAATGGACGATTGGTGGAAATCAGCATTTTAAGTACAGCAAGCCATGCTTAAAGTATGAAGTACTGCCTGAACTTCATTTTAAAATGATTACCATAGATTGTTCATGTTAACTCACATTTACTCAGACCAATTGATTTATCTGAATGACACATGAACTATCTAGAAATCATAGCTGCTATGATTTAATGTGCTTAATTTTCATTTAAATAAGTAAGGCTTTAGTTTAAACATGTCTTTTTCTACAAGTGACCTATTGTTTTTTCATTTTACATCTAGCAGACAAGAAGCTTTTCCCACCTAATGTATGCATTTGTCTCATATTTCTGCAGTAACTGATGAGATTCAGGACGAATTATGACACTAAGCATCTGTTATTAACTGTAACACAGTTATTGCCTCTTAACAGCATCATTTCAAAGTAAAACTGTACAGATGAGGAGAATTTCTTATAAATCTTAATGAATGTACAATGTGTGTAAATATTTATTTTTCCATAATTCTCTCACTGTTAATTATGACTGTGTACCTAGCCATTTTAATTAGGTTGAATTTTCAACACTTTAGCATTTTAATTTTTGTTTACATTTCTGTTGGTGAAATTTTCTTGTTTTAATATACATTATGTTACAGAAAATATTTCTGCCAAACTTCAAATGTTTCAAGAGGAGTTGGTTGAAAAGAAAGCCCACAATGTATTCACAATTCATTCTAGGAATACAGTGGCCACTATAAAGTTCAGTAACTTGCCCATGTTTTAATCGATTATTTTTAAAAAATGGCAAATAGATAAAACTTCACATTTGTATTCTTACAAGGAGCATGAATTTTAGTTTCCTTATGTTCATAGGTGGAAAAGAAGTAGATGCTTAGAAGAGACTGAAGTCCAGTTATCCGGTAAGGAGGAGGCACTCCTAGACAAATGATTCCTCTTCCCACTGGTATTCCTACTTGGAGAGAACTGTGACATTTCATATCAATGCTCAAGGAGAGAAGGAAGGTCCTTTTGAGGGTCTGGGCAGGTGCAAGTATGAATACAGAACAGATCTTCTATTTCTCTACTTAATTTTAATTTTATTTTTATTGGCATATGTTAATTGAGCACAATAATGGGTTTCATCATGTCATTTTTATGCATGTATGTCATTGTACTTTGTTTACATTTACCCTCCGTCTTCCTTCCTTTCCTTCTAACCCCTCTACATTGATCCCTTTCCTTTCCCAGAAAGTTCCATTTATTAACTTCATAGTTTTTAAATAAAACAAGTGTAGAGTCCATAAATGAGAAAAACAGTATTTGTCTTTCTGAGACATTTATTTTGATACATTATCTCTAATTCTATCCATTTCCTGGCAAGTGAGATACTTAGATTTTTCTCTATAACTGAAGACCACTCGTTGATGGTGGAAATACACATTTTCTTCTTTCATTCATCCAATGCTACATAGTAAATAAAAGTCCATTTAGGAAAGCAGGGAGATTCATACTATGGCTTTGAGATTTTGTGACTATAACAGAAGATGATCAGTGTACCTAGGATAAATCCTTAAGTTGGTTATTTCCACTTGCATGAACATAGAGATTATTTGAGACTTTCTGAATTATTCTCTGGTGGTGATGGGAGGCAGTATTGATACTGAGTCTCAAGAAGACAACTTGAAGAAACACAGGTGGAGAAAAAAGCCTTGGTCAGGACAGAGCACGTGCCTTTCCTGGTAAGCATATCAATAGCTTACATAATGTAAGCTAGTATGTTACACTGCTATTTGTCATGCAGCACCTTAAATTCTTTTTAATAACTGATGTGTAACTTGTCTCTGGAATAGCCTTCAGTACATGGGGAACTTAACAGTAGTAAGTAAGATTAAAGAGGAAAAGTTGAACAAACAAATGTGACACTTGCCTCACAGCCCAATGCGGCTAGGGCAAGACATAGAAATAGATTCTGTGACTTCAGTTCCCAAGGAAACAGTGTTCCTGTCTACTGACAGAAATGAGTCTCTGTTGGATGACAATATCCTAATTACATTCCCTAGAGGGGATGTCTCATGAGATTCAGGCCAACAAAAAGTCACATCTGAAAAAGCAGAAACTTAGAACAGTCTCAAAAGTCTCTCTCTCCTCTATTTATGAAAGAAGTAAACAACCGAGGGAGAAAAGTCTGACCAACTGAGCTGCAGAAGAGAGATTTTCTGACTGTTCAGCTTCCTGAAGGCTGAGCAGAGAACTCCAGAGTTTCAGGTTTGTGAGTCTTCACATGGCTGAGGTGAGATTTTCAGTCATTCTTGCTCCCGTACATAACCCCTACCACATTCTCCAGATTGTAAGCCCGATACAAAACCATCATCAGTTCATCAAATTGGACATCATTCCTTACTTTGACCTGCCCCTTATATATATATATATATAGATATATATAGATATATATAGATATAGATACAGATATACATATACCTATACATATACACATATATCAGAGGAGAAAATTTTGTAACCTTTTTTTGGATAGTTTTTGAAATAATTATAAAGTAATAGATTCCAGTATGAAATTTTCATACAAATGCGTCATTATACTTTGCTCTTATATACCCCTCTCCCACACGGCCCTCTACAGTGTCCCACCTCTGAGATGCCTCTTTCTCTTTTCCCAAAGAGTCACCCTTCTGTTTTTATGTCACTTGTATCATAACTTCTCATTTCCCACTTTCCTCAAGAGCCCTTCCTTTCTAGTTTAATGGCCCCTGGCACACACATGCAATTGTATCTATGCAACTTTAACTCTATATTTCACATATGAGAAAAGGTGACATGTTTTAGTATTTGTCTTTCTGAGACTAGCTTATTCTGCTTAGCATAATAATTTTTAGATCCATTCATTTTCCATCAAATATCATGATTTTATTTCTAAGGCTGAAAAAATTTGAATTCTATGTCTTTACATTTTCTTTATCCGTTAATCAGGTTGATGAACATTTAGCTTGGTTCTGTTTCCCGGATACTATGAATAGTGCAGCAATAAACTTGTGCTAGTGTCTGGGCTGTATTCAATTAAAGTATTTCCTGCATATATGTCAGAGTGGTACAACTTAGTAATAACCTTTATAATGATTTTCATAGTGATGACACCAGTTTATAGTCTCATCAGCAGTGTATAATGTTCCTCTTTCAAAACATCCTCAAGAGCAGATTTAAATTTTTCTTCATTGTAGATATTTTGACAGGGGTAAAATGGAATTGCAAAGCAGTTTTAATTTGTATTTCCTTAGTGAATAAGAGTGTTGTACATTTTTGACTCACAAGATCACAGTTCACTCTCCACAAAGAACTCAACATCTCACAAAGCCTAGACACATATGTAGGTCATTTCTGTTCTCCTCTTCATCCCCTTCTATTTGGGTCACTCCCAAAGCATCATAGCTTTCCTGACAGGGACTGCCATCTCCTCTAGAACTACTTCTTCCTTTTAGCATTCGCCAGATCCAAGTCCAATCTTTGTCAGGGATCTCCAGACTCCTCACATGGGATAGAGACCCAGGTAGTCTGCTCGCACAGCCCTTTTTGACCCTTTTCCATTCAGGTCCCCCAAGGCCTGTGGCTGCTGATCCTGAACTACCACCTTCTCCAAGCCCATCTCTCCATTTGAGACTCACCAGATCAGAGTCCACTTCCCACTATGAACTCTTCCAGCTACCTTAAACAAGAACACCTCCCATCCCTCAAGACTCACCAGAGCCCTACCAGTTGCATAACTGGGACTATGTGTTTGTCCAGTTTAGTTCTAAGACCCATAACCAGTACACATTGTCAGTGGAAACTTGTCCCAGCCTCCTTTATTGCAAGCATGAAACTGCAGCTGATGAGCAAGAGACATGGGATAGAAGCTGTAGATCTAAATACCATACAAGCAGAATACATTAGCATCCCAAGACTGCTATAAATTAGCCCCCTCCTAAACATGGTAAACACCTTTTATGGAAGAAGTAAGGTGATTTGAACAAAAAAGAAAGAAAAACTCGACTAACAAACTAACTCCAATTGTGCAAATTCCAATGAAGAAATGAAAAATTGAGAAACAAAAAAAAAATACATCTTCTCCAAAAACACTAATTCCATAGTAATGACCCCTTATGGAAACAGCCTAGATAAATCTCCAAGGAATTAAAAAGAATGATTATAATTATGGTAAAACAATTCAAAGACTATAGAGAGATGAACAAATATAAGACATGAAAATTTGGTTCAAAGTGCTGAGAAAAACCTGAAATGAAAAACTCATGCCAAACAAAAATCCATGTTCAGTATTTGACAAATTATGATCTTCTGTAGAAGTAGTGTTGTCTTTCTTTCTCATGTTATTTGTGTTTCTGTACTGTGATTGAAACAGGTGTGGTTATCTCTTCATGTTCCTGTTGAGATCTTCTTATTGAAGAATGTACTCTTACAGGTTAAATTCCCAGTACTATTCAGAGAGGAGAAAACCAACTACTCTTACAGCAAAAACATCAAATCATACAGGATGCAGGAATAGACTTAAAATCAATTAAGTCCACTAATATATCACCAATGATCATAAAATAGAGAATTCCAAAACTACTGTGACTGTACCTTGAAAGTAAAAATTACTTAGGTTAGCCTGGTGAGATGGCTCAGCAACTAAAGGTGCAAGTTGCCAAGCCTGAATACTTAAATTCAGTTTTGGGGTTCCATACAAGTAGACAGAGAAAAGTCACTCCCATAAGTTGGTCTCTCACACATGCATGACCCACTCGTACACAATAAATAGATAGATGATAGATTAGATAGATAGATAGATAGATAGATAGATAGATAATAGATAGATAGATGATAGATAGATATAAAATATTAGTAAATTGATTAAGGTAAATATTAAAATAGTAATTTCATGAGATAAAGGGAGAAAACAGGAAAAGGGGGGAATAAGATATATTAGGTTCAATAAACAAAAGGAAGTCAAGGAGGTAAAGAATGTTATTGAAGAGAAAATTGAAAGAGAAAATAGTAAAAGATTTAAAAATCAAAAATTAAAAATAGTTAAACTGTTCAAAAATCAGAAAAAAATGGAAAAAGCAAAATTTAACAAAGCACAGGATCTTTAAAACTAACAGGCCTAGGTCAAGATATTACTAAAATAGAGAGGGAGGAGTTTCAGTTTGCATCTCTATTGCTGTGATAAAACAACTTGGTTAGAAAAAGTGTTTATTGAACTTTACATTTCCAAGTGACAGCCCTCCTTTGAGGCAAATCATACAGAAACTCATAACAGGAACATGGATGCAGGAGCTGAAGCACACACCATGGAGAAATGCTACTTACTAGCTTGATACTGTTTTGTTTATTCAACACAGGCCCAACTGCCCATGGACAGTACCAGTGGTCTGGGCCCTCATACATAAATTAGTAATCAAGAAAATGCCTCACAGAAATGGTCATAGTTAAATCGAATGGAAGAAATTTCTTAATCTGTGATCCCTCTTCCAAGGTGACTCTGGTTTTGTAAAAATGACAGAAAATTAACAAATACAGGAGGAAAAAAGGAAACATAGAAACAAAACAGAAAAAAAGTAGAACTAGGGAAAGAACATTGCCCAATAATGAAAAAAATGTTAACTGAATTAAATAATTTCATGAAAGTAAAGAACAAATGAAAAACTCAAAGCTTTTGAAAATATAAGAAAGTCAGGTGGGAAGATTGTTCAGTGTTAAAAATGCTTGCTGCAAAAACATAAGGACTTGAAGTCAGATCCCAGAACTTCCACAAGAATTAGGTGTGATGTGCACTTTCTTGTCCTGAGTGCTGTGGTAGTAGGAGGAGACAGAAGGATCACAGGTGCTTGCTGTCCTCCAAGCCAAAACAGGTTTGGAGCAAGAGACCTTGCTCCAAAAAAGTAAAATGGAGGAGAAGGCCACTTGATGTCCACAGCTTGCCATTGCATGCACATGTATGGGTCTGAACACATGAACACACATGTGCACACACATGTTTTAACTAAAATTCCTTCTAGGAAGAAGAAAGGACATCCTGATACCCCCCTCCCCCATTGATCCCTCTGACAAACTGAGGTCCAATTTCACCAAACTGCAATCTGGGAAACCACTGAGTTTATTAGGCTTACTTACAGAGCAGTGGGTGAGGGTTTACTTACAGGAGTGTGCGTGCTCCCCTCTCATGGCCACATTGCAAAGTTTCCATCCAGGTGTGGATAATGTCTCTCCCACAGTCAAGCAAAATGGCTAGAGACCTTGCCCAGACTTCTTCATTTATATAATTTATATATAAGTATATGATTTATATAATTTCACCCTCATGCAACTAGGGCTGATGCGGCAGACACCCCCCGACCAGCAGAGGAAGAAAACCACCACAACGAAGATTCTTCTTGGATCGCACTTTATTGGAGAGCCTCTCGGTTAACTGATGGGCGATGATGACGAGGGGCAAGGAGCGGGCTTGTTCAGCGGTTTTTATAGCAAGCAGGGCGGTATGACAGCTTGGGATTGGATACAGACAGCCCGCCACAAGCAAAGCCACGGGATTGGCTCGGGACAGTTTAAATTGACGCGCGAATTGACGCGCATGCGCAGCCTCGGGATGGCTTGCGCGCCAAAACATTTCCTTATATGGAGCAGTTTGACAGGCGGCTCCAGGAAGTCGGTGCCATCTTGTAATGGCGTTGACCGGCTCCCTGAAGGCTGATTGGTTGATTAGGAGTTGTGACTCTTCCTCTCCTCTTTTCTTGCTAAGAGTAACAATCAACAACCTTAGATGTTATGCTCTTAGGCAAATGAGTTTAACCAAGCTTGGGAAGATGGCATCTGTCATAGGCAGTCCTATGTAGCACATGTTATATATATGCCACACAAAATTAATTAGTTAATCAATCAATCAATGAATTAATAATAAATATGAAAAATGTAAAATGCAAGAAAGTTTAAAATGCTTCTAAAATTGTAGTAAATTTAAAACATGGGAGTCACAATGGTTACAAAAAGAAATATTGAAAAGGAAGAAGTGTCAGAAATTTTTCTCAGGTCCTCAAAACTTGTTGCCTGCCAGTTCCATGTATGCATGGGGGTAGAAATATTTGGACTTGAGATCTCTCCTGTTTCCCATGGTTTATACTACTCTTGACTCTGTCAAAGCAGTGTCCAGTGTCTACCAGAGCTGCCTTCACTTTGGCAGCTTTTCTTCGAATTTGCTAGCCAGTCATAGTTTTGCAGGCTTTGGATTTGGCAGATACTCTCAGAGACTCCCAATATCACACTCACAAGTTGACTAATTTTCTGTCCAGTACATTGGGAATGTGAGAAGTAACCACAGCACCGAGTTCTTCCTGGCTAAGAACCTGCCTTTGTATGTTCAAGACCTTCTGAGTATTAATCACCCTGTTAGATGAATGCCACTGTGGGTACCATGTATATCCCTGTAATCTCAGAATTCTCTGACTTTACAGTGGTGAATAACAGCTATATGTCATTGTGTTTAATTCACCTGCTTAGCTCATGCTCAGAACTGTCAAATCCTGGGGTTATTCTCAATTGACAAGAAATGCCCCTGACACCCAAGCTTAGGGCTATTTTCTCCCTCTCCACAACTGCATGACTGGGGCTTCTTACCCTGGTGCTGTGCCAGACCAAACTGAGGCTCTCTGACCTGAGAATGTTTCTTATTTTCAGATCCCAGGGTTAACTCAGTGTTTAACAGTAGAATATCTTTCAAGACGCTACCCAGACATTGCCCTCTGTGTCACAGAGTGGGACAATGGGATTTTTCTTCACCACTAACTTGTCCAATGGAGGACCATCTCTTTCATAAAAATCAGCAATTAGATTTGAGACTTCTGAGGGCTGTGAGCTTGTGAGGGTAGGGGTGTTCATCTCTCTACCTGGCTTACCTTTGGAAGTAACTTTTGTTTCTCCTTCCACATCATGGAAACTGCATTGCTGAAGCATTTCCCTTTACTTCTTGTAGATATGTCACTGCTTTTTCTCTCCATTTTTTCATGGATCCTTTCATCACTTCTGTGGAATTCCAAAACTCATCCTCTTTTTTCTCTATAGAATCAAGTCTCTTTTTTTCTTATTCTGATTTTCTCCTTTACAAGGTCAAAAGGAAGCAATGTCTTGTCCATTATCTTACCTGGAAATGTTCCTATATCAATTTTCCTTCAGAAAAAAACAAAGGATGATATTTGATGTTGGGTTAAGGAAAGAAAAAGAGGAAGAAATTTGAGTGAGGCCAAGAATTACAAAGCTGGAGGAGAAAACAACCTAAATAACCTGTCAAAGGTCTTTGGAGCAAGACTAACTATGAGTAATCACATACAGAACCAGTTCTGACTGTCACAACTAGGGATAATTCAGTAATCAGGACTAAAAGGATTCTTTCTTTCTGTTGGTGGAAAGTCATAGGTCATCAAGTTGAGGTAAGAGGTGACATAAATAGAAGAGCATCCTCATATAAGGCTGCTAAGAAAAGAAAGTGCTAAAAAGTCATTGCACAAGGTGCAGTGGCAGGATGGGATTCCCAGAGAAAGCTTACAACCAAGAATCTGGGAGCATTCATTAAGGCTTAGGACACTTGTTTATAAAATATGCATATTTCAACAGAAACTGAACTTGAACCTACTGTTAGATCTGGCCAACATCACTGTTGATAGAATTGGGATTCTTTGGGAATCTTTGACTTTCTCTTCTCTTTGGGTAGAAAATGCCAAAAAAAAAAATCTATAGCAAAAATCTGTAGCTATACAAATGGAAGAAAGGAGGACAATACAGAAATAAAAAAATAAATAATCGCATTTTTGTACATCAGGAAGAAAAGTCAGGAGACAGAGCTTAAGTTAGTCACAAAACAATATTTTACAGAAAATGAACTTGAAAATTTAGTACATCTTACTTCTGTAGTTTTGTCTCCAAATAATTTATATGTACTTTGTCTCACAGTCTAATGTCTCACAGTAAAGTCCTGATTCTAAATATTAGGAGGCAGTTATGATTGTTGTTTGTGGTAACAAAATACTGATCAGGAAAGATGAACACAGTGTTCCTCCAAGGCAAACCATTAGACATTAGTTCATTGCTGATGTGTCTTTAATCTTGTGAGTCACTAAAATTCAAAGTCATTAGGTGGGTTGTGGTGGCACATGCCTTTAATCCCAGCACTGGGGAGTCAGAGTCAGCAGATGTCTGTGAGATTGAGGCTAGCCTGGTCTACATAGTGAGTTCCAGCCCATCTGGGGCTATAGGAAGACCCTGTCTGAAAAAGACAAAAACATAATTCAAGGTCGCTATATAAAGTTAGCTCCTACTACAACATCAAATTTGCACTTTCATTATATTAGAAAGCCTGATAAATGTGTACCGCCAAAACCTTAGTTCTTAAGAGAAAGTTCAACATTTCATATTTCCCATCCTTCTTCCATTCCTCCAGACACTCAGAGGTCATGAATACTGAATGTATAGCTTATTTTCCTCTCCTAAACAGATATCATAGCAGGCCCTCTTTGGCCATCATCAGCATTGTATTTATTTATACAAGGCTATTAAGATATTGGGTTGATATTTTATCATTGTCCTGGATCCACACGACACCATCTAGCAGAAACAATCTCACAGGGGTTGGAAGTGATACCCCAATTTTTAAAAAAAATCAAAATCCTATGTTCAATTGCATCCCAATAACCCTAGAAGACTACTTGTGGGTTGTATAACTGGGACTAAAATTGGTTTTTTGATTCCTAGACTGATGTCTTTTTCACTTTGCCATTTTGGACCCAACTCAAAACTCAAAAACCACTATAAGGCAAAAGCAATATTCTCTAGGAGAAGACGCACAATTCCCAAATTAACTCAGATATAAGAACACTTTCATTCATCCAAGAGAGAGAGACATTTTTATGTTTAACTCAGAGATTGAAAAATACTGCACTTCACTAACAGCTCTTCATAGCTTCTATACAAATCATGTAAGCCTGTTTCTAAGAACACTTTATCTGACTATCCTACTTGATTTCTTCCTCTCATGAGTAGAGTGTATTTCCTTTGTAATCCTCAAATCACTTTGCTTCCCATTCTTAAAAATCCTGAGCAGGATAGATAGAGCCTATGATATAATGCACGCTCAACAAGTACAGTTAAGCCCCCGATACCTCTCACAGCTTTGTGAGAGCTATTCATGGTCCTAGGAATCTCACTTAGAAATAACTGGCTAGTCAGGCATGGTGACTCACATATTTAATCTCAGCACTTAAAAGAGAGAGGAAGCTAAATCTCTGTGCGTACCTGGCATACATAGCAAGTGGCAGGCCAGTCAAGGCTGTATAGTGCTAACTTATCTTTCTTAAAAAATAAGTAAAAGCTGACATTCATAATGTAATTCTACCATTGCACAGTGATGGCAATTTCATGGAATAGCAAATTTCAGAGAGTTGCAACTATTAATGATTATTATAAAGAACGATTCTTTATAACTAGTGCCATAGATTTACTCCCTCTTTCTGACTTAGTCTAGATCTCCTGTGAGTAGGGCACCTACATCCCAAGAACTTGTAAAGGTATAACTTAAAAATCAACATCTTTTTACATGTTTACCTCAACAGAGAAGGCTTATATTTTTCTAAAGGGTGAGAATTAAAGATCAGAAAGTTATTCAGAATTTAAAAGTTAAAAGCCAATTTCACATTTGTTATATTGATGACAAGCTCAAAGTCTACTAAGAATTCTTATTCTGACTGCTTAACATGTTGGCTCCAGGATGAAAGTTATCCACTATTAAAAATTTGTACTTGTCATTCTCTTCCTAAAGACTTTCTAAATCTTTCTGTTATTTATAAGGGAAAGCCTAAACTCTGTACCATTCTCAATCTGAGTTTACCATCAATATGTGCATCTATTGCCACTGCATACTCTCAATCTCCTGGAGTGAAGTATGAATAGTTCCCTATGGAATTTGGTTTGTGGGCCGGTATACCTGTGCGCATTTGCTGGTGCCACACGGTTTGCCTTGAATGACCATCTGAACTTGCTTGCTTTTTTCTTAGACCAACTCAAATGAATTTGAGCTTTGAAGTCTTTCCTGCTTTCCCCAGGTAGCATGTGCCATCCCTTCTTTATTCTACAAGCTTCTATCTTGTATGCAGCATTCTCCTCCTCTTCCTCCTGATCCTACTCCTCTTCCTCCTCCTCTATATATTGCATATTAGCTTTTTATATTTTCTTTGTATCAGAATGTAAACTCCTTGAAGGCAGATATCATATGAGAGAACCAGTGATTGTACTCTATTCCTCCAATGCTTTCCTCTATATAGAGATTTATAAAAGTGAGAGAGTATACGCAACACTGAATCACAAGTGCATGAGGAAACTTCAGTGATAGATCTCTGCTTTTTTAAGTGGATTTTAAGTTGAGGACTACACTGAGTCCGAAGTAGGCCAGAACTGCTGATAGGTTGTGTACTGTGTAATCTTTCCTCTCTCTCTCCCTATCCATACCACACATCTCCAGAGTGAAGGCAGCTGAAAGTGCCATTGTTACTGCACATCAAACATTAAAAACAGCAGAGACATCATGAAAATCAAATTATATGAACAAAAATCCTGCATGCAAAACCAACTTTACATCATAGAGATCCTAAACAGTTTTTTAAATTATTTCTTATTTTCCTCTCTCTTTCCTGCATTTTAAATATTGGTCCAAACTTCTTTGTTTTTAATATCACAATCATCATGTTTTCAGACAAGGCTAAAACTTGTTTTGCTTTATCTGCTGTAGTTTTCCTTTTTCACGACATTATGAGGATCCACTGAATTTCTAAGAGTCTAGATTGGTGCAAATGAAGCACTTTTAAGTTTGAGAATGCTTCTTTCCTATATCTTACCTTTGCAGAAGGGCTGGTTTTTCACCTTCAGAAATTTAGTGTCAGAAATTCCTCAATTCACAGTGAGAAACATACCTATGATGACCTTATGATTAAAATTTAGCGAGACTATCTCTCATCCACACTCCACCCTAACATTCCTTTATTCTCCCAGCCCTAGTTCCATCATCCTGACATAGTTGAAATAGTCACTGTTTAAAAATGACATAGATTTCCATTTTCATCCAGTTAAATATGTGTTCTGAGGTACATAGCCAAAGACATTCTTTCTTTGTTGGGCATGGTGGTGAATAACTTTAATCCTAACACTGGGCAGGCAGAGGCAGGCTGATATCCATGAGTTCAAGGCAAGCCTGGTCTACATAATGAGTTTGAAGTTAGTCAGGAGTAGACCGTGAGACCCTTTATGAAAAACTGTGTTTTAGTTTTCTTGATACCACATAGAAACAGGATTTGCTTCAACAAAATCTATTTTAACAATTCTTGTCTTCCTTTCCATCTGTATTTGTGCTATTTCTTTGTTCTGGAGAAGTAACTTTCTCTTCATACTTGCATTGTAGGTCTATTCCTAAGGCTCTATGCAGCCTTGATGGTTGAGGCTGGTGGCTGCTCTTTCAGGCATACATACCTCTCACATTCTTCTCTCCTTTCTTCATAGCTCTCTCAGTTTCTCCCATTACCTATGGCTCACCCACTACATGGCTTAGACCACTTATGCATGTTGAGAAATTAGAAGCTTACATTGTTATCTGTGATACTCTGTACATAACAACGTACTGGGGTTAGAAAGATGGCTCAGTGGTTAAGAACACTGGCTGCTCTTAACAGAAGACCTGTGCTGAATTCCTGAATCCACATGGCAGCTAACAATCATTTGTATCTCCAAATCCAGAGGAATCCAACACTGTCTTCTGACCTCCATTGGCACTGCACAATGTGGGTGCACTTACACCCACATAGGCAATAAACTGATACACCAAAATAAAAATAATGAATTTTTTTAAGAAAACCAGTATATCAACAGAGGCTGGAATGAGATAAGAATGGCTTTTATCAATTAAGATTTCCTTTCCGTGGCCTCTTTGCCTCTAAATTTCTCTGTTTCCTAAAAGGAAATAATATTGTCTAAGTTTATGAAATTCTTTCTTGCTTGCTGTTACTCTTTCCTCATCAAATAGCTTTTATTGGTAAATGTGATAACTTCTTTAATATAAAAACCTATAAAAGAGGTGGTATAGAAACAATTATCTACAGTCTTCATAGTCTGAGTGACAACTAATTTAATGCCAAAGAGATCTCTGTCTATAAAATTCTCTCCTTAGGGACTGGAGAAATGGCTAAGTGCTTAAGATTGTTGTTCTTGCAAAAGACAGAGTTATTTGCCACACACTCACACTCATGTCAGACAGCTCACAACTGCCTGCAATTCCAGCTCCAGGGAATACAAAACCCTCTTGCACACATGCACACACACACACACACACATACACACACACACAAATTAAATAAATCCCTATTAAAATTACTCTTTATATGATTTTTATCTTGAGAATATAACAAGTCTAGTTAGACTTTGAAGTCTTCCTTTTATAGGGTTGTGTAAGTAATTGATTCTTGGTGTTTTCAAGTTGTCTTTCAGTAATGGTTTTGTTAAATCAAATTTCTTAAGCTTAGTCATTATAGCAGACCTTCTGACAGGCAGAGTAAGTTACTTTTTAATTTATTATACTAAGAAACTTAATGAAGATGAGCTCATTGTGAGGAATGAGCACCAATGATGTTAGCTGTCATCACTACTAGTGTCTCTGATTATCCCATATGGCTTGGCACAGGAGTAATGACATTACTCTTAAGAAGTCTTAAGGAATTCTGTGGTTTATAAATAGGCTTGACTGTGTCTGAATTAAGGGCACAAATACACATAAGCATTCAACCAGGGACTTTGGGGTGGGTAAATTTGACCCAAGACTTCTTCATCTGTTCTGCCATGTTCTTTTAAAATTTTTTTAATGAATTACTTATTTATTTATGTATTTAGTTATTATGTATATGAACGTATGTAAGTGTACCACATGTATGCCATGCCCATGGAGGTCAGAAGAAGGCATCTGATTTTCTGAAACTAATGAACATATGAATGAATGAATTAGTGAGTGGTGAATGGAACCTTGCTTTGCTTGAGATGGCCAAAGTCAAAAAGTCAAGGAATTTGTGTAGCTTAAACTCATCCTTGAGTGCTCTAATATATTTCAAGAGTTTATTGATATGTCCAGAAAATAAAAGCATAAAGAATGTTTTTTTACTCATTTAATGGATCAGATTAAAAAAATATCAAAAAGCAGATTTATTGACTCACAGTTGGTAAAAATGTTACATAATTCTTCTTGTGGTTGTCTGGTGAATACAATTTTTCTGTTCCAGTAAAATGTACATTGGTTAGAAATTATTATAAAAAGACTACTACTCAAAAAATAAGTTTGATGTAGGCAAGATGTATGAACCCCAAATTATTTATTAGGGTTCTGTGAAAATATATGATGTCCTTTCATTTATCTGTTTCCAAGATTTGTTTAACACAGAAAAAGATGAACTTTTCTGAGATCATATTGGTGAAAGCCAATTAGGAGGAAATAGAGTGAGTAAGTATTAATCATATCACATGGAAAAAAAAATCAAATATCACATTGTTCCAGTGGCACATTCAGGGAACACATTTTCAAACATTAGTGAACAAATCTAACCTCTTTCTCTTTGTGAGGTACATAGTTTGGACAGCAAGGACTGAGATGCATGGAAACCATGAGTTAGAATAATGAATGACTGACATGTTCATATCTTATTTACTTATATAACCCATGAGGAATGAATATATTGCTAAGTGAGCAGAGCATCACTGCATTTGTGCAAACTGTTTCTGATGCCCTTTTTTTTCCCCAAAGCACTCCTCCGAGGCCCCTAGAATAAAGTCTCTATAGGTACTATTAGACATTGCTGCTCCTGATTGGGGAAAATTTCCTCCAGCAACTTAAAAAGGATTTAAAAAATGTTCAGAAGATGTGAGTTAGACACCATCACCTGCATTATATTGTGTTGTGATTGCCACAATGCAATTAGCAACTGTCCATAATTCCCATTCCAAGGGATCTGATGCCCTTTTCTGGCCTCCATGGGCATTGCACGACATGGGTGCACTTACATACACATAGGCAACACACTCATATGCAAAGTAAAAATAATAAATAAAATGTTTTTGAAAACTAGGAAGAAGTTACATGTATTCAGCACTACATACTCAGTCTGAACTTTGAACTGAGTAAGCTCCCACAACAAGACAGCACCAAACAAAATCCCACCTTGAGAGAGAGTAGGATGGAAGTCCCACCCACTTTAACTTTTTAAGAAAGTAACTTTGATGCCGTATGTGGTGGCATATGCCTTTAATCCTAGCACTCAAGTGGCAAAGAAAGGTGAATCTCTGTGAGATCATGGCCAGCCTCATCTACATAGCAAGTTCCAGGCCTCATGAAGACCTGTCTAAGAAAACAAAAAGAAGTATTTACTTTGACATGACCAATTTATATTCAGTCTACTACTGTTGCATTCTCTGTGTCTTTGCTCCCCATGAAGCCATGTTTTGATGATCTATCCATCATTAAGAATGGTTATAATTGCAAATAGATCATCATTAAGCCAAAATTCTAAGTTGATTTTCTGACACTATCTTGTTGTCAATAAATACATTTTTTTTGTCAGAGTAGGAGAAGAGAGAGAATTATTAGTCTCTGTTTCTTTCTTGTATGAATAATCTCATAATTTCAAATCTCTAGAAGTCCATGCTTAGTGCAGCCACCTACTCTATTTAAAAAATCTCTCTACTTTTGCACAAGTTCCTTTTATTCTCTTATATCTGACACAGTTCTGGTAACACCATTTCATGAAGTTGTGACCTTGCAAATATGTCATGATGGGGGCGTGAAGCCAGGATTAGAAGCAGTAAACCATATGTCACTTCTTCATGGTATCAATAAAAGCATTTCCTCAAAGAGAAATTACTTCCATTATCACAGATGGAATTTGGGCACCAAAATTCAGCAACCCAGCCATAGAAAAGTTAACACTGCCCTGAACTCTGATGGGGCTCCAACAGGACTTTCATAAAAATGTTGACTTTGGTCTGGAGTGTTTCATTCCGGTAGGGTTTAGAAAGCACAAGAAAACATAGTCTGAGTTAAGAAGTGAGAGAGAGGGATAACAAAAACTTCACCTAAGAATCCCAGAGCTCAATGAGTATAAGCGTCAAGGAACTAGAAGTAAGGTCTTTTCTAACACATCACACCTCCCAATACCTCCGTAAAATGAGCATTGTTTAATCTTTGTTATTCACATGATGCCCTCAGACTAAAGCACAGGCATCACCTCAGAGGCCATCAGAAAATCAGAATCTCAAGTCCCATATAGGTGTACTGAGAGAGAACCTAAGTTTTAAAATGTGTCCCTTTTGTTCCCCATCCATGTTAAAGTTCTGAAAGCGCTCGTGTAACGGGGTCTGATACAAGCACCAAGGGGAAATCTGCAGTGCCAGACTGACTTCTCAGCACACTGCAGCTGGGTGACAGCTTATCCCTAGGCTGAACACTCTCCTCAGCCCTGCATGAGCAGGGTCAGCATACGCTGACTGCATTCCTGCAGTATTATGGTACGCAAAGGAGTTGATGACCAGAGTGTTCTCTGAACCCCCAAGGGTTTGAAATACGATTATGAAGTCAAGACAAGCAGAAAATAAGTATATTTTTAGACTCAGGGACACAACCTAGGGACACTATCAAACCTGAGTTTGCAATCACTATCTTGGAAAAGAACAGTATAACAGAGCCTGCTCTGAGGGTCTAATTTACATAGATGCTTCCAGTTTCTAAGTCCTTTGGGAGCTTAATGCAAAGAAATATTTGGGATTTTTAACATATATCACTCAGTATGTCTTATGGCTTAGATGACTACCACACCCTCAGCCCAAAGCTCATGTATTCAAGATTTGTTCCTCAGTGAAGAGTGAGAGTTAGGAGTTAGGAGCTACTTCCGGAGGTTGGAAAAGTTTAAATCATTAGGCATATGCCCTTAAAGGAGATATGGGGATTCTGGTCCCTTTCTCCTTTATTTCCAGACCATCATGGATGCCTAGACATTTTCTACTATGTGCTCATAACCATGACTTTCTACCCTTATACAGACCCAGAAGCAATGTGGGAAAGCAAACATGAACTGAAGTCTGTAAGAACATGATCCTAAGTAAGTCTTCCATCCTTGTAGGTTAATTTATCTCAAGCACTTTGTCACAGTAATGGAAATGTGTCTAGCATAACATTCCCCAAATCTTGAATCCTTGAACCTCCAGAAGAACACAAGTGATGCCTTTCCTCTGGGAAATGAGCTTTACAGAGAAGAAAAGTCCTCTCTTCCAGGAGACAAGAGATGTAGGTCTGGCCGGAAACCTAATCCACTGAGATCAGGAGGCAAAGATAAAATTCAACTGTGTGACACATACACAGAGCCTTCTCCCTTACTGCCACTTGGGCTTTCTCAGCAATTTTATAGTAAGTGAGGATGCCTTGCTGTGTTCTTCCATTGAATTTTCCACCTGCTCAGAACTCTCTATAGAGATTCAGGAGGCATAAGAATGCTTGAGAAGCCACAGGTAGGTGGGATTATGGGCATTGTTGGGTCCTGGAGGTGGTTTGGGTACTGAATCCCTATAGGACCTTTGTATTCTACAGGATCAGACTCCTCCATGAGACATAAGTTGTAGGAAATGATACTGAAATTGTATATAGAGAGGTTTGCTTATAGAGGCTATTGCCACCCTATATAGCCAGGACCACCTTACCGTTGAACTCTGAGTCAGACATCTTTCTTACCAAGTATGCTTGAGGGGACATATTACTGTCTGCACTGGGCTTGTGAGGAAGCCAAGGCTCAAAGAGCTCCAATGTATGTTACTCAGTAAACCTGGGTCATACCAAATCAGAATTTTTTTGCTCTGAAGTAAAAGTTTCTTTAGCTGTGCTACAAAATCCACTGAATAAATGAGACTTGCCAACAAGAAGCATGGAAGGGCTTTGTAGCATCTTTAGCAACCAAGCTCTAGGCATATCCTAGAGTTCTACAGTCCATCCCATGTGTGGCCAATAGAAATCTGGAAGCTTCTCAAATTACCCTTTCCTCTACACCTTTACATTTCATAGAAGGAGGAAGGGAGCTTGAGAGAGGTCTTAGCTCAGCTGTTAAGAGCACTGGCTGCTCTTGCAGAGGACCGAGATTGCATCCATATGGTGGCTCACTATCATCCATAACTGCAATTCCAAGGAATCCAGTGCCCTCTTCTGAATGTTGTGGGCATTGTACAACATAGGTACACTTACATACATGCAGATGATACACTCATACACATAAATTAATAATAATAAAATATTTTTAGTGGGAAGTAACCAGACTTTATGTGAATGAGAAAGCCCAAATGGATGGTCTCAAGACCAGCTTTATGGGCATAACCAGTCTGATTGCATGTCATGGTGTTCTTTACTTATAAAGCACCCAGTTTGGGTCCAGATGCTCTGCCATTACTGTGGTGAAATTGTTAAATAATTTCACCTTTGAATTTTTGTTGTGAAAAGGAAATCTGGTGGGACAACACATCTAGGTTTTGGAGCCTTACTGTATACATTGTCACCCCCTACCTCCTCCCTACATCACTGAGAAATGTTTTTTCTGCCCACTCCCCATGTCCTGATTCCCCAGTCACCACTCCCCCTGAATACTTTTCCTAATGATTCAGGAGCTGAGAGACCAAGTATATTGCATGTTGGCTGCCTATTACCTGTTGGTGTTGGAGTAATAGCCTGGAGAAGGATATCTTGAGTATACCACCTTTGACTGATTTCTTGCCTTTTCACTTTACACTGTGTCCTGCCATAGGTCTACTTAATCTACTTAAAGTTTTCTAGGGTTGTAACTGCTCAAGTTATTCAAAGGTCAACACATAATAGTTTCCTGACTGATTTCTTGCCTTTTCACTTTACACTGTGTCCTGCTATAGGTCTACTTAATCTACTTAAAGTTTTCTAGGGTTGTAACTGCTCAAGTTATTCAAAGGTCAACACATAATAGTTTCCTGACTGATTTCTTGCCTTTTCACTTTACACTGTGTCCTGCTATAGGTCTACTTAATCTACTTAAAGTTTTCTAGGGTTGTAACTGCTCAAGTTATTCAAAGGTCAACACATAATAGCTTCCTTCTCAGAAGCCCTGGGAAGCAGTCTTAGACCTCCTTCCTTTCAGACTTTCTCTCTCTTTCCTTGGGCATTATATAATTTTTCCTCACTAGCTGGTTGGTCACACAAGAATTAGGAGAAAACACTCTCCTTTATCATATCCCTCTAGTCATAGTGTTTTTAGATGCTATCAAGTGATTTGTGGGAAACCAGTACTGAGGCCTGAACTTAAGTTTTCACAAATGAAGACAAATGCTCTATCACTGAGCAACTATATCTCTAACTCTCTTTTCTTTTTCAGACAAATTGGCTAGGCCTGTCTTAGATGAGGCAAGTCATCAGGTTGCCTCAGCCTCCCAAGTAGTTGGGAATAAAACTCACAGATGAACTTTTATTTAGCCTTTTGACATAATGGTAAGACCTAAAGCTAAGTTGTATTACATTAGGAGTTGAAGTAGATGAAGCAGTCCTCTGGGCTGGCATTGTTTCAAGGTTATTTGTGCCTATTGAACCTCAATTAAAGAAAAGTTGAAAATGGTCCAATCACTATCTGTGAGATAAAACTCCTAAGTGATTAACTGTCACTTTCTTAAGCTGCTTTGTGAATATATTCCCCTTAGAGAGCTTGACAGGGGAGAAATCCCTGAGCTAAGGCAATCATCAGACACAGATGGTACATGGCCAAGCATCATAGGCATTCTGATATGAACAGGAAGTAGAAAATGGCTAGGAAGTTTAGCATAAAACCCCAAGAGAACAATGGCAAGTTTCTCTCCTGACTGAGAGATGGAAATTTCTTGAATCTGCCAGTAAACTTGTCCTATCCAAGGCTATCTAATCCAAAGGTGTCTCTGGTTCCATTATAACTAGAGGCTGGGGAGGCTAGGAAGGAGGTTTGTTTTATTCTTATCTCTTTTTTTCCTAGAATATACACTGAGGACATGACCAAGGCCTCGAGAGACCTGGACACCTGAAATGAGAACTGGACTGGCCAGATCATCTTTCTCTCCTCTCCTCCCTCCACTAAATCCTTATTAACTCCTGGGAATGTGACTGAGAACTATCCCATTCCCAGGACCCCCTCCTGCTGTATAAGAACTCTCTCTTCTCTGTCCTAAATTCTCTATAATAAAACTCACCCTGTGTGGTCCATGAATTTTACTCTTAGAATTCATGAGACAAGAACCCAAAAATCTCTGACTTTGATGGCTGTTGAGTTTCTGGGACCCTAGCCTCTCAAGCTAAGCACAAAAGAGCTGAGAAAGGCTCCATTGCTCTCAAAGATACCTGAGATTCCTGTATCAATACCATCCAATTCATACTCAATACCACTATAGTCCAGAAAGGATGGAAAATGTGTTAGTACAGGAGGGAAACAGAGTCCCCTAGATAGTTTTTACTCTCATTCATAAAAGAATTTAAGAATGGACTCAAACAAAAACTTTGGGGAAATTTTATTAGAATTTAAAGAAAATTCTCAAAGTAGGCAAGCTGGGAATCTTAGTAGTTACCTTGAGAAAAATGGAGGGGAGAAGGAAAAGAGAAACCATGAAGCTATGCTGGTATAGCCTTCATGGAGGCCAGACACTTGGCTGACTAGCAGCCACATAGTAGGGAGAAGGAAGCTTTGGAGCAAAAGTAAAGAAATATAAGATTTTGGAGAAATACAAATAATTAAAGAAGCATTCTAGGCATGAAGAAAAGGAGAAATATTATGCCTTTTTAAAGAATTTAGAAAAGTGGGTAGGACTTAGCCACATGTCTATAACAGTTAAAAATATGTTTTACTTTATATATTTTAAAGAATGAACTACCAAAGCCATGCTTTAGGTTTTCAATGAGTAGATAGAGAGAAGCAGCAGGTACATGGCAAAGCATCAAATTGATGTCCAGAACCTTCAGTAAATCATTTTTTTAAAACTGTGATGCTAGAGTTACTAACTTAGGAATTCAAGGCTGAGGGTCCTCTCTATCCTCTCCATGAATTGTAAACTGTCTTTTATTTTTATTTTCTTTTTTTAATCTAACCTGGTATTTAGTAAATCTCAATATACATTACACATTTGTATTAGTCTATGATAGTTACTTTTCTCATTGTGAGAAAATAGAGAATCCTCTTAGCTATTTTTACTAAAAATTTTTATATCATGAGATAAATAATAATAATCTCTGTTGAAACTGGTTAAAAAAATTGTTGAAATCTTAGCTGTAATCAGTGGAACAAAAGCTTTACTCTTAGGCTGTATTTTGTTCCCCCTTTTCCCTATTACAGCATCAGGAGGCCCACCTAGTCTAGGAAAAGAGTTATGGGGAGCATTTTGAGATAACATGTTTGAGTCTGAAGTTGGAGGGCCAGTCCTATTTCCAGAACCAGGTTCTTAGTGATCTCAAACAGCACATGACAATTTACCGATATAATTTATACAAAAAAAGCATGTGATTCTCTATAGAATTTAACTGAAAATATATGTCCTCCTAATGTTAGAGAGCAAATAGCTATTTAGCTGGGATAAACTATAAATTCTCTAGTTTATCTGTTGAAAGACCCACATTTCCAGTTTCACTGGTCAATCACCTGATCATAGGACCACCCTTAGGAAGGTGGGTTCAACTTCAGTTATACTAAATAGATAGGTGGAATACAATATGTTAATGAGGCAGTGAATTTTTACTGCCTGGAACCCTGCCTCCCAGTGCAGTTCTTCTGGACCTGGCCACAGACATGTAGCTCTCCATAAGTCTGCCTGCTTTTCTGAATTCTTCAGAAAAGCATAATCTTTCCTTCTCTTCTTCATATCCCTTCTCTAAACATGCTTTCTCTAAGGCTTTGGGATGCTCTAGTATCTTGTATTTCTCTACTTTTTCTCTCAAACTTCTCCCAGTCACATGTCTGACCCCATGCAGGATCTAAACCTGCATGAGTTTTTGGCTTCTTTTCTTCTTACTCCATTCTCCTCCTCCAGGCAGCTGCTGAGATCCCCAGCTTGTCTGCCTTGAGGATTTTTCTTCAAATTCCAATAAAATTGTCCTAAATTATTTTATGAATGAGACTAAGAACCTACTAGGGGATGGTCTCATTTCACCCCATTTCACTTAAAATTTGTCTACATTTGTCTATTTGTCTAGATAACTCTTCTGATCTTCTGGGTCCTTTATAGGGAACAGGATTGACAAGAACAGAGCACCTGATTTTAAGAGTCATCTAACCTGATATTTCTAAACTTTATAACACCATGAGTACATGGTACTGATCATCCATGATCAAGCAGGATAAGAAGTATCTGCTTTATCAATATCAAACGTGAAATTTTCCGTGGCTATACTTGAAGTGAGCAGATGCATGAAATCTTATACCCACAATCAGTTAGTTTGTGTCTCTTAATGGAGGCAGACAACCTGAATGACTTAGTAAGTAGTTTGATATTTCCCATTAGAAGTCACATTTTGTCATACAGGTCTGAGTACAGAAAAACAGCAGTGTTTCTTTCTTAATGTCCATGAATCAAGGAGATCCCAATGGGTAAGGATACAGCCAGGAGAGCCTTTCTAGGCCAAGCCTGAGATGACAAATGGCTACCCAGCTTTAAAACAAAAGAAGATATTTTGAAACATCTCCCAAATCTTCTTTGTCTCTTTTTCCATAGCATCCTCTGGAGATTTTATGATCCGCCCAGATCGACCATGAGAAAAGGCAACACCTATTAGAATATTCTCTGCCTTCCTATTTTTACCAACATGGTGTTGGGTACATGTATCTCTTCTTTACTAGTGACTCTAAAGAGGGGAATCTGTTTAGAGTTAATCATCTTACTGATGTGACTGTCTAATGCCCTGTTGCCTGAATGAATGTACTCTTTCAGCATATTGCCTGATTAATCTTATCCTGCTTGTGCAGGACCCACCATCCACAGTACTGATCATTTGGCCCTCCCATGGACTAATCTCTGAATAAAGTATAAATAGAAAAGTTTAGGTGTGTGTATACCTGTCTATGTTTATGTGTATGAGAGAGACAGAGAAAGAGAAAGACACACACAGGGAAAGAGAGAGAGAAAAAGAGGGAGAGAGAGAAGAAGATGTTCACATGTATTAAAGATATTTCCTGCTTTATTAAATGATTGCTTTTTACTAGGGAAAATAAGTTGCTAACTTTGCTTCAAAGGTGTAAAATTTTTGAAAAGACCAAGGTTGCCATCTTAAAATTTATTATAATTTAAAGAAACTTTAGGTGTGTGTATATCTATCTATGTTTTTGTGTGTGAGAGAAATAGAGAAAGAGAAACAGAGAGAGAGAGAGAGACAGAGAGAGAGAGAGAGAAAAGAGCATGCTCACATACATTTATTTCCTGCTTATTAAGTGATTTTTTTTTAACTAGGAAAAATAAGGTGCTAACTTTGCTTGAAAGGTTTAAAATTCTTGGAAAGACAAATGTTGCCTTCTTAAAACTTATTGTAATTTAAAGAGTGCTTTAAAATTCCAATATTAGAAATAAGTGAAAAATGAAGACTGTGTCTGATAGAGTGATTAATTCATGCACAGTTGAACATTTGTCTGATGTCTGACTCCAATACATTACTGGAGAGCAGGCGTCTCTCCTTCTGTTGTTTATTCATTCCTGTCTTCCAATAGATTTTACAGGCCTCTTCTCTGCCAGGGACTAGATATTATTTCTTGTCTCCTAGCACTAAACTTGCTTATTTTGCTTGGAATCTCCCACTGAGCAAAGTTACTGTGAGTTGTAGAATTAAGGAAAGAAAAGAAAGCATTATGTCACAGCAGGAGAGCAAGAAAGTGAGTACTAACAATGTCAGAGGTCCTGCCCACATTTCCTAAAAGAAGAACTATTTTTGTTATACAAACAGCTGAGGTTTCCTGAGGGCTTTACTGATTTTCTAGTACATTTTTCACTTCTTGAAAGCTAAACAGGCCTATTTGACCTTGGCTCACCAGTCCTCCTAAAAGCTGTGTGAGTTTGTACTCCCATGTACAAAACACACTGCTACTCTGAATACATACCATGGTTTCTCTTTTCTTGTTATATACTGACAGAGACAAACAAGCATTGGTCAATACATGGAAGACACAGAGCTGGATCAAACTAGTCTCTTTTCAGAAGCTGTACTTTATGTTGAGTCATTTGCCTTCAAGTCCCAATATAGGTCATGACACTTATTAAATCTTGTCTACTCACTTATTTCTTATCTCAAGTTGATATTCTTTGTAACAGGTGTCCTGAAGGAAGAAAAAGGTGAAGACATCAGTATATGATTCTTGAGGAGGGAACACTCCTTGTATATAAAGATGACATTCATTCCTCCAGTATTTTCCTGGCTTTTGGAATACAGGTATTATATTCTGCTCTTGAATAAGCTTTAATAAATCCCACTGCCTCCAGTGAGAGTTGTCTGCACCTTGAAGGTCAGAAAAGGCCAGAAGGATTTTCCCCATTTGTATAAGCACCCCTATTTTCTCCTCTGTTCATCACTGAGGACATGGCTACTGATGAGTATCATGCTCTAAAATCCTCCCTAGTTTTTACTCACTGGCCAAGAAGGAAAAATCATCAACTTAGCATATGTCTTTGCATTACTAAAGTGCCATCATACATCTGAGATTTGAAGCAGACTCCTCTTCTTACCTTTGTGGCCATGATCTATCATGGCTTTTTTCTATAGTAGCCAACTATCAATTACATGTTTAATGGAAGGAAAGAATGAATGTTGGTTAGATTTTATCTTTAAGAATTACAAAATATTTTAAACATAATGCTATTCCTTAAATAGGTTCTATCTTCTGTAGTAAGACCCAATTAAAAGTCTGTTTTTTCCTCAGATTTTATAAGCTTTTCAATATTTTTAAATATTTTTATTGTAATCTTTGTGCATTGCATACAAAATATCTCCACTAATCTTAATCACCTTTATATCTCTTCCCCCACCAGCACCCTCCCCATGGCCCCCCAACTTGAATCCATACATTCTTTCATCTGTGTTAAAGTCTCTTGTGTCAAGTTAGTGTCTACAAGTGACCTCAATGGAGGTTCATTCACTGAGGTCTAGTCAGCCTATCCAGAATCCCTCACTTTAGGAAGACCAGCTCATCCTCAACAAACAGTAATCAGTTGCCAATATTTCATAAAAGAGCAAAGATTGTGTCCTGCTGTCCATTTCTCCAGTTCCATGCTGGGTTTTTGTCTGCTTGAGTTTGCATTGATCTTAAGCTGCCAAGATCATTGCTATAGGTTCATATGAGAAGGGACCCAGGAGCTTGTAGGATTCTATTTCCATTCAGTCATGCCCTCCTTACTGTCTCTTACAGTCCTTCTGCCTCCTCTTCCACAATAGTCCCTGAACCCTGGATAAGTGAGACTTAATATGAATCCTGCCCAGGGATCCAAACTATGAAGTTTCCTAATTTCCGTTATTTAGATATTTGTGACCTTCTGTGTTGTGAGTACTTTGTTGCATACAGGAGCTTCATTAATGAGAATTAAGAGATTCATTAGTGTCTTCCTTATCCCTTGTTCTATACTGCATGAGCCTTGGGTGTAGAGGTTGCATTATAGATGTGATACTTAAGCTTAAGTCTGGACCATTGTGTGTGTGACCAGCTGTGGTACTCTGTATTAGTCTCTATCTGATGCAAAAAAAACTTTCCCTAATGAATGGTGACTGAGATACTTACTTGACTGTAAATATAAGAATACATATTTTGCATTTAGTAAGAAGTTATGTTAGCCTAGGGATGTGACAGTCCTGAGAATTTCTATAAGATCTATGATCTCTTCAGTCATGTGTATTTGACTATGATTACAATACCATACATGAATTTTCTCCCACTTACTGGGCTCTAAGATCAATTAGGTAGTCATTGATTGGCCCCAAGATAAAATGACCAGTACTGCATCAGTGTCAAATGCTGAATTTTCAATATGTTTACTTATATATGTGGAGTTCCTGCAGAAGTTGCTAGCTGAATAGACACCCCATTCTGTGTGTGTATCAGTGACATTTTGTTAAATGTCTTCATAGTACTTAATACATAGTGGAATTGTATAGTATTCAATGAGATTATGCAAATATGTCTCCATCCCATCTCAACACAGGTAAAAATGTGTAGCTTGAGTCTCCCCTACATCTCAACCATTAGGAATAAATGTAGGGAATTTTAAATACCTAAATCAGGGTAAAGACTAGCAGGAAAATTCTGAGTACTATTATATAACAGGGAATTTTGTATAAGATAGTATCTGGACTTAGTGACTCTATTTCCTTAATGAACCTTAGTTTCCAGCATGTTTTAAATATGCTGCTTCATTTTTTTCCCTTAAAACTTTTTACATTTCATTTATTTAGGTTTTTTGGTCCTTCTTTCTCTAACTATTTATTCAATGCTTACTCAGAGCATAGTATTACATTGCAGATTTATAGTTGGAAAGGAAAAGTGTCATGCTTCAACTATAAAATCACATAAAGTCTTTTATTGATAATTGTATTTACTAATTTTTTAATCTATTTTTTGAGTCCCTATTCTGTGCAAGACAGGGGCTAAGTATTTCTTTGAGATTTTTCTAGTTTTCTAGATACATTGCCCACTCTTCTCCCACTTGACTCAGCTCAGATCCAGACAAAATCCTTACTATACCCTTCTATAACGTCCTGACTCAAGTTTTGTTGAACCAGTGGGAGACTCAAAAATTAATGATCTGTGCCTTGATCTACCTGCTTCCTTGCTTTTTGGGTCATCCTAGATGGGCAACTGTCCTCACAGGTACTGCTTCAGAGTTCAGCATAGCTCAGTCAAGCCCAGAAAGTGCTCCTCATAATTGCTGATCTTAGGGCACTGCATATTGATGCTTCTGGCTAAGAAAACATAATAACTACTCCTTAATTATCTTGTTATCCCTTCATAAATTTCAACATGTATTATCTTTTTAAAATGTATCATCTCCTGACCGACTAGATCTGAATTCATGCCAAGATAAATCAGACAGATCACTAATGGTCAAGGAGAAGATGTGTTTCAAAATAACTTTGACAAGATAGAATTTGTCAAGAGAGAGGCTACAGTGAGTGCAGTAAACTTACAGAAAGGTGATAAAGATTCTCATGCCTGCTCCACTTACAATTAACTATAAATACTTAAATAAGACAATGCCTATTTGGATATCTGTTTCTTAAGTGTAAAATGAGAGGGAAAACTAGATGCGTTCCAGTTTTGCCCAGTGTTAAGACTCTGTGATAGAGTGATGTTTCTGGGATTGCCAGGAATGACAGTTAAATTCTAAAAAGAAGAAGCAGCTAAGGTACTACAGAAGTAATTAGCATCCAAACAAATAAGTGCTAAAAGAGTTTAAGAATGGATACAAATGAAAGCTTTAGAAAAATTGTATTCGAATTTAAAGAAAAATCCTCAAGGCAGGCAAGCTGGGAATCTTGGCAGCTGCCTTTAGGAGGTGAATGGAGGAGAAAAGGAAAAAAAGCCTGCATGAAAGTCAGACTCATGGCCAACTAACAACTACAAGGTGGGGAAAAGGAAGCTTCAGAGAAAAAGTTAAAAAAAAAAAAAAAGAAGTCAAGGAGGCCCGAAGCATTAAAGAAAACATATCTAGAAAAGGGATATAAAAAAGAAAGACAGAAAGAAAGAAAAATAGAAAGAGAGAGAGAAAGGAAGAAATAAATCTTTAGACATATTTATATTAAGATTTCAGAAACAAAATTTGTGCAAGTCTTCCTGGAGGCAACAGAAAATTCATAAGTGCAAAGAAGGCATGAAAGTGCAAAGGTGCATTTAGATCTCTGTGCTCATTGACTAAAGCTACAAAGATGTGAAAAACACTCAGTGAAAGAACCCAAATCACATGCAATATGAGCATGAAATTGTACTTCAAAAGAAATGAAACCATCACAACAAAACATGGAAAGGACAGCAGAAGAGGATTGGAGGAGGAGAAGTGGGACAAGATTGAAGATAGGCAGTATTCTCTTCTTTGAAGCTTACCTCAGAAACAATGCTGTTCTGTTTTGCAGAACAATTTATAACGCAAACCTCTTGACTAGATCAACTGCCCCTCCTGCCAACAGTGAGGTAGATTTCAATCTTCTTACGGCCAAAAACATTAATCAATGTTGAGAGGCTAGAGAGAGCTTCATGGCTTAGCTCTGAGAGAGTGCTGAATAAACAAGAACCCCACAGCTCCCTGTAAGAATGACAGAGGCCATGTTGGGTCAAGAAGCACATTCAGGACAGATATTTGAAGGAAGTATTTGTGTTGCTGCTCATGAAGACCTACGGGGATGAAGGACTGGATGTGTGTCGAATTGTTTTGTAGTCAATCTAGCACATTGTGAAATATCACATTTCTATTTAAACCCTTAAAGGACAATGGATTCACATGCCCACTGAGTGTCAACTTCATGCTTTACTACAGCATACGCCTGTATGATTAACAGAATATATCATTTACTAACTGTACATAACAGCCCTTAAAATAATGCCTTCCTAAGTAAGTCCTTCAACAATTTGTTGAACTTCTCCCGGCCTCCCCATCCACAGTATTTATACCGTGCTTCCATATTAAAGAATAACTTTATCATTTGAGAATTGGATTGTTATGAGATTTTTGTGGCTGGAACATGTCAAATCAGAGCTGCTTCCATTAGTCCACATCCTCTGATAGATGTCATGGAGTAGAACCCATACAAAGGAACATCTTATCCAATTCCCACCTCTCCAACAGAGTCTAATCTCTCCTCTTTGTGCCACAGGCAACTACCTATAGAGCTAGCTTAGAGTAGCCACCTGTTTTCTGTCTATCATCTTTCTTACCCTTTCAACCTACCCCAGTCACTTTTGTAACTTCCAACCCAGATAAGATGACTGCTCTTGTCTTCTCTGCACTTTATAGATCCCATTGGAAAACTTGAGGCTTCTCAGCTTACTGACAGTTCAGAAGCTCTTACAACCACAGCCAGATACTCTCTTCACTTACAGCTCCTAAATTTGTCTGCTTTTATAGAGGGTCTAAAGGAGTTTTCTTGACATTGAATACGTATTTTCAAGATATACAGTAGGAATGTTTTAGTAATAACACTTACTGAATTCCTCACTGGCACATGGCATATGTCAGGTTATAACTGTTAGCTAGGCACTGTGATTCTTCTGCAGTTGTTAACAGTATAGCAGGGAAGAGATGAACATAAATAGCCTTTCCAATTCAAGGAAGATTGCATCAGTTCAGTACTGTCAGAGATAAACAGTATATAGAGGCAATTATAGAAAAGAGTCATGCTATCTTAATAAGGATATTTATAGAAGACTCCAGAGAAGCAGCCTGTGAGACCATATGCATTGAATTTCAGGAAAGACTGATAAGAGAGCACACACAGGTAGAAGAACATGATAGACAAGAGATGGATACATGATATACTTAGGTAACAACTAGAATAACTTTTAAGGAGCAAAACATGCAGAGCAGATAGTATAAGAAAGAAGAATCTGGAACTCTTTTCCTGAAATACATTATGCTTGGAATGTACTAACAAAAGCAGCTACACGGATATATAACCAGAGGTGGTGATTAGGATACCTCAGGTACTCTCAGGAAGGTGACTTTGCATATCATTTGGGAATGTCTTGGAGACATTTGAGCTTTCAGACTGGGAGAAGGGTTGGAGGAATTCAGGATGCTGTTCTATCTTTTACCTCAAAATGAGGACTCTGGTTTCCTCTTTCTTTAAAGTAAATGTGAAGCTGAAGAACTGGAGTCAGGAAAGGGGGAAGAAAAGATAAGATGAATTATAGATGTTGGACTAATGTCAACTTCAAAAAAGAAAACTCTCTTGGAGATAATTAAAGAAAATTATTCCAAATAGGCCTGTATAAATGCTGGGCAAAGATGAAAGAGCCTCTAATTCTGAGAAATGTGGTTTAATTCCAAACTTTTCCTTGTGGCTTGATGATTCTTACCAGCAATTTTTAGAATTTCCAGTGTTTGGAAATGTTATGACATGTACCTTGTTGTAATTGTTCTTTTCATCAATGTATTATAGATTTAATGTATTCTTTCAATATATAAACCTTAATTACAAAGATATGAAGGAAATTGTATTTGCCCAAGCCATACTTTTCTGATCTCTGGTCTTACATGGGTGATCTATCAGGCCTTGGTTTTCTTGGGAATTTTCTTTCTGTACACTTCAATACTCTTGCTTTGATCTAGTTCTGATTTGATCTGTATCTGCTGCCCAGACATCTTGCAGAGAGTTTCCCACCTCTCTACTAGGTTAACTGTTATCCGTCTTGTTTTAATTCACATTTTTAGGAACCTGTCAAAAAAAAGTGAACTGAAGGCACATTTTTGGACAGGGTTTCTGAAAGAATGCTGGGGTAGAAATAATTTTCCTCTCAAAACATATATAGGAAGAACATTTTCAAGACAATGAAGATCTGATAGACTGTATAACGTAGGACCGGATGTCAATAAAAGACAGCCCAGTCACAATCTTGTTCCATCCATTTCTTTATAAGGAGTTTGTGGTTGGATCAAAACCATGCTTACTCACATTGGTAAAATTGAATAATTGCAACAGAGACCCACAGAATCTGAACTGTGCTATTCTGTATGTGATATTTCTGTCTTCATTAGCATATTTAACAAATTGTGAATCCGAAATGTTTTTAAAATATTATATCCACACTTAGATTTTTTCCCTTTTATCTATTTCTTAAGTAATATAGTATGACAACTATTTACATACCATTTTCTATTTTTTAATGTATTTTTACTAATTTTTGTGGGTTTTATATGTCTTAATCATATTCAGACCTGCTCCTTTGTGTGTACCTCCCCAGAGCCAATCCACAGGATTTCACACATTTTATCATATAAGTTGAGGCCTATTGAGTTAAGTTTGTATACCAAGATCTGTCTCTGTATGAGATCATTCACTAGAGTCTCTTCAGCCTCTGTAGTGTCAGTCTATTAAAGAAGACCAACTTTTCCTCAGCCAGCAGTGATCAGCTGCCAATAGTTCTTCTATGAAGGTTGTGGTCTCCTGCTCATTTTCCCAGTTCTATGCTAGATTTTATCTGACTGAGCCTGCATGGATCTTGTGGATCATATATAACATGTTCCCAGGAGCCTGTAAGAGTAGGTTTCTTTATGGTCATACACCACCCCTGACTCTTGCAATCTTTCCACTCCCTCTTCTGCAATGGTCCCTGAGCTCTAGGTGGGTGTGGTTTAATACAGAAGTTCAATCGAGGGACACACACTGCAGGCTCTTATTCTCTACACTTTGGCTAGTTGTGGCATCTTATATTCATTGGCCTCTGTTGTTGGAGGAAGCTTCATTGATGAGAAATGAGAGATTCATTAGTGTTCAGAGAACACTGCCCTTTGTTCTACTATGTTCTCTTGCCTTAGATGTAGGGGTTCCATTGGAAATGGAATTTAGGGTTGGGCATCTCACAGACAATTATTCTCCAAGTGTGACCATCTGTGGAACTCTATACTAGTCTTCATCTGTTGCACAAGAAACATCTTAGGGTGTATGCTATGGAGTGTAATAACTGGATCACATGATTATACATTTTTAGTTTTTTAAGGGTTCTCTACTCTATTTCCATAGAGATTGTAAAACTTTTCAATTCCAAAAGCAGTGAATGAGCATCCCTACTTCTCCACATTCTCATCAGTATTTGTTATCATTTTTTTCTCTTGACCTTAGCCAGTCTGACTTGAGTAAGATGAAACCTTAAAGTGATTTTGATTTGCATTTCCCTAATTACCAAAGATATTGAACACATCTAATGTGTTTCTTAGCTATTTCTATTTCTTCCTATGAGAACTGTTTGTTCTGATCCTTGGTCCATCTTTTAATTGGATCATTTGTTTTCTTGGATCTTTGTTTTATGAATTCTTTCTATACTGTGGTTATTAATCCTTTGTGTTGTTGGTAAAGATTTTCTCCTATGTTTGGTTGCCTCTTCACTTACTTGGTTTTTCTTGGTCATACTAAATCTTTTTTGTTTAAAAAGGTCCCATTTGTCAATTGTTGACTTTAACTCCCAAGAAACTGATGTCTGATTTAGAAAATCTTTTCTTACAACTATATCTTGTACTGTTTATGTTTCCTTCTAACAATTTCAAAGTTTTAGGTTTCACATTGAGATCTTTGATCCATGAAGTTCACTTTTGTGCAGAGCAAAAGATAAGTATCTAATTTTATTCTTCTAGAGAACCAGTTTTGCCAGTATTATTTGTTGAAGATGCTGGCTTTCCTCCAAGTGTGTGTTCTTGGCACCTTTTCAAGCAGCAAGTGACTAAAATTGTATACACTCATTGTATATACTCATGTTAGGGATTTCAACTACCATCATTGATCTATGAGTCTATGTTTGTGCCAGTACCATGATGTTTTTGAAACTATCGTTCTATAGATTTGTAATGTAGTTTGAGATCTATTATGGTAATCCCCTTTGCATTGCTCTTTGTACTCAAGATAGAGTACCTGGAAACTTTTATGATTACAGATAACTTAAGACACTTTTATCTATCTCTGTGAAGAATGTAGTGGTGATTTTGATTGATATTGCATTGAACCTATAAATAACTTTTGGTAGGATGGTCATTTTTACAATATTGATTTTAGCAGTCCATGACCATGGCAGGTCTTTCCAACCCTTTGTGTCTTCCTCAACCTCTTTATTCAAATATTTAAATTTTTCATTGTAGGAATTTTCAATGCCTTTGGTCAAGTTTATTGCCATATAATTTTTTAAGGCTATTGTGAGTAGAAGAGTTTCCATGACCTCTTTCTCTGATTGTTTGTTATTTGTATATAGAAAGGCTACAAGTTTTTTTAAATTGATTTTGTTACCTGCTACTTTGCTGAAAGTGTTGATCATTTCAAGAAGATTTTTGTTGGGATTTTGGAGAACTCTCCAGTACAATATCATATAATCTATAAATAAAGATAATTTTTCTTCTTTTCCAATTAGTACCCATTTCAATTCTTTCTCTTATATTATTGCTCTAGCTAGAGTTTCAAGCACTCTGGAAAAGTAGTGGAGTTAGTGGACAGATTTGTCTGGTTCTTGATTTTAATGGGAATACTTCAAGTTATTCTCCACTGAGAATGATGTTGGCTTTGGGTTTGTTGTATACAGCTTGAATTATGCTAAAGTATATTCCATTCATCCCAATACTCTCTTGAACTTTTAACATAAATGCATGTTGGATTTTTATCAAAGGCCTTTTCTGCATCTATTGTGATGATTATGTGATTTTTGTCTTTAAGTCCATTTATATGACTTATTACATTTACTGATATTTATATTGAACCATCCCTGTATCTCTGGAATGAAGCCAAGTTGATCATGGTGGATGATCTTTTTGATGTTTGTCCAAATGTAGTTTTTACTATTTTGGTGAGAGTTTTTGCATCTGTGTTCAATAACAATATGGACTTAGAGTTTTCTTTTTTGTGTGTTTCTTTACCTAGCTTTGGTATTAGAGAGATACTGTTAAATGAAGGGGTTTGAGTTCTCCCTCTGTTTCTGTCTTCTTGAATAATTTGAGTAGTATTCCTTGTAGCTCTTCTTTGAATGTCTGTTAGAATTCTGCTGTGAATCCATCTGTGCCTAGGCTGTTTTAGCTGGGATGTTCTCTATTATTGCTCCAATTTCCTTATTTGTTATTAGTCCATTTAGCTGTTGATCTCTTCTTGGTTTAGCTTTGGTGATTTCAATGAATTTAAAAATTTCCATTTCTTTTAGGTATTCAAATTTAATAGAGTACTTGTTTTCTGTTGCTGTGATAAAATGCTCCGACCAAGAGAACTTACAAAAGGAAGAATTTATTTGAGCTTATGTTTCCAGGGGAACTAGATTCCATCATGGAGGGGAAAAACAGTGACAGGAGGTGCCAGAGCCGAGGCAGAAAGCAACAGTCTCACATCTTCAAGCAGGCACAGGAAGCAGTGAGTTACTAGAGATCCACCAAGGCTTAAATAAGTACTCTCTAAGCCTGCCCCTGGTGACCTACTTCCTTCAGCAAGGCCATACCTTCCAAGACTGCCGAAACAGTGCAACCAACCAGGGACAAAATGTTGAAATACTTGGAGACTACAGGGATATTGTCATTCAAACCGCCACAGTATCTTTTTCTTATATATATATATATATATGGGTATTTCTTGCATGTATGTAAGAGTACTCATGTTGCCCATGAGATCAGAAGAGAGCATCACATCTCCTGGAACTGGTGTTATAAATGGTTGTTACCCATCATGTGGGTACTGAGAATCAGTAACAAAGCTCAGACACATGGAAGTGAAAAGTCAGGTTTCCAGTAGACACCTACGTAGACTTGCTTTTTATTAAGTAAGCTCACAGCATTTGGACAACTTGTCAGAGAGTTTAGAAAAAAAAACCCACTAAATTATATATTGTTTTCTGAGCATTGACTTATTGTTTCAACTTTATTGATTTATCTCCTGAATTAAGAAAGTCATTATTGAACTATTATTGAACTGGAGAGGATGGCTCAGCAGTTACGAATACTGACTGCTCTTGCAGCAGACCTGGGTTTGAATCCCAGTACCCAAATAGCCACTAACAGCCATCTGTAACTTCAGTTCTAAGGCATCTGATGCCCTCTTCTGACCTCTGTGAACATTGCACTACACAGGTACACTTACATTCATGCAGGGAATACATTCATACACATAAAATAGAATTAATAAATAAAATATTTTTAAAAACATCATATTATCCTAAAAGGAGCCATTTACTAATTTTCCTTGAAACCACACATGCAACATTTGGCTGTGTATGTACATTTGTTCCTATGCATATGTGTATTTCTTTATATCTATGTGTATTTTTCCAATATATTTTTTTTCAAATGTACATTTTCATACGAAGATCTCCTTAGGTATTAGTCTGATTACCTTTAATGGGCAGGCCCCTACTAGTTAGCAGGGAAGCGTCAGCCCTGGAACTGTAGGAGGGACTAGAGATCGTCTTGAAAGAGAGGGATTGGCCTGCGGGATTTGGGCAACTCACTCCAGATGCTTAATCAAGCATACCCGAGCTGTCTCAGAGTGATAGGTCCAATACCCAAGGAGAGGTTATGGGAACAGGATGTGCAGTTTTGTACTAGCCAGTCATGGAGCAGTCATTGTTCAGATACTAGAGATGGTCCCAAAACAGGGAGACAGAAGTGAAGGGATTTGGGCAACTCACCCTCAGGGACTGTGTCAAGCACTCTCAAGGAGTCCCAAAGGGAAAGATTCAAGACCCAAAGAAAGGAGATAGAAACCACATTTAATATTATTAATACTTAAATAAGTATTTTCAATAATCTAGGAATAATTAGGTATATGGGGTATATCTGTATGTTCTGTACAAATATGATGACAACTTATATTAGGGGTTTGATCATCTTAGGATTTTGGTACCCGAGGATTCTTGCATTTCTTACTCCTGAGGATACTGAAATGTGACTCTTTGGTTCACTGGAGAAAAAAAATCTCTATCCCTTTATTAGACAATTAAAAGAAATGTTCTTTTGAGATGATAGCAATGATAGATATATGGAAAAGCAAAAGAAAAGAAACTTGGATAAGCTTGAATCTAGAGAAATCAAACAGTTGAAAAAAAATCAGAACTGAGAATGTCAGTTAGCCAAAAATCATGACATTTATAATGAAAGGCTAGTGTGGGGGTTTCTTGTGAGGTGTAGACATAAAGAATTAGAAATCCTTATTCTTCATAGTAAGGAATTGAAAGAAGATATAAACTAGAAAATGAAATAAAAAATTAGCAAGGGTACTATTCACAAATATGGAAATAACTTTTAGAAGAAAATGTTGAAAATGTTTGCATTCAGAAAACAATGGATGATCAGAACACCAGAGGTGGTGCCATATGCCTGTAATCCCAGCAGTAGGGAGGCAAAGGCAGAAATTCAAGGTAAACCACCACTTAAACTTCCACTTCATAGAGCTTGAGGATGGTCTGAATTATATCATGTTCTAAAAATCTAGAGTAAAAATGGATAGGTCCTAGAAAGCTGTTACTGAAGTTAGAAATAACTTATCGCATGATTTGACTGCATTAATTGTGTACATATATTACATCACTAAAGGTAAAAATTATAGATGTGGCAAATTGATCTAGGGAATAATTCCAATGCACTGAAACTCAACTGTCATGAAATGCTAGAATCTTAGCACAGAACTTGAAGAAAATCTTTGTATCCATAGATCCTTCCTTATACAAAACAGAAAGCATTGCTGAGGGCTCAAGTAAGGATGCAATTACAGATTTAAGCTGAAGAATCCCAACAGTGACAGCTCTTCTGTATGCTCTTCTAACTGAGGACCAGCTTTCTGTTCCTATCTTTTGATATTATGATATTATTTTAATCCCTAGAATCACCAAGGGGCCATTTTGTAGAAGACACATCTACTGAAATAGACCAGGCATTATAGTGTTTTGTTGACTAGGAACCAGTTCATTTTTTTAACCAATGAAATAGCATATGATGCAGTGCCCTGAACAGAAACAGAACAAATACAGTTCCCAGACTCTTTGAATATGAGACAATTATTTAAATATCTTGCCACATTCTATATTTTGAGAATATTGCATTTGTATTTCTTCTGTCTTTTTGTATTTTTGATTTATGAATTCAATAAATGATTACTCACTTGTGAGTAGGATTACTCATTTTAGTTTATTTGGTTTTGAAAAATAAAAATGACTATATTAAAGTACAAATAGATTAGTCTTAACACATGTTGTTGAAAATTTGTTGTCATCATCTGCCAATTTTATTTTTACAATACACCTGGTCAAAATGTAATCAGATAAATAGCTAATGAGCTCTTTGTATGAAAAAGCACGTTAGGAAAAAAATACACTGGAAAAATGCACATAAACATAAAAACATACACATATGCACAGGAACAGATGTACATACACAGCTAAACACTACATGTGTGATTTTAAGGGAAATTAATTAATGGCCCCTTTTAGGTTAATATGATGCCCTTCTTAACTCAGGCTCTCCACAAAAATTAACCAATAAAGTTGAAGCAATAAGTAAATGGCCAGAAAACTTGACATATAGCTTGATTTTTTTTCTAAATTCTCTAACAAGTTGTCCTAGTGTTGTGAGCTTTCTTAGTAAAAAGCAAGCCTAAATAGGAGTCCTATCTAAGGACACACACTCTGCCGTCTTTTATTCTTTAAAACTTGATCAGTTGTGGCCTTCTGTGTGCATAGCTATGTTGTTTAAGCAAGTTCCACTGGTGAGAGTTTAGGAATTCCTTAGTTTTCTCTCTGCCCCTTGATCTGCTATGTTTTATGTAGATGTGTCACCCAGGACTTTGCATCTCTCAGACATGTATTATCTGTGTCTGACCAGTTGTGGAATTCTGCTGTAACCTCCATCTGTTGCAAAAGAAATTCTTTGATGATTGGTATACTGAAGGCTTGTCTATAAATATTTAGCATATAGTAAGAAATTTCATTTCTCTAGAGATATGACAGAGATAGGGTTTTCTCTAGGATCTATGTCCCCTCCAACCATATGTAGTTGACTGAGTATACAGTCCTACCCATGAGTTCACTTCCACTGGGAGAGCTTTAAATCTAATTAGATACCTGTTGATTATCCTCCAGATGACAACGCTACTACTGTACCAATACAGGTTGTGTGCTGTGCTGGTTGTTACGGTTATTAGAATTTAGCATTGGGTTGGATCTTCGATTGATTTCCCCCCTCAGCAGTTTGCATGTTATCATCTAGCATTAAGGAAGCTAAAGTTCAGGCAGAAAACTTCTAGATCAGTTCCTGCCCCATTACTCCCTGTCCTGTATCCAAATGATGCACTTTCTTCAGCAGCAAGACATTATCTTCTAGTTCTGGGAGATAACCAAGAGTTTTGGTAATGACCTGCATTATTTTGGGAGTCTCTTGGATCACTCTCACCAATCATACAAAGAGATGTCTTTTCTGTCTGGCACTATTTTCCTTGTCAAACAACCCCAAGGTTTACATATGCACTAATGTTTACACATTCTATGTATTTCTTCGGGGAGAGGGTGGTTGGTGGCATCACATTTCCCCCTGGGTATCCTAGCCCTCCAAGATTCATTCATCTCTGTTCTTTTCCTTCCCATTTGACCTCCCTCCTCCCTTCCCAGTCACAGCACTCACATTATCCCTCCCCTCCCCTCAATAGCACCTTCCTCCTTCCATACCTTCTCCTGACTTCCCTCCCCTGCACACCTGCACACTGTGACCCTCTGCATGTCCCTGCATCCTCTCCTCCCCGCCAAACACTCTGACTTTCCCTACCTCTCCCCTAGTAACATCTTCCCTACTACCTCTCTTCTTTGGGGTTCTTTCTTTCCCTTTACCTCCGTGTATCCTTTCCGTTTTCCTGGATTGTGGTGTTACATCAGGACATATATTCAATGTAGGGTATTGGGCTCAGGGATCATTATGGAAGAGGAGGTAGAAAGATTGCATGAGCCAGGACTTGTTCATGAACTTAGGGAAACGGAGACTTTCAGGCCACTGGAAGCTTGCACATGTGAGCTTCTGGCAATGGTGTCGTTGAGCACCAGACCCACACCAACTACAATTAGACAAGGGGCCAGAATGAAGTAATATAAATTGGTGGCCAGCCAAACCTAGACTGAGAACTATTGGGGAGTGATTACCACTGCGAGAGGGAAAGTATGCCTTACTTATAATCTCTAAATAGCCTGACCAGACTCCAGTGGAAGACTTTGAATTAAAGGATATCCGGGCACAACTGTTTGACTGGATAGAACTTAACATGTATGAAGGAATACATGAGGTCCAATGAGGGGTTGGGGGAAGACGGGTGAGAAAGAGAGCCTAAATTTGATTAATAAGTGGTATATGAAATTTATAAATCTCAATCAATTTTTTTAAGCCAGTCTAGATTGGAGTCTGTTAGAAAGCTGACTTTTCACTTCCATGTGTCTGAGCTTTATTATTAGGTAACATGTCTTTGCAGCTGAGCAAACTACCAGCTGAGTTCAATTTGCAATCTGCAGACTGACTCAGTTGTGCTTACCACCATAGTGAGTGTTTATGCTTCTTACTGAGCTTAACACTCCCAGAGAATTCATCCAATCAGTTTCCAGGCTATGAAATGTGGTCCAGATTAACAGCAATTCCTCCTCCTTTCCCTTCTCTTCCTATTCCTTCCCCTCCTTTTCCTTCTCTTCCTCTTCCTCCTCCTCCTCCTCCTCTTTTTTTTCTCCTCTTATCTTTTTTAGACAAAGTGATCCAGAAGACAGAACCACAAACTTCTATTGAGGAGAATCAAGCATTCCTAATCTGAAGCAATACTCACACATACTATTTGCCTCTTTGAAGAATAGAAGTGTACAAAATTTGCTGTAAAATATAAAGCACAGTCTATCCTCAGACTCAAATCAGTTGCAGAGAAGAATTACAACAGTTTTGTTTCCTGGGTTTCTTGGAATTCTTTGAGTTGTCTTTGTGTTTTGTTATCATTGTTCAAGTACTAAAATGAAGCATGTCGTTTAATAATTATTAATGTGAAGTTATAATGAACTCAAAGAGACTGGCAGTAAACAGTCAGACAGTATGAAAATTTTGCACAAGGCACTTGAAGTGTTATTCAAAAGTGGGAAGAATGTACTTGCCAAGGCAGTCTGCATTTTCAAATGCCAGTTGTTTACATAAACATCATAGGCATATGCTCATTGGAGGACCCTGGAAACACACTTACAGAACTCATTGAAAGCTGACTTTAGGCAGGTTCCTGCTGCAGCAGAAGAGATTATTAGTCCCATAGGTTATCAAGGTGTTTTCTACATACAGACAGCAGATAATCTTGACAGCACTCCAGGATAAATAGAAGAAAATGTTAAGTTTGTTAGATACTGAGCTGCAATTTTAATTCACTGCTTTGGTGCAGGAGTTTAGAATCTTATCTGAAACTTGTTTACCTGGGGTACAGAAGTATTATGCCAATTCAAAAACCTGTCTGTTCTATTAGAAACAGATCTTACATTCTAATTAACCAATTATTTGCTGTGAATACAAAATGTACACTACACTCCAATGCTTGTAACAGAGACTGAAACCTATCTCCATCCTAATTTTTAATTATATTGCTCCCTATACCAATTAGGTCATTAAAATGATTATCAGAAGAGTAAGTATATCCATGCAGTTCAGGTGGCTTACTTTAACAGTATAAATATTTTAAAATCTTGGTATAAAAAAGTAGCAAAACACCACATAGAGAAGAAAATCCACACAAGTACAGTAACCTAGGTCCATTTTGCAAAAGGAAACTAGGCCTTCAAGTTTAGACCATGTACCCAGGTTTGCATATGTATCCTTTATATTAGGGAGCTGGTGCTTTTCCCAATTGATCCTTCATATAGTTACAGGATGTGCAACAGTGGAACAGGTGCCTGGCATGTTCTCAATATACTTCCTTGTCCTCAAGTTCCCCATTTTTAGCAATGTTTCTCTGGAGGTCCTTAGAGAGTGCATTCAACAAAATATATAAAGTACTGCTCCTTCAATGTCACTCATTCAGAGATCTCTGCACCTGTGTAAAATATCCAAATCGATGGACAAAGTTAAAGAGGCTGGGAAGTACATTAAAAGTCTAGAAATTCTTATTATCTATTGTATTTTTCCTTGATACTAGTTGATGCTGCTCATTATTTATGCTAATTAAGGTTTTGGTGGATTAAAATGAAAAAAAACTAACTCCATTTTATTCTACCTGACTTTTTGCTTTGCCAGGTGTTTTCCCCAGTCATTCCTACTACAACCAGTCAGGCAGAACATGTCATACAGACAGTTTCAGGGAATATGATGTTTCTACAATACTTGGAAAATTACAAGTAGCCAGGTTTCACATTCAAGTAGGACATCCTTCCACCCAACTATACTTGCATCTCCATGGAGCCCATTATTTCTGAAATTCTGAGAAAACCTTTTTTTCCTAACTGAGACTTTTTTGTTAACAGAAAACTTCTTTGTTAACTGACTTGCCTCTGGTCCAGTGTAAGTATGGTGATCTGATGTAACTATGGTTATTGATTTTGCCACTGGTATAATGTAATTGTGGTTTTAGACTTTATAAAGCCCACTCTGCCTCCCCTCCGGCTTGAGAGTCCTTTGGGCATTAGCCCCATCTCTGAACACCAGCAAATAAAGGACTCTTGGTTTGACGATCACTATTACAGGATGAGTGAATAAGTGTTTAGGTGATGACTCACTTCTTTCAGCCATTTCTTCTTTAGCTAAGACATTTCCAGTGGTCTATAATGAGGCCAGTGGCCACAACTTGAGGCTACTTGCTTGCTTTGAATCATTACAGTTTGCCTATCCTATGTTCATTTTCAGTTACTAATAAACACTGTCCTGGATAATGAATATAACTAGATAATTGGAGGTGTTTATAGAAAATATCTAAGTAATGATCCTGTTCAGTGTTCAAGATATTTAGAATGATCCAGGAAAGTAAATAGTACGGGGCAAAACAATAAAAATGAGACACTAGAAGAGGCCAAGGACAGAAACAGTATGGAAATGAGACACTAGAACAGCTGGAGACAAAGGCAGCATGGAACAGAGCGGGACTTGATTATGGGTAGAGTTTGAATAGATAGAAGAAAAAGTTATTCAAACAGGGGATAGCCCAAAATGTCTACCTTTAAAGCAATATAATTCAGTCACCTTCAGTGAGATTCTTCTTGTCTCTTGCCTGTTCAAACTCCCTTCCCTTCAAGTTGGATGAGAGTCCAAGGTATTTCCCAAGGAATTTTTGGCTATGTCTCTAGAATAGCATTTACATACCACATACTCTTTGTTGGCATGGGTTCTTCTTATTTGTATGTCCAGTACTTGAATCAGTACCTGGCATAAGGTCAATATAATAATTGCTGTGCATAATGGAAATAACACAGAGATTCAGAAGGCAGGATAGCTCTTGAGAAGTCTTGAACTGATCAGGCCTAGGTGGAGAAAGAGTTCTTTTTGTAATTTTTATTAAATTATTTCATATTCACATATGTATATAATATGTTTAGGTCCTGTTCTGGTTAGATTTTGTCTATTTAACACAAACTATAAATATCTGCGAAGAAGGAACTTCAACTAAGGAATTTTCTCCATCATGTAAGGGGCTAAATTCCTAATAGGCAAACAGGGTCATTAATGAATAATAAAGATTACACACTACATGATTTTTCTTGATCTAGAGCAAAGACCTGACATGTTTTTTCTCCCATTCATGGGACCTTTTCTCCAGCTGACTGGTCCAAACTAGTCTAGATAAGACCAAGGCCAGATTTGGTAGCTTGGAGCTATGATTTATGAGCTCTCTTTTCTTTCTTTAAGTTGATTTAGAGAGGGGGACTTAACCTATACCAGAAAAAAAAAAAAAACCTTAAAAGGCTTAAAACCCTCTGAGGCCTTCAGATTTTAGTTTCTGAATCTACTCTTTCCTTGCCAAGAGATTTTTCTCTCTGAATGAATGTTCGCCTGTTGCTCTCTGTTATATCTGAGTTATTTTTTTCCCTGCCTTTTAATGATTTAATTGGTAGAAAAAACAAACCCTACCATAACTCCTAGACAGTAACCATCCAAGACCCCTAGACAACATACAATTAGTCTGCATTTCTGTGAAATATTTTCTTAACTACTAATTAATGTAGAAGGGCCCACTTTGAGGGGTGCCATATCTGAGCAGGTAGACCTGGGTTGTATAAGTAAAACTGCTGAGCCAGTGGGGAGAAGCAAGCCAGTAAGCAAAGTTCGCCTGCTACATTTCTGCTTCCTGCTTCTACCCTATTTCCTTCAGTGATGGATTACAACCTGGGAATTGTAAACTTAAATAAACCCTTTCTTCCTCAAGTTGCTTTTGATGTTTTTTTAAACCATAGTAACAGAAAACAAATTAAGACAAATCTAATTAATCCATACTTCATTCCCTCCACTTCCTCCTCCTTCCCCTAACCTGACTTTCCTCTCCTAATATCATGAGCTCTCTCCTTCACCCACTTTTTAAAAATGTAATACTCACTGAATTCATTTAGTTCTACCTGTATGCACATGTGTGTGGGACAGTCTGCTGGAGCATGGGCAGTCTATCAGAGCCCACATCACTGAAGAAAAGTGACTCTTTCTCTCCAGTAGCCACCAACTACCAATAGCTCCTCAGATAGGGGTGGGACTTCATGAGACCCTAGGAGAGGATTTCTAAGCAGACAGGGAGTAGACTTGATCAGGTAGAGGACCGTTAGTGTGTATGTTTCACTTGATAGTTCCTGTCAATCTCTTTCTGTTAAAGATGCTGCCAACTTTTCAGCAGTCTTCGATTGGAAGAAGCTTGACCCTACTTTTCCAGTGTTTTCATGAATGAAGAAATGAATTGTTCTAATAAATGTCAAATTCTCATCATGGAATCCGCATGCAGAAAGCACCTATCTTATCTGGAAGGAACTTGAAGGGCTAAAAGTGAACACTTTGGGCTAGGCTCTCATGAGCCTAAAGAATTATGTTCAATTGCACTATACAGATTTGAGTGTACTTTTGGAAAATATTTAATGCTTCATCACCAGACCAGATATGTTCTCCTTAAACTTGCACCTACCAAGCATTCTCAGCTATGAGGTTCCCTGGATGATAAAGGGAGTGAGAAGCTGTGGAGAAGTTATGAAATGCTCTTTAAGACAGTTCATGACTCTGGAGCTAGCTTGATATTCAGCTAGCCTAGCTGGAATTTTCCCTCTAAACCTAAGCAAAAGGATTGTTACACTGTATGGTCTTTTAAAATGCTTTGTTTTCAGTCTATCTGAAAACAGTTCAGTACAAGCAAATTATTGTTTTGCTATTTGTACCTTTCTGGGTTTCTTTTTAAAAGAGTCCTGTTTTGACCTTGTGTGGAGTTTTCATTATTTGTGAATAAAAAAGCCAAGGAAAGAGATGTGACTACCTGACAACTTGAAAGGCAACCAAAGTGGTTACTGTAGCCAAGCGGGAAATGACAGGTGAACACTGATAGGAAGGAAACAATGGACTCCATCCTTTCTGACTTAGTCTCTGACAAGCTGAGTTGCTGACAGTGACAGTGACAGCACTAAATGCTAGATAAAAGAAGACTGACTATCCGGAGGGCACCTTTGTAGGTGGGGGAGGAGGGACACATGGAGTCCTTACAAGCTGCCAAGAGGACATGCAGGAGAGATTGAATTGGAAAAATCTCTCAGTAAGCAGTTTTGCAAACTTTTGAATCTTTACTTTGACAATAATAATTTTCTTTTATAAATGAAGACACTGGATTATAATATCTCTTAGTGGATACAGTTTTAGTTCGAAAGTAAGGCACTGTGATAGATACAAATTTTGGAACTTTAACAAGGAGGGATGAGCAATAAACCTTTAGCTCACCAGAAAATTAGTTATTTATCACCTGTTTTTAAGGTGAAGCTGGAGAGATGGCTCAGCGGTTAAGAGCACTGACCGTTCTTGCAGAAGACCTGGGTTTGTATCCCAGCACCCAATGACCGCTAACAACCATCTGTAACTCCAGTTCCAGGAGATCTGACACCTCTTTTGACCTCCACAGGCATTGCACAACAACAGGTGCACTATCATACACAGAGACAATATACTCATACACAGAAAATAAAAATAATAAATAAAGCATTCAAAAACAGGCAATCTAATTCTGCCTTTGAAAAAATAAATATAATTTTCTTGTATCTACTTGGGGAAAATCATGGCTCAGACCGAGAGAGCTCAGAACAGAGTACCCAGAAACAGGTTTCCATTGAGCTACTTAACTACAGAAAATCTCAACAAGACAAACATATACCTCAGATTATCAATGCAAAGATAGCTATATTTAATTTGTATCTAAGTCTTCCTCAAGAGAAGTCTACAAATATAAAACAAATCACTTTGATCCCTTTTTTGTCTTAGATCAAGTTATTGAGATACAATTCTCATTCCATTTGTTTTTTATAGACATAAAAGCATTACTCATCTTAATTCAGGATCACATTGATACCTTGAATAAATTTCGTCTCCAGCATACAGGGTTTATTCTTAGAAGATAATGTTCTTAGGCCCTTTCACCATAGTTATTAGCTAACTATATTATGCAATATGTCTATTTTATCCTGCAGCTTTCCCTTAGCTGGAAGTCAGTAAAACAGATGACATATTTAAGTGTGCAGCCAGCAGATGGTCAGGTTGTGATGATACCATATGGCTGAATATATCATTTAGTTCAATCCTCTGCTGGCACAGAAAATATATTTGTCTTTAATATCCCCCTAAAGGGGATAAAAGATTTCCCTCAATCCTAGGAAATGGCTAAAGCTGTCATTGAAACAATTTCACACTCTCATATTTAATAAAATTTGACTGGGACATTTTTAAAGATCAACAACAAAGAAAGTCTAGCACAAAAACTTTTCATCCAATTAAAAAATTATCGAAATGTCTTTACACACAATAAATTCATTAATTTAGGTATTTTCATTTCAGTGAATTTTAGCAAATGTATTGTGGACCTGTTCTACTTACAAAGTCGAGATGTATAAAAATATTGTCCTAAATATTTTTCCAATATTGCTTTTTCAATGGTTGCAGAATTTTTCTACAGAAATACTTTTGTCTCTCATTTACTTTTCTAAATATTTATATTTTTGATGATAACTATGTGGATTCAAATTAGAATCTTGGGTCATTAAAATGGTTGAGTGGGGGAAAAAACTCAAGGAACAATATATTATATTTAAAAAATAACCAGGCTAGTCTGTTCAGAAAAAATACTTTTAAAGGCAATTTATTGAACAAACTTAAAAAAAAAAAAATCTATTCACTGTCCAAAAATCTAATAGAAAAAAACAGGGATGATGGAGGGAATTTTATTTTTTTTAAGAAGTTCCTCAGATAAAACTGTTCAGTACAAAGTAGAATGTGGGGTAAGTTGAGGTGGTATGAATTCTACTTAAGACATTACAATTAACAACAAATCAAAATTAGCTGTTAAAAAGTCTGTAATCAAATGGTTCTGGAATGTTCTGGTGAGGATGATGTACTCTTTGGATAAAGCTTATGAACTTTTCATTGTTAAGGTATAGCATCATGTTTGATGTGAAATGTAAGGGTTTATGGATAGTAACAAATGACTTTGGTTTGAGAAATGTAGCCTACCTTTCTCAATCCATGAACAAATGTACTTGAAGGTCTGAATTAACATGGGTCACTTTTATAGTTCCCACTTTTGAATGTTGTATTATTCAAAAGTTACATTTGTAGGCAGTGTTTGCTTTCCTCCAGTTCTTTGGAAAACATTAACATCATTAGTGGGGTTTGTTTTTTTACATATATTTTTAATGACTTGTGGGTGGTTTCCTTAATCTTCTCCTGCTCTTTACAATGCTCTCTTATGCCCACGAAAATTTCCTATCATAGGCCATCCCACTGTGCCTCCTCTGGAGAAGCAGTCCCCAGTCTTCAGGGGTGCTCCACTCACTGTTAGAGGCCAGGCTCTCAGTTGATCACTTCGATTATATCCAAGTGGTATCTTCTGCGAAGCTGTTCTGAAATGACCACCCTTCTGAGATCCCAGATTTCAATATTGCGTTCTGAAGGAGACTGTGAGAGCTGAAATCCTACAGGCTGATTTTTTTTTTCTGAAAACCAGAAGCTTTTGCAGATCATTGGAATGTTCCCTTGTCCTTGCTGATGTGCACTGATCTGTTAGTCTGTGGTGCATTCTCTTCACCCTGTCTCAGTTATGCTTCCCTGAGCCCCACCCTCCTCCAACTCCCAGGCTCCATTAGTGTGCAATCACTTCTGCAGTCTTGGAGTGGAGGGTGGAGGATAGTTATTTATTGCAAGAAACAAGCTTGTTTCTCTGGGAACCCAAGCATAAAAATCAGAAGGCCACTTGTCCCCTTTGAATTCCAAGGGTTCCACTGTGCCTACCACTAAAGGGGGGTCCTCAGATCTCATTCCTGTATCCTTTCCCAGTGGTTTTCTCACAGTGAGATACATCTGAGTCTTTAGAAGCAAGGCAAAACCTAACTGGTTTTACCATTTTAAGCAGATAAGGATGACTTTTTAACCTTAAAGTTTTGTTTGTTTGTTTGTTTCAAAGTTAAAACTGGCATACAGTCTCTATAGCTGGGGGCTATTTCATTGCCCTGACACAGATAACTGAGAAACCATGGCACATAAATATATGCAATAAGCCAATAATCCTTCTTGTCTTGCTGCTGCCTCTACAGGGTATCTCTGAGCTGGCAAACATAATGGTAATGGGAATTAGGAGGAGTAGAAAAACAGCAATAAAAACATAAATCAAAGAAAGAAGGAAATGCATTTGCTCCTTGGCTGCAGTACCAATGTTCAGCTAATCCACGCTGAGTGCAGCCCTGTTTACAGTTCTGTGCTAGTGAAGAAAATTAAAGTTTAATGCAATAACGGCTGACATAAATCACTGTTTTTGCCCAGTAGCAGATTAAAAAATAGTTAAAATCATACAAATCTAATTTAATTTTTGTTGTTGCTTTACTCTATCATTGTGATGCTTCAGTCCATAGTATGATTTTTTTCAATTATTAAACATATATTACCAATATAAGAGACATTGTGGGGGGTAAAACAATGACAATCAGGAAATGAATTATGCTCAAATGGTACATGTTAAAACTGTTTCAAATTCCATAATTTTTTATGAGTTGATAGAGATCCATGCTTTTAATCAATCTGTGTCAAAAGGATTTAAAAATAAGCATAGACTATCAATCACTCCTATGGCCAGGAAAAACCATCATTCCACCAGATGTCACTGTACATTGTGTATATGTGTGACTGTAAGTGTCTGTGTGCATGAGTCTGTGAGTGTATATACATACACAAGCCTTTCCCTGGTGTGTTCCTGTTTTCTTCTTCTGCAGGAATTTCTTTCTCTGTGGAGACAGTGCCTTGTCTCAGCTAGGCAGTAAATGTGGTCAGAACAAAATGTACTTTCAATCACAAAGTTTCTCTGCTTTTATTTTGCTTCTTTTAACTTTTTTGAGAACTTCATACTTGAGTACTATATTTATATCACTTCTACCTTTCCCACTATCACTTCTACCTTTCCCACTATCACTAACTGTGGAACTTATGACAGTTGATACCAACTGGAGTATTGTCAGTTCTCTTTAAGGTTTTGGCCCCTGGTAAGTCAACCATGCTCATAGGATGACTCCATATTCAGAAGTATAGGGCAGCACAATAGGAAGTATATATATCATATAATATTCCAATACTGTTTTCTCTCTCAGTTTTTTTTAAAGTTATTGATTCTTATATAATTTCAACTGATGTATTTTGATCACATTCAAATGCCCTCTTTCATTTCCTCCTCGCCCTTTCTACTCACTTCATGTACTGTATTATTAATCTTTTTTAAAGCCATTCAAGTTTAATCTGTGTTCCCCAAATGTCCTTAGGTGAGTCCACCCATTGGAGTCTGGTGGTGGCGACCTCTTCTAAAGAAAACTGACTATCCCTCTTCCAGCAGCTATTAATTACCAGTAGATTCTCAGTTAGGACAAAGTGTAGTAGCCTTTCTACATTTCAGCAACAAACATACTGGGAAAGAAATCAGGGAAACAATCCTATTCACAATAATCTCAGAAAACACAGAATATTTTGGAATAAATTTAACCAAGGAAGTTAAAGACTTGTGTAATCAAATTTTAAGAAAGTGGAAAATGAAAACACCAGAAAATAGAAAGACACCCCACACTCATAGATTAGTAGGATTAATATTTAGAAAGTGACTATCCTACACAAAATATCTCCAGATTCAAAACAATCTCTGACTAAAATTCTAACACAATTCTCCATAGAAATTGAAAACAATATCAAATTTCATATGGAAAAACAAAAATACAAAGATAACCAAAACAATTGTGAGCAATAAAAGAACTGCTGGAGGCATTACTATCCTTGATCTCAAATTATACTATAGAGTAACAAAAACAGTAAGTTAATGACATAAAAACATTGAACAATAGAATATATTTGAAGACATAGATTTAAGACCACACACTTACAGTCACCTGATTTTTGACAAAATGTCAAAAAACACACATTGGAGAAAAGACAGCATGTTCAACAAATGGAGCTGGTTAAATGGGATAGTGGCATGTAGAAGAGTGAAACTAGATCCCCATCTCTTGCTCCGTACAAAATTCAACTACAAATGGATCAGGGACCTCATCATGAGACCTGATGCCTTAAATGTGATAGAGGAAAAATGTGGGAATACTCTTGAACTTATTGATACAATAATGGAGTTTCTGAACAAGATGCCAATAACACAGATATTAAGGCAACTGCTGATAAATAAGACCTCATTAAACTAAAGTGCTTCTATACAGCAAAGGACACCACCATTCAAATAAATATGAAATGAGAAAACATACCAGCTATGCATATGACAGAAGATTAGTAGCTCTAATTTCCAGAGAACTACAAAGAAAAGCTAAATGTAAAAAAATTAAAAATGTTTTAAGGAGGGAATTAAGTAGAGCTCTCAAAAGATGCAACCTAGAAGGTTGAGAAATGTTTAACAAAAGGTAGAACATATGTTTCTCTTAACTTTATGTCTCAATTTCCTGCCTACTGACAGCTACTCTTTTATCACATTAAATCACTGTGAATCTCTGGATCTAAGGTTGGACACTATTTAGTGCAACAGCATCTTTGGGAAGATGCCTATTGATACAGTGGTCATGAATACAGAGCAGACAAAACAAGGATGAGTGAAGCAGTGTCTCCCAATTGACTTTTAGTGCTTCTTTCCCATTCCTTTGTTGATTAATTTGCCATGCTGTTCCATAGTAGCAATTTAGTTCTTAAGAAAGTGAGACAAAGCACAAACAGCAAAACTCATTTGGGCAGTAATTTGGTATCTTTTAACTGGACATGAAGGAGTTAACTGCATGAAAATATCAGAAGAAACTGTAAAAAGTGTGCTGAGTTTTGTCTGCTCTCCAATCATCTAGCCCAAAGCCCAGGCACTCAGTTCTGCTAAGTAAAGAGGTTGAGCAGACATGATGGGCTGCCAGATGGTGGTATAGGAAAATGTATGTTTTCTGCAATCTCTTTCACTGTTCCTTCAGTACATACTTGAAGAATCAACTTGTCTATGAATTCTCTAACTCAGTTCTTTAATCTCACACAAATGATACTATGTATATGTGTACATATACTTTTTTTCTTTTTCCTTTTCTTTGACTTGCTTTCACAGTCTAAGTGCCATTTGTTTATGATCACAATTCATATATGGAAAGCTTACATATTTATAATAGTGAAAATAAAATGCATGCTTTAAAATAAAAATCATATCTACATATTACAAAAAAATATTTTTAACAACTCTGCAGAACTATAAATACATCTGCTACCTGTAAGCTGCATTTCACATATTATATGAGTTAAACAGAGAACTGTCTCATGAGTTCATCAGAAAAAGCCAGGAGACTACACTTGTTAATTCATTCACAGGTTTGCTGAGCAATTAATATATTCTGGATATTGTTTAAGGAATATGTAGACTTAGCCATGAATAATAGACACAGTTGTCAAGAAACTTACACTCTTATTGCCTATGTCCACTCATTAAAGTTTTTGATACTGCTTTTTCTCAGTCTCTGTCCAGGGCATTTACATTGCAGTTACTATTGTAAGTATTCAACACACCTTATATATCAGCACCGGGTTTGATTATGCCTTGGACTTTTTGTAAAGTACAGCCCACATGCCTATGCATGATTTTATTTCTCCAAAGACTTTTTAGATTTATCTAAAGAGTTTTTGACCAATAATTTTCAAAGTGTCTCTTATGTTTTATACATCTTAATACAGGGCATTCTGGGCCCTTTTTAAACTATATTTTCAATTATATTTGTACAGAGAGGAGTTTCAATAGATCAGAACAGTATCTCGATTTGAAATCAAGGGAAGCCATGAAAGATAAGCTAAAACTCAGAGTTCCTGTTATGTAAAGCAGCCCTTGCACTTCTCATATGCAGATATATTTTGGTCATCACCTTGTGGGAACTGGGAGCTCATGGAACTGCTACAAAATGTAGAGACTATAGCTGCTGCTATTGCAATGAGTTATAAACTATTCTCTAGCTATGAACGGGAGTCTATGTCTCTGGCATTCTTTACCAGAACCTGGCAGGATTATTTCTCAGACACTTAATATTTCTTGACTAGAACTGTGTTGAGAAAACTATGTTAAAGTAGCTGCTAGTTCTGAGGTGATCAAATAATAAGGTGATCTGATAATCCTTTTCTCCAGAATTTTGCAGAAAAGGAGGCAGGTGACGTTCCCTGAACTCCAGTTCTCCAAAATCTTGGCTATATGACTGACTGTGAAGAGATAGCTATGAAGACGAAAGTGAAGTGTTAATATATTTCCTTTGTTGCCAGTCTCTCTGAGAAATTGCTATTTCGTGTGAATTTAAATAAAATCATTCTGTTGCTACTACTTACTTGCAGAGTTACATTTACAGATCTGGAAGGTGAGTTTCACAAAATGAGGACCCCCAAGCTAACATGAAGATGAGAGGCATCTCGTGACACCTTTGTGACAATTCAGCAGCTTCCTGGGAATCGTTTTTGTTGTTGTTGTGATGCTGGTGGTTGTTGTTTGAGACAGGATCTCACTATGTATACCTAGTTGTTGTAAGCCGTGAGCTAGAGAAAATAGCCAGCTTGTAGTTTGAGTTCATCTCAGAGAAAACCAGCTCTAGAGAGATTCCACCCCCCCTGCAACCACCTGTAGGTAAACTCAGACTTTAATCTTTGTAACTAAGTTTCACAGGAATGTCCTGGGGTCTGATAAAAGGACTCACCTTCTTCTCACCAGAGCTGAGCTAAAAAGGAAGCTCTGATGGCGCCAGGGTTCTAGCACTCCCCTGGTTCAAAGCCCCTGCCTCCCCCTCTTAGTGCCACCTTCCTGGTATGCAGACAACTTCCTGGTGGGCTTTGAAGGTTAGAGATAGTTTCTTTCTGTTAATTACCACATTTCTGAATGGGTGTATCTGTATTCCTGAGTCCTCAAAACTATAAATACCCCCTGGAACAATAAAGCAAGTGGCCTGAAGAGCCCAAGTCCGTCTGTCTTGTGTGTGTCTGTCCTGTGTGTCTGTCCTGTGTGTCTGCGCAGCCTGAAGAGAGACATTTTCCCAGGTCCATTTGTCCTGCATGTTCGTCTTTGTCCTGTGTGTTGTCTTTACTGTTCTGTGTGTCCGTCTGTCTGTCCCCACTCATTCCAGGTTCCTAGAAGAGTCTCAAGCTCACTGCTGCCCCCCAGCCGGGACATCTAGTCAGTCTTGAACTCATTATATAAGGCAGATTGGCCTCCAACTAACAGAGATCAACCTTCCTCGATTTATGAGTACTGGGATTAAAGGAATGTGTCACCACTCTAAACTGTTACCTGGGACTCATACCTTAGGCTGGGTCTCCCATATCATGTGGTAGGCATGATTCTTTATCTTCCTCATTTTATACATGTACTTCTCTCATTTGCATTTGAGTGCTTGCCTGGGGATGGCACTGCTGATAAGAGTTTTCACCTGCACAATATCTCAGAGGTGCTCTCTAGTCTGACACCTGCCAGAATAGAGGCGAGTTTTAGGACCCAGAGGGAGACAATGGGAAACTCCCAGCCAGAGACAGAAAGAGTACAGCCAGGAGGTTACCAGTCCCAGCATGGGCCCTAAAGGGGAACCATATTGCAGTATCCTGAGAGATAGACAAAAGACTGTGGCTCAGCATAGCAGAAGCAGGGGCGAGAAGGGTGGGTGTTGCCCTCAGCCACCTTGCAGGGATCAGCAAACAAAGTCTGTGGGGAGTTTGGGTGTGGGCCCAGAGGGAGCCGCGGCCTAGGGACCTGGCAGCCAGAGACAGAAAGAGCACAGGCAGGATTCTGAGAGTTCAGTCATGGGCCCTAAAGAGCGGGGTGGAGGGTTGCGCAGTGTCCAGAGAGAGGCGGGAGGGGGGGGGCGGGGACTGTGCTCACGTGCTTGCAGTGGCCTGACATGGATAAGCAGTGGCACTGGCAGGGAGCTGAGAGGAAAATGGGAGGTCAGCCACAGGACCCCTAGCTTCGGGCTACAGGGATCCAGTGAGGAGGGAGCAGGCTGACAACCAGTGATGGGTGGGGAAGATAAAGTGAGGGGTTGGCCTCAGGGGATACGTGGGAACCCGCACAACAGGTAGGTGTCCCTACCTGCAAGGAATCCGAGATGAAATGCAAGAGTTTACAGGAGTTCAAAGGAGGCGTGTGGCGGTCAACACCCAGAAATGGGTGGAAGATAGAGAGAAAGAGAAAATGGGGTGTAGGAGAGGGGAGCCATCTTCCATGCGCTGCTGCAGCCAGAGGCAGGAGGGTGAGGGGTGGTGACTGAGAGGAGCCAGAGGGAGAGGCGCAGAGTGGAGACAGGGCCGGAGGCTAGGTCGCTCCTGGGGCAGAAAAGCGAGTGTCTGAGGCAGTGTGCTTGGCTTGGGCATGAGGGCCACAGGACCCAAGCCTGAGATGAGGCCCACACTGGAGGAAGTGGAGCAGAGAGAGGGAAAGGGCAGACCAGCTCCCAATGAAGGCCAGCAGAGGACTGACCTAGTACAGAACCACGATGGAGGACAGAGGGGACAGAGGGAGAGGCCAGGGAAATCGGACAAGTTCCTGGGCAGGTGAGCAGAGACTTGAGCTAGTGCGCACAAAGGGAGACAGAAGGAAAGGCTAGGCAGACCTGAGGAGCTCCCAGGGTGGGCTGGTGAGCAGAGGCTGGAGTGAAGGCCCTAGCTAGGGCGCTCCTCTCTAGAGGCCTGGCAGGAGTCCTGTGGGCAATGAGAGAGGAGAGGCAGAGCCTGGCCAAGAAGTAGACAAGGGTGTTGAATGGGTGAGTGAGTACCAGTGGCCACCCAGAAATGGGAGAATGAGAGGGAGAAAGCTGAGAGATCAATAGAGGAGAAAGGGAACCGGTACCTCCGTGTCTCATGATGTAGGGTGCTGGGCTGTGGGTGAGGAGCCCACAGCCACACCAGCAGATCAGATCAGACCGTGTCAGGTCCTGCATGAAAGGTGGTCCCCATGTGGGCTGCTGGTCTCTTCCATCCAAGTCAAGGCACCATTATGTAAGGTTCTGAATTCGAGAGATGCCGCAGACAAGAGAGATCAGAAACTGTACTGGGAGCTAACAGGACCCGGTTTTATTAAGAGAAGACCAGATGGGACTAGCTTCTCTGCACCCACAAGTGGAGAAATGCTAGCCCTCCTGGGGATCCCCTTGAAGAGATGGGGGAGGCTAGCGCTCTTGGGGCTGGGGCCTGGGGGGCTCAGGGGAACTGGGCTGGCGTGCCTGGCTCCAGATTGGGATGGAGGAGCTCCCTCAGGGAGAGTACGAGAGGCAAACTCCCCAGGAGAGCAAGCTCTGTTCTAAAGCCCCAAAGCCTCAAAGACTTAAAAGCCCTCAGCCCTCTCCTAGCTTTTAATGGGAGAGGGTTGAGATTGCCATGACATCAGATTGATGTTTAAGATAGGCTTCTGGCCAGGAAGTAGTCCTTTTTTACAGCTGTTTGTGAATCCTGGCTTGGGGATCTTATCTATTCAGTTCTTTTCTCAGATCTCTGTGGCACCTGAAAGTCTGAGTGTGTGTGTGTGTGTGTGTGTGTGTGTGAAGCTTTTGAGTTGCCTTAGAAGTATACAGGGTGTTGGCCTATGAAAAGTAGAAAGGCGAACAGGGTGGTGTGAGCAGTGGATGGGAAAGGAGCCTCAGTCTCTTAAAGACTACAAGTAAATATATGTCAATATTGACTAATTCTCAGTTGTGGTATCTTGTCTTACTTTTTGCTATTTTCTGTATTTTTCCAATTTCTCAAAATTAATTAAAAAGGATGTAAAGGCAGGTAAAGGCTATGTATCTGTAGAAATGTTATAGTGGATTAATTCCTAATTGAATACTAAGCTTTTATAGAAAACATCAGTGGATGAACTTGACAATCTATGTAATATAAAATTACCTATCTTATTAAAATTTTAAAAATTATACAACATATCCCAAATTAATTGAACCTCTCAGAAAAGAACATTATCCCTCTAATAGAAAGAGGCATAAATCAGAAAACATTTTCACAGAAAGAGAATCTGCCCCATTTTGTGGAGGAGGAAACTCTCAGTTCAAAGACTCAACAAACTCCCACTGTCCTTAATTTAGTTTCCTATAGGGCTTTAGGTACCATGATGTTCAGCTATGAAATAGATTACATACTTAATAGAATGCCAGGTACCATGCTTGAAAATCATGGTCATTCTTGCTTCTAATAGGAAAAACACTCATACAATGCTCATTCATCAGACTGCAGAGGCTGTTAATAACCATTCTTCAGACTGAAAATAAACAAAAATCAAGAAGGTAAAATGTGATTTTGGTTCTCAAGAAGCAGAATAATTGCTTTCAAGAAACAAAGGGGGAAAAAACAACAAGGTAGTGGTATGTAGTTATTGCAAACATTTTTGTGTATTTGTGTACCTATATCAATTATGAGTCTAGCTCCAGGTCTCAATTTAACCTTTCCTCCTGTCTCTTAGTATGGGAAATGTCAGCCCAGTATAGCTGAAAATTCACCTGTACTGACTGGAGTGCCATCCTTATGACTTCAGTAGGATATTTACATGAGCTCAATATTGTCATACCTTGAATATTTTGATTTTCAAAGACAAAGAATATCAGCAACCCAATTCAATATGGACAATTAGTTTGCCCTCCAAGCCTAAAACTTATCCCAGCAGTATTTCCTTCTTGCATTGACCTGTCTCATCTCCTATAATTAATTGTTCAACCAAAAGCAAAACCAACCCTTTGAAAACTAGGATCATTAATTTATAAGAACCAAGAGATCATATTCCTGCTTACTAGTCAAATTTTATCATAGCTTTATCACTCTTCCTTTTTCCTATTACATTTCATCCATACCCTCAAAACAACAAGAATACTTTATACCCTTGAATCTAAACTCAATAATTTCTATCATTAATTTCTAATAAGGAGAAAGAAGTCAGAGGTTAGAAAAAAAGTAACTCTGGATCTTCCAGAATAATTGTCTTCCATCACTCTTGCTGTACAATTAAAATCTAGAGACTGGAGAGATGACTCAGTGATTTGGAGCACATGCTGCTCTTGTAAACCACATCAGGTCCCACTGTCCACATAAGGCAGCTCAAAATCTTTAACTCTAGTTACAGGGGAATCTCATGCTCTCTTCTGGCCTCCACAGGCACCTGAATTCACCTGCACAAACATGAACAAATTCATACATATACACTGATAAAGTAATAATAATAATAATAATAATAAAGATATTTAAAAGTTTAAAATCTAAATGACTGGGGAAATAAAAGCAAGAAATTGCTCCCCTTGTGGCATAGAGAAGTCGAACAGAAGCATGCAACTTTCCTCTCCATGCATTGTAAACAGCAGGCACTGTTGAATGACCATGCCCAGCCAAGATGTGGTCACCTCTCACAGGGACAGGACAGTACAAATCCTGGACAGGAGCCACAGGGCACAAGGAAATGGAAATTGACTTAGGAAATTGTCAATGAGAATTCTCAGAAAGAACTAGTGACTAATGTGCAAGTGGGAGCCCCAAGTGGTTATAAATCAGTTCAAATAAAGTCAGTCCATGACATTTGTGCCCTGACAGGCAGATGTGTTCATGAAATTATCCAGAAATTAGGCATGTATTCTAAATGCACTGTCAACACTGTCACCTGTCATACTGAGGAGTCAGCCATGGTAAAAGCAGCTGCTAACAGAGAGGCAAACAAATGTTTCTTGTTTGACACACAGTGTTATAATACTTGTGTTGCCACAATGAGGTCATATCACTAGTTAGTTGCTTTTTAATGATCTGGAATCTGCAGATGTAACAATCATACAAAAATTAAGTAAATTGCCTGAAGCCAGCATCTGTTTAGTAGAGGAGCCATAATTTTCACAGCAATTGCTTGCTCTACACTCTGAACTCCAGACCACTATAATAAACCCATTAAGAATAAAAAGTGGAAGCTTGGGGTTGTGGAATGGGGGTGGGACAATAAAAAGAAAGAACTAATTAAAATACTTCCATAATTTTAAAACCTATATCTAAAAATAAAATGGAGTATATCTATCATCAAGATACATCCTGCATTCAAAAGTGAGAAAAATATATATCATAGAATATGGACAATAATTTATATTAAACACTTTCTATATGCAAGACACTTGCATATTTCCATACACTCATAATGATTCCTGGAGAAACAGATGACTTGCTCAAGATTATATGTCCGGGAAGTGACAGCAAAGGAACTGAATCCATACCTGTCCATTAACTCAAAGTTCAGGGGTTGGAGAATCTCTAGTCCAATTTTTTCCTCCAGAGACAAGATCCTCTATCTCTAACTTAAAAGAGAGATTTTAGATGTTGTTTCCATAATTTCTGCCCCTGAAAGCAGCATGGGTGACAATTCTGCAACCAATTTCATTATAGAAAACGGTAATGGTATCTACAGTTTCCCTAGCAACCCCTCTTTCAGAAGTTCTCCTTTAAAGCCAAATTATGTAGGTGACTTCCAGTCATTTTACTTTCTGAGGTGGTCATCACACCTAAAAAGATAGAAATATAGTTCACCGAGCAATTTTTCTCAATGTGCAGTATTATTCCTGGTTTATGTACATTTAGAAACAACAATAAATATTTTGTATGACTAACTTAATTTAATATGGTACTTATTCTTTTAAGGTTTATGTAGTGAAATAAAACTTCTGAAAAGTTTTTGCTTGTTGTTCAACAAATGGTGCTGGCAAAACTGGATCTCCATTTGGAGAAAAATGAAATTGAGCCCTTATCTTTCACCCTGCACTAAAGTTAACTACAAATGGATCAAAGACCGCAGTATAAAACCTGAAACTCTGAAACTGCTGGAAGAAAACATAAGCAGTACCCTACAAGATATAGGCATTAGGAAAGGACTTTCTAAATCAGACATCAGCTGCTCGGGCATTTAGGTCAACAATCAACAAGTGGGACTTAATTAACCTACAAATCTCCTGTTCAGAAACAGAAACAACCAATGAAGTGAAGAGGAAACCCACTGAGTGGGAGAAAATCTTTACCAGCTACATATCTGACAGAAGATTAATATCCAGATATAAAAAGACCTCAAAAAACAATCAAGAAAATGAATGACCCAACAAAAAGATAGATCCTAACAGAGTTCTCAAAGGAAGAAATAAAAATGGCTAAGACACACCTTAAAAAGTGCTCAACATCCATAGTAATTAGAGAAATACAGATAAAAAACACTTTATGGTTTCATCTTGCACTAGTCAGACTGGCTAAATTCAAGAGAACAAAAGACACCAAATGCTGATGAGGATGTGGAGAAAGAGGTAGAACACTTATTCACTGCTTATGGACATGCAAATTTGTGCAACCACTAGGGAAAGCAATCTGGAATACTCTCAAAGAATTAAAAATGAATCTGCTGTATGATTCAAGTATACCATTCCTTGGCATATACCCACTGTGTAGATACTTGTACATCCATGTTTTCTGATGCTATTTTCACAATAGCCAAGAAATGGAAACAACCTGAGTGTCCCACAACTGGTGAATGGATAATGTGAAATGTACCACATTTTCACAATGGAATTCTACTTACTTAATAGTAAGAAAAAAATGAAATGATGAAATTTGCTGGTAAATGGATACTAAGTGAAATAACACAAACAAAGAAAAACAAGCAACATATGTTCTCTCTCATTTGCAGATCCTAGAACCAATCCATTATATGTTACTGTATATCCTGATGCAATACCAGGAGCCAGGGAAACGAAAGGGAAACAAAAAGAGAAAGGGAAAGAAAGACCAAGAAAAAGGGGAATAGTAAGGAACAGATGTTATGGGCATGGGGGCTGGGGTGGGGAAAGTGGGAGTGTTAGGTTGGGAGAGGAGCACTGAGGGGCATGCAGGGATCCATGGTCTTAGAGATGGAGAGAAGAATGAGAGGGGGTATGATGAGAGGTGGGTGTTATTGGGGGGAAGGATGGGGATAATGGGTCACTTGGAATGAGTGTCGCTCTCTGTCATGGTGGTGATACCTGTCGGTGTGCTCCCTCCCCAATTTCCCTGTCTCCTGTCCAGCAGGAGAGGGTGGTGAGGGAGATCAGGCATGCAGCTCGTGTCCTACTTCTTTTGGATTGCCCCGGCCCTCACCCCATGGTTGGTGAGAGCTCTTGAGGGGATCAAAGGGAGGTCAGTTGTGCAGCTCGCCCATTTCCAGCCTCCTGGCCTGTCCCAGGAGACATTCTGATGCAGCTGGGTTTCCCATCAGACCAAAGAAGCGTGCAGCGAGTCAGCATTTTTGGTGACACAGCCCTTTTAGTGTTACAACTCTGTGAGTGGTACAGCAGGAAGCCATTTATTGAACTCAGCAGGTACATTATAAAGACTCAGAGCTACAGGTATTAGCGTATAGTGTGAAATCTCTACCAATCATTTTACAGGTCACTTTGATCATGTCTTCACTTTACAAAGAGGCTATAACTGTCCATGTGCTGTTCAGGAGGGAGGAAGTGATTCTCCTCCAATGGCATTTATGCCCCTAGTTCACCTAATTATCATGGTATGTGCTTATCTCCTCTGGCCGGCCTTTGTTTCAGCTCCTCTCAGTGCCATCTTGCCCATGCCATGAGGTGCCAGCCGGTCAACTGGGATTTCTTAGGGCCCTACAAATGAGAAGAGAGTTTGGACATGGGAAAGAGAGGAGAAATGATAGAATTTTGGGGGAGCTACAGAAGCCAGAGAGAGATGTGTTGCCCATTCCTAGGTGACACATCTACAATGGAACCTCTACACCTAAGGCAAATGGAACACAAAGGAACAGGAGATAGAATATTAATACATCCTTCAACCCTCACCAGTGATGCTTTCTTATACAACAAAGTGTGATGCACACAGAAGGCCACAACTAGCTGAGTTTTAGGGAAGAAGTGCAGCTAAGTGTGTGTTCCTGGATAGGATTTCTATATTAAAGCTCACTCACCCACAGATTAGGGACTATTGAAGAAGATGGGGTGGAAAGACTTTCAGGTCACTGGAAGCTTACAACTGTGGACTTGCAGCAGTGGTCGTGTTAAGCACAAGATCCATGAAGACCCAATCAGACAAGGGACCAGAGTGGAGCAAAAGAAATGGCCATTCCTAGCCTAGGAATTGTTGAACACTGATTACTACTGAATGAGGGAAAATGACCTTACTTACTATGTCTACATAGGCTGACTAGACTACAGTGAATGAATTTGCACTGAAGGTCATCTGAGGACTTAACGTGTGGCAGAATGCATGAGGATGGTGGGGGCGGGTATAGGGGAATGGATGAGGGGAGAGGTCTAAATTTAAGAACTGTTGTATGAAATGTACAAAAGTTCAATAAAAAATTAAGAAAAAAGTTTTCTGTTTGTAAGTAAGACAAAGCTTAAGTAGTTGGATTTTTATTTTATTAAGTAACATAATTCTGAAAAGCAATGACCACATAAGATGACTTACTATAGAAAGTGATTATTGGAAAGCAACTACATCATCATTCACATCTATATGTAAGATGTATACAAATATACACATATACAATATGTATTTGGTAGAATCATTTTAAACTTTAAGAAAGGTGATATATAAAAATATTCCTAAACATTATCCCAAGCATAAACACATGTATTCATACATCTACCCTTGCACACACAAGTCCTTTTTTCCAAAGAATAGCCCTGAAAAACATAAAATCAAATGATATTTTTATTTAGATTTTATTTTGTTTGTTTTGTTTTTCGGTCTTTTTAGACAGGATCACCCTGCAACCCCAGTTTGCCTGGAACTCGCCATGTAGACCAGGCTTTCCTTGAACTCATGAAGATCTGCCTGCCTCTGCCTCTCAAATCCTGGAATTAAAGGCCTGTGCCATGACACCCAGGTATTTAGATTTTTCAAAATTATTCTGAGCAAATACATAATTGGACAACTTATTTTCAAACCTTTAAGATAATTTGGGCAATTTGTATGATATAAAATACAAATGCACTTTTAGTATTCCAACAGCAAGGCACCCATACTTTTAATACATGCTATATTGCAATTGTTTCATCAATATCAATCAGTCACTCATATGTTTAATACTCTTCCAAGAGGACATGCCATGCCTTCATGTGCTCTCAGCAACACAGTCTAACCTTAATCTCTGTTATAATTTCCATTTAATTTCAATTTTCACATTCAATCCCATAGCTAGAAAACTCAATGAATTCATTGTAAAGTCTACTTTGCAACTTCAACATTAACAACAGATTGAAATTTTTCTAGTCAGAAATATACATGTCCATATCTTTCAGCATTCTGTCATTTCTTGCAGTTTGCATTCAAAAACTGAGTATGCATGAAATAAAGACTCCTCTTCTGATGTATCTCTATGTAGTTTATGTAACTTGTTTCTTTTTGAGTTCAGAATAGCTTGTTTTTAAAATATCCTTCAACAGTTAAATACTACCATGAGATTGGCCCATAGAGTAAAAAATGCCAAACTGGCTGTCAACTTTGGCAATCATTTGAAAAGTGGTGAGCCTTTCTCTCTCTCTGAACTCAGAATGGGAACATAACTTTCCCTCCTCTAGAAGCATTAACAATCATCACTCTTTCACAAGAAGGAAGGTCACACTATCCTTCACAAAAAATTTGCCTCCTTATAATTGCTGCCCACAGCATACAGACAAATCAAATCTTTTAAAATGCTAACTGTATTATATTTATATACCCAGGGGACGCCTAGCTACAAATGTAACACAGCCTCACTGGTCTGCCTTAGCAAGACTTTAAAGTGCTGATTGAAAACAGCTGAGTTAAACCAACAGCTACCTTGAGCCAGCAGCCTTTGGAGAGCAATTAGAGCCAAGGCTGGGTTTTGAACCAAGTGTTCTCTGTCAGTCACAGTGACTTGTGTTAGCTGTATTCAGTCTCATTTCCTGCATGACATATGAGAAAAATATAAGGAGGAAAAATTCCCGAGATTAAAAAATATTTGACCTCAGTGCATTTGTGAGTCTAGAAGTACACATGTCTAAATAACCATTTGGGGTTTTAGTACAAGTTCTATTAATGTTGGCAGCCCCAGCTAACCAGTATCAAAGCTGCATAAATGGTTTCGAGTTTCAACCAAAAAAAAATGTTTTCCATATGCTTTAGTGGTGGCCAATTTACACAGCAGATTTTGTGGATGCTGTGGCCAAGGGCTTCATAAAGGGCTGCCCTTCTCTGGGATCAGGGAAACCACAACAAACACATTACTAATACAATCTAATTATCTGCCTGAATATTCTTTCAGATGTATTCAATGTCTAAAAACATTGCAATAAAAAGGTATTATTTGGCTCCCTTGATTGAAGCAGTGGTATAAAGAACCTAATTGTCTAGAGGGACAGTTAAGACACTGTACTTCTATGACTGTATTTAAATCAGTCAAACTTCAGGTTTGAATAAGTCTTCCAAATCAAGTCCTTCACATGAGGGACCATGCCTTTCTATAAAAAAAAGACCCTATCCTTGTTCTTAAGTAAATTCCTCTTATTTGTAGTTTTCTATGTGGGTGTAACTCATCATGGCACACAATCCCATGCATTTCTTGCTCAGCTCAGTGTCCTCATACAGAGAGACAGCAGGTGTTTCCTTCCTGTGGGGAGCACTAGAATCAAGTTTTGACTAATAAATTGAAATTTTTTACCCTATTTTCCACAAAAAACTTGCTGTTCAAAAGGTCATAATGCCTCCATTTTGTTTTCTTTTGGCCATTTTTCTTTTAAGTAAAAAAAAAATCATCTGGTTTCCTTTATGTCACTTGGAGCCCAATTTGCATTATATTACTAAAGGTTATATTGCTCAAGATGTGGGCCACTTGGGCTCATTTTCAGAAATCCCATTTCCTGAGAAAATACATAATCACTCAGAAAGAATTTGCTGAGTTAAACTGATAGGTCAATCAGTTTCTTCAATCTGTGTCTTGATAGACACTTTTAACAAGGGTTTTAGAGTTAATCACACAATTCCTAATAAATAGCCAAGGTTGGTCAACACACACACACACACACACACACACACACACACACACACACACTTTCCAAACACTGATAAACAAATGAACAAGCTGAGAAATAAATGCAAATTTGTTACCGCCATCCCTTAGCCCCATAGTTCAGTTTCCTGGCTAGCAAAGGGTACATTACATATTTTGAGAAACAATGAACAAAGTCAAGACCTTATCTATTCAGTTTTGCTTGGTGTTATAAATAACTAAAAATCTACTGTGCCAGTTTTCATAACTCATATAGCATGAGTAAAATGAACAGTGAGACACTTTTAAGTGGCTATACACTAAAGTTTTCTGACGAAACTAAGGAAGAAGAAATCCAAGTGTTGCAAACATGTAAGCTAAAGATGCTAAGTTGATTTCCTCCAGGCTGATTCATTCCTTCTTCTCAACTAAACAGTTCTCCTTTTAGTGAGAGAGCTACTCAATGATTTACCTTTAGTGTTTTTTATAAAATCCTAGAACCATATCCTCATTCACCTTTTCTCTTATTAATTCCCTCAGGTGGGATATGGTTTCACAATATATTCATAGCTCTCTAAAGCATGTCCTTAGGGAATGAGGCCACATGGTTTTTCAATTAGAAAAGCTAAAGTTTCATTCTTGGCAATTTCTTCATTATATGACCCCTTCATATTGAAGTATATGATATTTTTCCCCAGGAACTGCGGGATGTTCCTAGAAAAATGATGAATCAAGAGATAGAATGCTAATAATTTTGGAATATAGAAAGAAATGCATTTAAAAATGGATTGAGAAGCTGAGTTTGATGGCACATACCTATAATCTCAGTAGTCCATGGGCCAGAGAGTAGCTGTGAGTTTCCTAACAGTCTGGTCTACATAGTAGCTTCTAGGCTAGCCAGGGTTATATAGTGAAAATCTTTTCCAAAAATTAAATAAAACAAATTAATAAAATTAATGAAAATGCAGGGTAGATTGTGTTTCAAATGTATATTTTTAATCAAATTATTTGGAATTCAGCTTCTGCTTTCTTGTTGAAGAGATGCTGTAAAGAAATATAAAAGAATCTCACACCACTGAGCTAAATTCCCCATTCTCACAAACACTTTATAAAACACAGTGTTAATCAAAAAGTCTTGTGTCTAAGATGCAAAACTATCTCCCATTTATATGAGATCTGGAGATATGAGACCAAAGAGTAAAAGCAAAGAGGGAAAAACAGAATTTTTCCTGACTTGCTCTTAGAAAACATCAAGCAACATTTTTCAAGAGACAGTGTTAGTTTGACACTCTTCCAGAAACTCATCCATAGCTTTCTCATACTTATACTCAGGTCTCTAAACAATTTCATGTCTCTAAACTTTCATACTATAAAGTTCATTCCTGTTGCCTCAAGTGTAGGACCTTTCATACTATAAAGTTCATTCCTGTTGCCTCAAGTGTAGGACCTGTTATGTACAATTGTTCACTCACCTTAACCTAAGTGTCAGAAGGATCACCTGGAGCTCAAAGTAAACTTCTCTGAAGCATAAATCTCTCTTAATCTTCCTATCTCTTTGTCATTTAAAGTAGCATGTACCTGTAATGAATCATTAATCTGTTCCTTTCGGTACTGTGATAAAATTGAAAAGCATTCAAGAAATTTTGGGAAAAACAGATTTGGTGTCTGGGTTCCAACTCAATCAGGCCTACCTAGCAGGTAGTTTGCTCTTTGGGTGACTGTTCTGATTTTTCACCTAGGATCCTCGCCTCATAAAGTTCTTTATTGTAGAAAAGATTATCACAGAATTTTAGCATCTCTGGATCCCTATGACACTATCTTCCTTCCTTAGCTTTCTTTTTCTGGCAGTGTTAATGACACAGGGTGATCACAGCACAAGACTGGCTATGACACAAAATAAGGTGAAGCTCTGAGACCCAAATTTGAATTTGGAATTATATATATAAACTTTAAAGTTGTTTGGGTCAAAGAGAAACAAACTTTTTAAAAAATCTCTATGCAAGCTAATTATAAAGTATTGTCAACTTCCTAGGTGTTTGATTTTCTAGCTTGTGTTTGATAGCTCTAAAAGTTACTAGTTTGTTTCATATAGGTCGCACTCTGTCTCTGAACCCATACTGGAACTCACTATGTAGCTCAGCCTGACCTCAATTTCACAATAGTTTTCTTGCCTTGTCCTCCCAAGCCCCGAGATCACAGATTTTTTAGAAATAGGAGGCTGTAAGGGCCAATTTATGTGAGACAGTATGGCTCTGATATGGTGTCATCTAAAGCACTGTTGACACTGCACATGGGGGCTATGATTCAGCACAAAATGGTTGACATTGAATGTCTGGAGAACCCCAAAGTAAACAGTAATAAAATCTGTTATATAATATTTCTTGCCCAATTCAGCCTTTGCATAGGTTTTATATAAATATGGCTTTTTGGTCAGAGGCCTGAGATCTTCTGCTTTGCCATGGCCAGTCTGCTGTGTATATCTTTCTTTAGACCTATGTACCTACCTACATACATGTATCCTGTGTGCCAGTCTGTGTGTATGCCATCTCCTCCCTACCCCATTCAGCCTCTTCACTTGATTGATTCAGCCCAAGTCATACATAGGCTGGAGCCACCCTGCCCTAATGCAGTATCTCCTGACTCTGCTGGGAACTAAGGAAGCCTGTCTGATTGGTGACTTACTGGTTTCCCGGCTTAAGGACAGCTTGTGATTCCCGGCTAAAATGCATAGGATTGTATGTTATATAAGCCCATTATAGCTCTGACCTTTAAAATGATAGGATGATTAGAAATGCCTTTTACTGCAATTGGTCCCTGCATACTATACAAACCCTGGTGCAGGAATAAAGGCTGAGTTCTTGTGAAGCACTCCCAGAGTGTTCTGTTTAGCTTCTTCAGCACACTCACCATCCACAGTGTGGGCCAACTGCTGCCTGGTAAAAACCACATCTGGCACCAAACGTGGGGCCCTGGTTTGTCCACAATCCTAGTGGATGGGTGAGTGATCTCTGCCATAGGTAATTCCTCTTCTCAGAATGCAACCCCTCAGATTAACTGCCCTCCCATGTCCCTTCAGTCTAGAGGGATTGAGATTAGCAAAAACCAGGCACAACAGCCATCCAACTGTGTCCAGTTTTGAATAGCCTTGACCAGACACTAAGGACAGACTTGAAGAATGAAATGGTTAAAGCCGCACAAATGCCATTTTAAACTTGTACTCTCCATTTTATGCTAGGCCTTAAGTTTCCATTTCCCCAACCTCTGAGTTTCAAGTTACCAGAAGTCAGATGACTTGGTGCCTCAACTGATGTAACCATATTTGGAATTCCCCAGGTGAGGAGGGGGAAATTATGGCTCATTTTAGAAATCCAAGAGTGGGGAAAGGAGGACTTGTGGCTTACTGAATAAAATGTTGCCAGTGAGAAAGCCCCAGCAGGTCTTGCAAATGCCTCAGCCAGTTATAATAAACGTCATGCATTCTGGGGTCTTTGTGGTTCCATATAAATTTTAATATTTTCTTCTAATTCTGTAAGAATGTCATTGAACTATATCCCTAGTCCTCTTTTAACTTTGTATTTTAAAAAAGATTTTTATTGAATTCTTGTGCATTTCATACATTTTAATCATATTTAGACCACCTTCTCTGTCTGTACCCCCACAATCCTCAGGACTTCATGCATTCTGTCATATATGAAGGTCTCTTGAGTCAAGTTTGTGTTCCCAGATGTCCCTTGGTGTGAGTTAATTCACTGGAGCCTACTCAACCTATCTAACATCACTCCCTTAAAGACCAACTCTCCCTCACCCAGCAGCGATCAGCTGCCAATAGTTCCTCGGCTTAGGTTGGAGCCTCCTGTCCATTTCCCCAGTTCTTTTCAGGGGTGTTGTTTGATTGAGTTTGCATGGGGCTTGTGCATGCAGTCACTATTGCTATACAGTCATACTAGCAAGTTCCCAGAAGCATCTCTCCTTCTACTGTGTGGGGTCTGATGACTGAACTCAGATTGTCAGGCTTGGTGGCAAGCACTTTAACCTACTGAGCATCTCATTGGCCCCACAGGCTTTTTTTTTTTTAATTGTTTTGGCAATAGCCATCCCAACAGTTGTGAGGTTATATCTTGCATTTTGTACTTTGAAGAAATCTTTGAGACACAGTCTCCCAGCTGCCCCAGCTGGATGGAGATCCGCCTGCCTTTGCCTCCTGAGTGCTGGGATTAAAGAGGTGTGGCAGCATGCCTGGCTGCACTTCAGATTTTTTAGGAAAACAATTGCCAGGTTGTTTCTGCTTCCCCCAAAAGACAAAGAAAGTATTTCTGGGATAAACAACATTACAATGAAACATCTCTCCAACACCTTAACTATAGTCCAATCTAAAAAGAATACTCATATACCAAACTCTAAGTGGTTTTATTTTTTAATTCAATTTTTATATTTTTTAAGACAATGTCTCATGTAACCCTAACTGGTCTTGAGCATACTATGTAGCTAAGAATGACTTTGAACTTCTGATCTTCCTGGATCTACCTTCTGAAAGTGAGTGCTAAGATTACAGACATGTACTATACCCAATTTCATTCAGTGCTGGAAACTTGTTTAAAGGAACTTTGGAAACTGAGAGCATTATTCAGTTGGTAGAGTACTTGCCTAGCATGCAGGGGTCCTTGAATTCAGGAGAGTCAGTTTTCAGGAATGTGATCCCTGGTAGGTTGACCACTCTGTACTTGTTGGACCCACACATATGCACACAGGGGATCAGTAATTCGATCCATGGTTAAAAAAGATGGACATGAGTTTGGGATAGGTATGAGAGAAAGGGGTCTGGAAGGAGCTAGAGTGGGGAAAAGGGGTGGACATGATCAAGATGCATTCTATACATGTATGAAATTCTCAAATAATGAATTTTTTAATGTAAATGCATTTGACATATTTCTCAATTCATAACTTTGTAGTAATCTCTATCTGTTGCAAAAAGAAAGCATCTTTGATGAGTGATGAGAGATACCCTTGTCTGTAAACACAGGGATGCATATTTAGAATAGAGTAAGAAATTACATTGGCCTAGGGAAATGACAAAAGGAGGCTTGTCTTTAAGGTCTATGACCTCTCCAGCCATCTGTACATTTTACAGCACCATGCATAATTTCTCTCCCAGTGAGTGAGGCTTAAGTCCAATTAGATAGTTTTTGATTACCTCCAAGTGCCACTACTCCACCAATACAGTAGTTTGCTATGCTGTCATTGTAGTTATTAGGATATAGTTGGGTAGGATCCTTGGTTAGTTTTTTTTTTCCTTGGATCTTACATAATATCTTTTGATGCTATGAAAGTTCATCTTCAAGGTAGAGGCTTCCAGATCATTTTCAAGTCAATTACTTCAAGTCCTTTGTCTGAAGGATGTCATGTCTTCAGCAATAGGATTATACCTTCAAGTACTGGGAGGTAATCATGGACTATAACAATAACCTATGTTATTTAGGAAATCTCTTGACTTACCCTGACCAACAACTCCTGAAGAAGTTTTCCATGCCTGATACTCTGGCTTTGGTTATATGGCGATTAGCTATACACCTGTTCTCACATTTATATGTGTCATTATTTTTAGTAGACTTCTTAAATGTGTTTCCCTTTGGCTTTTCACACCACCTAATCTTAGCCTTAAGTGACACAACCACAATCTATCCTCTAGATCTAAGTATTTGGAAACATTTCAGAAGAGGAAGGAGAAAGAATGCTAGACAAGATACAGATTAGATAGATAGATAGATAGATAGATAGATAGATAGATGATAGATAGATAATAGATGATAGATAGATAGATAGATAGATAGATAGATAGATAGATAGATGATAGATACATAATAGACAGAAATATAGATATAGATGTATGTGTGTTTTATGTGTGTGGGTGTATGTGTAAGGTAACAATAATAATCAATGACGAGGACCACAAATTGAGAGGAAGGGAGTGGACATGGGAGGAGTTGGGTGTCGGGTACTGGAAGACATAAGTAATGCAAAGACAATATTCATGTAAGAATTTCTCAAAATAAAAGTTAAAAACTTTAAATGCTATTTGATACTAATGAATTTCAGTCAAAAGTTTCCCAGTGAATTTGACTGGGGATTATGACAGATTTTCCAACAATTTTCAAAATGAGCCTAAATATAATTGTACAATTTTGTGCAATGAATTTGCATGAAATAGCATTATCAGAATTATAAAATCAAACTATCAATTCTGAAAAATGTTGAGGATGTTCTATGTTCTGGAGTAGTGAGATAATATGTGACTTTATTTTAGATTAACACATTAATGCTTGCAAATTTGTTTCATCTTTAATAAATGGAAAAATTAGTAATATACCAAAGAAATATTTTGCAATACATTTCTTTATTATTCATAATCTGAAATTTAAATTTTTATTGATTTTTTTCAAATTTCACACAATACATCTTGATCTTATTTAACATTTATTTATTTTATTTTTATTTATTTATTTATTTATTTATTTTATTTTATATGTGGGAGTGTTAGGCCTGCATGTGTGTAGGTCTACTCGTGACATGCAGTACCAGCAGAGGACAGAAGAGGGCATCAGATCCCCTGGAACTGGAATTAAGATGTTTATTAGCCATCATGTACGTACTGGAAACTGAACCTGGGGTTTTACAAGAGCAGCTAGTGCTCTTAAAGGCTGAATCATCTCTCCAGCCCACTTCTTCATCATAGTTAGTCCTCTTCCCTTAACTGCACCCCCATAACACTCCATCAGTTTTCATGCATTATGTCCTGTTTTTATTGTAAGATTTTATTGAATTTTTCTGCATTTGATATAATAGGTTTTAATCAAATTTACATTCTGCTCCATTCATGTCCTCCATAGCCCCCACACTGGATTTCATGCATTCTGTCACATATGTTAAGGCGTATCTGGTCAAGCATTTGTACCCAGATCCCTCAGAGCAAGTTCATTCACTGGAGTCAGCCTATCTAGAATCACTCCCTTAAAGATCTACTTTCCTTCATCCCACAGTCATCAGTGGCCAGTATTTCCTAGATTAAGGCTGGGTCCTTTTGCCCATTCCTCCAGTTCGAGGCTGGGTGTTTTTCTCTGATTGAATCAACATGGGTCTTGTGTATTCATGCTGTCACCATGGTTGCTCTTCTGCTATTGTTCCAGAGCCATGGGTGGGTGAGATTTAAAAAAGGAGCTTTATCCAGGGACACCCTTTCTGCATTCTCTTATTCTCTACATCTTGGCCAGTTTTGACCTCTGCATCAATCTCTGCTGTATGAGGAAACTTCATTGGGATATCTGCACACCCAGGTCTAAGAAACCCTGGTATATTATAGCTGTCATTTGAGGCATATAGTTAAAATTTTGATTTCCAAAATATTTCAAAATATTACTAATAAAATTAAAAGACACAGTGATGTGCTACACTTTAGGTAGTGCCTTTTTATAAAAAGGGGAAGGGGACTAGAACTTCATTATGTAGTGGCATGAAGCATGCTTTGCATAAACATACTGTGTACTTCTTAGGTTTACAAACTGAAATTGGATTTTCTCACATCAAAATATTTTCCAATATTGATGTCGCTAGATCTTATTACCAAAAAGTGTTGGTTGAACTAGCATGATGACACAGCAGGTAAACACACTTTTCCCCAAGACTTATGATTTCATTTGGATATCTGGAACCCAACATGGTGGATTTGCATGTATATCCATACAAATGTACACAGATAGAGAGGCAGACATAAATAAAATAAATAAATAGGAAATGGAGGTGTCAGAAGTGCAGAGGTATAGTTCACTATGTTACTCTTTAAAACAAACAAGCTGTAGGTCATACTTTTCTCTAAGTAGCTCATGAAACTAGCAACTAAGTTAATACAAACAGTGAATTCAAAATCCAACCACAGTAACTGATAACTAACTTCCCTATTTTACAATCATTGTGCATCTTGGAGCATTAATAGAATGTAGTGCCTGTTCTTCATGACTACTTTTGCTGAACTATTGGTAGGTAAGGCATGACTTAGATTCCAACTACTGTTAGATATGTGCATTGAGTCTGGGGCTTGGCAGTTTTCCCCATTAATTATTCAAAATCCATTCTAGTAAACATTCTGCCAATGACATTTTTCTGAAGCTTGTCAGAGATTTGGAAGAGCATTAGCCATTGCAATATAGAGTCTGTGAAGCCCTCACAGTAGACATACCTTGCTGTAACCGAGTATGGCTCTTGTTGAGGCCCTCTAATCTTGATTCTTTGGTGTTGAAGGAAATGCAGAAATTTATTGGTATAACCAGACAGTAGTATGTATGTTATTAGCATACTGTAGGAAATGAGATTCTTTTTTTCCACACTAAACTATTCTGACTCTCAAACAAAAATTTTAATAACTTTTTAAATGGTGAAATACAGAAGTCACTGAAAAGCTCCACAGCACATGAATGTTTGGCATAATGAATCTTCAGACAATGAACAATTATTTAACGATGAACTAGGTGAGGAAATAGAAATATGTCTATCCTGCAGAGGCAGCCCAGCCCTAGGTGCTCCTTCTCAATCACATTACCATAAGGGGAAATACTATCTTGATCTATATGGAACTTACTTCCTTAATAGTCTGCATTTTTAATGCTTCTATATGTTACTGTACATAATATGGTACATGGCTTGCTTTAAAATTACATAACACTATTTAAAAAAAACCTAGTAATCAGTGTATGTATGATGGTTTAATTATATCATTGTATGTAACTTTAGTTACCTTACTTTTAATATTGTACAAATTGTTTTATACTAACAATCACAACTTTCATATTCATCATAACAGTCTCATTTCCTTACACATATTAGATGTGTCTTCAGTAATTACAAAAAACTGATATCATGACTTTTTTAGTCTCCTGTCTTTTTTAATGTGTGAGTGTGTTTCCTTAGGCACCCTGGAATGGAATTGTGCATATTGTTTTGTCATAGGCTTTTCATAGGTATGTATGATTAAGGATACTGTTATGAAGTCATTAAAGGATAAGAAGTGTTAGTAAGAATGTGGTAAAAGTAACCCTCCTACTCTTAGTAGGAATGCAAATTGATACAGCCATTGTATGAACCGGTTTTCACTCACACCAGCTCTGTATGTGTAAATGAGCTCCATTTACACAGTGGAGTTCTATGCAAAGGTAAAGAAAGACAAAATCATGAAATTTGCAGGTAAATGGATGTAACTAGAAACTGTTGTGCTAAGTGAAGTAACACCGACTCAGAAAAAGAAATGACATATGCTCTCCATCATTTGTGTATTCTAGCCTCAAATCCTTATATGTACATATGTATTCTGGTGTAACTGTAGGAACCAGAAAAATCAAAGGAACCAAGGAGTTACAGGGAAAGATGGTACCTGAAAGAGAAGAATAGTGGGAGACAGGCATTACTAAGAGAGAAATAAAGAAACTTGGGGTATTTAAATTGAAGGATCAAGGGAAGGTTATAGAAGGAACTAAGGGGATAGGGGAAAGAAGTTGTTCAAGAAAGGTGAGGCCAAAGGAGACTGGTATTATTAAGGGAGAAATGGAGAAAAAGGAGACACTACACTTTAATGGGGAAAGCATGGAGGGAGGGTTAGATAGTCCTATGTGGGGAGAGACAGAGAGAGAGAGAAAGAGAGAGAGAGAGAATAATGTCTTGTTCCTATAACACACTAGAGGGATCATATTAGTCAAAAGATCTAATGACAAATTATACAAACAATATCTACATGAGTCCATGTACCTAGATGAAGGTTACATAAAAAGAAATGGTGCCAGACAGGAGAAATCTTCCTTTGAATTGTTGGTTGAGGTGGTTCAAGAAACTTTCAGAATTACACAGGCTATTGCCACATTCCTTGATTGGCTACCAGAATTTGAAGGTAACACTCTATTGCTGAAGACACGACATATCTTGGAATCAGGAATTATAGCAATGGAGTTGTAACTGATGTGGAAGCCATTTCCCCTGAAGGCTAGCTCTCATAGCTCTGGAGAACACTAAGCAAGCAGATAAGGCAGAACCTCAGTTGATGGCCCAACACCACCTTCATGACCAAATATCTGCATCAATGACTGGCACAGCATAGGACACTGGTACAGTAGTGACACTTTTATCTTGGGGCAATCAACAGCTACCTATTGGAATTAAAGTCTACTCAGTGGGAGGAAATTCATTTGTGGTCCTATCATGATAACCAAATACATATGGCTGAAGAGATCATAGAGAAATTTCTAAGGCTGTCACATCCCTAGACTAATGTAACTTCTTACTTAGTACAAAATATGTACCATTATATTTACAGTCAAGAATCCCATTCACCATTCATCAGTGAAGCATCATTTGTAACACATGGAGACTACTACAGAGTCCCACAACTGGTCACATACAGACATTGTCTGTGAATTGCCCAAGCCTAAGCAGCACATCTAAAATGCAACCTCCACACTCAAGACTCATGCAACATAGAATAAGGGGTAAAGAGGACACTAATAAATTTCCTTCATGCAACAAAAAGGTCACATATGACCAACGTGTGAAGATTAGGAGTCTGAAGAGTGTGGGTCCCTGGACAGGACTCCTAAATTAAGCTTCTCTTACCCAGGGCTCAGGGTCCATTGTAGAAGAGGGAGCAGACAGATTGTAAGAACCAGGGAGGGGACACATGACCATATGGAAATAGAATTCTGCAAGGTCCTAAGAACCCACAACAATGGTGTCAGCATGCTCAAGGCCCATGCAAACTCAAGTAAATATAAACCCAGCATGGAACTATATAATCGGGCAACAGACCCCCAATCTTTCTTGAAGACATATTACCAGGTGATTACTATTAGGTGAGGAAGAGCTTATTTTCCTAAAGTGAGGGACTGTCACTTTAGCAGATGAAATTGCACTGAGGAATGTCAGGGGGCACTAACTTGACACAATAGACCATATAACACAAATGACAGAATATATGAATTCTGGGGATGGGGAGCATCTGTGGGAGGATGTCAGTGAGGAAGAGGATATAAAAGTGATTAAGACTTATTGGGATGTTTTGTATGAAATGCACAAGGAAATCAGAGGCAAAATGAGAAACATCACAATATGCACGAAAAAGATTAAGAATATTATAAGGGAATATATTAAAAGCCTAGACTCTATTAAATGAAAATCTAAAACAAATGTATGAAGTTCTAAATTCAATGGATCCACCAATGTTAAACCAAGAGGGGATCAACAGTTTAAATAGACCCATAACAAATAAGGAATTCAAAAGAATACTACAATCTTCTGAACTAAAAGAAGCCCAAGCCCAAATTCACAGAAAACTTTTATCAGACATTCAAAAAGATCTACTATCAATACTATAATTAAATTACTCAAAAAGACAGAAATAGAGGGAGAATTCCCAAAGTACATTTATAGACTCCAGTAGTAATCTACTACCTGGTCAAGACACACACAAAAAAGCTGTAGGCTCATATCATCAACGGACATAGATGCAAAAATTCTCAACAAAATGCTATCAAACTGCATAGTGGCATATATCAAAAAGATCATCCACCATAATAAAGTTGTCTTTATTGTAAAGATTCAGGGAAATATAGAAAAGTCAATATTATTTAATATTTTATTTATTATTTTTATTTTGAGTGTACTTTTTGCATTTATACAAGTGAATCTGTGTCGTGCAATGCCCACAATTACCAGAAGAGGATGTCAAATCCCCTAGAATCTGAGTTAGGAGGGTTATTAGCCACCATGTGTGTACTAGAAACCAAACTGAAGTCCCCTGTAAGGACAGCCCATGCTCTTCACCAATGAAGAGTAGCTCTTATAAGTCAATAAATTTAATAAATCAAATAAATGAACTTAAAGACATAGTTAATGTGAGCATCTCAATAGATCTAGTAGATGCCTTAGACCAAATCCAACATTCATTTATGATGAAAGTCCTAGAGGGAATCATACTGGAGGGACCGTACTTCAATATATGTAAAACTATATGCAAGAAACCCACAGCAATCATCTTTCTAAGTGGAGTAAAACTGGAAGCATTCTCATTAAAATCAGGAGCCAGATAAGGTTGCCCCCTAGTTACACTCCTTTCCAATATAGTGCTTTAAATTCTTGCTCTAGCAATAAGGCAAGAGAAGGGAAGAAAAAGAGCACTAATTGGAAAAGAAGAGGTCAAATTATCACTATTTGCAGATGATATATTATACACTAGAGAGCCCCAAAATTCCACCAGATAACTTCTAGAAATCAGCCATACTTTCAACAGTGTCAGGTTTTAAAAATCAATTTACAAAAATCACTGACCTTTCTATATACCAATAATAAGTAATCACAGAAGAAGTTCATGGAAACCCTTTCACTCACAGTAGAAAAAGAAAGAAAGAAAGAAAGAAAGAAAGAAAGAAAGAAAGAAAGAAAGAAAGAAGAAAGAAAGAGAAAGAAAGGAAAGAAAAAAGAAAAAAACTAAGAATAAACCTAACCAAAGATAGCTACAATGAAACTTTGAAATCTTTGATGAAAGAGATCAAGATCAAGGAATACCAAGTAAATAGAAAGACCTCCCATTATCATGGATTGATTGAACTGATACTGTGAAAATGACAATGTTATCAAAAGCAATTTACAGATTCAATGAAATGCCAAAATCCCCATGATAGCCATCACAGATTCAAATTCATATAGAACAATAAAGTACCATGAATAGGGGCTGGAGAGACAGTTCAGCATGTAAGAACACTGGTTACTCCTACAGAGGGCCCTGGTTCAGTTTCTCAGACCCATATAATGGCTAAGAACTGTCTGTTACTCCAGTTCCATGGGATCCATTACCTTCTTCTGACATTATCAGGTAGTGCAAAATATAGGTGCACTTACATATATACAAGCAGTATACTCACATGCATAAAATAAAATGCTGTTTTTAAAAGGACCTTGGATAGCCAAAGCAATCCTGAGCATAAGGAGCAATGCTATGGAACACTATAACTAATCTCAAACTATGTTACAGAGCTATAGTCATAAAAAAATGGTATTAGCAGAAAAACAGACACATAGATCAATGGAACAAGATAGAAAATTGAAACATGAGCATATGCAATTTTAACCACCTGCTGTATGACAGAGGTGCCAAATCATACACTAGAGGAAAGAGCATCTTCAAAAAATGGTGCAGGGAAAACTGGATCTCCATGTTTTGATGAAAACTTAGATCCATATCTATAAATGTGCACAAAGTCAATTGCAAATGGATCAAAGAAACTTGAAACACTATAACTATTAGAAGAAAACATAAGTAATATGCTACAAAATATAGGTACAGGAAATGATTTTCTAAATTGGACATCAGTTGCTCAAGAAAAAGTTCAACAATCAGCAAGTGGGACCTCATTAAACTAAAAGACAGGAAAAGAAACAACCAATCTGATGAAGGGGGAGCAGACAGAGTGGGAGACAATCTTCACTAACTACACATCTGACAGATGAATAATATCCAGAAAATATAAAGAACTAAAAAAAGAATTAAGAAAAATTAAAAACCCAATTAAAACATGGTCTATGGCTCTGAACAGAGAGCTCTCAAAGAAGGAACAGAAATGCCTAAGAAACACCTTAAAACATTCTCAGTCATTAGAGTAGTGCAAATCAGTACTAATTTAAGATTTCATTTTACCCCAGCCAGAATGGATACGATCAAGAGTACAAATAACACCAAATGCTGGTGAGCATGCAGGGAAAGTGGAACCCTCATTCACTGCTGGGGACATTATAAACTGATACAACCAGTATGGAAAACAATGTAGGGAACCCCTAAAACACTAAATATAAATCTACCATATGATCTGGTTATACCACTCCTTGGCATATACCCAATGGACTCATTAAACTGTAGATATATTAGACAGCAATGTTTGCTGCTGCTCTTTACACAATAGCTAAGGAATGGGAAGAATCTAAATGTCCTTAAAGTGATGAGTGGATAATGAAAATATGATGCATTTACACAATGAAGTTTACTCAATAGTGAAGATAAATGTAATCATGAAATTTGCAAGTAAATTGGTGGAATTAGAAATCGTTACACTAAATGAAGTAACACAGACTCAGAACAACAAGTGATGCATGTTCTCTTTCATTTGTGAATCTTAGTGCCAAATTCTTATATGTGACCATGTATGCCATTGTAATTGTAGGATCCAAGAAATAGGGAAATAGAGCTTTGGAGTTAAAGGAAAATAAAAAGCCTGAGAGAGGGATAGTAGGAGACAAGTGTTTCTAAAAGGGAAATGTGAGAAATTGGGGTATTTAACTGGGAAAGGAGCATGGAGGATTATACAAGGAACTGTTGTGGTAAAGGAGACGAGAGAGCTTAAGAAAGGGCTATGATAGGAAACAGATATTATCAAAGGGAGAGTGGAAAAGATGGAAGTACCTTAAATGGGAAGGAGGCAGGAGGGCTAGAGGGACATAGACAGAAGAGAGATCATTAATGCTCAGGTAGTATGAAAAGCCAGAGGGAAAAGCATTAGTTGAAAAGTCTACTGAAAAATATACATATAGGGGCTGGAGAGATGACTCGGAGGTTAAGAGAAATAACTTCTCTTGAAGAGGACCCAGGTTTGGTTCCCAATACTCACATGGTGGCTAACAACAATCCATAACTTCAGTTTCAGGGGATACAACACACTCACTTGACCAATGTGGGCATTGTACAACACAGGTGTACTTACATACATGCAGGCAATACACATATATGTAAAATAAAAATAATAAATACAATATTTCAAATATATGTATATATACACATAAAACATATGTATGCACATGCATATGTATAGCTGAAGGCTATTAAACTCTTGTTCATTACACAGTGTCAGACAAGAGAAACCTCCCTTTTATTTGTTGGTCAGGATAGTTCAAGAAACTATTTATGTAAACATAGTCAAACACTCATGGTTGGAGGGTCATAGATCCTGGAGAAAAAACTGCATCTGTCATTTCCATAGGCAAACATATGGGAATTTCTTACTGTATACTAAATATGAATCTTAATATTTACAGACAAATATACCTCTCACCACTCATTAAAGAAACGTCTTTTTGCAAAAGATTGAGAATATTACAGAGTTTGGCAACTGGTCAAACAGAGAATAAGTATCTGTGAGATTTGCAGGCCTGTATTACACATCTATAATACCTCTATATCCAAGGCTTGGGGAACATAGGAGAACAGGGGGAAGAGAGAACATTAGTAGATCTCCTAATTCTCATAAGCAAAGAGGAGGCAGGGTACAAGATCCAGAGTTGATAAATGACCACAGGAAGCTACATATAGGGGCTGGAGAGATGACTCAGAGGTTAAGAGAAATAACTTCTCTTGAAGAGGACCCAGGTTTGGTTCCCAATACTTACATGGTGACTATTTGGAAAGTTATCTTCTTTGATTCTATAAAAAATATTTTACATATTTTTCCATGTAGCCTGGAACTTACTCATATGAATTAATAATAATGGTGACAGCATGTACAAGACCTACTCAAACTCAAATTAGACAAAATCCCAGCACAGAAGTGGAGATACTGGTAATAAGCCCAATATTAGGTGAAGAATTATTTCCCTCTTAATTTCTCCCTTAATTCAGTTTTTATTTCCCAGTGTGTTGTTTAGCTTCCATGAGATTGCATACTTTTCCCCATTTTTATTGTCATTAATATCTAGCTTTCTAATACAGAATGTTATTTCAGTGTTCTTATGTTTGTGGAGACTATCTTTGTGTAATAATATGTAGACAACTTTTTTAAAATTTTATTATTTTAGTTTTATGTATATGAGTCTTATGCCTGCATCTATGTAAGTACTCCCATGTCCTACAATGCCCACAGAGTTCAGAATAGGCATTCAGTTGCCTAGAACTGGAGTTATGAACAGTTGTTAGTTGCCATGTGGGTACTGGGATTCGAACCAGGGTCCTCTGCAACAGCAGCTGGTACTCTTAACTGCTGAGTCATCTCTCCAGTCCGTATAGACAACTTCTTAGAAAGTTCCATGGGCTGCTGAGAAGAACGTGTATTCTTTGATGTTTGGGAGGAATAATCTGCAAGAGTTTGTTAGGTCCATTTGATTAATATACCAATTTACTTTTTGGTATCTTTATTGAGTTTTTGTCTGGCTGATTTGTCTTTTGGCCACAATGGGGTATTGAAGACACTGACTATTACTGTGTTAGAGTGTGACTTTAGATCTAATGTTTTTGTTTATGTTTTATGAAATTGGGTGGTTGTGTGTGTGGTGCATCTATGTTTAGGATTGTAAAACTCTGCTTGGTGTGTTTTCTTTTAATGAATATAAAGAGTCATTTTCTATGCCTTCTGACTAGCTTTACTTAAATGTCCATTTTTTCAGATATTAGAATGATTTCAGATATTATATCTTCTTGATTCTTGGTTCTTTTTGTTTGAAATACCTTTTTCCATCCTTTTACCCTAAGTTGGTAAAATCATTGATGATAAGATTTGTTTATGAGAGGGAACAAATGAATGTGTCCTGTTTTCTAATTCAGTTATTGAGAGAGAGAGAGAGAGAGACAGTGTGTTTCACTGGAGAGTTGACATCATTAATATTGAGGGTTACTATAGACCAATGATTATTAATTCCTGTCATTTTGGAATTATAGCTTGGTTTTCTTAGACCTCTTCTGGGGAATACTCTTGAATAATTTATTTTCTTTGACCTCTTTGGGTGACTTCTCTGGAATAATTTATTTAATCATCCCTGCAGATCAATGTATTACATTGGTTTTGTGTGCATAAATTCTTTAAATTTGTTTTTATCATTAAAAGTTTTTCTTTATCCTTCAATCACAGATGATTTTTTTCAGAGTATAGTAATCTGAGCTGGAATCTACGTGCATTCATGATTATGTGCATAGGACATTGGTCTAAGCCCTAGTGGCATTCATAGTCTCCACTGAAATGTAAACTGTTATTCTAATGGGCCTGTCTTTATGTGACTTGATGTATCTCTCTAAGCTTTCAAAGGCTTTTCATAATTCTATACATTTAGTGCTTTGACTATTATATAGTGTTGGGGGTTGGTTTCTGGTCTTATCTATGCTCTGTATGTTTCTTGTACTTTTATGGATATCTCTTTCCCTAGATTTGGAAAGTTATCTTCTTTGATTCTATAAAAAATATTTCTGTACCTTTGACCTAAGTTTCTCCAAGTAAACGTGAACAGATAAGACACTCACCATAGCACATCATAGTCAGGATGTCAAAACTATAAATAAGAAATAATCCTAACTTCTGTGTGAGAAAAAAACCAAAACATAAAAACAAGAATTACCTAAGTCTTTTAAAAGCCAAGAGTTCATGGAGTTAAATATGTCAATTGATAAGTGCTAACATTAAAAAAATTTTAGGATATATCAATAAACATAACAATGTGCCTAAATGTTCTTAAAAGCAATCAGTAATCCTAATCACTGTAGATGGCAAGGTATTAAAAAAAAAAAGAGTGACATTACAACAAACTCCAAGGAAATTCAGAGCATTATTAGAGATTTTTTTCTTTTTGAGACAGGGTCTCTCTGTAGCCCCAGTTGGCCTGGAACTCACTATACAGATGAGGTTGGCCATGAACTCACAGAGATACCCCTGCTTCTGCCAGTAAAGTGCTGGGATTAAAGGTGGGCACTGGTCAAAATACAAACTTGAGCAACCACCATGAAAAACACTGTGGAGAATTCTCAAGAAAACCAAAAGTGAATCTACCATATGATCCAGTTACACTACTCCCCAGCATGTAGCCAAAAGACTCATCCTTCTGTAGAGATACCTGTAAAATTCACGTTTATTTTTGGTCTCTTCAAAATTGCTAAGTGATGGAAACAACCTAAATGTCCCTTAAGTGATAAATGGATAATGAAAATGTGGTACATTTACAGAATGGGATTTCCCTCAGCAGTAAGAAAAGACGAAACTATGAAATTTGCATGTAAATGAATGGAATTAGAGAGTGAAATACTAAGGGAAATAACACAAAGGCAGAAACGCAAGCACATAATTCTCTCTCAATTGCGGATTGTAGCACTAATCCCTTATATGTGCGTATATATCCTGATGTATACACCAGGAGCCAGGAAAATGGAATGGACACACGGTGGTAAAAGAAAAGAACCTGAAAGAGGGGGATAGTAGGGAACAGATGTTATTACTGGGAAGGTGGAGAAATTGGGAGTGTATGATTGGAAGGAGAGGAGGGAGAGACATAGAAGGGGCCATGGTGTGTGGGGGGAAGGAAGTCAAAATGGGGGATGGTGGGAGATGGCAGTTATTGGGGGAGGGTGGCATAATGGAGGTGCTGGGAGTGGAGAGGGAGGAGGGAGGTCAGATGGAAGGAAAAACACTGGAGATGAATAAATCTTGGAGGCCTGGGGCACCTAGAGGGAACTGTAATGCCCCAGTAATCCTCTGAGAAATGCACATTAAGTGTCTAAAAGTTGGTGTGTATGTATGCCTGGGGGCTGTTTGGCAAGGAACACAGTGCCAGACAGAAGAGGTTTCCCTTTGAGTGGTTTGTGGGGGTGGTTCAGGAGACTCCCAAAATTGTACCAGCTATTACCAAGTCTCTTGATTATTCCCAAGAACTAATAGATGGAACCTTGCTGCTGAAAACAGGACATACTTCAGATACAGGACTTGGAGCAGTGGAGCGGGAGCTGACATGGAAGGCTTCTACCTGAAGTTTGGCTTTCATAATCCTAGATGACAATATGCAAACTGGTAATTGGGACGATCTACAGTCATACTGTACACCACTCACAAGGGAGATTCTTTTTGCAACAAACGGAGGCTACTGCAGTTTACCACAAGTAGTGAGACACACAGAGAATATCTCAGAGATGCCCAGTTCTAGGTGCAGTTGAACTTCAACACTTAAGACTCATGGAACATGGTGGAATGAGTAGAGAGAAAAATAAATGCATCCCTCAACCTTCACCAGTGAAGCTTCCTTATACAACCAGAGTGCAATACACACAGAAGGCCACAACTGGCCAAGTTTTAGAAAATAAATGACTGCACACTGTGTATCACTAGATAGGACTTCTATACTGACCATTGCAGAAGAGGTTGTGGAAAGATTGTGAGAGCCAGGGCTTGTTCATGAACACAGGGGAGCTGAGGCTTTCAAGCCCTCAGGAAGCTTGAATATGTGAACCTGTGGCAATGTGTCATCGAGCACAGGACTCATGCCAACCCAATTAAATGGGCTCAGAGCAGAGGAGGGAGAAAAAGTGGTGACATACCTACCCTAGAGCGAGAAATGTTGGAAACTAGTTGCTACTGGGTAGCGGAGAGCATGCTTTACTTCAGATCTCTGGATGGGCTGACTGGACACTAGTGGATGGATCTGCACTGAGGGATATGTGAGTGTAGGTGCTTACAGGGTGGGGCTTGGCCTGTGTGGTGGAGTGCAACGGGTATGGTGAGGTGTTGGGGAGTTATAGATGGGTGACGGGATCCAAATTTGATTGAGGAATGTTGTATAAAATTACAAAAACTCAATAAAAACATATAAATTAAAAAATAGAAAATTATCTCAAATCAGAAAATTAAAAGCCTTTACTTTAGCTAAAGAGATGATCATGTGGTTTCTTTTCTCAAGTCCATTTATTGGTGGATTACATGGACTGATTTATTTATGTTGAGCCATGCCTGCATCTCTAGAGTGAAGCCAAAATTATTATGGTGGATAATAATTTTGATGTGTTCTTGAATTTAGTTTGTAAGTACTATATTGGGAATATCTGTGTCCCTGTTCATCAGAGACATTGGTTCTATAATTTTAACGTTAAGGATCTTTGTCTGGTTTGGTTATCAGGGCAATAATAGGTTCATTAAAAAAAGAATTTAGGGGTCTGGAGAGATGGCTCAGTGGTTAAGAACACTGGTTGCTCTTGTAGCAGAACTACGTTCAATTCCCAGCACTCATATGACTATTAACAATCATCCATAATTCCAGTTCTAGAGGAGTCTGAGTCTGTCTTCTGACTTCCCTGGGCATTGCATGACACAGGTGCACCCACACACATGAAAGCAATGCACTCACACACACAAAATAAAAATAATATATAAAATATATTTTAAAAAAGAATTTGGGGCCAGAGTGTTGTAGTGCACACCTTTAATCCCAACACTAGCAGGCAGAGGCAGACACAGGTGGATTTCTGTGAGATCAAGGCCAGCATATTCAATACAGTGGGTTCCAGGACAGCTGAAAAAAAATGATTTTTAAAAAATTTGTTTTGAAACATAAAAATATTCCCATTTCTCCACTTAAACTACATCAAATAATTCTAATATAGTGTTATTTAATATATAAATTGTACTGATGTGCATAAAACAAAGTATGGGCTTAGAAAAATGAAAAAAAATACCACATTGAAAACATATCAACTCAAGAACAGAAACTGAAAAGAACTCCCATACTCATGGATTAGTAGGATGAATATTGTGAAAATGACATCCCATCAACAGCAGTCTACAGACTGAACAGAACCTCCAAAGAACTACTAATTATTCAAAGACACTGGAAAAAATATCTTAAATTTCACACGGAATATCACAGAATATCCCAAACAATCCAAAATAGTCAAATCATCAAATCATTGTCATCATCATCATCATCATAATTAAAATCCAACTCCTGCAGATACCACCATGTCAGATTTCAAGTTACACTACAGTGTTCTAGTAATATTAACAACATGGTACTGACATTTTAAAAAATGGATATTGAGGACAAAGATTTAAATCCATGTATTTTCAACCACTTAGTTTGGGATAAAGCATCCAAAAATAGATATTGGAGAAAATATATCACCTTCATTAAATGATCCTAGTCAAACTGGAGTTATCTTATTATTGGTCAATAGACCCTACTAGACACCACGGGCTAAAAAGTAAAATGTCTAATGTTAGGCAACAATTCTTGTGGAGTTGTTGGCCAGTAAGTTTTCATAGTCCCATAGACATTATAGGTTACTGCTGATGCTTATCATTACCCTCAAGAACTTGATGGTAAGACCTTATTGATGAAGAAACCACACATTTGAGATCTAGAACATGGAGGCATCAACCTAGTTCTAACCTTGAAGCTTTATCCCACTGACTAGTTCTTATAATATTGGTAATGTTGGGGTTTTTCCAGTATTATTATTAATAATTAATATTACCAAGTTGTGACCTTTAATGCTACAATAAATACTGGACTGGCAAGATATTCTTATGCTGCAATTGTGACATGATAGGATCCACTTTCTGGTTGGATTTAAGGCCTACTATACAAGATGAAATTCATACCTGGCAATATTACTGGAGCCAAAACCTGTTTCGGTCATATGTGAAAATTTATTACTAGTATTCTGCTAAATGGACAGAGTATGAAACTAATCTATAATGAATTAGTATTCTAAGCATAGATTAGTGCATCATTAAACACTCATCAGAGAAGCTTCTTTTGACAGTAAATGGCTAGTAACACAGAGACACACAACTGCAATGGTGCAGAGAATAAGAGACTGTGGAATGCTCAACCCTTACATCACTTATATCACACCTCCTCCAAAGGTTCAGAGATCATTTGAAAGATTGTAAGAGTAAGAGGTATTGGATATTTATAAGGAACAATGTTTTCTGAGATAAAATACAGAATTTGTGACATACACAACATAGTGATCGTGCCAGCATGCATAAGGTTTGCACCACCTCAATCCAAACAAAAAGGCAACATTGAGAAGTTAGGTAAGCATGATATACTTTCCCTAACTGAGGCAACACTAACGATTATTACCTCCCAGGAGAAGTGAAGTCATTATTCATCAACTGAGTGTCCCCTCATAGGTCAACAACACTCCAGGGGATGGCTATCCATCTAAGATTATATGAGCAGCATAAATTGGACTCATCTGATTTTTAAAAAGAGAGAACATAAAATTGGACATCTAGGAAAACTGGGGGTACATTTGGGAGAAGATGGGCATGAATATGATCAAAATCTACTGTATGAAATTCTCAAAGAACTAATGATAATAATAATAATAAATTTTAAAATTTGCATGAATAAATAACATTGATCCTAACAGGTAGGGGTAATTGGTTTAAAATACCAGTGTCAAGTATGGGATACCTCATTATGAGTTGTTGGTCATGGAGATACTGGAGTACTCCAAAACAATATAAACTTTTATTTACCATTACTCTCTGCTGTCTAATAGGCCTAACTATTGTTGAAGATACAGATAAATCAAAATGGAATTGAACTGGATGCTTCTTCTCTCCTGGTTAGCTTTCATTGTGCCAGAAGTTGTGATGCAGGCTGCTGGAAAGGAAAAGGCATCAATAATCTTACTGAGATGAGAACTTTATGAACTATGTGGTGGTTTAAAGAGGGAAAGTGCCATATAGGTTTTTGTACTTGAGCACCCAGTCTCGCATAGTGTGCTAATTGCAGAGGTTATGGAACATTTAGGTGATAGATTGCTGTTGAAGGAAGTAAGTTACCATGGTGGGCTCTGAGAGTTTTTAGTCTTGCCCCACTTCCAGTGTTGTTTCTGTTTCCTGTTTGTTGTGAAAGATATGATCAGTCTGCTTCCTATTCCTGCAGACAACTCTCACGATTTCCTCATCATTACAGAATCTAATTTTCTGATACAAAAGCCAAAATAAACTTTAATTTAAAGCTGAGATGTGGGGTATTGTTATGAGGAACCTGACCATATAGTTTTTGAAGAATGTGGAAGACTATCTTTGGTCTAGAAAAGCAGTTTATTGCAGTTGGCTGGGGTCAACAGGTTGTTCTAGTAGGATCCTGAAAGACTCTCATGCTGAAAATAATGTGGTCTATGAAACCACATTAAAATTAAAATTTAAAACTGGGTCGGATGCAATTCTTGTGATATTTTTGGCAAATAAATAAATAAATAAATAAATCTGACTGCTTTCTCCCCACATAATTTGTTTTCATTACGTTCCCATTCCTCCCTTTTGGAATGGGAATGTAATATTCTATGCCAATGTATGTCAGAAGAATGTAATTTGCTCTTGATTTTACAGGAGATCACATTTAAGATCCTACCTTAAGTGTTCAGAAGATACTTTGAACTTTTGAACAGTGTTAAGACTGTGAAATCATATGAGGACGTTTAAAGTCAAACTGAATGCATTTTGCCTTATGATATGGCCCTGAATCTTTGGTGGCCAAGAGTGTAATTGTTATGCCCAGTGAACGGACTCCCCAAAGACAACCAAGGAATCCAGAGTGTATTCAGAAACAAAGAGCCTTCATTCCGGCTGAAGTTCAGACACTCAGACCTCACCAATGCAGTGGATCTGTGCTGAGAGCCCCAGGCAAAGGGGAGCGGGCTTTTTACTGATTGAGGACAAAGAGGGGAAGAGAACTACCGGGTCATACTGGAATTGGTCAAGAAAGCCCACACATGGCAATTATATTTTAAATTGATTAGAGGATGGCTATGATGTTCCCCATTGGTAGGGGCTGTTTTCAGAGCATAAGAATGTGCTGAATGTTGCTTCAGTTCACAGCAGGGTTCTGTTTTTACCTTATAAGGTTTCATTGTACATGGTCTTGACTAACATGCCCAGGCTTGTTCCCTCTCCGTAGCACCTGTGACTGAAGACTTGTAACAACTTAAAACAGACAAAATGGAGTCACATTAACTCAATTCCTGGTATCCTGGTGGGAGGATGAGGCCTAAGAAAAACCACAAAATATCCTTCATTCCACCTGGACTATTACAGGTCTCAGGCTCTGTGGACAAAGAGAGACAGGCCCAGGAATGCTAGGCAAGCCTGAAAACAACAGGACCAAATAAGGTATAAGCAGAAGCCTGCAATGTACTTAGGTAATGGCCAGCACATTCCTCTGCCTTAAATGTGACTTTCACCAATGAGAGACCCCGTGCTCCCTTCAACCCATTTCTGGTGTTCATAGCCAATCAATTGAAACACATGTTTGGCACACGCAGGCTTTTGCGACCAACCTGGGGGGAACATGGCAAATCTCCCTCCTCTCTTCGTCTAAAACCTATAAGAAGCCCCTCCTACCTCTCCTCGTAGCTACTCACCTTCCGCCCACTGCGTTGGTGCTTTGGCTTGTGGACCAAGCTCAAGCTTGAAAATAAAGATCCTTGTGTGGTTGCATCGGGTTTGACCTCCCTGGTGGTCTTTTGAGAGGACACTGTGACCTGGGCACAGCATTTTGGGGGCTCGTCTGGGATCCTCCCAAAGACCGACCACACAAATGCCATATCTGAAGGGTCTCTACGAGCTGGTAAGTTCTGTCTTCTGTGTTACTTGCTTATACTTGTTCTGTCCTTTCCTGCTCTCACTCTGGGAGTGCTTGGATTTTTTTGGGTCTGTGGTTGACAGCGGTTAGAGCAGACGTGCTACACAACTGTGACCACAAGGGACTGGAAGACATTCCAGATCCAGGAAGTGGGGAAGCAGAAACCCTCACACATGATTTTGGGGATGGAGAGTCATCTCACTTTCTTTTTAAACCCCTCTGGGGACACATCCTACTGTCAGTGATTACGACTGAGACTGCGATATAGGACAGACCCCCTTCCACCGCATTAGGCCTAGTTCTTTCTCAATTCAAGAATGTCAAATTCAGTGTTAGTCAAAAAAGGCAAGTTCTCTGTCCTCTGCAGGAATGAATGGCCCATCTTCAATGTGGAATGGCCAGAAGAGGGAACCTTTGACCTGGAAATCATCTATGAGTTTGAAAGTGTCATTTTTCAGCTCCACGGAGGCCACTTGGATCAAGTTCCCTACATAATGGTTTGGAAAGATTTAGTTGAAAACCCCCCTTCTTGGGTGAAGGTCTTTCTCCCTAAGCAGGTCAAGATCTTGGCAGCAGCTGCACCTGGAGAAAGATCCTCCCTGAAGCCCAAGACAAAGACCATTCACCAAGGAGGAAGTGCAGAGGAGGAGATTTTTCCCCTACCTCCCTATGCTCCGACACCTCCACCCCTGACACAGCAGCTGCCTACCCGGTCATCGCAGCCACCTGCTCCGGCACAGTCCATGCAGGCTTTGGCCCCAGTGCCTGACCATGGCGGGGGGCAGCACAGGGGACCTGGAGTTGTTGGGGGGCACCCCCAAACCGGGGACTATTATTCTCCCCCTCAGAGCCATCAGGCCAGTTGATCCCGATGGCAATCAGCCCCACCATTGTTGTCCCTTTGCTACCAGTGATCTATATAATTGGAGGACACAAAATTCCGTTTTTTCTGATAACCCCCGAGAGCTTATTAACCTCTTTGAAACTGTCCTGTTCACCTACCAACCCACATGGGATGATTGCCAGCAGCTCTTACAGGTTCTCTTCACTACAGAAGAAGAGAAAGGATCCTCCTAGAGGCCAAGAAATTGGTTCCTGGCCCCACAGGAGAACCCACCACCAACCCAGCCTTTATAGATGCTGCTTTTCCACTCTCCCAGCCAGAATGGGACTACAACATAGGAGCAGGTAGGAGGAGCCTCCTGCTGTATCTCCAGACTCTAATGGCCGGGCTTAAAGCCACTGCTAGGTGGCCCACTGCAGGGAGCGGTCAAACGCCATTACAAGATGGCCCCGGCTTCCGCAGCAGCGTGAGGTAAACAACTCTATATTTGGCCATGCTTGGCGCGAACCCTATCCCGAGAGTGCGCATGCGTGTGGGTTTGAATTGTCCCTAGCCAATCCCGTGGCATTTTGCTTAGGGCGCGCGAATTGCAGCCAATCCTGAGGTACTATGTTGCCCTTCAAAACTATAAAAGCCGCAGCACAGGCTCGCCCCTTGCCCCCCCCCCAGTCTTCATCGCCCATCTGTTAATCAAGAGCTCTCCAATAAAGTGTGATGCTGGAAGACTCCTCGTGATCGCGTGCTTTCTTCCTCTGCTGGCCGGAGGCGTTCGCCGCAGCCCACGAATTTGGCTAAGGTCTATGATGTTAGGCAGGGAAAAGAGGAAAGCCCTGGGGCTCCCTTAGAGCGGCTACAAGATGCGTTCTGGAGATATACACATTATGACCCAGAATTGCCCAGCAGTGCAGCAGCAGAGTTACTCTAGCTTTTATAAACCAGTCAGTTCTGGATATTAAAATAAAAGCTATAAAAGCTAGAGCGGTTAGGTGAAAAGAGTATCAGGGACCTAATCGAGGTGGCAGAGAGGGTTTACAATGGGAGGGACAGTGCAGAGGAGAGGCAGGAGAAAGTTGAACGAAAAAAAAACTCAACGCCTTGTGTTTTGCTAGCCACCACCGCAGAGCTGGATGAAAGACAGGCAGTTATGACTCCTGGACAACCCAAGGACTGAAGGTAGGAGAGGGCGGCCACTTCTGGGGAAGAATCAATGTGCACGCTGCAAGGAAGAAGGACATTGGGCCAGAGAGTGCCCCCAAAAGGCAGCCAGGGCTAAAATCCTGACACTAGACAGTGACTAGGGGAGACAGGATTCGGTGCCCCTTCCTGAATCCAGGGTAACTTTAACAGTGGAGGGGAAGCACATTACTTTCATGGTTGACACAGGGGTTCAAAATTCAGTCCTTCTTGAGCCCGGAGGGCCTACATCTAACCAAAGAACCTGGGTGCAAGGGGTGATAGGAGTCAAACCCTATTGATGGACTACCAAGAAAGAGGGCTGTAGACCTAGGAAAGGGTCAAGTCACTCATTCATTCCTAGTGGTCCCGGAATGCCCCTACCCCTTATTAGGGAAAGATCTACTAATGAAAATGAAGGCTCAGAACTATTTTTCAGGGAATGGGGCAAAGGTATTAAATGTTGGGGAGGATCCCCTCCAAATATTGAATACCAGCAACCTCTCAGAGGAATATAGACTCCACCAAGAACCCCCAAGTCTTGATCTTAACTTGGAAAAATGGTTCCAAGGTTACCAATGGCATGGGCAGAGATGGGGGGCATGGGGCTAGCCAGACGCCAACCCCCTATTTACATAGAGCTAAAACCATGGGCAGACCCAGCCAGAGTCCACCAATATCCGATGTTCCGGGAGGCCAAAGAAGGAATTACGCCTCACATTAAGAGACTCTTATCAGTTGGAATCCTGAGGCCCAGTCAGCCTGAAACACCCACCTCCTACCAGTGAAGAAACCCAATAGCGATGATTTCTAGCCAGTACAGGACCTGCAGGAGATGAAAAAGCGGATCATAGATATACATCCTACTGTGCCTAATCCTTATACCCTCCTAAGCACCCTCCCTCCAGAATGCCGCTGGTATACAGTTCTGGAACTGAAAGATGCCTTCTTCTGCTTGCCGCTGGCCCCCCAGAGTCAAAACTACTTTGCCTTTGAATGGCATGAGCCGCAGGCTGGGATTACTGAGCCACTGACCTGGACTAGGTTCCCTTAAGGATTTAACAACTCACCAACTATCTTTGATGAAGCCCTCCCCTAAGATCTGGGTGAGTATTGAGCTCAGAATCCAGATGTTACCCTGTTGCAATATGTTGATGACCTCCTGATTGCTGCAGATCCTTGGGAAGTGTGTATGACTGGAACAGAGGAACTTTTAAAAACCCTTGGAGACTTGGGTTACCGTGCCTCAGCTAAGAAAGCTCAACTAGGCAGGGAACAGGTAACCTACCTAGGCTACGTCCTTAAGGATGGGAAACGCTGGTTGTCAGAAGCCCAAAAAGAGACAGTACTCAAAATTCCCACTCCCAACAACATAAGACAGATAAGGGAATTCCTTGGGTCTGCTGGATTCTACAGGCTATGGATTCCTGGGTTTGCGGAGCTGGCCAGGCCTCTATATGAGGCCATCAAAGGAAGTCAGGAATTCCAATGGACACAGGCTCCACAGGAAGCCTTTGAGAGCCTAAAACAGAGCTTCCTAACTGCACCCACCCTTGGTTTGCTGGATGTTACCAAACCCTTTCACTTGTATGTGGATGAAAATAAGGGCATTGCTAAAGGCATCCTAACTCAGACCTTGGGACCTTGGCACTGCCCAGTTGCTTATCTGTCTAAGAAATTAGATCCAATGGCATTGGGATGGCCCCCATGTCTAAGAATCATTGCTGCAGTGGACCATCTGATAAGGGATGCTGATAAGCTAACCTTAGGGCAAAATTTGACTCTTGCTGCTCCCCACACCCTAGAGGGAGTGCTGAAACAACCTCCTGACCTATGGCTGAGCAACGCCCACATGACTCATTACCAAACCCTATTATTGAACCCAGCCAGAATAACTTTTCAGGTTCCTGTGGCCCTGAAACCCACTACCTTGCTACTTGACCTTGACTTGGACCCTCCAATGCATGACTGCACAGAAATTCTGGCTCAGGTTCATAACATCCGCCCAGACCTCAAGGACGCCCCTCTGTCGGATGCTGGGGTGACCTGGTATATCGATGGCAGTAGCTTTGTCTATGACGGAAAGCGATATGCAGGAGCAGCAGTGACCATGGAAACAGAAATCATCTGGGCAGAACCCTTGCCTACAGGTACTTCAGCCCAGTGGGTGGAGCTTGTGGCCCTTGCTAAAGCCTTGGAACTAAGCAAAGGACAAAAAGTAAGCATTTACACTAATAGCCAGTATGCCTTTGCAACAGCCCACATCCATGGGGCCACTTACAAGGAGCAGGGCCTACTGACAGCTAAAGGAAAAAATCATCAAAAATAATGAAATACTGACCCTACTTCTGGCAATTTGGCTGCTCAGTAAAGTTGCCATCATGCATTGCCCCTGTCTCCTGGGGGAACAATCTGGCAGACCAAATGGCTCAATAGGTGGCCCTGCAAGCTGACCCAATCCTTGTATGTGTTCTCCCTGATCCTGGAAGCCCACTACTGCCCCACAGCCAAACTATTCAAAGGAAGATTTAACATAGATTAGGACCCTGCCTATGACTCAGTTCCTAGACAACTGGTGGCGAGACACTGAATGCAAAGTTATCATACCTGAAAAACTGGGAAACCAATGGTTGAGCAAGATTCACCAGTCCTCACACATGGGAACGTGCTGGATGCAGGACCTGGTACAGCATGCCCAAATTAAAATCAAAGACAGTCGAAAAAAAAAATAACTGAAATTGTATCTTCATGTAAGGCCTGCCAACTCAGCAATGCGATTGCAAATGCTAAAATCCCTGGCAATAGGCTTAGAGGGAAAAACCCTGGAGCATACTGGGAGGTGGATTTCACTGAGGTAAAGCCTGGCAAGTATGGTTATAAGTACCTATTAGTTTTTATAGACACCTTTTCAGGATGGACTGAAGCTTTCCCCACCAAGCATGAGACAGCCCACGTGGGGGCCAAGAAGCCTCTAGAAGATATCTTACCTAGTTATGGTTTTCCTACTATGACAGGGTCAGATAATGGACCAACTTTTGTGTCTCAGGTAAGTCAGAATCTAGCCACGTTTCTGGGGAGTGATTGGAAATTACATTGTGCTTACAGACCCCAGAGTTCAGGACAAGTAGAAAGAATGAACAGGACCCTAAAAGAGACCCTAACTAAATTGACCTTAGAGACTGGAGCAGACTGCGTGGCCCTTCTCCCCTTTGCCCTGTACTGAGTACGGAATTCCCCCTACCACATGGGATTGACCCCTTTTGAAATAATGTTTGGTATCCCTCCCCCCATTATTCCTAACCTCCAGATAGACCTGCTCGTGGAACTTGACTATCACCACCTGCTAGAAGCAATCCGGGGGCTGAGACAGGCCCATAAAGACGTTTGGCCAAAATTTCAGGCTCTTTATGAAGACGGATCTCCTTCTGAACTTCATAAGTTCCGGCCTGGCAATTGGGTGTACATCAGATGACATCGCCAGGGGTCGCTAGAGCCCTGGTGGAAAGGATCCTTTGTCATTCTACTCACCACCCCGACTACCTTAAAGATAGACGGGATTGCGACCTGGATCCATTACTAGTGGTGCTGTTTGGGGAAGTTGTAAGTTTTTTAGGTGATGGAGACTTCCTGGATGAAGTATGCCACTGAGGACTGACTTTGAAAATTTGTGTCCTGGCCGGCGGGCAGCAGTGAGCTTGAGACTCTTCTAGGAACCTGAAATGAATGGAGACAAACAGACAGAACACGCAGGACAGTGAAGACAGACAGGACAGACACACGAGGATAGACGACCTGGGCTCTTCAGGCCGCGTGCTTTATTGCTCCAGGGGGTATTTATAGTTTTGGGGAGTCAGGAATACAGATGTACCCATACAGAAATGTGGTAATTAACAGAGAGACACTATATCTAACCTTCAAAGCCCACCATAAGGTTGTCTGCATATCAGGAAGGTGGCACTAAAAGAGGGAGGCAGGGGCTTTGAACTAGGAGAGTGCTGACACCCTGGCGCCCAGGGCTTCCTTTTTAGCTCAGCTCTGGTGAGATGAAGAAGGTGACCCATTTGGTCAGGCCCCAGGATATTCCTGTGGAGCTTAGTTACAAAGATCAAAGACTGAGTTGATCAACATTACCTACAGGTGGTCGCAGGGGGTGGAATTCTCCTAGAGCTGATTTCTCTAAGATGAACTCAACTACAAGCTGGCTATTTTCTCTGACTCATGGCCTACAACAAATTTGTAGCCTTGACCCACTTCTAGTGATCTCACTGTGTTCCTGTAAGTGGATAAAAGATGTGCTCTGCCAGGTTTCTGCTCCTATATCCTCCTGCCATGCTATCTCACTATCATGTACTCTAACCCTCTATAGCCATAAGCCAAAATAACCTCTTTCTCCAATAAGCTGTTCTTGGTCGTAGTATTTTATCACAATAACAGAAAAGTAACTAACACAAACTATAATACCAACTTGCTAAGCAATGTTTTTCTGCTGGTACAATAGTAGCACAACCCTTACAGGAACAACCAAGTGTCCACTGCTTGGTTTTGAGATTGCCCCACAAGAAGTAATTCATACCTGATATGGTAAACTCAGTTAGAAATCCATGGTCTTATGCCCGCCTTAGGAAGGAATTTATTATTGCTGTTTTGCTAAGTTGACACAGCAACCAGTTGCCTTCTAAACACTTAGGTTTTTATCCACATACAAATTTTACTCTCGGTCTTAATCAGAGAAACCTCTCTTTGTGATGAAAATCATCAAATGTAGATTACATGGCCAGTTAAGATACTGAGAATAGGTGATACTTGAGTGCTTAGATTGAACCACAACATATCATCTCCCCAAAAGGCTCAGGGAATAATATGAAATCTGCTTCTAATCTTGGTCAAAGAAGCTTCCTTTTGCATTGTTAGCATTTAATGCAGAGACTTATAATTGGAGTGCTGAGAATAAAGAATGTGTATGCTCAGCCTTGGGACATTTGTATCAACACCCTTCCTACCCCAAAGCTCTGAGAACATCACAAAAAAGGACTCCAGAAGTATGTAAGAACTGGAAGATAGGAAATAGTGTTGTCAAATTCTGTCTTCTGGATATATAGCATGGCTGTCACATTCATGAATTCACAGCAGCTGTGGTTGCCTACACAAGACCTGGACAAATCAAGCCATCTGAAATTCCAGTGTGGATGGGAGGACTCATGAGGCCCCACCTGTTTCTGACCAACCATTAGCAGTTGATGGTGCCTGGGAGTAGGACACTCACTATTTTGAGGGATGTGGTTACTTGTAGGTAGGTAGTTTATGGATGAACTTTCATTAATGAACATAGGAGCAACCATAATTGAAATAAATCTTATATAAACAAGTATAACAATGACAAAGGAAGAGAACATGAAGTTGACAAAGGAATATATTGGAGTTGTCTGGGAGGAAGTACAAAAGGGAAATCAGGGTTGAAGGCTGGGATCCTAATATACTATATACATATATGAAGTTCTCAAATTAAAATATATTTTACAAAGGAACGTTTCACAAGATAATAGGAATAGTTATCAAATAATTAATTCAAATTATGTAACTCAGAGGCATTTGCCTACTTAAAAATGAACAAGTGTCCCACAAAACCAGAAAAGGGGTTTCTTAATGATTGCATAAGATTGCAGCATAAGCTATTTTACAATCTGTGGGATAAAAAAGTTTCAAGGAATCTGAGTAAAATTTCTTCATTTTGTTTTTATGTTTACTATAATTCAGTAGAGTCATAACTTGGTAATGTATTGTTTTTGGTGATTTCTGGAAATATTCTTTGTATTTTAAGGTTAAGACATCAGCACAATCCCAGAGAATCTTTGGGAAAGGGATTAAGAATGTTCATGAATGCTGCCACTGCCTAGAGCTTTGCCAACAGACACAGATATCATGATGTCCCCTTGCCCATCAAAGATTTGTCCTTGAGAGGAACTAATTTTCCCCACCTTTGGAATGTATGGAGACTCAAGGATTCTAAAAGAGGAATTCAGCACGTCACCCTAGGAATTCTTTGGTCATTGTTTTAACAAATGTGTATGACAAGAATTAGTACTAGCTATGCAGCAATGTATGGGAATATCATTTGACTTGGTGGCTGCTTGTATTTTTTCCCCTTCAGGTAGCTTGTTTCTGTTGAGTCACTTTTTTATTATGATGGATTTATTTTCTGTTGTGTATTCATTTCAAAGAATTTGAGCAATCTTCTTAAGATTCATGGAGACAAAGACTTATGGTTCTGAGAAAAAAGAATGGTCAACATCTGTTACAGCCTATGCCCTTGCAGGTTTTTATGGCACATATTTCACGGCTCTAAAATTTATGTAGGATTTATGTTGACACTTAGAAATATCTGAGTTACCAGAAATTGCTCTCAATATCTGTCCCATCTATAAGTAAAATTAAAATATAGTATAAAGTTCAAATTTCTCCCTGCCATATGTGATTTAGTTATTTATTTGATGTATATATTTATGTTAAATTTTACAGAGTGAGACTGAGACATCTTTTTAAGTGAAAAAATTTAATACAAATATTCCTCAGTTTATAATTGAATGACATTCTATTTAAACCCATCAGAAGTTGAACATACACTTAATACACCAAATCTACTGGACATCACGGCACAATGCAATGAATTGCATGGGTTTTTTAACCTGTGGCTCACAGTCCCTGTCATGCATCAGGAGGAGAGTAAAACATTGAATTCTTGAAATCCATTACCTGAAAATATATCAAAATTCAAAATTCCACATGTGGTTGTGGACGTCATAAAGTAGGCATACTGCTGTGCAACAGATCTCTATTCATCTTTGAAACTGAAACTTCAGTTACTGAACAGCAACTCCTCATTTCCTACTCCTCTCAGCCCCCGGAGACCACTATTTTATTCTGTTTTAACAAATTTTATTACTTTATATACTTGATGTAAATGAAATCATGTAGCATTTGTTCTTCTGTGACTAGTATTCCTCTTAGTGCAAGGAATCTGCATTATTTCAATAATATTAGGCTCTTACCAAAAGGGAAAAATGCAAGTTGAATGAACAAATAATTATTTACTAATATTAATATTTTCAGAGAATAACTTTAGGGAATATTGAAGACTAAGATGACTGATAGACAATTCCTTTTAGCCCTGTGATGTGTCAGAATATCATGGTGGTAGAACATGGCTATTCACCTTATAATAGAGAAAGGGAGAGAGAGAGCTTGCTTTCATAACAAAGTTACCACAAACACAACCTATAAATTTGTAGACTTGTGAATCTATTCATGAGATTAGTCACATCTCAAATGATTCACCTATGAATTCTCCTTCATTGAGAATAAAACCTTCAACATATGACCTAGTGGGCACCATTTTTAATTCAAACTAACAGATACCTAATCTACTCTCACCCTGCCTAGTACTCATGACTTCACATACCCCTTTCCAGTGTAAACTCAATATCAGCCTGATCTATTTTAGAGACTGGAAATGGGATACACTCTCCATTACCAGTCACTTTAATTCCCTTCACCTTGAAACAAAAAGGACTCAGCCATGTCTGTGTATTTGTGCAGAGTTAATTGCTCTTGAGCTAACATATTCAGTTATTCTTTGCTAGAAAAGCTAAAGCTATTTTTAAATGAAACCTTTGACTACATTTTTTTCCTGTATGTATAAAGTTTTACAATCTGAGGCCACAATGGCAAAAAGAGAAAACAGAAGATCTATGGAAATAAAATATTTAAAGAAAAACCATTAAGCTTCACCAGAATGTGAATCGAAGTCAAGATCTGCTAGTAAAAAGAAAAAGGTACAAAGTAGAGAAAAGAAGGACAGAGCAGAGCACGAGGCGAGAGCACAGGGGTTGAATTGGCCTGAACAGGTCAACATACACAGGAGGGCAGGCAGGATAAGGCAGCAGGAGGGGCAGCTACCAAAAAGAAGAAAGATAATCTCCAGGAAGAGGATTCTCTTAAAATTAAACACAGAGGAGGAACAGCGTTTAAACAGATGTTTAAGTCATTATTTGGCAGTTACACAAAAAAAATTTGGTTTGGTTTCTCTTGGAAAGATTTACATCTTTTAGAATTGAGAAATATGACTGGCTGCCAAATTGTCAGAAGCCAACATAAAAAGAAATGTTGGCTGCTTTACTGTTTGGTTTAGTATTGTTCACTATTTTCATTTGATTAAAGATATAAGTACCATTCATGCTACCTTTCTATGATCTTAAAAAGAAGCAACAAATGAAACTCAAACCCAGAAAGAAGAAGAAATAACAAAAATTAGAATGAAAATTATTGAAATAGAAACAAAGAAAACAACACAAAGAATCAATGAATACAAGAGCCAGTTCTTTGAAAAGATAAACAATCTAGACAGACCCTTAGCTCAATTATCCAAAAGAAAGAAAGAGAAACTCCATATAACAAAATGAGAGATGAAAGGGGAAACATCACAATAGACAGCAAAAAGATCCACAACATTATAAGGGAATACTTTAAAAACCAATACACTATTAAATTTGAAACTCTAAAAGAAATAGATGTATATTTAAAATCATGGAAATCACCAACACTAAACCAAAAAGATATCAACAGCTTAAACAGATCCATAAAGTAAAAGGAAACTGAAACAATAATACAAAACCTCTTGGCTAAAAAAAGTCCATACACAGATGAATTCACTGCAGAATTCTACTAGACATTCAAAGATCTATATCCAATACTATGTAAATTATTCAAAAAGATAGAAACAGAGAGAAAAGTCACAAATTCCTTCTATTAAGCCAGAATCACTCTAATAACAAAACCAGAAAAAGGGACAACCAAAAAAGAAAACTATATACACATATCCTTAATGAACATAGATGTGAAAACTGTCAAGAAAATACTTGAAAACCACACACAGACACACATCAAAAAGATCATCCACCATGATCAATTCAACTTTATTCCAGAGATGCAGGGACAGTTCAATATATGTAAATCAATGAATGTCATAAATCATATAAATAGACTCAAAGACAAAATCAAAAGTTCTTAATAGATTCAGAAAAGGCCTTTGACAAAACACAACATGAATTTATCTTAAAAGTTCTAGAAGGATTGGACTGGATGTAACATACTTCAACAAAATTAAAGCTATATCCAACAAACCCACAGTCTATATCATTCTAAATGGAGAAAAACTGGAAACATGCCCACTAAAATGAGGAACCAGGCAAGGTTGTCCACTATCTCCATTCCTTCTTAATATCCTAAATGAAGCTCTTGCTAGAGCAATAAGACAAGAGAAAGAAGTTAAATGAGTACTAATTGGAAAAGAAGAGGTCAAATTATCACTTTTTGCAGATAACATTGCAAAAACATATGCAAAAATTGCACATGCAATTATATAATTGCAGTTGCAGGTTATAAATTTAATCTGCAAAACTCAGTAGCCTTTTTATATACCAATGAAAAGCAATTGGAGAATGAATACATGGAAACCCTCCCATTCACAATAGTCTCAAAAAATATATATATATGTATATATATATATATATATATATATATATATATATATATATGAGTAAACCTAACCAAAGGCATTAAAGATCTCTACAATGAAAAATTTGAATCTTTAAAGAAAGAGATTGAGGAAGAAACTGGAAGATGCAAGAACATCTCATGCTCATGGATTAGAATTAATATTGTGAAAATAACCATCGTACAAAAAGCAATGTATAGATTCCCGTGACATTCTTCACAGAACTAGAAAAAAAAAAGTTCTAAAATTCATATGGAAGCACAGAGGTCCTCAAGTAGTCAAAGCAACACTGAGCTGAGAGACCAATGCTTGGGGAATTACTATAACAGATTTCAAACTATATTACATAGCTATAATTATAAAAATAACATGGTACTGGCACAGATGTAGAACCATAGATCAATGGAACATAATTGGAGACACAATGCAATTTTAATCACCTCATATTTGACAAACGAACCAAGAATACTAACTGGAAGAAATGCAGCATCTTCAGCAACTGGTGCTTGCAAAACTTGATCTCTACTTTTAGAAAAATGAAATTAAACCCTTAATCTTTCGCCTTGCACAAAAGTCAATTCCAAATAGCTCAAAGACCTCAATGTAAAATCTGAAACTGAAATTGTTACAAGAAATCATTGACACCATCTTATAAGACATAGGTGTAGGAAAGGACTTTCTAAATGGGATATTAATTGTTCAGGAATTCAGATCAAGAATCAACAAGTAGAAGTAAATTAAACTAAAATGCTTCTGTTCAGCAAAAGAAATGACCACAGAAGTGAAGAGCAAACCCATAGAGTGGGAGAAGCTCTTTACCAGCAATACATCTGACAGAGATTTAATATCCATAATACATAATGAATTTTTTTAAATCAGGAAAATAAGTGATTCAATTAAAAGATGGACTAAGGATCTGAACAGAGAGTTCACAAAAAAAAATGGTTAAGAAACATCTTTAAAAGTCTTCAACATCATTAGTAATTATGGAAATGCAAATTATAATGACTTTAAAATTTCATCTTACCCCAGTCAGACTGGCTATGATCAAGAGAACAAATGATACCAAATGCTGGAGAGGATCTGGGGAGAAGGGAACTTTCATTCACTGCTGTCAGGATTGCAGATTTGTGCAATCCCTATGGAAAGAAGTGTGGTGATCTCTTGAAAAAAACACACACAAAATACTATTTGACCTGGTTATACTATTTCTTGGTATATACCCAAAGGACTCATCCTATTGTAAATATTTTTGTACATCCGTGTTTATGCCTGATCTTTTCACAGTAACTAAGAGATGTCCCTCAACTGACTAGTGGATAATGAAAATGTGATGAATTTACATAACGCAGCTCTACTTTGCAGTAAAGAAAAATGAAATCATGAAATTTGCAGGTAAATTAATGGAACTAGAAACTGTTACACTAAATGAAGTGACACAGACTAAGAAAAGCAAACAGTGTATGTTCTCCCACATATGTGGATCCTAGCACCTAATCCTTAAATGTGGGAATATATCCTGATTGCAGGAACGAGGAAAATGGAAAGGAACCAGGTAGGTAAAGGCAAAGAAAGAACCTGAGAGAAAAGAACAGTAAGAGACAGGTGTTAATAAGGGAGAAATGGATAAAATGTGCATATTTAAATGGAAGAGGGAAGGACTATACAAGGAATTTAGGGATAAAAGGATAGAAGGAGCTCAAGAGAGGTGGGACCATAGGAGAATGGTATTATTACAGGAGAAATGGGAAAAATGGGAATACATCAAATGGGGAAGGCTTAGAGGAAGGTTTAGATTGAGATAGATAGAGGAGAAACAAATAATGCCTGGGTGGTGTCAAAAAACCAGAGGAAATCATATTAGTTCAACATCCTAAGGACAGATTACATATACAATATCTCCATGGGAGTCTGTATGTATAACTGAAGGCTACATATCAAGAAGCAGTGCCAGACAGGTGAAACTTTCCTTTGAGTTGTTGGCCACGGTAGTCCAAAAGAATCCCAAAATTACAAAGGCTAAAGTCATAGCCCTTGATTGCCTTCCAGAACTTCAAGGTAAGAACCTATTGCTGAAGATAGAATGTGCTTCAGGCACAGCATTTAGAGCAATCCAGCTACAACTGACCTGAAAGCCACTTCTCTTAAAGGCTAGCTTTCATAACTTTAGATAGCACTAAGCAAACTCCTAAGGGAGAACACCAATTGATAGTCTAACACCAGTTTCAAGACCAAATAACCACATCAATGACTGGCACATCACATGACATTGGTGCAGTGGTGGCACCTTTATCTTGGGGTCAATAAACAGCTACCTAATTGGACTAAAAGTACACTGAGTGGGAGGAAATTCATGTGTAGTACTGTAAACATAGCCGAATATACATGACTGGAGAAGTACTAGATCTTGGAGAAAACCCCAAGACTATCATATCTCTAGACTAATGTAATTTCTTACGATGTGTAAAATAGTTATCCTGATATTTACAGACAAATATCTCAGTCATCACTCATCAAAATAGTTTCTTCTGTCCCAGATGGAGACTATTACAGAGCACCACAACTAGTCACGCACAGTGTCTGTGAATTGCCTAGTCCTAGGTGGAACATCTGCAATGCAACCTCTATACCTAAGATCCGTAAAACATGGGACAAGGGGCAAAGAGGTCACTAATTTCTCAGTTCTTGTTAATGAAGCTCCCTCATGCAACAGCGGGACAGAAACACAAAAGGTCAAAAATGGCCAAAGCATAGAAATTAAAAAGTCTGCAGAATGCTGGTCCTTGGGCAGGACACCTACATTTAAATTCCCCCACTTCTGACTGAGGGATCATTGTTGAATAGAGGGCAGAAAGATTGTAAGAACCGGGGAGGAGGCACATAACTGAATGGAAACAGGGTCCTACAAGCTCCTGGCTCCCTCTATTAGAACCTGCAGCAATGGTGGCAGCATGCACAGGTCCCATGCAAACTCAGACAAAAAACCCAGCATAGAACAGCAGACCCCAATCTTAGATGAACAAATATTGGCAACTGATTACTTAGATAAGCTGATGGGACTTCAGTAAGGTAAGGCAAGTTCAGTAAGAACTTGCACTGCTGAACATCTGGGGACATTAAGTTGACACAATAGGCCTTAAAACAGATGACAGGATGTATGGAGTCCAGATGGGCATCTATGGAGGTTGTTGGTGGAGAAGGGGATATAAAGATGATTAAGATTGATTGAGATATTGTGTATTAAATACACAAGTATTCAATAAAATAAATAATAATAAATAGATAAGATTCTACTTCTTATAAGATTGTGGAGATGGTTACATGTCTAAAATGTCTGAATATATTAGAACATTTTTACTCTATATTCTGAGCTTTCTGAGAAATCACATTAAATCTTGTCTATTATTATAGTAATATCATGGAAATAATCTAAAAATTTCAATTATCTATATTTTCAAAGTATCTTGCCCATTTGAAAGTGTCAAAAATATCCTTAATTGGGTTATATGTCCTTAAAACTATTCAAAAATATGGTTCTGTCTATTAAAGGAAGATTTATTTAAACAGGAAAAAGTGAATTTTCCTCTTTTAGCTCTAGACCAGGTCAGCATCACTTTTACAACTACCTTGAATTCTCAGCAATTGTTTGTAAGTATCCACTTTCGTTCCTATCTGGGGGTCCATTTTACTCTAGCAGAGTTATCTGCACATACTAGCCTTATTTTCCTCCACAGACTGTCAACCAGCTTATTTCCTCACTTTTTCATTTATCTCATTTCCCTTGCCATCTACCCTGTCTCTCTTGTTCTCTCTCACTCTCTCTTCCTTTTCACTCTTTTTTGTTGTTGTTCCTTTTGAGATAGGGTCTCCCTGTAGCCCCAGTAGGCCTGTAACTCACCATGTAGATCAGGCTAGCCTGATCTCACAGATATTCACTTGTTTCTGCCTTCTAAATTTTGGAATTAAAGGCATTTGCCACCATGTCTGGCTTCTTCCTTTTCCCGCTTAATTTTTACTTCCCTATTCACAGAATCCTTTGAGCTCTTTCTGTCTTCTACACATAATCACTTTTTTTTCCAGTTCCCTAATATTAATTTCTATTTTGGTATTATCCACACAGATGTAAGTTTCTCTGGCCTGCCCTTAGTAGCTTTTTCTTTATTTTGATAACTGTTCTTCGATGCCCTGTCAGTGTCCACTGAGATTTTTGCAGTGCTCCACCTCTAGTCATTTATCAATCACATTTACTATTACACAGGCCACAAAGGACATGACCTAGGATAAAAATTTCTGTCATGCTTCTTTAATTTGTCATCTGAGAGACCTTTGGCCAGTCACTGAACCCAGATAAATCATCATCTTCTACATCCTGTGCATCTGTGCTCTGTTGCTCATGAGAGTGGCCTATAACTCAGTGGAAGGAGCCTAACCAAGAAGTCAGGTTCAATCTTTAGGTATTACTGCTTAAGTAACTTGATGATTGCTTCATCTCACGTGGCTATATTGGTATCACTCTCACTCCTAGCTGAATAAGCGGTAATTTTCATTTCAGCATTCTATCATTCCTTTTGGCAGTTATCACACTAACACCTTTCTTCTCCAAACTCAACTCTGCTTTCTTTACTTGTTTATATCAGTAGTTTCAAATCACTGGTGTTTTCTATCTGTGGCACAAGCTGTTTCTTATCCATACCATGTCTGTGTTTTTATTGCTGCCTTATGTCTGATAAAGATACACTTTCTTCTTTAAAATCTTTTCAGAGTGGTACATATCTACTTCTGCATACGTTATCTCTATTCAGAAGTATTTATGTTCATATCTTTTACTCCTCCTAGCCTTTCAATTTCTTGTCTCTTGGAGACATCTTCAGATGGTACTTGGCCATTTCACTTCAAACCCATATATGTTTGTATCAGTGTCCTCCAAATCCCTCTTTCCAGATTTGTGCAGGCCACCAATTCTGTACCAGGGAAAAAGAACAATACAGTCAAAGAGTAAAAGCAATTTTGTCCTTGAGAATAGCCAACTTCTTCCAATCTATTTTTATTATTATTCTATCTTTACTTTTTAATTTTGATTTATTTCTCCCTTTGATTTCTTCTCTTTGTATGGACTGATTGTACAATATGAAGATTTACATTACGACAATCCCATACATGCATATACTGGCTCTTGATCATAAAAGAGCTCCAAACTCATCCCCTTTCTACATTCTTAGAAGTCACCATCACAGGACCCCTGTCCCTTGTCAAATTCAACATATGATAGAGGACAAATAACACCTGTCTGTGAGTCTGCATCTGAAAAAGCAATCCTCTCTAGTTCCATCTATTCTGAGGCTCGCAAAATTTCATCTTCCTTTTGACTGACTATGGGTTCACATTTGGACCCTGGGCCTCGATTCCTCTTCTATGATGCATTTTGTTCATGGATTTGTCCATGTGGAACAATTCTTGAATTCCAGTGTGAACATACCCGGATTCTGAAGTATGATTCCTTTTAAACGTTGTGAAATGTGGTATGGCGTAGTATCTCATTTAAGGATTTTCACATCTGTGTTTATCACAGAAACAGCTGTTGTTGCCTCTGGGTTTTGGGTCTCACCTAATTGGTTTCTATTACTGAAGAAATATATTCTGAAATAAGAGACTTGCAGCCAGGCATGGTGGCACATGTCTTTAATCTTAGCACTTGGGAGGCAGAGGCAGATGGATCTCTGTGAGATAGACACCAGCCTATTCTACACAGCTAGTTCTAGGTCAGCTGGGCTACTGGAAGACTGTGTCTCAAAAAGGTTAAAAAAATAAACTGACTTGGGGAGCAAAGGGTGTTTTTGGCTTACAGCTTACAGCCCATCACTAAGGGAAGCCAAGATAGGAACTCAGGGCAAGAACCTGGAGGCAGGAACTAAGACACAGACCACAGGACAAGGCTGCTGACTGGCTTGTTTGGCCTCTACTCAGCCTGCTATCATATACAACCCAGGACCATCTACCCAGAGATGGCTTTACCCAGGGCTCACCCAGTCCCACTGACATCCACTAGCACTCAAGAAAATGAGTACAGACAGGCCCAAAGACTATTCTCAAAGCAATCATTCATAAAGTGAGGCTCCCTTTTCCCGAGAGTTTAAGGTTGACAACTCAAACTAACCAAGGCAGTGTCCTTACATGGTCTTGCAAAGCAGTTAATACTGGGTTTCAGGAACGAGTTTGGCATGGTTCCTCTCCTGCCTGTTCATGGAATAATTGGATGAGCCTCGAAATTTGCTCTTTAAATTTCTGGTTGAATTAATCAGTGACTCGATGTGATTGTGAGCCTTCTTGTGCTGAGATTCTTCTATAGGCTTCAAAATTGCTTCTCCTTATTGATCTCCTTGGTGTTTACTATGCTTTAAGTTTAGTTTTGAAGGTCCTGTACTAACAGAAGTTTGTCCAAGAATTCCACAGCTTCCTTGTCATTGGGACTCTACTTTTCAAATAATTTCCTAATGACCCTCTTGTTTTCAGTGGCATGTGTTTTAATGTTCAGCTTTTTCTGATTCTGATATTACTTGTGCTGCTCTCAGCATTAGATGAAGTGAGGGTTGTGATGTCCATGATCCTTTCTGATAACCAACTTCTGGTTCCTGGATCCTTTTTTTATCTGATTTTGGTTGTCTCATTGTCTCCTGTTTGGCAGTTGTTTGGTCTCGGCCTCCTGTGCCTTTTCAGTGCCTCATGAGGTTGTGAGAGCTGTCTCTATTCTTGACGTGGAAATTTAGAGCTGTAAAATTCTCTTGTAGCAGGCTCTAAAATATGCTTAACGATTCCTGGAGGTCCTGACCGTGGTGCAGGACATGAAGGCGTGCTCTGTTGTCAATGTGCTCTTCAGAACAACTTACAAAATGATGATGTCCCTTGGTAAAGGACCTTTTTCAGAAGTCAGACTTGCTTGTCACATTCCACAGTCAACTGTATTGCTGTGAAAACCCTCAGAAACAGTGAGGAGAATAGGTCCTTCATTTCCAGTGAGATTGAGATCATGAAATGTTTATGTCATACCAATATCATTAAATTGTATCATGTGGAAACGAGAGACCACATGTACATAGTCATGGAGCTTACTGCAGGGGGGAGAGCTCTTGAAGCCCATCATTCAACACAGATCTTTACTGGAGCAGGAAACCCAAAGGATGTTTGACCAGATCCTGCATGCAGTGCAGTAATGCCATAGCAATAACATTGTGCACAGAGATATAAAGGCTGAAATCATCCTGGTCAGTGGCTGGGGGAACACCAAACTGAGTGAATTTGGTCTGGCAACTTAAACCCAGAGAGTAGATCATGGACTTCTGCGGAACTCTGCCTTTCTGTGTCCCGGAGTTCCTAGGGGAGGCTCCATATCATGCCTTTCCTGTAGACATTTGGAGCCTTGGAGTACTCCCCTTCCTTATGGTCACCAGAAACTTCCCATTCAGAGCTGCTCCCGCTGTAGAGGTGAGGCGGCAGGTCCTAGCTGCCAACTTCAGGGTTCCTAGTTCTGTTTCCACCGATATATTTAATGTCATCATTGAAATGTTCATCATCATCCCTGGCAGAAGGACAACTATTTCCCAAATCTTAGAGCACCAGATGTTCAGGGACTGTGAGGAATGTCCATCACTGACTTACATACAGACTCTGGGAGGCATCCCTAGGCCTAGCACTGTCAGGGCCATGAAGGTAATGGGGTATAAACCCGGGGAAATCAGTGAGTCTCTCAAAGACCAGAAATACAACCAGGTAATGGCAACATACCTGATTCTACAACATCAATCACCTTGCGCTGACTTCTGTGACCATAAGATGAAGCACTTGCATACAGGTGTTGTCATCACCCTGGAATCCTTAACATTCCTTGTGCCTGAAAGGACACCTTCTGAGCCTGCTTTTCCCAACTTCAACTCACCACCTGAACTCAAAGAGGAGGAGGAGGAGGAAAAGAACTCCTCCAGGGAGGCAGAAGGCATAACAGCATGCCTGCCATCCTGTACTGCCAGGCCAAGAGGAACCGTCACCTATCCCTTCAGGGTTCTGACATGGATGTTTCCCTCCTCAGCAGTCTCGATGTCCATCAGAACTCAGGATACAAGACTGGGAGCTGTTGCAGCCTAGCTGTAGTCCATCAGTCATCCTCTCCTATGGGTCCACTGCAGGCTGTGACTGATCGTCACTTAATATATGACACTGGGCTCCATAGCAGGCTGCTTGGAGGAAGCCAGTCATCCTCTCCCCAGGGGCCACACCAGGCTGTGACTGACCATCACTTAACATGTGAAATTTGGCCCAGTGGCAGCTTGGCTGTAGGCAATTCGTCATCCTCTCCACTGAAGCCAGGCTAGGCTGTGACTTACCACTACACAGTTGAGAAAACATCCTCCTGCTGGTCCCTATTGGAAACCAATACTTCCTGGGATATGTCCCAAGGTGTCAGTTCGAGACACCCCTCTGTCCGATATACATAATTGGACAGCACTGTTGGCCAGCATCAGAGAGCAACCACATCTTCCCCATAAATCCATCATGAGAGCTGGAAGATGGTGAAGAAGACAATCATGAATGGCCTCAGATGTCTCTGTTGCTATCTGCAGCCCCCGAACAGAAACTCCACCTCCCGTTACAACCAGGCTCCACAGAAGGCGGACAGTGGAGTCACCCACAGAAGCAGGTAGGTGGGTATGGTACATGTTCATGTGTGTGTGTGCAGGTGTGAGAGTACATGTGTATGTGGAGGCCACAAGTCATTTTTTGGAAGTCTTGTCCATTTGCTCTCCACCTTTAAAATGTTCATGGATTTTCATTTTATGTGTAGGTATATTTTGCCTGTATGTATGTGTTTATGTATAACACATGGATACTTGGTGTCCTCCAAGACCAGAAGAAGGTATCAGATACCTGGAACTGGAGTTTACAGATGGTTGTGAGCTACTATGTGGGTACTAGGAATCAAATCTAAGTCCTCTGCAAGAATAGAAAGTCTCTTAACTATTGAACTTTCTCTCCAGTCACTGTTACTTTTAATTTTTATGTAATATGTATGGGTGTTTTACCTACACGTATAAGTGCATCATGTGCATGCAATGTCTGTGGAAGTCAGAAGGGGGCATCAGATCCCCTGGAACTGGAGTTATAGTGGTTGTTGGATGCCATGTACATGCTGGAAACTGAACCCCAATCCTCTGAAAGAGCAGTAAGTGGTCTTCATTATTAGGTGATTTCTCCAACGCCAATACTATGTTATTTTTTGAGATGGAGCTCTTACTGAACTTGCAGCTCACCAATTTGGCTGTATTGCTTTCCCAGTAAGCCTCTGTTAACTCCCCTACCTGTGCTAGGGTTATAAATACATGACTTCATACCTGACTATGTGAGTGCTAGGGAACCAAACTCAGGTCCTCACATGTGCATTGCAAGTACTTTGCCAACCCAGCCATCTCCCCTGCCCCATTTGGTGATTAATCGTGATTATCAATGTGATTGCCTTGAGATGCACTAGGAGGTTAGTAAAGCACACGACTTGGTATGTCTTTGAGGCTGTTTCTTGAAAGGATTAGGGAGAAGACTGTCTAGATGTGTACATCGCACATCCAGGAGGAATAAAGTGGCCAGTGGAGCCTGCAATCTAGTGCAGGCATTATCATTTTGATTCCCAGGTTCCCTGAGGTGAACAGCTCTGCTCTGCCATGCCCTTGTGCTGTGACTTACCAGTTTAAATAGCCCAGGAATGTGGAACCAGACTAGCCTGAATGCTAACCAAAATAAATGTTTACTCTGAAGCTGCTTGCACTAGGTAATTTGTCACAATGTTGACAAATGTGTAAGGCTGAAAATTAGTACTAAATAATGTGGGTTTATTGGTGTGACTGAAGCCTAACACGGTACTTACACTTTTGAACTGATTGGAGGAATTTGGAAAAGTCTAGAACACTGGCAAGAGAAACCTAGGCTAGACTTATGAAAGTCTATGTAGAGCTTAATGAACAATTGTGATTGGATTGCAGAAGGCCAGAATGACAACAGAATTGCCCTGAGGCTATATAAGGCCAAATTTAAGGGTGATAGATTACTAATACACTTGAAGAGATTCCAAGGCAGTCCAGCATGCAGGCTGTGGCTTTACTGTGAGAATCAGTTAGTGAAAACAAAGCAGGAAAACTTGAAAAACAGGAAGGCATGGTGTCTGAAGAGATCAGTGCTATGGAAAATAAGCCAAGTGCTTTGCATCAGGAAGAGGAATGTCACGTTAAGAGCATCTTGGTTATTGGCCAGATTCTTTGTCTGTAGAATTTAATGTTTGTTTTGCTGGGATTTGTCCTGCTTTTGTCTGACCCTTTCTTGCTATTCTCCTGTTTTCCTTTTGGAATGGGAGTGTTCATTCTGTGCCTTTGAGTATTAGAAGTGTCTAATTTTGTTCTTGATTTTATGGGCGCCCGCATCCAAGAGTTTGCCTTCAGTCTCAGAGGAGACTTTTGAACTTGAACTTTTGGTTAATGTTGGAATTGTTAAGACTCTTGAAGTTAGACTAAATGCATCTTGTATTATGATGGGCATGAGCCTTTGGACCCAGGTGTGTCTAAATTTCTTACATTGCAACATATATTGGAATCTACAAAGCTTATGTCCAATAACCATGCAACCATCTTACCAAACAGATACAAAAAATCTCATGTTTTAAGTAATCTTGTGATTTTTGTGTTGGGCCACATTTATGGCTGTTCATGGCTGCATGTGTATTATAGATTAGATACATCTAAAAGTGATACAGGTAAGTGTTAAGTTGAAAAAGGGAAGGTTTATAATAAGGTATCTTGATTATCTAGTTGATTTGATTGAGAAGTGTCTAGAAGATTTTTAAAGCAGAGCTTTGGGAATATCTGGATACATCTTTCTAGAGAAGAATCAATATGGGAAAAGACCCTTTCCAAAAGTAAGTGTCACTCCCTCCACTGTTTGGGGACCCAAGGGAATAAAACCAGGAAGGGGAGGAAGCCAGCTAGTGCAGGCCTCCCTTTACTTCCTGGCTTCCATGAAGTGAAATGTGCTTCACCACACCTGTCTGCCATGATGCTTTGCCCCAGTAAAGACTCAGAAACAAGGGACCAGCACACAACAAGATGAAACTGCAGAAACAGTGAGTCAAAATAGATGTATCAACCTTGAACATATTTATGTCAGGTATTTTGTCACAGCAACAGAAAAGTCTAACACCAATGATCTATTCACAAGGTATAAGAGCTCCCCGGTGTGCCCCATGGGAGTGAGAAATGGAGGCTCTGGCCACAGCTCTCGCCCGAGTCTCAGCTGGGATTTCATACATCAGAATCATGACTGGCAGATTTGCTTGAAACCTAGATATGAGAAACTTAGCCATGCTTTCTGTAAGCATTAATCTCATACCCGAGACCTCAGTTCAACCTTAATATATAGATGCTGGGAACTCCTTATCTGGATCCATTGAGCACTACATTTGAGTGAACACTAAATAAATTGAATCCCCAGAATCCTGGGAACCAACTCTTTGACTGTAAGCAACCTCCCCACTCTTCTCCATCTCTATGTACACCAAGTAGTGTGCACTGGGAAGGCTAGATGGGACCCCAACTATCATTTGGCCTTACTGGCCTTGGGTGGGGCAGAGATTACATCACTGTGTATGTCTCCCATCTGTAGGTCAGATCTGCTGGAATTTTGCACTCCTAACCTGACATCTTCTGGGTCCCTTGGCTGCCACTTCTAGCTGTGAGCCTGCCCTCAGGTCTATAGCTCGTGGTGGCCCTATTTTTATGGACTCTTCACTCAGGGAGCTGCCTGAAACATGGGGACAAGTCCTTTCTTGTCTTTTCTGGCACCTTTTTTTTAACTGTTTCCAGTGCTGGGTCAAGGGCCCAGTTGGCCTAGTAGAGTGCCTTCTCAGGGTTTAGGCAACCTCTACACAATAATTCTATTCTCTTTAGAATAAGCACTTCCTACCTTTCTAGCTTTTTCCTCCAGTTTATGCAACATCTATCAGGGCAGAGATTCAGAGAATCTTTGAAGAGGGACAGTAAAGTATGAAGGAAAAGACACAATACTTAGAATTTCGGAACTAGGTAGTCAGAAGGCCCTCTGCTGAGAGCCCAAGGTCCTCTTCCACTGTGTATATTGCTTTACAATTGCATAGCAAAGCAAACTTTGACTTTTTCTCCATGTAATCAGTCTTGAGAAAACATCTTCAAGACTTCTAGGTACGTTATCGGATATTTAAATATTGCATTCCCATCCTGGAAGTTTCCAGGTAACTCTTAGGAACAAATTAAAACAATGATGTAAAATACACAGGACTCTAGGCTGACAGTGTTTGATACATTCACCCTTTGGGGAAACACAGCCTTGTAAGCATTTGTCTCAGAGTTTTAAAGCATTCCATATACTGGGGCCAGAGACATGGCTGAGCTGTTAACATCATTATTCCTGCAGAAGGCCCAAATTCAGTTTCCCTAAACACTCTTGGGATGTTACTTTTATAAAAGATGGGCCTTACTGATTGCACAGAATCTAATGTCATGACTCATATCTCTTTAGTCTCTCGGACAGGATATAGAAGATATTTTGATTTTGACCAATTTTCTTCACTAAGTTAACACCGAAACAGGGACTGGAAAGATGGCTCAGCACTTAAGGGTAAATATTGCCATTAATGAAGGCCCATGTTCTGTTGTCTGCGAGAAGGAATAACTGGGTCTCTGAACTCTCCTCTTTCTTCAGTTTAAGTCTCTTGCTTGACAGATGCCCAGAGAGAGCTCAGGGAAACACAGCTTCTAGCTTAATACCAAGGACGGTTAGCACAATGAAATGAGATCCTAGCCAAAAAATAGAACAAACTGAGAGTTGGGGAGGATGCTCAGTAGGTCATGTGCTTGCCACTGAATGATGAAGACCCGAGTTCAGATCCCAGCACCTACATAAACAGCTGCCAAGACAGCTCCCAATAGTAATCCCACTGCGAAAGTCAGAGACAGGAGGATCTCGTAGGTTTGTCGAGACTGGAAGTCTAGCAAATCAGTGATCTCCAGGGGTACACTGAGATGCCCTGTCTAAAACAGCAATGCAAATGTGGGTCTGATGGGAGACTCAATTGGAGGACTCACCCTCTACCTTGCAGGAACACTATTGGAACTGATGCTATTTAAGACATGCTCCCTTGTCTGACTCCAGGGCCATCAGATCCACATATGAATTGAGAAACTCTGCCAGGCTCCTCTCATTCTTTCCTAATTTCCTTCACTGGCATATTTCTCCATAAACACGTTACAGATGTAATCCTATGAGGGTTAGATCTCAGAGGTTGGAAACTACTAGTTTTGACAATATACCTTTAACCTCTTTTCCATCTAACAGAAACTTCTGAGCACTGTCAGCCAATTGAAATATTACAATAGGAACATGACCACATCCATTGTCTTTCTATACAGAAACTTTAAGAATGAAGAATCTGAGTTCCTATTTGTTTTCTGTGAGTACTGGGATTGAATGTACGGCTTCATGCATGTTAGGAAGGTGCTCAGCCACTGAGCAGCAGCCATAGCCTTAATGATGAAGAACTAAAAATGAATCAAAACATTTTTATTGATGAGAGAATCTAAAAGTTTTGAATAAAGTACTTAGAATTAACTTCAGCAGGGAGACAATAGACTTGTACCGAGAAAATGGCCAATGTTGCTGGAAGAAATGATGAGAGAAGACAGGAATACATGGAAAGACAGCTGGAGTCAGTGGATTGGAAGGCCTAATCTCATTATTATTGTTGATTGAAGCACTAGGAGTGGAACCCAGGGTCTTGTGAATGCTAAGTGAGAGGTCTACCAGTAGGCTCTACTTGCTGCCCTCAGCCCTTTGTTTTGAAACAGATTGTCACTAAGATGAGCAGACTGGTCTTCAACTTATTATGAGAACCAGGTACTCTTAGCACTTGTCATCCTCCTGGCTCATCTTCTTTAATAATGAATTAAAGGCATGCATCATCTTTAAGACAATGTTACTGATCTATAGATCCCCTGCATATCCTATCTGTGGCACAGTGGTATTTTGTACAAATGAAGAAAAAGCAAGTGAAAACAATCTTGAAGATAAAATTGGAGGACATACTTGGTGATTTCAGTATTTAGAACTATGTGCAGTAGTCAGAATATAGTGTCAATGACATAAAGGCAGGCGCATATTCCAGGAAGATAGAACTGAAATACTAGAAAGACTTATTTTTACTTCCAATAATTACATCTAAAAATAAATAAATGCAGCTCCTCGCGGCCTATTCTACCGATGCGCGCCACTGCCAATATTTCGCCTCTCCCCACAGGTTGTCAGGACCTCCGCAGTCCTTCAGCCTGGCCGCCCAGGTGCAAGGGGATGGAGGACCAGACCCGCCCCCGCCCCCGCCCCCGCCCCCGTCCTCGCCCCCGCCCTCGCACATGCGCCCCGGGCCCTGCAAGCCGGAAGGGAGGCGGGGTCCGTGGCTGTGCTGCAGGGCAGAAAAAGCCGCCTGGGGCTGGAGACCTCAGCGAGCCGGTCGCGCACTTCACAGCGTGGCCCGCCTGCGCCTGGCCTGTCCGGGACGGTGCGACGGCTTCGGGGCCTGAGAGCCTGCGGGACTCGTCTGAGTTGGAAAGCGACGGCGAGGACGGCGGCAGCGAACCGGGCGCCCGGACTTGGTGGACCCGCCGCAGCCTGAGGTGAAGCCGGAACGGAGAACGCGGCACTGCGCGGTCTGTGGTGAACCGACAGCTGAACCCAGAACCTGCTGCTCTACCCCAGGTGGAGAGGGCGGCGAACAGGAAAAAGCGCGGGACAGCAGGTTGGTGACTGTGGAGGTGCAGTCAGCGGGTCCTCACCTGGAGACGGCCCACTCCCGAAGATGGCCCAAGAGAGGGCCTGGGTGCTGCCTCCAAGAAAGACGTGAGGAGCAGGAGAGGGGGAACGCAGCCACAGAAAGGAGAGCCCAAAACCAAGTCGAAGGCTTCCGGGAGGAGACTGGGGATGAGGACGGCCAGCTAGGTGGGCAGAGGAAAGGGAATACAGATGGGTCCGTCGCCAATAGACACGAAGCCTGAAGTACCCAGAGAGAGATTGGCCTCCGCCCGGCGCAGGATAGTGCCCTCCTAGCCCAGCGGAGATCCAAGGGCCTGAGCCGCCCACCTTCATGCCTGTGTCTGTGGCTCCCAAACCCGGCCTGACCCAGGCAGGACAAGAAAGAGGGAGAAGAGTGATGGGGCTGGTGGGGCTGGGGTTAGGGTTAAGGTTAGAGTTTTAGGGTTTGGGGCTTTGGGTTGGGGATTAGGGGTTACAGTTAGGGTTAGGGTTTTAAATGTTTTAAAAGTAACAAAACTAAGTTAACTTGTTAAATATGTGAGTTGTTATAAACATTTAGAAACTGGTTTTGTCAAAAAGCGTTTACTTTTTATTTGATTTTCTAGTGCAACCAAAGCAGGATAAAGCCATGGTGTCTGTTTTTATTTTGTGTATGTCTTTTAAAAAAGTTATTTCCTTACTTTTGTAGGTAGGCCTATTAATTAGGGAAATTGCATTGTGAATCAGGATCCCACCAGAGAAGACCACTCAGACTCAGAATATAGCCAAAAGGAGGTCTTTATAGCCAGCCAGCAACTACACTGGGCATTGGATTACAAGTGCAGTCAAGCCTCTCTTGTGGTAGGCTTTTATACAGTAAAACCAGAGAAAACCACTTCCTGTCAGCTCTGGGGTCGGAAGTCCCCAGCAGTTCACAGTCTCTACCTGTAGGTACAGAGAAATGGAGAGTACAGAAGCAGAAGTAAGCCTTTTGCAAGAGCATGTTACCATTTCTTAAACCATATCCTGGTTCAGCTGAGCTGTACTTCTCCCATATTGTGGGCCAACTGCCTTCAGTTTCAGAGGCTAGGTTCAGCCTGGACTTTAACAGGCCATAGCTATGGTTAGTCTAGAAGGTACCTTATCACAGCTGAAGGGACTGTGAAATAGTGTTTCCATGGCTTAAATAATATGCTTGGTGATGGGCTGGAGATGGGCTCAGCAGTTAAGAGCACTGTTTGCTCTGGAAGAAGACTGGTATCCAGCATCCACATGGTGCCTAACAACTGTCTGTAAACTCCATTTCCAGGGGATCTGACATCATCTTATGACCTCCTCAGGTATTGCACAACACGGGTGTACCTACCTACCTACCTGCAGGCAATACGCTCATACATAAAATTTTAAAAAATATGCTAGGTGAAGTTAGCTGAACTTTGAGCACATCTGTCTGGAGAGCCTTGTGTCTCATGAAAAAGTTTATGGAAGAATGTTTCCTGGGGAGTTATCTCTGGAATGCTGGTGCTCCCCTAGTTTCTCAGGAGACACTGTGCTCTCCTAAGAAGGCATACTATGGTGGTACTGTTATCCTGCTGATTATACTTTGCTGAACTGCTGTATTTTAGGCATGTTATTACTATTCACTGTTCTGTAAACAATCAGCAGTAGCTCTAAGGAGTACAAAAAACCAGCTGGCTGTGTTTTTGGCACTTGTATATGTGACCATGCAGGGCCCCTGGTTACTCACTGAGTTCTGTGATACTCTATTCAGGTGCCCTGACTGATACACAGGTGGCCACACTGGAGCCTGAACAGGGAGCTGAACTTCAGGGTGGAGACACTGCAGGTTTCATCAGAGAGGTAAGCTACCCAGGAATTCATGCACAGGGTGCACTCCAAGATACCAGGAACACTAAACAATAAGAATGGGACAAACGAGCTCAGGCCTTTTGGGTGGAGGATTGTCTTCAATGTTTGCGAGTCCTTTTAAAAGCACTAATCAAAGGACTATGTAATCCACCTGTGCTGATTACTGCTCAACAGCGTAGGGGCCAGGAAGACTGGATTCCAGTTGAGAATCAATTAAGATAGATGACCAGGCAATTGGATAAGTTGGAGCATGTTATGTTAAAACATGGAGCATGTTTCTCCACCTGGAAAGATGGCCATCCAGTTCAACAAAATAATTGATTTTGTTGTTAACTTATAGCACAATCTATAAAAAGATGTTTCCTGTGCTGTTTAACAAGGATATACTGGTAAAAATATTTGCTTTTGATAATGTTAATGCTGACTTTTGCACTCTGTCAGGGCTGCTCATAGGAGATTAAAAGGATCACTTTAGAGTTTGCAGAGACATTGGCTCCCTGACTAATAATACTAATTTTTTAGCTACTATTTTGCAGGGAAGAAAGAAAGTAGCAAAATGTGGAAAAGCAGGGCACTTTAAACAAAAGTGTTGAGGAAGCCAGTGAAAGGCTAGTGCCTCTGCTGAGCCAGTTTCCCCAAGAATTTCGAGATTTAAAAAGAAAGGTATTGGACTAATCAGTGCTGCTCTAAATTTGACAAAGATGGCAGTCTTATTGCTGATAGGTCTTTGGGAAACTCCTGTCCAGGTCCAGCCCTGGGGCCCTGGAGACCTGCCATATCATGGAGTGCCACTGGTGATTGACTGTTGTTAGGCTGCACTTTCTATAGGCAGAACAGAGGGTTGTAAAATTAGAAACCTTCCTGTACAGGCCTATTCCCTCTGTCTCAGTTGTAGAGAAATTAAAACAAACGAATATGAATAATTAACCCTTTACATGTTTGGTCTCTACCTTATAAGGTAGGTGACTCAATCTTCACAGACACCTGCTCCTTTGAAAGAAGGCCATCAAAAGATTTTATAGAAAGGGATAAAACAAAAAAAATTTCCATCTCAATTCAGTGTTTTAGTTCTACCTCTCATGAGAAATTGAGATATGGTTCTGTTTGAATGCATGGCTGGCTAAATTGTTGTGTGAGTGATGAAATACTCCTTTTGAGTTTAAAATAATGGACTAACGGACTAGTCTGGTCAGTGTTGTCCAGACTGTTCTTGTTACTGATCTTAAGGACAAGAGAGATGGACTCTCCTCTTTCCCTTGTTCATGAACTCTCCAACATGTTGCCCTCTACAAACCTCAGCACACAGTAGACTGTGGCACCAAGGATGCAGAAGTCCAGCAGACGGTCTGCTAAAGGGCAATGGGCATTGTCATTCGCCCTTTCTTGAGCACTGCCTACAGGAACTGGTAGTGGCCTGATTAGGTGTGCTGGAAAATGCTCTTGAATAAGATATACCCCAATTGGGAGTGAAGGAGAATAGCTTTGATGTTTGTTCTTTTGGTGTGGGCCAGAGGTTACTGTGCTTTTTTCCAAATGAATTGGTGTTAAAAACATTGGAGTTGGGGTCAGGGTTGGGCTTGGCATCAGGGTTAGGCTTGGGGCTGGAGCTGATGTTAGAGTTACGGTTGAAGTTATTATGGTAAGGATACACCCCTCCGGGTTAGGGTTAGGGTTCACTTCCGGGTCAGGGCTCACTTCCGGGTCAGGGGTGAGGGTGAAGGTGAGGGCGAGGGTGACGGTGAATGTGTGGCGGAGGGTCAGAGTGACGGGTAGGGTTAGGGTTCCAAGCCACCCTTCAGGGTTAGGGTTAGGGCTCACTTCCTGGTCAGGGCTCACTTCCGTTTTGGGGTGAGGGGTCACTCCCGGGTCAGGGGTGAGGGTGAGGTTGAGTGCGAGGTTGAGGTTGAATGTGAGGCTGAGGGTCTGGGTGAGGGGTAGGGTTAGGTTTACAAGGCACCCTTCAGGGTTAGGGTTAGGGCTCACTTCCGGTTTGGGGTTAGGGGTCACTCCCGGGTCAGGGGTGAGGGTGAGGGTGAGGGCGAGGGTGAGGGTGAATGTGAGGCTGAGGGTCAGTGTGAGTGGTAGGGTTTGGGTTACAAGGCTCCCCTCGGGGTTAGGGTTAGGGCTCACTTCCGGGAAAGGGCTCACTTCCGGTTTGGGGTTAGGGGTCACTCCCGCGTCAGGGGTGAGGGTGAGGGTGAGGGCGAGGGTGACGGTGAACGTGAGTGTGAGGGTCAGGGTGAGGGGTAGGGTTAGGGTTACAAGGCACCCCTTGGGGTTAGGGTTAGGGTTCAATTCCGGGTCAGGGCTCACTTCCGGTTTTGGGTTAGGGGACACTCCCGGGTCAGGGGTGAGGGTGAGGGTGACGGCTAGAGTCACGGTGAATGGGAGGCTGAGGGTCAGGGTGAGGGTTAGGGTTAGGGTTACAAGGCACCCCTCCCGGTTAGGGTTATGGCTCACTGCCCGGTCAGGGCTCACTTCCAGTTTGGGTTTCGGGGTCACTCCCGGGTCAGGGGTGAGGGTGAGGGTGAGGGTGAGGGTGAGGGCGAGGGCGAGGGTTAGGGTTAGGGTTAGGGTTAGGGTTAGGGTTTAGGGTTTAGGGTTTAGGGTTTAGGGTTTAGGGTTAGAGGGTTAGGGTTAGAGGGTTAGGGTTAGAGGGTTAGGGTTAGAGGGTTAGGGTTAGAGGGTTAGGGTTAGGGTTAGGGTTAGGGTTAGGGTTTAGGGTTTAGGGTTTAGGGTTTAGGGTTTAGGGTTAGGGTTAGGGTTAGGGTTAGGGTTAGGGTTAGGGTTGTTAGGGTTAGGGTTAGGGTTGTTAGGGTTAGGGTTAGGGTTAGGGTTAGGGTTAGGGTTGTTAGGGTTAGGGTTAGGGTTAGGGTTAGGGTTAGGGTTGTTAGGGTTAGGGTTAGGGTTGTTAGGGTTAGGGTTAGGGTTGTTTTAGGGTAAGG